>JACEII010000005.1:5485528-5818020 GCA_014332785.1 Antheraea mylitta | reverse complement strand
TTTTTTTGTAGGTATTATTAAGCTCTCTAAAACTTTTCTCTAGAACTCAATCATATATCTCTCATTGTTAAGGCAGCTTTCGCAAAAAATCGTTTTCGTTCGTCCTTTTTTTCTCAGACTTACTTTGCAAATCCGACTACTACAAAAAAGTCTTTTAATTTTTCGAGTTAATATACAGCCTATGACACTAACGAATAACGTGGCTTTCTATGTCATAGGATGCAAGGGTCACCTGATGTTAAGTGATCACCTTCGTCCATAAACACAACACCACGGGAGTCGCAAAGACGTTGCCATTCTGTGTTTGAGGTTGTGGCGCTCTCACTGATCGAATGAAACGCAACACTGCAAGCACTGTTACTTCACATCGGTTTTCTGTGAGAGGGTGGCTCTACCACCTACAAAATATCAGAATCGGTTTAGTAGATCCAGAGATTACTCCCTACAATGTCACAAAGTAACTAACATACTTTACCTCTTTATAATATTTGTATAGATTAATTAATTATTTATATTTACAGGTATCAATTACACCCAATAATTACATGGTAAATAAATGTGGTTTACCCAGAGAAACTACAATAGTGGCAACAGGTGTCCTATTAATTATAGGCGTCTTATGGTATACACTTAAAAGAAGAACTGTTGGTAGATAGATTAAACAAGGAGTAAAAAACGATATTGTTAAATTAATTTCCTGAGTATATTTTTGACAATAAATATTTTGACAAGATCGAGCACTTTGTACATTTTAATTCTGTACAATATTGACAACTCAAAATACATTTTAAAAGTTACAAACTAACGAGATTATCACAAAAATAACTTAACATCTAAGTAAATTAAACTAGGAAGTAGCTGTCAAAATAAGTTAATACACTAAAAAAATCATAATAAGAGGTAGATAATAACATATTAGAGATTCGTTTAGTAACTTATAATAATAAATACTGATATTGGTAATGTAACTGGGAGAAACGATTGAGAATTTTAATTTACAAAAACATAATCTCGTTGCTGCCAATAATCATCATTGCCTTACCATGAAAGTTGAGCAAACAATGACAATAATTCTCATCTAACATTAATAATTAATAAACTATTTTGTATGAAGCACTTAACACTTACAGCTAAGATCAGTCCATTAAACTCGAAAATGAGTTTTATATAAAGGTACAATATCTACTGAGCATTAAAATCTAGCCTTACAACAGTATACACACAATATGAATGTTTACAGACAAACATATATATGAATACAAATTACATTTTCAGAATAAATAACACAATTTATTAATATAACGTAAAATGTTTCAACTTAATCAAGTATACAAAAGAGAATTGTACTTCATAATTTAAATTAATTTGTCAATAAGAGGTCATTCAAGTATTACATAAACAGAATGTTTGTAATTTTTGGCCGCCCCCTCTCCCTGATAAGCAAAAGTAAGCAATGCTTATTTATGCCCTATAATTACGTAAACATTTATATAAGTATACTCAAAACTGTTCTAATTCAGTAAATAAATATTACTGACGTAATCACCGTCCAGACCCCTCCCCAACCTCTATGTCATCAAAAATAAGCAAATCAAAGACCTTCCCCCATCAGTGCTTACGTAATACTTGAATGACCCTAATATTAAAATTATCAATTTCTTAATGACATGAATTTTACTCTGCTATTACATTCATAATAAGATAATATACTTTTACAACAACTTAAAACTAAATACTGATAAATTAATAATATTTATACATACCGCTTACTTTTTACGCGGATTGTATAACTGAGTCTTGATAACATTACAATTTGAATCAGAACAGCAATTGGTAACTGGATAGTGACTGTTTGTATCTCTTCTTTAATGCGATTAACCACAGAAAAAGATTATCTTCTACGTGTTAATGCCCTTTTTATATCCTATAAAAATATTATCTGCAAGACTCTAGGTTGTTGGTTCCCTGGAGGCTGTCCGGGTGAATCATGTGTTTTTGAATGACCATAATTGAAATGTGGTGCACGAGGTTGTCGTGGTGTTTGATTTTGCTTCTGATGATAACCAGTATGAGCATGCTTCGCTGATGAGCATATCACTGCATGTAAGTAGCGGTCGTACCTGCATAAATGAGAATCTCCACCGCCAGCCAAATCTAAATAACCATTGCCAATACCATCAGACTTCACTTTTTGGAATGTATTTATTGTAGGTTTTTCACTAACGGTGTATGATCTATTCCGAAGCTTTTGATGTTTATTCGTGAAATCTTCTTCATTGACAACGGATTCGCAGGGCTTTCTATGAAAGAAATATCAATATAAACATTAATGAATTTCCATGGAGTTTTAACTATTAAAATAAATTGAGCCGTCAGGGGACGCGTGGCAGATGTTGTGGAATGTGGAAATTGTTCGGTTCGAACGAATCTCAAATTATACTAAGGGTATGCGAGCTCAGTTCGGCAAAAAAGATTACGCACAATCTAGTCGCTTGCGTGTCGTCGCCACGCCAACAATCAGGTTTACCGCGCATATAGATGTCATCAATACGATGAAATTTATCCAGTTAAAATCCAGGGATGGTACTTTGCAAATACAAAGGTACCATCTAAGAAAAATCTTGGCAATTCTAAATATGTTAGGTTTGATTAGTTAGATAATTATGTTAGGGTTGATTATACCTCCGGGCGTACCGGACGGTGTCCTCGGCGGCGGCTTTTGCGCTCACCGGCTCCCTTCCTTGGGAGCTGGAGGCAGATGTTCTCGACGCTGTGTTCGAATTCACGGCGGCGATGAAACGTAGTGGAGAGCCTCCGGCTCCCAGGGAGATATAGTGTAAGAGACGGCAGTTGCGGGAGGAGGCAGTCAAGAGGTGGATGCAGGACCTGGCGGACGCGCGCTACGGGACGTACACCGTTGACGCCGTCCGCCCGGTCCTGCGGGAGTGGATTGGTCGCGAGTGGGGCTCCCTGACGTTCAGGCTGGTGCAGGTACTGACTGGACACGGTTGTTTCGGGTGGTGCCTCCACCGGATCGCTCGCAGGAAGCCGACCGCCGCCTGTCACGAGTGCGGCGCTGAGGAGGATACCGCGCAGCACACTCTGTCTGAATGTGTTGCGTGGGAGGTGGAGCGCCGCACTCTGGCGGTGGCGGTAGGAGAAGATTTGTCGCTGCCGAGCGTGGTTTTGCCCATGCTCGGCAGCGAGCAAGCATGGCGAGCAGTGGCCTCCTTTTGCGAGGAAGTCTTCTCGCAAAATGAGGCGGCGGAGAGGGCCCGCGAGGCGAACCCCCTCAGTGGCCGTCTTTGCCAACGGAGGACCGCCAGGAGGAGGCGGCGCTTTGCCCTACTCCTCCTGCCCCCGTAGCCGGACCTGAGGGAATGTAGTCGGGGGGCTCATCCCCTCATTGCACAGGTCCGGCGGACGAGGGGGGCAGCTGGCGTGTACCCAGCTGCCTCTCTATAGGTAGGAACCCGGCGGCCACCTTCCGCCGGGCGGACCGTTGGGGCGGCTATCTAAGGGGAATAGCTTAGACCGATCCCTTGCCGCCCCAACATCACGGTCTGTCAGTACACCGTGGGGTTTTAGTCCGTGCGAGTCGGACATAGCCCACTCTCTCCCCCGGGAGGGTGGATATCCATAAGGGATTTCCCCACGTAAAAAAATGGGTTGATTACACCAATTAACTACTTTGTTTGATTTTTTCTTTGATTTTGTTTGATTTGTCAGATTGTCAGGAGATCTACAAAAGGCATGCATTCCTATTGCATATTTATTAGTGACTGTCCAGTTGTCGAATTTCAACAATAATAAGGAGTACGAACTTTTTTCCTCATGTATTCTTCGCTATACAGATATTATCCTGTTTTTTGTTTTGTACAAATGTAATATTAGACTGTAGACTTAAGGAGTGTGAAATTTAACGAATAGATATTATTTATATATAGACTAGTCGACGAACTATATACCTAAACCTTCCTCATGAATTATAAAGTTGATAAAGTCAACTGGTGAAAACCGCATAAAAATACGTTCAGTAGTTATTGAGTTTATCACGAACAGATAGACGCAACGTGGCAGAATACTTTGGTTTACAATATATTAGCTGGCCGGGCGGACGTCCTGCCTCGATAATTAAAATAATCCGAGACAACCGCAGCGCCATCTACCGGGTCCAATTGTGAATCTAAACCATTCTCCGATCCACTAGAATACTCACAGAAGAATCAAAATCAGTCTAATCATTTAGGAGGAGTCCAGTGACATACGTACACAAGAAACTTATATATAAAGATAAATAAATATTTAAATGCAACAAATACAAACCTTGAGGCTTGAAAGCTCAGATGATTTTTTTCCATATTCGCTTGAATTATTTCAAGTAATTCACGTCTTTGCAAGCTTCCCGAACGCTTTTTCATATGTTTGCGTTCACGGTGATCCCTGCGCTTATGCCGATGGGGGCGAGGTTGATTGTATCCATTTGATCTACGGTCTTGGATATTTGGTCTTCTCTCTTCTGAACACGAAGATTTGGACGATAACTCTTCATCACCCGATAATCTATCACGGTCCTCATCATCAGTATGATCGGCAAAGTCAGGAGTGGCGGCGGTTACTACTTGTGGGTACTCTTTCCGTCTCCGCCGATGTCTTTCTCGCCTCTCACGTTGCGTTCGTCTGTTGCTGTCTTCAGGCACGACTGTCAGTCGAACTTGTATAGTTTTAGATCCATAGTGTGGAACGACGACTGACTTCCCGATTGATTCGTATATTGTTGACACAATACCAGCTATGTCCTGTAATAGTAAAGTATAATTATATTATCTACTCGCTACATTTAAAATCGTTTTTTTGCAACCAATCTTCTAGATCAGTGGTACTCAACCTTTTTTTTAAACTGGCTACAAACACGTTTCACTCATGGTGTCGCGAGCCGCAAACTATAAGGGTATTATTACAAAAAAGTTAAATACTTTAAAACGGTTTCGTGCTAAATGCACCGCACTCGCCCGAGGCAAGTTCGCGTTATCCTTTTTTCGCAAGTCTAACCTAACCAAAGCGAGAGAAAAAAGCAAGATGGCGAACATTCATCGAGCGCGATGCATTTAAAACGTAACCTTTTTAAAGCAAGTATTCAATACGTATTTAACATTATTGTAATAACACCACAAATATTTAGGTATTAATAAAAAAAAAAACGTAATTTCAAGTTAACAAAGTACTTATTAATGTAGTGAAAAATGGTTGTCCAATAAAACAAGCTTGGTATAACCACCATAGGGAACGCATTGCGGTCGGGTTATCTGGGATCTATTTAATTTATTCAACGTGCTTATAGGTTTTCAGATTGGCACGAAATTGAAAATATAGTATAATCCGGATGGGCCAACTACAAAGAACCGACGGGCCGCAGGTTAAGTCTAGCTGTTCTAGATCATTATCGAATAAATAATAATGTTACAAGTTGTTATGTGATTATTTTAATGTTCTAACAAGGGTGGTTTTTGTTAGAACTTTCCAGGGAGTTTTTGTGGTATCTCAGAATTCATGTTTCGTACTATTATTTTCCATCTACTTCACTTACGCACAATAAGCAAACTATATTACTTAAAACATAACCAATACCACAAAATATAGAGCCAAATAATACAAGATCATGAATAAAATATAAAATCCGCTATGTGACATTCCAAGATACCGCCAAAGACTCTCAGATTTAATTTGAATTAAATCAATTTAAATTAGATATTGGTTTTATAGAATTTTAAGTACTAATTTCTTTACTATTTTTTTTTTACTTCTGATGTTAAATGACTATACGATCTAAGATGGCAAACATCCTAAACCTAGAAGGAACTGGTACTCCAGTGTAGCCGTCAGAATTCACCAACAGATGCTTAGTGATAGATTTTCAGATTAGAATTTCAGTGTGGTACCTAGCCAAAGGGCCTTAGAAAAATCCCTACCATCATGACATAGTTTCAACACACCGTTTTCCACCACCGAAAGATGTGGGTTATTCGCAAGGATTAAGAATGTGCGTCGATCGACGCGATCTCCATACAATCTATCAAGTGAGCCATCATTTTTTTTCACTATTTACCTAACAAGGTCTTAACAGCTTCATCGGACTACAACTGAGCCATCATCATATAACACACTGTTGATACCGAGATAATATCTGATGACGTTAAAATGCAACGTGAAATGCTTGAGAGATGACTTTATGAAAAAGTATGTATGTAAAGTTCAACTTTAGTATGATGTGATATGATATTGAACTATAATATAATAGAACTTGAGTATGATGAGGTTGATGTGACTTATGTCCAAAGCCCCGAAAAATATAAAAATGAATAATATTACTAACTACTAACATCTTTAGTCATGCGCCCGTGTCCGTCTAAGTCATATAGAGTAAAAGAGAATTGTAGTGGTTGTTGCTTCGAGGGTTCTGGATGTTGTAATTCGACATCGCATGTCAGCTCCTGAAAAATATAAGGTGTTATATATTTTCATTCGCACTCGTATATTATCAATTTTACTAAATTATTGATTGAGAAAAGTTAACTGTAATTAAATATTTCGATGTTTGGAATGTATACGTATGTTATCAAACAATTTAACATCTCTATATAAATACAGTTTCCTTATAAGATTACAATACGGTCGGTACGGCGGCACTATATAAATATGCGAGACAGTAAGAAAACTATCTACAAACGCTCGAAAATGGCACACACAAAGATGCGCATTGACGAGAGATTTTAAAAGGTACTTACTCTATGGACAGCACCGCGAAAACCGCTTAGGGGTCTCGTTGATCCACATGTTTGTGTGAGTGTGCCGGTACGAGCGTTTAAAGGTAGTTTCCATACTGTCTCTTATATTTATACTGTGGCGGCGGTTTCTGTGTTAAGATAAATACGGAGGCGGCGCCGGCTGGACACGGCACGCAGCGCCGAGCCGGCCGCGGTAACCCGGGTGGCGTCCTCCTTATCTCACGCTTTAAAAGGAAACTAGTAATACCTTTACGATCACTACTATACTACAACCAATTCTTCATATAACTATCTCATTATAAAATTCTAAATGAGTTTGTATTTTTACATTTCATTCATTACAATACTTACAATCCTTTCTTTTCGTCAATTGTTTTTCTATACAATAGAATAAACAAGTTATTTTTACAATTAAAAAGAATATACTCGAATGTTTTGTATTCCGGTATATTAAGATAGAATGTGGGACTCATGAATTTGATTACAATCTTGAGTCACGACTGTCGGTTCCTAATCGCCACTTTCTAATTCCCCTAGTGACTTGTCGGAAGGATAAGAACAGTAATTTACCCATGTTAAGTAGCTTTTCCAGGTATATAACAAAATACCACAGTATTAACAATTTTTGTATATTTCAAAGGTATTTGAAACTTTCAACTTTACAAAGATTAAAATATTGTGATGGTTGCCTGAGGACTGATAAGGCGATTATATTATTATGTTAGGAAACTTTAGAAGTTATGCGAAATAAGCGCCTTACCTCAAATCGAAGTCTCGGGTGTTTATCATCATTGTTCTCTGGCTGAAGAGTTGGCGATGATGGTGATTTATAGGAGTCTTGTGGTATTCGGCTAGAACGTGAAAAGGCGGGCGGTGGACCGGCAGGTTGCAGTAGCACTCGCGCCTCGCTTGGTAGCAAATCTGGAGGTGCGGAACACTGCGATGCAGCACGACCGACCAATTCCTCCGTATCTGTGCGTTCACTTTCCGTGCCAACTATAAAATAAATTAAAAAATATTTTTATTACAATACACTGACGTTAGACCATGTTAACTTATTGTTATATGTTGTATTTTAATATACTTTATTTGTAGTATATTATTTTAACCTCCCTTTATAAGACATTAATATATACAATCAACATCCGATGTTATGTATGAATGTAGCTCAAGATAATGAGAGGGTTAATCCTAAGCTCTCAAATATTTAGTGCCGCTATCAGAAAGTATCTGTTTATGTTTACCAACAGATTTGCAACTTCAGGGTCTAGCCGGGCAGATTCTAGAAAATATTGTACCACTATACAAGAATATGGATGTAAATCCGGTCAAAGATAAAATACATATTTTGGAGAAGGTACTGACTTTCGGAGTCATCTTTTGGGACACATCGCTGTTCTATATTTAAAAGCTGATGGTGGGAGTTAGTTAAGCTAGCCTTGCTACTGTTGTAGGGTTTTATAAGTTATATATAATCGTTTCTAGTATGAATTATAATCTATACTAACTATAACACATTGACAAATAATTATAACTATTGCCTGCCCACTGCACTAGGCTATATCAAAAGAAGTATTTATAATAATATACCTAATCGAAATTTGCGTCAAATGTCATTATAGTCCTTCCAACATGTTTTTGGCTTCGTAAAGATTACATAAAATGGAATCTGATATAAAATTTACTAATCCGATTATGGTATGACCAGTAGACTAATTAGTTTGGATAATTTGCCGATTAGTTCGCACTGCGGATTATGGTATTATAAATGTGCGTTTTAATTAATTTGTATAAATCACATTAATAAAAAAAATGTATTCTATATCACTCAAAAAGTTAAATATATGGTACAATCACGTACACTCATTATATAATTCCATTTCATGGTTCAACATAAATAACGTGTCTATGCGAATACACATTAGACATAATATCATTAGATAAATAAAAAAGCATATCTCAATTTATTTGAAAATGACGTTATCGAATTATACACAACTATATTATCTTTAATACTTAATGCTTTATAAAAGTATATTAGAAAAAAAAAAAACAATTTTAATAATTTATGACACAGTTTTCTGTTATTTATACGTATATAAGATTGTTACAATATGAAGCTTCGACTGATATATTAAAATGATAGATTCAAATAAATCAACCATGTAAAAAATGTTTGAAGTCTTACATGTGCCTATAACTATCATTTATTAAAAACAAAAAAGGGTTTTATTATAAAACAACTTCTTAATAGTTATACTACGTATTTTTTCCCCTGATCTATTTCACTAATAATATATTATTCTTGTTTGTGTTGTTTTTGTTTCGAGTTCTTTCAGAAGTATCTTCCTTGACAGCTCATATAACACTAATATTATTTTATATATAATATCGAAGTTCATTCTTATACCATGCGGTTATTTTTCGAATATTGTAAATAATATCTCTGTAAAACGAAAATTCCAGAATTAGTAGCTATTTAGGTTTTTTTTTGCAAAATATCTTCTTGGTTATTTTTCATAACTCTGAAGGGCTAAATAAAATTAATACAGTGTTTTTGTGAGTCTTCTAAATTCTTAAAGATGTACTTGCATAAAAATTAGTAATAACAATCGAAGTTCGTAATACACTAAAACAGAAAAAAATCAATACCTAATACGACGTTAAAAGGTTGTAATAGGTACTACAAGAAAATTCAAAACCTCAAATCAAAGAAATGTAAAATTATATACTCGTATTATGTTGATTTTCAATTACAAATTACTAATTTATATACACCTTATGTGTTGTATTTCAATTACAAATTACTAATTTATATACACCTTATGTGTATGTAGTCCGGTGAAGCAGTGAAGACTTTGCTAGGTCAGTTCGAGAAAAAAAAAACCTAATGATATTCTGTACAAGAAATGTAGTTGAAGTTTAATGTTAATAATAAAGATTTCTAGACAAATTCGTACAAAAACTGTCATTTCATGTAAGCAAAGTTGGTAATGAAAGGTGTTAGTAATAAAAACATTTAAATGCTGCGTATTTTTTAAACTAATCAAATTAAATGAAATCAACTAAACAAATATTCTTTACTTAAAAGACATTCATTTCAGTAAAGCCCTTTTTTACATTGTAATTCTATGTAAGGAACACAATAAAACCAAATATAATGCTTAAAATTAAGAATACCTTAACTTTTGTCGGCAAAATTCAAAGTCTTGTAGCGGTCCGAAAAGCAGATGTTAACGAAACGAAATTCAAATATATCTTGGAAGGCCGGATTGGCCGATTCATGATCGGATATCCATCGCGGAACGTAATACATCTGTCCTTTAACCCCATGCGTATCTTAAGTATCTGAATGGAGTTAATATAATGGGGCAAATGACCCATTACTGGTACTTATTACCAGACTATATATATCCGGAAAATATAGTTACTTAAGCTTTTATTTTAAAAAAATGGTCCTGGGATTATTCGTATCATGAAATAATTATTAATAACCTATACCAGACCTAAAGATGCAGTAGTAACATATTTTATGTTCTATATGTATTTCTACCGAAGCTGTGAAGTGAAGTGTTCTATTTTCAATTAAATATTTATTCGATCACTGATCGAATCATTTTAAAGTAGGTAACAGAATTTTTAATTTATTTGATAACAGTATTATGTAATATTTACTTATTTTTCGTTACATATCAAAAAACCAAAAATAAATTGAAGCATAAGCACTCGAAACAATCCTTTCGAACAACTAATTTCAACATTTAAACAAGGGATAAGATTCTATAGTCAAGACCGTCATGCGGGCCAGGACATACTGAATTATAACACAAAAGCCCGTAGGTTTAAAAGTAGGCCGGTGAAGCTGTTAAGACCTTGTTAGGTCAATAGCGTAGTCAGTTCGAGAAAAAAAAGAAAAACCGTAGGTTTAAAGATTTGAAAATCCGTATTTGATTAAACTCTTTATAACAGTAAAAACAAATTGATGCGTGAACTTTTTGCGCGTGTCATTATTACGTGGGCAGTACCATGCAAACAAAAATGTCTTGAATATACCTATCTCATTTGCCATTCTGTTTTCGATATGCAACGTTGAGGTAATAACCGTCTATTAAAACTTATCGTTTCTAACCTGTATAATAATAATAATGTATTTAAATAACTGACATATATTGTCGCTTTGAAGTAGGAAACTCACAACTGCGGCGAGCCTTTGATAAATATAAAAAGTATCATTGTCTCCGCTTCAACGACGCGCTCTCAGAGACTCTTTGAAGTCGATTAAATGAGGGGCACGGTTCCATTTGCATCAAAAACTTTATTTAACAAACTACGTTTAACATGTTAACGTGTGCACGAGAATTTAAAATGAAAGGCATTTCCTAATTGAAATATTCAGCTTATGTTGTTGTGTTTCGTCACTAAATAGAACGAGATCAAAGTGATATTTGTACGCTTTGAAGTAGGATTAGTTGAGTAATCATCGTCTATCTAGGAACGGGTATATTTATACTAAATTTTATCTAATGAATTTCTCTGAAAATATTATTTATTATTTACAGTAGCAATTACATTCTCATGATAATCTTCTGAGTATTTAAGAACAGACTATTCTATTTTTTTATTCTGAATCGAGTGGCGGGATAGTCCACGCCAAACTTTTTGACCGCTCTGAAAGTAGTTGCGCGGAACAAAGATTTAGCTACTATATATCACATATACATTAAGACAACTTAAGTATAAAAAAGGCAGTTTTGGATTCCTGTAATAGTATTTTACTTTTCTTTTACATTAAACTCTTGTTTATATTATGCATACACTATATACAGAGCGCGCAAAAAAAATTTGACGAGAGCTATACGTGGGATAAACAAATAAACGCAGAACACGCGTGTAGGAAGAGGTAGTCCGGTGAAGCTGTTAAGACCTTGCTAAGTCAATAGCGTAGTCAATTCGAAAAAAAAAAGTGTAGGAAGAGCCGTAAGTTACATAATCTACCGCAATCTGGAGGGGGGGGGTCGCTAGTACTTAAGTCTCGCTAATATTATAAATGTATATGTGGGTTTCTTTGTTTGTTACGCTTTTATGCCGTAACTACTGAACCAATCATCATGAAATTTTACATACACATAGTCAGGGAAACAGAAAAGAACGTAAGGTATTTTTCATCCAGTAAAAATGTACTGTTCCCGTGAGATGGTTCCAACCTATTTTAAGGAAAGAGAACCACAAGCAAAAAATTGTTCACAAGAGAAAATCTAATTACATTTTAGAGAAGATGAACAGAATCCAACAATTATTATCAACTTTATTAAGTAGGTATAGATTGACGACGATTAATAGAACTTATAGAGCATATTGGCTGGGATAGCAGTTTTGTAAGATTTTTGAACGCATTTAATAGAACTTTAAGTGCATATTGGCTGAGATAGCAGTTTTGTAAGATTTTTGAACGCATTTAATAGAACTTTAAACGCATATTGGCCGTGTTAGCAGTTTTGTGATATTTTAGAACGCACTTAATAGAACTTTAAGCGCATATTGGCCGTGTTAGCAGTTTTGTAAAAAAATTGTACGCGCTTAATACAATTTTAAGCGCATGTTGGCCGTGTTAGCAGTTTTATAAGATTTTTGAACGCGCTTAATAGAACTTTAAGCGCATATTAGCCGTATTTGCAGTTTTGTAAAATTTTTGTACGCGCTTAATACAATTTTAAGCGCATATTGGCCGTGTTGGCAGTTTTATAAGATTTTTGAACGCGCTTAATAGAACTTTAAGCGCATATTGGCCGTATTAGCAGTATTGTAAAAATTTTGTACGCGCTTAATACAATTTTAAGCGCATATTGGCCGTGTTAGCATTATTGTAAAATTTTCGAACACAACTTATGTAACTTTAAACTCATTTTGGCCGTATTAGCAGTTTTTACACATTTTTGAATTTGCTGATTTTTTGAACAATTGAGAAAATGAAGTTTATTCATAAATAAATAATCAATGCAGGGAATGGCTAACAGTTAAAGAATGTTGTTACATATATCTAAACGTAACAATTGACAGTTTCAATTGATGGTCTCTCAGAGATTTGGAATGATGCCACCGCACAACGAGGTTTGGTTATGTTTAAAATTATATAATAAATTTAACGAAATAAACATAATTTGAATGTACTCTAATTATGAATTTATTTCATTACCATTCATATTTGTTAGTAGGTATATTAAATCAAATCTACATTTTCCACGGACATTATCAATATGACCCGTGACAGCACAGCAGATGTCTGCCGCGCGTTTGTTCAAGCCGCACTCTGAATTAGTAGGGATTTATTAACATTCTTAGTAAATACTAAGCGAAAATATCGTATAAAATCCAATTTTTTATTTCAGTGTCTATCAAAATAATATAATTGATTTTTATTTGATAGATCTGTATAGGAGGTACTTTGATAATAGTGTAAATAAGTTATTTTAAATCTATACTAATTTATAAAGCTGAAGAGTTTGGTTGAACGTGCTAATGAAAAGAACTACGGGTCCGATTTCAAAAAAATCTTTCAATGTTAGATAGCCCATTTATCGAGGAAGGTTACAAGGCTATATAATCATGCTAGGACTACTAGGAGCGGAGCCTCAATAAATAATGTTTCAAAATTGGTGTTCTTTTTCCTTTTTATAGCTTTCGCTACGTGTTAGCGTTAGCCCAAAGCAACTATTCCACGCGAACGGAGACGTGAGAACAGCTAGTATAATATAAACTAAATAAGTTCTGACGAACGCAAGTAGGTTTCCTTATACTTTGATAAGATTTGGAAGTTCTGAACACATCATAAAAATAATTAATTAAAAATGTAAAGAGTTTTCAGGAGATAATTTATTATTCAAGATACAAAAATCAAATATATGTATTGTTTTCAATCCAGCAACATAGTGAGCAAGGTTCACTTACTCTCGATCTTCCATTGACTATCAATTCCACTAATTTAATTTTTAAGTTAATAAATTATATACTAATGACAATTTTATGTACGCTCCCAACTTTCCACCGGCGAATAGTTTCAGAAAATAACTGGTTTTTTAACTTTAATACTCGTTTTTATGTTTCGTATAGAAAACACATTGACCAGTTATGATAAGCATTGAAGACAATAGGTTTCTCTTATGGTGTAGAAATATGTCAGTTTCAATCAACCTTTAACAAAGTAAAAGTTAATATGACATATTAGTGTCTTTGTAGATTACATTTAAAAGTTGTTATGTAGGTAAACGGAATCTACAAAGAAAAATACCTCACGTATTATAGAAAATAACAACATATAGAAAATAATTGCAATGGAGTGAAGATATAGACAAATTAATTGTTTTAATAGTAGTAATCTAGTATCTACACTGATAATACGTAAATACATTCATATTATATATTTTTGATCTCCAAAAAACTACAGAAAGTTAGTTTTTATTCCGGTCTCTTAACAAAAGTTTACTTGTAAAATCTACGCATCGAATAGCGGCTTTTAATAAAACATAGAAGTTATACAGAACAAAATATTTTTTCTAGTAACGTCTTCTATGGTCTCATTAGATGAGCTTCCGCATACCGGAAAGTGGTAACCAATTATGGTTTTCATTATATTTTTTATACTCAAATATTGTCGGTACGCAGAAAAGAGAGTGAAACTTATGAAAATATCAACGTCACTCAAAACATTCTCATCGTTTTGTCAAATGTGATGGATAATAGATGTTGTGTAAACTTTAAAAAATATTGTCATTCAATGCCCAGCCTGTCCCTCGAAACAGAGCGTGTTCACGCCCACGCCCGTGTAACCACAGATCACGCCGCCATGGTCTGGGGGTTAATTTCGCTCCCGCACACCCGATTAGGCCTCCCACGGGAGCGGCTCAAATCTAGGTTCGATTCCTCGGTAGGGAGCCCTTGAGTGCGTTGCTTGCGCGATACGGTGACACACAAATATACATCACTGCTACAACACTACACGATCACGCCCACACACGTGCACGCCTCTACACGCTTACACATGAAAGTGGAAGGGTTTACTTTTTTTTCCCTTATCGAACTGAAAAACTCAATTTTCCGATAATAAATATATGGATGAGTTGTTGAGGCGTGTATGCTTGGTACACATGTACGTTTCAACGACTCATACAAGTATGAATAGTTAGCTAGGTTAGCTAAGATAGGTCGCGATTTTGCATGCAACAGGCAACAGCCAAGCCGAGGTGTGCCGTGCACCCTTGAGCTGGTTGCCAAAATAAAATCGTCTGAGTGCCTTAAGCGCTCGCTTAATAGTCCGGTGAAGCTATTAAGAAGACCTTGCTGGGTCAATAGCGTAGTCATAAAAAAAAACTAAAATATATTGTCATTCAATGATATTACATATATTTGTAATATCATTGATTGTGATTATTTCAAGCGTATATTGAGTCCATACATAGTAATTTATTTCCTGTTATATTACAATACTTGTAAATTGAGACAAGGAATTAACTTCAATTCTTCAAGAATTAAGTTGTTGGGAGTAGCGTCCGAATACTTTCAAAAATTGAAAATGTTTACGAGTTTCATTTGCAAATTGGGTGTCTTATAGAAAACACATTTCGTCGGTGGCTTCTCTTGAATTTATCAACGATTAATTACAGACAACAGTTTACATTGTAGGCAGTAGTAATATTTCAACTAAATGTAATAAAATACACTGTTAATGTAATTGCGAAAAATTGCAAAAAAAAATATATCAATACTACGTCTATTATTATCTAATCATAATACGATTTAGACAGAACTTCTACAAGGAGACTGGCAAGTTATCTATAACGATTCTGTTTAACCACCGCGACGAAAAAAAGTAAGAGGAAAGTACGTCATTAAGGTTTATTATTATGGATTCACATTATCAGATTTTTTTCCGAGTCGCGTCGGCTTCTCTGTGCCGCGCCGGCTGGTTCGAGCCGGTCATTTAGCGGCCGCTTTTCATCTTACCGACTTTTGATAACGTCCGACTAAGATCATAAAACGTTATAAGCACATTGTATATACACACATATAACCTCTAAAACAGGTATTCTACGGGTTTAAGTACAAACACTACACTAGAGAAATCCTTGAATATCTGAATATGAAGCTGCATTGTATTATTAAACTCAATTCATATTATTTAGCCGTTAAAATATTTGGAAGATAGCTTGACATTTTTTAATATAGTTATTATTCAATAGTAGAACCCGCCTGCCACTTCCTAACCGTTAATTACAATATGAAAATGAATCAGAATAAAACACAGCGTAATTCACTTCGAAGATAAGTACTATAGTGTGGTTGCTATTCCTTAAGGATTTTGGGAAACTTGTCATTAAGCTCGCAGATTAGTACCCACTACAAAACTATTTTACCGAATTATAATTAATAATCATATAAATCAAATATAAAAAGTTTAATAAAAAAAAAAACCGAATTCAATATCCATCAAAAATCCATAAAGGCACTAAAAAGCAGAAAATAAATAGCTTATTAAATTAACCAAATTAAGTAAAACATATAAATATGTGCGCTACCTAGAGATGTATTGGAAATCGGTGTATGGGACCACACGGGAAGTATCAGCGATGTAATAAAAAAATAATCATCAAAATCGGTTCACCCAGTCCAAAGTTCTAAGGTAACAAACAATAAAAAGAGTTGAATTTAGAACCTCCCTCCCTTTTTTGAAGTCGGTTAGTAAATAATGAACAAATTACGCAATAACATTCTTACACCTAGTAGGTACATAGTAGTGATAAAAAAGAAACCTGTGAGTAAAGCGTCTGTTTCAAGAGCCAAACGTAAATAAACAGAATCGACGAAAGGAACGTTTATTGTTTTTACTTACAAACGCGGATAATCAATCATAAAAAGTATATACGGTTGCCAAAACAAAAAGAGCACATCGCATGAAATATGATTTTAGAATTTGTAGGGACGATAGTTCAGTTCGAACACACAAAAACGTCAAAATATAAGTCGTGGATTCGAAACCGAAAACAAAATCTGGATTTAAGGGATAATTCGTACTACTGTACTACGCTGGTTCTTTTCCAGTAATTATCTATGGTAGCATTCTAAAGTTTAGAAAAAAAAACTATAGCATCTATTGATTATTGCGACAGCTACACTTGAGTATCAGTCCTTTTCCTTAGCTATGATAATGATATTATAACAAATAAAAGTATGATCTAACCATTTTATTTGATCACACAACTGTAAAGGTAAACTAGTACAAAGCCGATGTTATTTAGTAAAAATATCAAAATATAATATTATTCCCATTATTATAATGTGTACCGTACAAAGATCTCACTCAAAGAAGGCACATAAAATATCAAAAAGTATTATATACTATAGTATACTCTTTTCACTTTGATTCAAATCAAGAAGTTTTTATCTATAGAAATACTATAAAAATTCGCTAAAATTATATACTGTCCAGTTGTGTACTTACAGCTAAATTTCTTATAGCCATTTCTAAACTTGTTGCGCCACCACTTGACAAAGTGGTGCGCCATGGGGGCGTCCGCGACGGGTGCCGAAGCTCTTAACGTTTCGTAGCACGTCATGCGCTGCGCTCACGCACGCATCCCGTATACTTCAAAAGAACCGCAGGTCTTTCGGTTCACAATAAAATATACAAAAACATAACCACTATAAACTACCACTGCACTGGTCCAGCACGTTTCGCTTGTCGATATTATTATACACAATAATGTGACCCAATTATCCGCGTGAACATAACTTGAAAGTGTAAAACGAACAACCGTTCCCCATGCGTGTTATTGAATGACTGACTGATGGCTGAAGATCGAGGAGTGGGGCGAGCGGCGAGGGCGAGAGTCGAGTCCGAGAGCGCGGGATTGTGAATTTGTGAGGCGCTGTACTGTACGGTGCGACGAAGCGCACCACAGAAGTTTTCCCTTCTCACAGCCACTGCTTTGTGGTAATAAATATTCTATTAAAATAGTTATAAATAAAAATATCAGTAAGTTTTCTTTACCAAATATCACGTCGGTACTGTAGAACAGCAATCAGAGTTTAATTCGTTATACCCTAACTTCCAAAATAAGGGGACAATACACTTTTTTACATTACATTACATTGTACATTACTTGTTTATCTCGCCGACTTTACCAACGAATATCTCCTTGTAACATACAATTATTACTTATTACATAGTTACTAATATGTCTATTATTATTATCTTTTTTTTTCGAACTGACTACGCTATTGTCCTAGCAAGGTTTTAAAAGCTTCACCGGACTACATTATTATTAATTATCTCTTTATAAGGTTTCACACCACCACAATTGTATGCGATATTGTCTTTTATAAAATAGATAGATAGATTATCTGACCGAAAAAGGCACCAACATTCAACTATCAAGCGTAGCCGGAAGAATATTAGAATTGCTTGCCCACATATTGTAAAATTAAGCTTGGTAGATAACCAGGCAGTTGTCCGAAAGTGTCACAGTACTGTGGTTTTCAAACATTAGGATTTGAACCCATGTCGATCAAAGACGAAAACGAAACCACTGAAATACCACTGCCGAAAAAGTAAACAAAATAGATTATTTAATTATGAACATGTCATGAATAATTATCACCAAGATTAAAAATAGGTTGTATGATTAATATTGTATTAATGTTGAATACTTACATTCAATCGAGAAAATAATTACCTAGAAAAACAGTATAATCCACCATTGTATGAGATTATCTACTTATTAAGTCTACGGCAATGTTTGAAAACGTTCAAATTCGTTGCTAAAATTATAAAATAATAATAAATAAAATCTTTACTACATTGGATCTATTGTATAGTATTAAACCTTGCTAAATAAACTTTTTTTTTATGCTATTGGTAGCAAACGAACATGCGGGTCACCTGATGGTAAGTGATCCCCACCGCCCATAGACACCTGCGACACGAGAAGAATCACAGATACGTTGCCGGCCCTTAAGAAAGGAGTAAGCTCGTTTCTTGAAAGATTAACTATATTCTGTAGTTACAGTAGCTATACCTATATCTATTTAACGTGAATATCTGTGACATCTTATGTATGCCTGTGTTTACTTGTTATTATGGTACTTATTAGATTTGGTCTTTAATTATTTTTTCTAATATTAATCGTAACTGACTGAACGTCCGCTTATCATCACAAAGGCTCCCATCGAAAATCAGCGCTGCAGTACTACTGTTGTACTGCACATATGGCTGAATGGGCTTGACAATTGTTGGGCTTTACTTTTTCTTAATTTGTAACATGTTTTTCACTATATTTTGTCTAATTAGTTTGTTTAATTTAAGTTTTTGTATTGTTCCAACAATAAACAATTTCTTTCTTTCTTTCTTTCTATTCTTTGAAACACAACACATTCATTTGTATAAATATAATAGTTACAATGGTATTATTACATCGAAGGAATTGTGATTTTCGTACCAAATACTCAGTAATGTACAAATTTGACTTAAAGCAAGATCGCAAAACGCAAGAACAAGACCAAGACTGATTTTGGGCAACAATACACGGTATGTACCATTTTTTTTATTTGCGTACATTTACTAATTTAAACAGGTACCACTATCTGCTAACGATGAATGAAATTTTGAAAATATATAACTTTTCATTTCTCAAAGTTTGAATTCGCCAATACGTTGGGTCGTGGGCTGGCGTGGTGATTATGTCCATACTTTCCTTTGGGTAGAGGCCTTTGGTCCTGCAGTAGACTCTTACAGACTGATATAATGGTGATGATACGTATATAAATACGAACCACTTACTCATCTCTACTATTTTGTAGGTGGTAGAGCTACGCTGAAGCTATTACTGGTTTATTCGGCATGAATGGGTCAGTTCGTCCGTAGTAGTACCACCTTCTTACAGAAAACCGACGT
This sequence comes from Antheraea mylitta, assembly GCA_014332785.1. Classification (NCBI taxonomy): domain Eukaryota; kingdom Metazoa; phylum Arthropoda; class Insecta; order Lepidoptera; family Saturniidae; genus Antheraea; species Antheraea mylitta. The sequence continues at coordinate 5,798,292 of JACEII010000005.1, read as the reverse complement.
GAAGTAACAGTACTTGCATTGTTCCGTTTCTTCGGTCAGTGAGAGCGCCTGATGCCCATCTCCCTTTCTCTTCCTCTCCTCCTACTCTATACACAGGCTGGCAACGCACTTACAACTCCTTTGGTGTTGCTAGTGTCTATGGATAATGGTGATAATTTAATGTCAGGTGACCCACATGTTCGTTTGCCTCCTTTGATATAAAAAAAAAACTATTATTATAAAAAGGTAAGGCTTGTTTGTAGGTACTATCCGAAACTACCTAAGTATTATTTCATTATAATCTTCAAACTTTACTAATTTTGAGTATTATAGAATATTATTTATTGTTATTAATTAATATTATATATTTGAATTACCGTGTACAACGTCGAGAGCGATTACTACTTGCACGAAATGTTTATTCTAGAAGACCCAAATCTGTCAATTTATTAGTAAAATAATTACTTGTGATTGCAAAATAACAATAATATTATGAATACTATAAAGTATGGAAGAAAGAACGACGTAATAATCCGTTTTCTAAAAACATCATTACATATGCTTCATTAACTTCTTACAAATATATTTCTAGTTCAATTCCCCAGTCCGTTAGTGGTATCCGCTGCAAAATACGAAACCGTACCTAACGCTGCTCGCTACAAAAGACGCCCGCGACATATTTTTACCGATCCTCCCGATGAAATAACGGCAGCGAACGATCAGTACCAGCCTGTCTCTCCAAACACAGCGTGTTCACGGCCACGCCCGCGTAACCACAGATCACGCCGCCGTGGTCTGGGGGTAAATTTCGCTCCCGCACACCAGATTAGGCCCCCCTCGGCGGCGACTCAAGCCTAGGTACGCTCCCTCGGTGTGAAGCCCTTGAGTGCGCTGCTCGCGCGATACAGTGACACAAAAATTTACATCACTGCTACAACACTACACGATCACCCCCACACACGTGCACGCTACACGCTTACACATGGAAGTCGAAGGGTTTTATTTTTTTCCCTTATCGAACTGAAAAAACTCTCAATTTTCCGATGATAAATATATGAAGGAGTTGTTGAGGCGTGTATGCTTGGTACACATATGCGTCTCAACAACTCAAACATATATGAATAGTTAGCTAGGTTAGCTAAGTTAGGTCGCGAGTTTGCATGTAACAGGCAACAGCCAAGCCGAGGTGTGCTGTGCACCCTTGAGCTAGTTGCCCAAATAAAATCGGCTGAGTGCCTTAAGCGCTCGCCTTAGTAGTTCGGTGAAGCTGTTAAGACCTTGCTAGGTCAATAGCGTAGTCAGTTCGAAAAAAAAAATAGTTCAATTCACGGCCGTGAATCTTTTCCCATATCGATAACAAGACATATCACCATATATCAGTATGACGCCAGTTCAAATGTCGCTAAGTATTATCTAATTACAGTTTTGAGTCAAACTTCACATACATTTTAATTGAGCAAATTTAGCGAAAGGTGAGAATCGTGTAATATGGTGTGCAATTTTTTCTACAGCTTTGAAATATAATATGTTTTGCTAACAGCACTAGTTAGTTTTGATGATTATTTCTTGTAATTGTTTATTCTTTTAGCAAAGTGTTGATGTTAAAAGTGCATATTGTATAAAAATACATTTTTCTGTTTCAACGTCTGGTTTTTCATAGACAGATTTCTAATGATTAATAAAATATATAACATATATGATTGTAAATAAAACATTGTAAATGATGCAGACGTTACAGAATCCATAGAGCCGCTTCAGTTGCGCAGAGACATCGCCTCACTGAGCGTGTTCTACCGTCTGTATCATGGTGAGTGTTCTGATGAGCTTTTCAATCTGATCCCTTCCTCTTCTTTTCGTAACCGTACCACGCGCGCTGGTCTTCGGAGCCACAGTTTTACGGTGAACCCTATCCGGGCACGAACTAAAAAGTTCGCTACGTCTTATCTTTGCCGTGCCCTGAAGCTGTGGAACAATTTCCCGGCCAGTATGTTTCCTCCTTCCTATGACATGGGATCCTTCAAGCGTAACGTGAAGAGACACTTACGCAGGCCGGCATGACAGCGGTCACCGGCGATGGATAGTATGTCTCTCGGTGGTCGCTACTGTTTTTGGATTGTACTATGCTTTTTTTTTTTATTAACGTGGGGAAATCCCTAACGGATACCCTCCCTCCCGGGGGAGAGGGTGGGTTATGTCCGACTCGCACGGACTAAAACCCCACGGTGTACCGTCGGCCGCATGTTAGGGGCGGCCAGGGACCGTTCTGGCTCTCTTCCTGAGAAACCGCCCCTTTGGCAGCTTGGCAAGTTGGTCGCCAGGATTCGTCCTACTATAGAGAGGCAACTGGGTACACAACCAGTCACCTCCCCTCGTCAGCCGGACCTGTGCAATGAGGGGATGAGCCCCCCGGCTACAGCTCCTCAGGTGCGGCTACGGTAGCGAGAGTAGGCGAGTGTTCCGCCTCCCCCTTCTTCCGGCCCGTCTTTGGCTACGGCCGCTCTGAGGGTCTGCCTCACGGACCCTCTCCGCCGTCTCCTTCTGCGAGATGAGTTCCTCGCAGAAGGAGGCCATCAAATTCTACACTTCTTCGCTGCCGAGCATGCAGGAGATGACACTCGGCAGCGAAAGATCTCCTCTTGCCGCCGCAACCAGAGCGCGGTGCTGTTCGTCCCACGCAGCACATTCTGAGAGGGTATGCTGCGCAGTGTCCACCGCAGCACCGCACTCATGGCATGCGGCGGTGGGCTCCCTACGGGCAATCCGGTGCAGATACGACCCGAAGCACCCGTGCCCGGTTAGCACCTGCACCAGCCTATACGTCAAGGAGCCAATGTAATGCTTACCATCAGGCATAGTAGTCACTTTGCCGTGCTACAAAAAAAAACATAAGACTATTACAACGAATATATTATTATTGCTTTGTGACTATAACGTAAGCAAATTATGATACTAATATATTTCAGAAATCTATGCTTAATAATAATAATAATATAAAGAGATAAAGTTTGTGAGTTTGTGACGTTGTAGGGGGTAATGTCAGAAACTACTTGTCCGAATTGAATAACTATTTCAGTGTTATTCTATAGCTCATTTATCGAGAAAGCTATACACTAAAGCTATACACCATCACGCTAAGTCCAATAGGAGCGGAGCACAGATGAAAAATGTTTTAAAATCGGGATTTTTTCCTTTTGAGAGCTTCTCCTTCGTGTTAGCGTTAGCCCAGAGGAATTATTACTACACGGACGAAGTCGCGGGCAAGGGCTCGTATAATATACAGTGAGTCTGTTGTGGATTTAACTTATGAATTTAACCCTAACTTTAAGATATTTGTTGGACTACTACTACTAGGTTGGTTGTTAGTATATTTATAACATTAATTATAACTTTTCAAAAGTAGGTGTATGTATGGTTATACATACTTACACGATAGAAGTGAAAACTTTCAAGTGAATATAAAGTACCGACTGTATATGCAAAACATATACTTATATATTTAAAATACTACACTGGTTATGTACAAAATATATATAATTATTTTATTATTATAATACGTAATAATAAAATGCTTACTTGCAGAAAAACTGAGGATGTCCATCACTTGATGATGGAGCGTGCTAAGAACCGTATCGAAAGAGAGTCGTTGATGAGTAGTGTAAAAAGTAGTTGCCAGAACATAGGTATTTGTTGAAGCATCTTGGCTGAACCCTGTTCGGGTGACGCTAGGAAGCTGTATGATCTGGTAATGGTATCTCATCAGCGACTCTCATGATAGAGCTAGTAAGATTGGGGAACAATGGGGCTGGTATGTTCGGTGGAATAAAAGCCCTTTTAACCAAAGTAAAATTAAAAAAAAAGCTGCTTACTGTAACGATGCATTTATGAGACAATAGACGTGAGTGATGACGACTGGAATCGAGTAAACTCAACTCAGTGTCACCGACCGAAGCGTGATGGTTCACTTTCATTCGCTGCTCAATAATCCTAAAGAAATTTGAACTTCAAAACTTTGGATGAAATTTTATATTAAAATAATGTTACTTTCCATATTTACGTAGATAATTACCATTTCTGATATTTATTTTCCCCAAAAACCTCGACCGACGTTCGTTCGCCCAGGTACGCTATATTTATGTAGCCTTAGCAATAAGTGTCCGTCCGTTGCCACATATATGGTCACACCTAAAAACGCCATTGAATTCGAAAATAAATGTAACCACGGTTGTAATATTCGTCGAATATCAATATAGCAACTTCATATTTACCGCTTGTGAAATAGTAGTAAAAAAAGAATATTTTCACTATGTCTCAATTATTCTCGTGACTTTTTACAAAAGTATTTTAACAGTATAAAGATCTTTATTTCGTCATTTCACATACCTTTCCTACATTTTTTTTATATCATAGGCGGCAAACGAACAGGTGGGTCACCAGATGGTAAGTGATCACCAGCATCCATAGATACTTGTAACACTAGGGGAATTGCAAGTGCGTTGCCAGCCTGTGTTTGGAAAGAGGGGGAGAAGAGGAAGAGGAGAGTGGGAAGATGAGGATAGGTGCTCCTCCGACACTCTCGTTGACCGTACAAAACGCAACAATACAAGGACTGTTACTTCATGTCGGTTTTCTGTGGGTCGGGTGGTACTATCCCGGACGAACCGAGCCATTCATGCTGAAGCCAGTATTAGCTTTAGCGTGGCTCTACCACCAACTAGATTTAATTAATTAATAACGAACTCTTAATAAAACTGTGTTTTTAATATTCATATTTCGTTTATATAAATATTGCTAGATTATGCATAAGCTCATGAGTTCACTTCATCTGTTCGTGAGTACAATGATGGTCATAGTCTGTCCCAACAACCATATACAGTTAAATAACAAAGGGAATATAATAGTCGTGATCCACTTATCCGTTAATAATCTTTTACCTAGCATTGCCTTGAACAGTGCCAAGCTAATACCTCTTTTCTGACTTAAAATACATTTTATCCGACGAATCCTTTCAACAAATGAGATTGATAATCATCATTATGGTATAAATTTATATTATACCTTAACAATCATAGAATTAGTCTGTTAAGTCAGTTTATCATCTATATTTATATCGATATAAGGTTGTGTCTCCATCGTAAGTAAACTATTTTTTAATTGGTATATTTTAATATTATGTCTATTATAAATTTTAAATACTAGACTATGATAGTACTTGATATCTACAGGATAGAAAATTAGAGAAAGGTGTACACGCATCCGCTATGTCGGCAATGGCAGCCTCCAAGCGGTCGTCGACCCCTTCCTTCTCGCCTATTATAAAAATTATGAAATTACTGCAATGGGAAATATTATTAGCGCTCTAAAGCCCAATCACAAATTTATGCAAAGAATTATTAATAATCTAAACTCAAATATCTTATACCAAATACTTAACCGATATAATTCTTAGTAAGCAAAGCACAGTATACTCATATTAGTGAAACTATTGAAATTGTTTAACAATAAATGTATTGTTGTAAATTCTAGGAAGGTAGTGAATCCTACTGGCGAATTATGTTGCCCCGTGTGCCTTTTTTCTATTCAGTGATCTGCCTTCTACCGTCCGTCGAGGGTGAGGAGTTAGTAGGGTGCCAGCAGATGACGTGTATCAGGCGTTTTGAATTAGAATTTTATGGCCTCTTCGTGTTGGGTTTACTGTCGGAGAGTTATCGTTGACCGAGATGAGGTCGTATTCTAAAACTGACTTCCTGCAACAAATATTATTTTATGACGACTTTATATTGGCTATAAAAATAATCCACGAAGCGGAAAATAAGTAATTTTTATATTTTTTATGTATATTAGTAAAGTTATAAAGAATAGGCCAGTAAAAAGTTATTATATATAATGCCTATGTTTCATTGTACTACTAACAGGCACCTATCCGGTGATGTCACAATAAAATGAACACGCGTCTCGGACGAGAGGCTCCCGGGTGCGGGTACTACGTGGGTGGCATGTTCCACGAAGTAGTGTTGATTTGGTGTTGATAGCCAGACAGTTTTCAATATCATCCATCAATAAAATGTGGCACTCAATTGTGGTCCACAGTAAATACTTCATGTTGGTATAATTTGCGTACAAAGCTATGCTCGGTATCTATTTTTAATTAGTTTTAGTTGTAGATTGCAATTTATATCGGTATCTATTATATCATACTAATTAATATAAAACTTAGGTCAATAATAATATTATGATACCTAGGATATTTTCATGCTATATTGCGTAGAAGTGCTATCACATATGATTAGTGAGATGGGTTTTCAGAGAACCTGAAGGACTGCTTTACTGCACCAATATTTCTGTTGAATGAAATGCCGCTTAAAATACAAATATTATTCAAATCCCTCATAATATATGTATTATCCACTGTGGATACATTCATATCTTATTTACTTTGTTGTCTGATTTATTATTTACTTACATAATCAAACTACAAATGAATACTTGAAATAATATAAAACGCGTAAACACTGGCATGAAATTAATACTTTATTTATTTTATCAATAATGAGATGAGATTATTATGTTCGAAGTTTGTAATAAAAAGATAATTTTGCGAAGTGACCTGGAATGTTGATAGTGGGATTATTTCTGCTATTCATTCCGCAGCCGCGCTGGTGGCTGGCACAGTGCCAGTTGATGCGGTCGCCCAAGCTTCATCGCGTGGGCAATGCCCACTCACGTATTTCTATTATACTCCTCGTATAGTAAACTTTTCTTGTATTCGAAAAATAAAGGTCGATTTAGGTATTGTAGACGGTATGCGTTATGGTAGTAACTCAAGTATTACTAACTGTCAAAAGACGGGATTTATTTTCATGATAATTTTCAGCTGACTCGTGATCCATTAAAGGACGGTGTTCGTACAATTCACACTAAAGGTATCAAAAGATTTGTTTATACTAACCTCCTTATACTGAATTGTTTTTTATATTTTCGTACTATACAATAAACCATACAGAGCATACCTATTACACTAGTTAAAACTGCTTGCTAACAGCGATATGCAGAATAAAATTAAATAAATGGAAATAAAGTGAATAGTTAAATTTTAAGTTTTAAAGTAAGGTAAAATTTAAAATGATTTTATAAATTTAAATTAATATTAGATTAAGTTACATATATAAAACTGAAGTAATTGATGTTATTATTCAACTAATTAATAATTAGATTCCTTATTTTAACTAAGAAAATGCCGATGAAATCTGGATTACATTGATTTTTCTTCACTTTCTGTAAATATATAATATAAATAAATATATGTATTATTCATTTACTGTGTGGAAAATATTCTTCAAATTAATTCTTTTATGAAAATTAGAAGGACAAAAGTAATACAAGCATAGACAAAAGCTAATTAGTTTTACAATATTTATAGAATAGAAGATCTCGTATCATTTATTTGGCTAGGTAGCAATAATAATAAAATGCATCGCATATTTTGTTTATCATACTTATACCAAGGGATATAGCCACGGTGAACATCAAAGGGATATAAATGATATCAATAGCTTTTATGCTACTGTGAAGTTCTTTGTACACGAGCTCTTGGCGGCAACATCACAATGAAAACTGTGCCCGTCGGCAATATACAAGCAGACATCAAACGCACCGCTAGATATTGCGTCACGGTCTATCATTCGGCAGATTATATGCACTTAAATGCATCTCTATTTCTGCATCATTAAGTTTTGAATTCATTCGATAAGAGATTGTAAATGATCGTAATACGTTGATATTGTTTGAAATATTTTCCAGAAAATACGACGCGTCGAGATGTCTTTAATTTGCAAAGTGTGATAATTGAATATGTTATCTGCACAGCGAAATCACCTTTTCGACGTAATTAATTAAGCTTAGATAGTTTATTTGATCATCAAATAAGAATATTAATCATAATATTCATTCAAACATTAGAACGTAAATTATAATTCATGTATATATTGATATAACTTGAATCATTTTTAAATTAACTTATATATTTTTATCATATATTTTTATCTTGAATGTCAAATATGTGTATTATATTATGTCAATATGGAATGTATATTTTTATGTGCGAATACAACGTACGACGCAAAAAGGAAAAGTTAGTTTCCATGGATAGTGTTTGAATATCTAAACTTTGAATATATTACTTCATATAAGCAAAACTATAACTTGGACTTATATTTAAACCCGGAAGATACTTAGTATGATTTTAAATACCTAAAAGGTCTTATTAAACTTAAGTATATAAGAACAATTTTCAAATAAATCGCTAATTCATTGCAAACCACAATGAAAAATACTTTATTACTTCTACATAATAAAACTTTTCATTAGTATGAGTATATTCTAAACGAGGAAACGTGCGTAAAGCTGTTAAAAATATACAAAAAAATAAAATCAAGCCCTCGAGCAGAGCGCCCGCGCCGGCGGCGCGCGGCGGGCGGTTGATCCCATCTCAAGCGCTTTGATCTCACCGATGCGGCATGGCGCGGAGAGGAGCGGCGCGGCGGCGCTCGGCCCTGCCTGGCGACCTTCAGTCGGCTTATGGCTCGCGTTAATTATAAATAAGATTTAAAATCAATTATTTAGATTAAATTTGCTACAGCTGTGCGTATAAAAATTAACATGATAGCTATCCCGCTAAAAGACAAAATCATTAACAATGCCGTATTTATTATAATTTCTTTAACTCGAAAATTTATCCTTAAAACATTTCAATACCTATTTTTAAGAAATAGTACATCAATCGTGAATTGAATTATTTTAAGTGGTTTAGCATATAGTAATATAATAAAACTGTTGGCCATAATAACGAAATAACTGATAGCACAATGATAAATAGTACCATCCATTGAAGAGTCGTTCGCGTGGAAGGGTACAGTCACGACATCGTGTGGTATCGCTAGTTTATGATTTAATTATATGGTACTTTTTAATAGCCTACGTACGTACTGATATAACTAGGCTGATATAATCTTTTAATGCAAAATAAAACTAAACATATGTATCTTGATCTTGCCCATAGCTAAATCATAAGTAAATAAATACTTAAATTAATTTACAGTCCACGAAACGATAAAAAATCACCAGGCATTAACGCTTATAATGATATTAAACAATGAAAACAGAATTATAATAAGTGGTATAATTAGGTATAGATTATATATAATTATGTATAGGTTTAGATTATCACATTAAAAATATATTATGTTTTCTAACACACTTAAATGGTTTTTCATGTAAGTTACTTCCTTATATTTGTAACATAAAGAATTGTTATCTGATCTGCTTCATTATACTATCAAAATTACTTTTATTATTGTAATCAGTTGTCTATTGATGTTTCTCCGTGTAGTACTGCACTAACCACTCTAGACCATGAAAAAACCAAAAACAAATTGAGTATTTCGAGGTGCGGCACGCGGGGGCAGTGCGCGGCGCGGCGGCAGTCAAAGGCTAGCATGATCAAAAGTGCCGACATCGGCTTTGATCTCACCGTTCGAAGTGCAAATTATGTTATAAAGACAGTGAGTGGAGTGGTCGCGGTGCGGAGGGCCAACGCGATATAGCCGCATGGCAGCGCGGCCAGTTCGACCGGTACACTAATTAATTCAACCCGTGAATGGCTTTACTGGTTTGCGGCGAACGTTTTTAATATAATAATTAAATGATGCACTGATATTCACGTCATGTAACGCTACTGTTAATTGTGCTGGATATGGATACGATTTTTAATTACTATAGTATTAAGTTACTTAATAATTACTTGCATAAATTTTCTTAATGCAATCATTTGGGTTTGATTTCACGTGAAAATTGATTATATAAGTATAATTTGAAACGAACATGAACTGTTATATGAATATTAAATTCTGTTTACCTAAATTATAATTGTAAAATCAGGGTTACCACCTATATTTTATAATAAACTTTATTTTACTCTGTATCGGTTCTGGGTTTGTAATGAACAATGTGTAATCAATACTTCTATACTAATAAAGTTGGAGCGCTTGTTTGCTTAGATGCTTTAATCTTAGGATCTACTGGTTCGATTTAAAAAAATCTTTCGGTGTTAGATAGCTCAGTTATTGAGGAAAGCTATACTGATAGGAGTGGAGGACCAATGTAGAACGTTTCAAAATTGCTTTTTTTTTGGATTTTTTTTTTCTCAAAATGACTACGCTAATGACTCATCAAGGTCTTAACAGCTTCACCGGACTACATTTTTTTTAGAGCCTCCGCTATGCGTTAGCGTAAGCCAAAGGTAACTATTCCAACTAACGAAATCGCGGGCAGAAGCTAGTATTTTATAAAAATGGAATTAAATGACATAATGCAAGAAATTATGATAAAAAATCAATATATCGTTGATAACTGAGAACATATCCATCAGTCACACAAAATAGGTTTAAATAGACTTTGACTTTGTGTATTTAATGGCATTACATATTTTCATTTTCACATGGATTAATTCTTTTTTTTATATTTGAAACTATAATTTAAATGTAATACAAAGAAATATGCTTTAATCGAATTCAAATAACGATAAAAATTATAAAAAAATATATGTTTCAAGTATATATAAGAATTACAAATTTTGAATAAATACTTTTTTATACAAACTCTTTTCTGACGTTAAATAACGATGCGATCCAATATGGTTAACACGCTAAATCTAGGACTGACTCTCAAGTTCTTACCGATTAGGCCTCCCACGGCAGCGGCTCATGCCTAGGTTCGATCCCTCGGTAGGGAGCCCTTGAATGCGTTGCTTGCGCGATACGGTGACACACAAATATACATCACTGCTACAACACTACACGATCACCCCCACACACATGCACGCCACACGCTTACACATGAAAGTGTAAGGGTTTACTTTTTTTTCCCTTATCGAACTGAAAAACTCTCAATTTTCCGATAATAAATACATGGAGGAGTTGTTGAGGCGTGTATGCTTGGTACACATATACGTTTCAACAGCTCATACATATATGAATAGTTAGCTAGGTTAGCTAAGATAGGTAGCGGTTTTGCATGTAACAGGCAACAGCCAAGCCGAGGTGTGCCGTGCACCCTCGAGCTGGTTGCCAAAATAAAATCGGCTGAGTGCCTTAAGCGCTTGCCTTAGTAGTCCGGTGAAGCTGTTAAGATCTTGCTAGGTTAATAGCGTAGTCATTTCGAAAAAAAAAACTCTCAAGTTCAGTTGCGGACACATATCTATAGATGCTTGCCGACAGATTTTCAACTTGAGGTTGGTACTTAGCTAGCCTTACTAGCAACTTAGCTAGGTAGCTATCTTCAATAAGTGGTAGAGCCACGCTGAAGCTATAACTGGTTTCAGTATGAATAGATCGGCTCGCCCGGGGTACCACCCGACCCACAGAAAACCGACTTAAAAACCGGAGGCTCACCTCCCTACCTCTCCCTTCCCGCTCTTCCTCTTCCCCCTCTCCCGTTCTCCACAAATACAGGCCGGCAACGTATTTGCGACTCCTCTGGTGTTGCTGGTGTCTATGGACGGTGGTGATCACTTAAAACCAGATGACTCGCCTGTTCGTTTGCCTCCATCAATCCATTTTTATATTGCATGATATAAAAAAAGACTCAGCTAGAGCTTTAAAAAAACTCTGTCACTATGCTATGATCTCATCACAATGCTTTCCTTCACCAAAAGCTACGGCACTTTCGCAAGGATTTCAACTTATGTCCATCGACAGTGTGCTCAAAAACACGTAAACGAAAGTCATCATCAGGCACGTATCCAACTCTTGGGTCGGGGGGACAAACGTTGAAACAACCATGTGAACTATATAAAAAATTTGCTGTAATCACGGTACTACGGACTGGAACGCTATAATCACTGTACTAAGTTGTTTTGTTTGAGCGACCTATTCTACCTATACCTGCTTCGCACTTCACTGTGGTTATGATCCCGTTTATTTTGTATGTCGTCAGTTTTTGGTGGGGGATAAATCCCAACTATCTCCTCTCTGTATACGTGCCTGGTCATCATCGTATACAAATGACATAGATGTAATTAGCTGTCATGCATTTCTAAAATTTCTATGTTGTAAAATTGTGAACCATAACCGGTTAAAGATTAGGTATTTAATTTGTTTTGCGCGTGTCCTTCGTTTTCTATTAGAGAGCGGAGGATTTGTAGTGCGGCAGTCGACCAAATGAATTATGTTGAGACCATTTTGGTTAAAGTTCGTTAATTATCAGACATGTATTCAGAAATTTAATAAATGTGGGTTTTATATTTTATTTTTATACCAAAAAGGCAGCAAACAGGCTGACAGCCCACCTGATGGTAAGTGGTTACCGTCGCCTATGAACAACTGCAACACCAAGGGCATCGCTGTTGTGTTGCTGACCTTGAACAGCGCGTTTCAGTCCCTTCTTGAGGAGCCCCATATCATAGCTCTGAGGAAAAACCGTGCTGGGCAACCCATTCCACAACGTCAGCGTACGCATGAGGAAGGTTCGAGAGAACCTCACGGTAGTCGCGATTTTGCTAGCTTTTAAGGTGTGTGGATGAGCAGACAGCCAGCGGCAGGTGCGAGTTTAAAAAGATAAGAGGGCACCGTATTAAACAGTTCCAGAGAGCACTCTCCATTATACATGCGGTAGAGCATACATAGACAGCCAATGTCTCTACGAAGTTCTAACGTCTCTAGTCCGCGTGTTAAATCGGGATCTTCAACAATACGAATAGCTCGCCTTTGCACGAAATCAAAAGGAGAAAGCTGGTAGGCAGGAGCACCAGCCCAGATGTGTGAGCAGTACTCCATATGAGGACGTACCTGTGCTTTGTAGAGCACAAGTCGTTGTCTTGATGTGAAGTACTGCTTGGACCGGTTGAGAATACCAAGTTTTTTAGATGCCAACTTGGCCTTCCTTTCCAAATGGCTCCGGAATTGTACATCGCTAGATATGTTGACGCCAAGGATCCCGATAATACTACAAATGTTTAGGGAAGTGCTCTGGAACTTAGGTGCTATGACGAACGGGGCTTTTTTTCGTGGAAAATGCACATACTTGCGTCTTAGAGGGATTGAATTGGACAAGATTCACCTCTCCCCAATCAGAGGCCCTGTCTAGCGACCTTTTAACCTCAGACACAAGGTTGGTCCGATTTTGCTCCACAAGCACCTGAGAAATATTTGCACGACCTGAGTATACGGCATCTCCTGTGCTGTCGTCTGCATAGCAATGAATATTAGGAATATCCAATAGATCACTGATATGTAGAACGAAAAGTGTAGGAGATAGCACAGAGCCTTATGGGACACCAGCATTAATTGCCAAAGCATCAGAGGTGTGGCCATCAACTACAACTCTTATGCTACGCCCGGATAAGAAACTCAATACCCACATGCAGAGATTCTCAGATATACCATGGGCCTTTAGTTTGGAGATGATAGCCTTTTGCCAGACTCTGTCAAAGGCCTTTGCGATATCTAGGCTAACTGCCAAAGCTTCCCCTTTACTTTCTATAGCTTTAGCCCATCTTTGTGTTAGGTAAACTAGAAGGTCACCAGCCGACCGGCCATGACGAAATTGGCGGTCGCTGATCAGTTGATACCCCTCAAGATACCGTAACAACTGTGTATTAATGACTCGCTCCATCACTTTAGAAAGAAGGGAGGTAATCGCTATAGGCCTGTAATTAGTAGGGTCCGTTTGATCACCTTTTTTGGGTATAGGATGAATATTGGCTATCTTCCAAGAGCTTGGAACCTGACTGGATGTGTAGGAAAATTCTGAACAGACGTACAAGAATAGGAGCCAACTCAGGAGCACACGTTTTGAGAACGATTACTGGAATTCCATCTGGTCCACTCAACTTATTGACATCAAGAGAAAGGAGAATGCGCCGTATAGCTGTTTGAGTGAATGTGATTTCGGGCATTGAGTAATCACAACGTGAGATGTTAGGTAGCAATGCATTCTCAACGTCTAAAGTCGAGTTTGATGCAAAAAGGTTGCAAAAAATATCTGCCTTTTCCTTTGCAGTATAAGCCAGAGAATTATTAGATTTTCGTAAAAGTGGAAAAGATGAATGACAAAAATTTCCATTGTTAGCTTTGGCGAGAGACCAAAAAGCCCGACTGCCAGAGGGATATCTAGCAAGGCGTTCACCTATTCTACCAATGAATTTAAATTTTGCTGCAGCAATTGTCTTCTTCGCTTTTCTGGATACTGCGTTGTATACCTTCTTCAGATATGGAGATTTAGGATCCTTGCGGGATCATGCCGTAGTCCAATTTCTGAAAGCAGCTTCCGTTCGATCAATTGCTTCGGAACAAGGCTTGTTGAACCATGGTTGACTTTTGCCATCAACCGGCACCACAGAAGACGGGATGTAATAATCCATTCCTTACAGTACCACCTCGGTGACGGAGTCAGCACAAGCACTTGCATCAGCTGAAGAAAAACAGAGCTGTGACCAAGGATAGGATGCAAAAAACTCTCGCAGTCCGTCCCAATCTGCTGAATTGTAGTGCCATATTTTCCGGGTCCCAATAGCATATCGTCTATTACTGAATGGCAAAGGCACTATGGAACGCACTAGGCAATGGTCAGATGAACCTAAAGGTGCATCGAGGGAGACCTGATAGCCTTCCGGATGGGAGGTTAGCAGAAGGTCTAGCAAAGAAGAGTCGTGGCTCTCTATATCAGGTAATCTAGTGGGTTCTTGTAGTAATTGCGAGAGATCATACGCTAGAGCAAATTCCCGAACAGTATTTCCAGCATGATCGGTCCTATTAGATCCCAGCCATTCTTTATGGTGTGCGTTGAAATCGCCGAGAATCACCAATTTTGCATTTGGGTACTGCTCGAGAATGCTGTCAGTAGCCATTTGAATGTGCTGAAAGAGTTGAGTTGTCTCCTCGTTTCCACGATGAGATCTGTACAAGCAGGTGTAGACCAAAGTGTGACCACCATAGTCAACACGTGCACTCAGTATGGACAGATCCCGTTCTTCAAAATTATTAAGGCGACATACACAAATATCATCCCGTGCACACATGCATACCCCTGCTCGGCGTAAGAAGGAATGTTTGAGCTTGTAGCCAGGGTAATGCAAATACGATGTCTCATCCGGGCAGGATATTTGCGTCTCGGTAAGGAAAAGCAATACCGGTTTAGCTGTTTCAAGGTGATGGTACACAGCGTTGATGTTTGAATGAAGACCCCTGATGTTGCAGAAGTCCACAGAAAATGTGGAAGAGGAATCCGCTGGGTATATATTACTTCTTTTAGTTGTAACTTTCATAATTTTTAAAACAGGGTTTGGGGGAACGCATAGACTTTCCATCTATGCGTTTCCATCGCTGCGATCCGTGCTACTGTTCATGTCAAAAGGCTTAATAGGTAGCCGCTGGACAGCTAATCAAGTGAAAAATCGCTATGAGGCACGGAAGGGTCCCCGGTCCCCCCCGAGTGCAGCTGCCGGGTTCCACTCCGGTCTCCTAATCCGGCACGACAGCTACTCGCGGGATTTTTCGCGCAGTTTGTGGGACAGCCTCCCGAGCCGGAGTTTAAAAGTGATACTCGGGTTCGGCTCCCCTACTGCCTGGTGGGCGGTCAGCGGATAACCGTTTCACCGGGTCTCTCTGATTCCCACGGCGAATCCTCCATTGCTTCAACTTTCAATTGTAGCGGACCTAAAGAAGTTTCACGGATAGCAGCACCTTCGGAAAAGGGCTGGTTCTCGTTCACTATGCCGGAACACAAAGGGCCATATAGAACCTTTATTTTGCGACACTCTAAATCCGAGGGTGGTCGCTAAGCAGTCGGGCAATAGACCTACTACCATGCTAAAATGGATCAAGGATTACATGGTGTACCATCATGACCAAAACCATATTTGGAACCAAAAATCGCCAGAGCCTCGTCGGTTATTCGGCAGGGTGCACCACATGCAGGTAGGAATACGA
Organism: Antheraea mylitta; assembly: GCA_014332785.1. NCBI lineage: Eukaryota > Metazoa > Arthropoda > Insecta > Lepidoptera > Saturniidae > Antheraea > Antheraea mylitta. Next base: position 5,782,333 of record JACEII010000005.1, on the reverse strand, counting down.
AAAAGGTATCGATACTTTATGGTATCGAGTACATTTCCTTTCGATACCGATACTTTTGTACTCGATACTTTGTATTTGATACTTTTACTCAATGAGTACTTTTTGTTAGGTATCGTATCGAAAGAATTACAGAAATATTTTAAACTTGATCTTGCGGTTCATGGTTAGGGTATCGCCATCTAGTTCAATCGTACTGAACTTTCTAAAACATTGAGCTCAAAAATTGTTACATCCGTGCATATACGTTGAGTTCCTATCCTTTCTTTCATTCATTTCACTAGTTCGTCGTTCTAATAATAATATGATTGAATATTGAAGTTAAAAAAAAAACATTATTTTCTAAAGCAGCAAGTCACATATCGAAAATCCGAAATCGCTAATCATCAATACGGTTCGATAAACTTACAATTTTAAGCGATTCTCCGGAGGAGGAATGGGAACAAAGTAATAAAAAGTTTCATTTTGTAAAATTATATTTTTAATTTTTTTTACTGAGTGATATTGACATCCGGACGTATAAGTATTAGGCCCTATAAGAAGTACTCGGTACTTATGTGAGTAAGATACTTTTATTCGATACTACTCATGAGTACATTATCGATACTTTCTACTTGTTACCGTGTCATTAATTAGGCCACACGAAAAGTACTCAATACTTTGAAGTATCGATACTTTTGTTTCGATACTTTTATGAGTACGATACTTTTTTTCGATACTACTCATGAGTACAGTATCGATACTTTCTATTCGATACCGTGTCCCTACGTGCAGGTGAGGTTGGCTTGGGCATCTAAGATGGTGATTGATACCCCTTGCACCCCAATTTCCCATTTCCCAAAATCCCATATTGTGAAAAATATATATGTATTTTATATACCACTAGCCTCTGCCCGCGACTTCGTACGCGTGGAATAGAGACACTAACACGCAGCAGTTCTCAAAAGGAAAAACATCCAGATTTTGAAACATTTTTCATCCGTGCTCCGCTCCTATTGGTCTTAGCATGATGATATATAGCCTATAACCATACTCGATGAATGATCTATATAATACTGAAAGAGTTATTCAAATCGGCCCAGTAGTTCCTGAGATTACCCCCTACAACGTCACAACATCACAACGTCACAAACTCACAAACTTTACCTCTTTATAATATTAATATACTCGTAGATTAGTGGCTCCTGTGACTTCGTTTGTATTTGTGTCTTATTATTGATACGCCGTATAGTGTATGCGATACAGCATACATACGCTGTCTCGTGTGTTCCCGTGTTGGTAACCAAATAGCAAACGTCATTGTCACGAGAGCTGCGGGCGCGTGTAGACAATTGTGCTATAGTTACGCATACGTGGACATTGTCGAGCCGGTGTGGTGCACAAAGGATACCCTACACGCCGTATATTATTTGGGTGTAGTTCTAACAGTTTATCTGACGCACACATAGATAACTCTTCTATGGTAGATTTTTTTCTAACTTACCATTTATCGTCATATTTGGATCGATCTTTAAAATAATTATATTATCTTTATAAATTATATAGCTTATATATTATTCTGATGTATAAGCTCTAATAATATTCATATGGTTTATTCCCAAACACGTTTAATAGTTTTTGCGTGAAAGAGCAACAAAATGTATGTTAATTTTCATAAAGTTTCCGTTAATATTTTTATAAAATCAGATAGCTGATATCTAAAGTAGGTAAGTACTATACAATTTAATATAATGTATATAATTGTACAATCTCTTTATATATACATACTTCTTGATATTTTAAATGAGCTTGTCTGTTTTGTTTATTAAATTGTCAAAACTACTGAACAGCTCATAATATTTTTTATGAACGTTGTCATTGATAAAGAAAAAGACATAGGGTACATTTTATCCAGAAAAAGGTATTGTCACTGTACTGGGGGTCAAGGTCCCTATGTGTTTTTTAACTATGTATCTGTATATTTTTATACGGAAAAAGTGTATGGGGTGCGCACGTTGTCACAGGGATGATCAAAAGCCGCGTGCGTCGACCCATGGCCGCCATGAAGCACTTTCATCTCGCCGCGCCATGCGAGTGAGTGTCCGATCACACTATTCGTAAGTGATTCAAGATTCTACAATTCAAGACTCAATTTTATTTACTTTACACTTAGGTTCATTATTGGTATGCATGTAATATATACTACATAACAAAAGAATTATAACCAATCGAAAATGTATAATTAAGTTCATCTGTCTACCATATTCAGTATAAATGATCATTTAAAGTTTAGGTAAACACCTGTTTGAGATACGTAAATGATCAGTTTAAACATTATTATGTACCATTTTATACTTAGTCAAATAATCAAACAGAAAGTCTCATAGTAAGTATTAGAAAATGAGTCAAGTGAATTTTAGTATCGTTGATTTAATAATATAAATGTCCTTTATTTTTAAACATAAGTACATGCCGTGAGCATTTAATCGAAAATCTTAGGATTACGGACCTAATTTACTGATCTCAGTTAGAATTACTTTGTCTTTTAAGATTAAATATAAATGATCTATATGTTACTTTGAACAATAGACAGACTACAAGCTATTTTATGGTATAAAAAAAACATAAATAAAACACGATTTTATTCACACTTAATTGCTTTTCATGTTTTATAGGATTACAATAAAATTAGTTTTTTATTTATAATCCGAATTTTAACATATTATCCTACTCAGTGTTCAATTTATTATTATATTTGTTTTAGAAGTACTACATCGAAAATTCACATTAGTCAAATATCAACGATTTTACTATATAGCTATATTATAATATGAATAATTGTAAATGGTGAAACGTAACGAAATAAGTAAAATTCCGTAAGTGCATTTGAATAAAAAATTAAATCAAGTCTTGTATGTAGGTACTTATAATAGAACATATGCGGTTGATTTTCTTTACAGATATGGAAAGTATTTTAACACGAATGTAGAGATTATATCAATATAAAAGAACGGGAAGTGTACTCGGATGACATAATAACTTGGAGACATGAGTGATATTATAAAGGATAGATAAATAAGACATAGAGAAGCAGTTGTTCCAGACGTGAGTGATGTGATCTTAGCTCGAGCTCGCCATCAGATTACAGAAGATATTATAAATAACGCAAAGCGACAACAAATCCAATGCAAGAGTTACTCGGAAACGCTATTTCCGTAGTTCTACGAATGTGTCCACTTTAATAACAAATAGCGAGTTAACGGTTAGCTGAAAACAATAACAAAGCCGTAAATTCATTATAATGTCTTCATTACGATTCTCGTCGAAATATCGTTGTGTGTATATAATGTTTTTTAGAGTTTTATAGATAAAAATTGAAATTGATCACAATCCCATCTGATATGACTTGACGATGTGATTTAAGTTGCTAAAAACTTCAAACTTACACGGAACTGGATCTCAAGTGTTGGTGCCGCAACACACTAACAGGTGTTTGGCAACAAGTCTTCCAGTTGAATGTGGTAACCTATTTTTTTATTTATAGAGGGGCGTTTGTGGCTATATTAGCCTCATAGTAACCTTAACTTATTTACAGGCTTAATATCTTAAATTATACACATTATTAAAGCTAATATAAAATAATATAGTGTCATTCATGACGACTCAACATCTTAAATACATTCAGTGCTTTAATACTATTAGGTTTGGGTAATAACCCATGAAACATTCCAATATCTTGTAAATCCAAATTGAGAGTCGACATTAGTAAATGTCTACTCCCTTGAATACGAATAATAAATAAATAATAAATAAGCCTTTATTGCTGTAAAACTACATCAAAATATGAACACAATGTATGTCAGTTATCGGCATCCAGTTTTCATCTGTTACAGCTTGTCCTGTGACAAAGGCCTCCTGTAAAGATTTCTACATCTCCCTATTCTTCGCTATTTGCATCCATGCTGGACCAGCCACTTCTTATATATCATCTTCCTATCTTTTATTCTGTCTACCTCGGCTTCTTTTATTCTCCCTGGGGTACCATTCTGTTATTAGTTTAGTCCATTTCTCTTTTTCATCTCTTATTATATACCCTGCCCACCTCCATCTTAATTGTACATTCTGTTAATACATAATACACATTTTATACTATCCCACACACATTACAGTTTGGTGTACGAGATTTTTAAATTAAATATTTGTATTTGTTGAATGGAATGTGCCCGGATCTTACCTTAAAAGCGTTGACAATATTATGATTATTATTTGCAAGCCAAGGGTAACGACAAGGCTCACTTTGAATTGATCTGTACCAAATTCCTTTCATTGTGGATGAAGGTTCGATTTTGTTGATTTCGAAGGTAGTAGCTAGCTAAGCGGACTTAGAAAAAAGTTTCTGATTGGTTTGCATTAAATACTATATTGATGAAGGCAGATAAAACGAAATGTATGAGATTGTTATACACTCGACAATATCAAACTAAATTACCTAGCCTAATCTTCCACGCGTTGATAGTAGAATCAAAATTGAAGGGAATTAGTATAATGTTATTTCTAAATTACAACAGAAGCCTCACATTTTAAAATTGTCGAGAAAATTAAATTCTGCTACATTCGTAGCTCGTAAGATTTGCCAGTTAACAAAATCTTACATTACTGCAACAACATTACACATATCACCTCCACACACGTGCACGCACACATACTTACACATGAAAGTGGAAGGGTCTTATTTTTGTTTTTCTCTTATCGAACTGAAATAGTTTAGAAAATTATCCGATACGAAATATATATAGGAGTTGTTGAGGTATGTATGCTTGGTACACATATATGTAATAACAACTCATATAATATGTATGAATAGTTAGCTTCGCTTAGGTTAGCTCCCTCGACGGGAGAGAGGTCGCCTTCGTGGACGCCAGAGGGCGGATGGTCCGGCGCAACACGGCGCGGGGGGTTTCACAGGGGTCGGCGTTAGGGCCACTCCTGTGGAACATGGGCTACGACTGGGTGCTCCGCGGCGCGTTCCCTTCTGGGGCGCGCCTCATTTGCTATGCGGATGACACCCTAGTCGTAGCCCGAGGGGGGGAAACAGAAAACTTATTGCGCCTAGCCACGGAGGCTGTCACCCTCGTGGTAGGGCGCATCAGGAAACTGGGCCTCGAGGTGGCCTTCGAGAAGACCGAGGCTCTAATGTTCCATGGGCCTCGGAAGGGGCCACCTCCGGGGGCCCAAATATATGTGGAGGGAGTTCGTGTCTGGGTGCGGACCCGGATGAAGTATCTGGGCCTCACTCTGGATGGTCGCTGGCGGTTCGAGCCCCATTTCAAGGGGCTAGACTGCGCATAGTTGGGGCGGCATCGGCGCTCGGACGACTCCTCCCCAATACGGGGGGGCCGAGTGCTGACTGTCGCCGCCTATACATGGAGGTGGTGCGGTCCATGGCCGCCTACGGGGCGCCGTTATGGGTGGACGCCCTCAACGCCTCCAATATCCGTGCGTTGCGAGCCACGCAACGTACTGTGGCGTTGAGGGTGATACGGGGTTACCGGACAGTGTCCTCTGCGGCGGCCATGGTGCTGGCTGGCTCTCTTCCCTGGGAGCTGGAGGCGGAAGTGCCTGCCGCCGTATACAATTATACGGCGGTTAAGAAACAGATGGGAGATCCTCTAGTTCCCGGGGAATTGGAGCAGAGAAGAAAATACGAGAGAGGGTTAAGGATGGAGAGGTGGGGGCGGGACCTGGCGAACGCGCAGTACGGTCGATATACTATCGACGCCGTCCGCCCGGTCCTGCCCGAATGGTGCAATCGAAGATGGGGCTCCCTGTCGTTTCGTGTGGTGCAGGTGCTGACCGGGCACGAGTGCTTCGGTTGGTACCTGTTCCGGTTAGCACGCAGGGAGCCGACCGCCGTATGCCATGAGTGCGGCGTTGAACCGGACACCGCGCAGCACACACTTTCCGAATGTGCTGCGTGGGAGGAGCGACGCCGCATTCTGGCTGCGGCGGTGGGTGATGATCTCTCGCTGCCGAGCGTCGTCAAAGCCATGCTCGGCAGCGAGAATGTGTGGGGTGTTGTTGCCTCCTTCTGTGAGGAGGTCGTCTCGTAGAAGGAGGCGGCGGAGAGGGTCCGTGAGCAAGACCCTCACAGTGGCTGTCTCCGCCAACAAAGGGTAGGCAGGAGGAGGCGGCAGTTTGACCGCCACCTCCCACCTTAACCGGACCAGGGAAGATGGGTCGGGGGGCCCCATCTTCCCATTGCACGGATCCGGCGGACGGAGGAGGCGGCCGGTGTGTACCCGGCTGTCTCCTTACAAGACGAGGTCCGGCGGCGGCACTTCTGCTGCTGGGCCAACCGCTGGGGCGGCACGATGAAGTCTATAGAAATCTCGTGCCGCCCCAACTATAGTGGAAGACGTACACCGTGGGGTTTTAGTCCGTGCGAGTCGGACATAACCCACTCTCTCCCCCTGGAGGGTGGGTATCCATAAGGGATTTCCCAACGTGAAAAAAAAAAGGTAGGTCGCAAATCGTATGCATCAGACAACAGCCCAAGTCGCGGTGTGCCGTGCACCCTTGAGCTAGTTGTCAAAATAGAATTGACTGAGTTCCTTAAGCACTCGCCTTACTAGTCCGGTGAAGCTGATAAGACATTGCTAGGTTATTATCGTAGTAATTTCGAAAAAAAAAAAAGGATTTTGAAATAAATAATTATGTATTTTTGTTATCGTTATATTCACGCCAAATACATAATTGAGAAACGGGCTTTGGGATCAAAATTTGTGACAGCAGACGAATATAAACTGATTTGTAATTTTTTTTTAAATAACTATGTTATTGAAATGATCTCATTAACGAAATACCTGTATATATTTATTCTAGTACCTATACTAAAGGTGTAATATCAATTAATGACAGATATTTTTTAAAGGTAATTTGAAAACCTAATTATTTATTGTTTTATTTGTATGTCGGTGTACAAAATTTTCTTACAACCGAATGCAACTTCCGTGCCCATTGCAAAGTAGAATATTAATAATGTAATTAGTAAAACCGTTTGTTGATGTTTAATTAAAATAATAGAAATTATATTATTGTATATGTACATAATATGGTCTTTGTTATTGAAAATGTAAGGTACAATTATATTCGTTTTGTTCTACATAGATTTTAAACTTATTCCGAAACCCTCCAAATTCATTTTCTCACTCGTCTCGTTTTTGTCTGCCACGCAGAAATCAATTTGAATTCAATATCCGCGAGTAAATTGGATGTAAACTTTGATAATATTGAAATACTGGCTGAATACCGTGACTTCGGCTATGTTGTTTATTATTGTAATAATATACATATTTATGTTCAGAGGAAAAACATAAAAAAGTGAAAGAAAAAATATACCTTACAAAATTTATATGTAAACATTGTCATCTTGCTTGCTCATTTTTATACATCGTTAAACGCGTAGTATTTGTAAAATATCATATTTTCTGAAAATTCTAATGACACTATATTAACTTCATATATCGTGTAATTTTTATTAGATTAGGATGGACTAAGTTTCTAAGAAGTAAATATTTGATTAAAACCTATCTAGTATTTTTGTATGATACCCGCACGACATCAGACCTCTATCGTTTTAATGGATTTGGAAAAAACTGGTTGTGTCGTAAAAACATGTGATAGAAGAAACAAAAAAAAAAAACAAACAAATTAAAAATTAAAACATTGTAATTGAAAATACACGACAACGAGCCAACCTCATGCGCTATTATCTAGTGATCACAAATCCAAGTACAGACCGTGCCTGAGGTTACTTGACTTCGGTAATCGGACGAGAACCGGTGTTTTCAATACTCTACCCGACACAGTGTTTATCTTCACTTTTTTTTCCTTGATCTGACTACGCTATTGTCCTATCAAGGTCTTAACAGCTTCACCCGACTACTAAGGCGAGCGCTTGCGGCATTCAGCCGATTTTATTTGACAACTAGGTCAAGGGTGCACGGCACATCTCGGCTTGCGGTGATGCCTGACTTATGCAATTCGCGACCTATCTGAGCTAACCTAACCTAAGATAAAAAATATTCATATTAATATGAGTTATTGAAACATATATGTATACAAAGCATACATACCTCAACTACTCTTATATGTATTTTGTGTCGAATATTTTTTTCTAAACTATTTTAGTTCGATAAGGGAAAATAATGAAACCCTTTTTTTTTCGAACTGACTACACTATTGACCTACCACGTTCTTAACTGCTTCATCGAACTACTAAGGCGAGCGCTTAAGGCACTCAGCCGATCTTATTTGGGCAACTAGCTCAAGGGTGCACGGCACACCTCGGCTTGGCTGTTGCCTGTTACATGCAAACTCGCGACGTAACTTAGCTAACCTAGCTAACTATTCATATATGTTTGAGTTGTTGAGACGCATATGTGTACCAAGCATACACGCCTCAATAGCCGTCCATATATTTTTATCGGAAAATAAGAGTTTTTTCAGTTCGATAAGGGAAAAAATAAAACCCTTCCACTTCCATGTGTAAGCGTGCACGTGTGTAGAGGTGATATGTGTAATGTTGTCGCAGTGATGTAAGATTTGTGTCACTATATAGCGTAAACGGCGCACTCAAGGGTTCCACGCCGAGGGAACGGACCTAGGCTTGACCCGCTGCCGAGGGTTTATCTTCACTACTTTTTGTCACAGAAGGAGTTTGCGGATCAGAATTTCAAAGCCCTTCTAAATGAAGTTGTACTTCAATAATGTTTTAATATAAATTACCAAAAGATCTGTCTGCATCATATAGATTTAGTTAGCTCTAACAAATTGACTCGTAGTTTGTTTAAACAAGACTGTTTTAAAATAGCTATTAGGGCATAATACACACAAGTAACATAGAGCGGTATATAAATAAAGTTTTTGAAGTATAAAATGTGTAATTTTAGTATCTCGTTGTTTAAGTTATCAGAGTTACCCCCGGTGTTACACAGAGTCTAGAGCGGGATTTCATTATTTGTTTAGTTTCATCCTCACGACAAGAGCGCCGCTTTCTTATCGCTCTTTACCTATCAACTTGTGTAAATAAGCTCGAAATGATTGTGCTAGTGTAAATATAGGAAGAATTATTATCGGCAAAGTGTAAACTTTGTAAGAATTATCATCAGTTAAACGTAAATATATAAAAAGAATTAGAAACACTCGGGGATTGTTTGTAACTTTTATACAGCGGAATATGTTTACATTTCGCAGCACTTCTAACTCATGGTCATGGTGAGAAGTGTGCTCTGTTCTACACGAATAATAATCTGTATTTAAAATTAAACTGTTTAGAATAACAGTCAACGTAATGTCTTAATTGTATAATTAAAAATTGTGACTGATTTGTCAAACCACAATTCAAAACTGTGAATGGAAAATTATGTAGGAATAAGGCAAGAATACGTAATTATTTTATTCTTTTCACCTCAATTAGAAATGAATAATGTATAACAATTCCTCACGGCGGCGAGGAGGCGTAGTGGGGAGCCTCCGGCTCCCAGGGAGATAGAAGTTAAAAGGCGGGAGTTGCGGGAGGGGGCTATAGAGAAGTGGATGCAGGAGCTGGCGGACGCGCGCTTCGGGCGGCACACCGTCGACGCCGTCCGCCCGGTCCTGCGGGAGTGGATTGGGAGGAGATGGGGCTCCCTGTCGTTCAGGCTGGTGTAGGTGCTGATCGGACACGGTTGTTTCAGGTGGTACCTGCACCGGATCGCTCGCAGGGAGCCGACCGCCGCCTGCCATGAGTGCGGCGCTGAGAAAGGTACCGCGCAGCACACTCTCTTTTCGTCTCGTTTCGTCCATGATCGGCAGCGAACAGGCGTGGCGAGCAGTGGCCTCCTTTTGCGAGGAAGTCATCTCGCAAAAGGAGGCAGCGGAGAGGCCCCGCGAGGCGGACCCCCTCAGTGGCCATCTTCGCCATCGGAGGACCGGCAGGAGGAGGTGGCGCTTGGCCCAACTCCTCCTGCCCCCGTAGCCGGACCTGAGGGGATGTAGTCGGGGGGCTCATCCCCTCATTGCACAGGTCCGGCGGACGAGGGGGGGGGCAGCTGGCGTGTACCCAGCTGCCTCTCTATAGGTAGGAGCCCGGCGGCAACCTTCCGCTGGGTGGACCGTTGGGGCGGCTATTCAAGGGGAATAGCGTAGAACGATCCCTTGCCGCCCCAATATCACGGTCTGTCGGTACACCGTGGGGTTTTAGTCCGTGAGAGTCGGACATAACCCATCCTCTCCCCTGGGAGGGTGGGCATCCATAAGGGATTTCCCCACGTAAAAAAAATCAATTCCTATAGAAATTTATCAAGGAACATCATTTTATGTTACGAGCTATAAATCTATATGTTTATACTAATATTATAAAGAGGTAAAGTTTGTGAATTTGTATGTTTGTGACGTTGTAGGGGGTAATCAGGAACTACTGGTCCGATTTGAAAAAATATTTCAGTATTATATAGCTCATTTAGCTAAGACTAGAGGCTAGTAATATATAATCACGCAAAAACTACTGGATAAATTCTGTATATTTATTTAGATTTACGTTTTAGATTCGTAGCTTAGTCCTTATTAACAAATCAATATATCTCCATTTAATCAAGCATTATTAAAGTTTTAAAAAATTACGATTTTTATACATACTACACGTTCAGCAATGTATAAAGAGATGAAAAGGGTGCGTGTCCGCAGAAGAGGGAAAGTAAACGAATGAAATTATTTACAAAGAGATTTTGTAACTAAAGTATATTTTTGATTTAATTTTGTTTATGTTCTTTCCTCTATACATAAAACATAGAGTGCTAACGAAGTAGCAGTTAACAGTAAATTACGTTTATCTAATGACCCACAAAAACATTAATTTCATATAAAAACAGTCTCTACTTGCGGTGAATACATATATGTGTACCATAATCGATTCCGGTAGGTAGAAAGTTTTTGCCTGGGAATTTTAAAGTGGGGAAGCAAACCCTCGAACAGTAATTGAATTTACCTACCCGTCTATTCATGTTAGCTTTGTTTGCTGATGAAATTGTTAGGACGAGTGGATATTGAGGATTAAATACAATTTTGGTGAGAACGTTTACCGAAAGGAAAATAAACATAAGAAATTAAATAAAGCGCTTAACGTAATGTAACTATTTAACGTTTAAATTATTTCATACCAACATGGAAATTTAAACAGGTGTTTAATTATCAAATCAATTATCCAAACATTCATAACTTAGATATCTATATTTAAATATCTAGTTATATTCCCACAGACTTCATACACACGCCTAAACTCCGTTAAGCTTACCTAGTGTTCTCCGAACAGGACGGGAGCTAGAAGCTAGGTCAGCATACACCAATAACCGATGTGAGAAACAAGTTAAGGTTTCTCGAGAGAGTCGAGCATCGTCTCTCGTAAGTTTAAGACATAGTTTTAGAGGTCTCAAAATCGACCAAGTTAGTTTTAAGTATAATTCTTTGTTTAAAATCGACATTATAGTAATAAACGGTCTAAAATCGACTATTAGTTTTTAAAAAGTCAATCCCAGCGCTCCCGAACTTAACTATCTTCTATATATAAATAAACAAAGATAACATAGTTCAATAACATTTTCACCTCTTTTCATAAACTGTTTCTCTTTATTATTATGTTTTTTTCATTTATTAGCTATTGATGACCTTAAGTCTCACTGATAAAAAAATTAGAAACAGTTTTTTCCTTACGATTAGGGTTGCCACCCTTTTTGTTTGCAGATAAAGTACATTGGTTATTATAGGTAGGAAAAAAAGTACATAGTATTAAAATAAAGTACAATTTATTTATTATTATTATTATGTTTAAAAACATATTTTTTATTACATTCTTCGATTTGTATCAAATTAGTTTCTTTACTAAACAATTGCACAGCATCTTTACGGTCTATATTTAAATTAAAATAAATAAGTAATTAGTTTTTAATCAAATTCAGAGACGCTTTATTTCTTTCGTTTCGCCACTCTCTCTCTCTCTGTGAATGCTGACATGGCTGACATGGCGCTGACATGGCGGGAATAGATAATAAAAATGAAATTACTTTATACAACTTTAAAAAAGTATTATTGCTCTTATTCTTGTCCATGATTCAATGATTGTTTTAAAGCATAAATCTATAAAACTTAATACCTTATCGTTATTGCATTTAAACCGTTGACATCTGAGTTTAAGATGCGTTCAATGTTTTTAAAGAAACGAGTGCTTAGGTAATGTGACATTAACGAGTGGCGACATCGATTGAGTAATCGATGTCTTTCTCTTAACTAAAAAATACATATAAATAATCTTTTCAAAATCCCAAAGACACCAAATCATGCCAAATAAAGTATTTTCGTGTACTTTATTGTTCACATAAAGTATAGAGTACAATTACCTGAAATAAAGTACAATTCTTTATTATAAAGTACGGGTGGCAACCCTACTTACGATCGAAGAATATCTATATATCTATGTACATATAATAAGAATGGAAATCAAAAGTCCCTGTACTTTTTCGATTCTCGTGAAAAAATTTGTTGCATGTATACGTAATCAACTACATTTTAATCATTCCTAGTCATATTTGTACAGACTTTTGTAAAAAAAAATCAATAATATTGAAATAAAAAAAATGAATTGTTGTCGAATTTCGACAACTGGATGGTCATTAGTATATATATTTTTTTGTAAACAGTGTTATTCTATAATATTTTCCTCATGACACCTCATTTTAACATCCCATGGAAGTTAGATTGAAGCTATGTACTCGTACATTTGGGCATAAGTAATATAAATTAACTTTAAGAATTTTTTATCTGCGTATCTTGTCATCGAGAGAGCAGACTACGACGAAGTAAAATATATATATATTTTTTTCTAACTGACTACGCTATTGACCCAGCAAGGTCTTAACACCTTCACCGGACTGCTAAGGCGAGCGCTTAAGGCACTCAGCCGATTTTATTTTGGCAACCAGCTCAAGGGTGCACGGCACACTTCGGCTTGGCTGTTGCTTGTTGCATGCAAAATCGCGACCTATCTTAGGTAACCTAGCTAACGTAAAATATATGTTTTTCCTGTTCTATATGAGTTAGAGTTTGATCACAATCTTTTGTGATTTTAAGTGACTTTATAGTAGAAGTTGGATACATGTTAAAACTAAATAGAAACCGACACCGACAGGTGTATTGAATTGAATTTATATACAGCTCGGATTTGGTAAGTATTGCTACACGAGCACCGGGAAACATTCTATCGCCATACGACATACGGCCTTTGCTTAAGATGACTGTACACCCAACATTTAGGTTCATTGCTTTGAAGAATTCGGCCGAGATCTTATATGTAGCAAATAAACTAAGAATATCTTCATTATTTAAATCCTCTTTATTAGTTTTTGTATAGGTTTTTAATGTAAATTGAAAAGACGAAATTTAAATTAGTTGTAATTTATGTGACTCTATGCGTATTAATAAATTAAAAGAGACTGTTAGTGCTGTTTGTCCGGTTTTAAAACAGCTGGATAAATCTTGATCGGACTCTTACCAGTGCGTTGCCAGCCTGTGTTTGGTGGAAGGAGAGAGGAGGAGGCGTGAGGGAAGGGGAGGAGTAGGGGTGAGGGGGGGGGGTGTGTGAATCTCCAGCACTCTCATTGACCGAACGAAAAGCAACAATGCAAGCACTGTTACTTTACGTCGATTTTCTGTGGGTCGAGTGGTAGTACCCGGGTGAGCCGATACATTCATGCTGAAACCAATAATAGCTTTATCGTGCCTCTACCAGCTAAAAAAACTTCACCTGTATAGATATCGGGAGAGAAAGGTCAATAAAAATAAGAGCTACTTACATTTTTAAAAATTATTTGTATAATATCATTGTAATGTAGGATCCAGTATAGCAAGACACTTTCCGAGAGCCACAACATACAAACAAATAATGAACTTTGCTTATATTTAAATGCTTGATATACCAGATGCTTGATCTACTAGAACATTCTAGCTTTCAAGTGACTACATAATGTATTATATTTAGATGAATGGTCGTGAGTCTGGGCATAATCGTTCCAACCGATGAAGTACTGTCGATTTCAGGCTCCGAGAAATCCGAAGTAATTTTTTTTTTTTCGGAGGCACTACAAGCATATCTCTCAAGTTTAGGTTTCCACGTCATGTTATATTTCACCGGCAGCCGTATTTAATTTTTTTTCTCCAATTTCAATTGGTAAATGTACGCAAATTCTGAAAAAAATGTTTATACATACTGCGGTTCAAACCCGCGAGCAACGGAGTTTTATTCTACCAGTGATAGTTATCACGAATTCTACTTATTCAGTACCGAATAGTGGTGATTCTATTGTAACATAGATTGAATAAAAAATATTGTAAGGATTTATTTTATAAGCAACATGAAAAAAACCTGGATTTAAAATCGATCTCATTATTAAAATTCCAAATTTGGATGTCTATGAGGAGGAACGGCTACAAAAGGACTGCTGCTATGTCACATCGCGTCGTGTCGCCACGTCGCGCCGCTCCGCTCCACACCGCCGTCATTGTGTCGTGTACAACCTGGTAAACTGCATAAAAAAACACCCTTTTCCGTCTGATCGTATGACACGGATGCAGAAAAAGATCAATATTTGGACAGAAATGATCATAGAGCGCAAGATCGGACGCGAATACGCGCATTGGCGCTATTAAAAAGCAGGATGCGATTTTTGACTGAATAGTGTTTGTTCCGCTGTTCTCAGACTTCCCTTGTCACAATAATACAACAGTACTTGATAGAGGTTTGTTTTTTGCATTCAATTTAATTTACTGAATGAGATACCGAAAACCGATATTGAGAATCGATCAAATTCACATCAAATAAACAGGTTCGGCATCGCACATATCAAAATTAATTAGAGTTCATTGAGTGTTCCAAGACGTACATATTTCCAACTAGCTGTGCCTGCGAGTTTGTCCGGTTGGAACCTTATGTAAAAAACAGTGATTAATCATGTCATTTGAATGTTTTTTTTTCGAAATGAAAACGCTGTTTACCTGGAAAGGTCCTTACAGCTTCACCGAACTATTGAGGCGAGCGCTGAAGGTACTCAGCCGATTTGGGATGCTTGGACGACTAACTCGAGGGTGCGCGGCACACCTGGGCTTGGGCTGTCGCCTGTTTTGTGCAAAATCGCGACCTATCTGAGATAACCTAAGCTAAGCTATCTAGATATACTATACGTATTTTGTGTCGGAAAAATTCCTCAAAACTATATAGGATAGGATAAAGAAAAATAAGGGTAGAACTCTTTGTCGTTTATTTCTCTGAAAAAGAAAAACAGCGTGTAAGCGTGTTGGCGTGCACGTATGTATAGGTGATGTGTCTGATGTAGCAGTGATGTAAGGTTTTGTGTCACTGTACCGCGTGAGCAGCGTACTCAAGGGCTCTACGCCGAGGGATCGAACCTAGGCTTGAGCCGCTGCCGTGGGAGGCCTAATCGGGTGTGCGGGAGCGAAATTAACCCCCAGACCACGGCGGCGTGATCTGTAGTTACGCGGGCGGGGGCGTGAGCACTCTCTGTTTCGAGGGACAGGCTGGTACTGATCGTTCGCTGACGTGATTAAATCAGGAGGGTCGGTAAAAATGCATCGCGGACGTCTTTTATAACGCGCAGCGTTAGGTACGGGTTCATAGTTTGCGGCGGATACCACTAAGGGACTGGAATGATTCGTGGCTTTTCCAAAATAGCTAATCGTAAGTGATTTTACGTACGCCCAGATAGAAGGGATCTCTAGGTCTCTATGGAGATCGACTCTCCGAATGTACCACGGAGCACCGGTCACTTTACGTAAAACACGATTTTGGAGAACCTGCAGCTTATGAAAGTTATCTTTGGAATAAATATTAATTATTTTATGCAACAAATTTGTAATGCTTTCTTTTCATTATGCCATAGCTGATTCCTCTCGTAATCTGTTTTTTAAGCATATAGCTTATACAAACAATTTCGATGTTTGCCAGGCGTCCCGTAATGGCTCTTTTTTTAAATTAAAATGTTTGCCTGTTATAAAATTTTCACTTTTATCGTGCATCTGTGTGATACACCCTGTTTTTTCTTTAGTCTTTTGTAATGTTTATAAAAATTGTAAAATACTTTCTTAAAACTTTAATAACTTTACATTAAATAAAGATATCGTGATAATTTTCTTTTGGACAAGGAAAAAGTTTCTAAGAGGTAAAATTTGATTAAAATCTATACAGTAGTTATTGAGTCTTGCGTGCACAATAGCAGACCTCTATCATTTTATTTATACAGATATAAGTAAATTACTTTTTTTAATATATATATGACATTATGAATGTACTGTACCTGAAGGAAAGCCCAGTGCAATCCAACAACAATGGCAATCACCAAGAGATTTCTAATTCTTAAGTAGTGGCCGTTGTCAATCCCACAGAGTAGTCACACCGGTCGGCAAGTCTCTTTTTTTTCTTTCTTCAAAATGGCTACGGTGTTAACCCAACAAGGTCTTAACAGCTTCACCGGACTACAAAAGGTCGGCAAGTCTCTCTTCTCTTGTTTATACACTGACTAATCTGATACTAAAAGAAAGCCATTATTAAGACAGTCGAGTAGACAACATTATCAGTCTAGTTACTGGATATACCCCGGGCGATTCAGGACTATAACACCCCTAAGCGTACCCCACAGTTGTAGCTATTACGATTGATGTATTCCAGTCCGTTAGTGGTATCCGCCGCACAATACGAACCCGTACCGAACGCTGCACGTCGTAAAAGACATCCACGACATATTTTAACCGACCCTCCCGATGAGATCACGCCAGTGAACGAGTCTATCTCTCCAAACACTGCTTGCTACCGCCCACGTCCGCGTAACCACAGATCACGTCACCGTGGTTGGGGGGTAAATTTCGGTCCCACACACCATATTAGGCCCCCTCGGCATTGGCTCAAGCCTAGCTCCGTTCCCTCGGCGTGGAGCCCTGGAGTGTGCTATTCGCGCAATACAGTGTCACAAAATCTTACATCACTGCAATAACATTACACATATCACCCCCACACACGTGCACGCATACACGCTTACACATGAAAGTGGAAGGGTTTTGTTTCTTTACCTTATCGAACGGAGTTCCGATTCTGACGCGGCTGGGAACGGTTGTGTCCGCGCTCGGAGCGATATTTCATGATTATTGTGCTACAGTGTAAACAGAGTGAAGTGTTCGGCTTGCACCTTGAAGTGCCTATCCGGCTGGCGCACACGTGCACCGCAGCTGCGTAACACCTGCGTTCTTTTTCGTGAAATTGAGTGAGACCCTTCTTTTGTATTTATTTATTGCTTTGTTTATTATATTATATTGGTACATTTATTTGTTTACTCATTAGTTTATCTATTTATTTACGTAGTCCTTTATCCTTTTAGTCGTCATTTCTGTATAACTTTATTTATTTGTTTATTTATCCATTTATTTATTTGTCCTATATCTATGCAAATTATTTACCTTGCCTATTTCGCTAACGTATTTCCTGTATTGCTTTTTTCTTCTGGTTCATTAAACAGCTCTTTTGATTTGCACCCGGGATAGACTCGTAATTAACCCGTTCGGCGTGCCCCCCTGCCCTTAAGGCAGGGAGGTTGTTTCGCGTTCCCTCCCTCTCAGTCCTCCGCGATGGACTCGCCTATTGTTGATATTAGTATGCTCCGTTAAATTCTCATCGCGAACGGTATAAATGAGAAGGACCTTGATTCCGCTTTCATGAGTGCGTCGCGACCCGCCGAGGGCACTCAATTCATAACGAACTTACCGACCGCGTACTCCTTCGCGACCTTATCGCCGCAGTCTCGTCTAGACGCGCGCGACAAAGGCCTACTAGTAGAGGCCCCGATTCCTAGCTCCAGCTCGGAGACCAGCTCCAAGATGGAGCTAGACGTGACGGTGTCCGCCGAGCCGACCGCGACCGCGACCGAGTCCGCGATCCCCGCGCCTTCTGCACAAACAGATAAGGACGGTTATACGACCGTCTTATACAATAGGCGTCGTCCGGCTAGCCTGACGGAATCGGGTTCCGTAGGCTCGGTGAAAGTCGCGAATATAGGTGGCGCTCGTGTTCCAGCCCCGGCTATACCATGTAGCAAACCGCGGACGAAAGGACCTAGCTCCGTCCCGCTCACTCCTTCTCAACCTGCGGGTTCCGCACGTAGGAAGCCGCGCCCCCCGCCTCCAGTCACGATTCAGGACAAGTCCCAATGGACTATGATTTCAAACAGGTTAAAGACCCTTAAGATAAATTACACGTCCGCACTGAGTACTTCGGCGGGCATTCGTGTCAAATGTCCCACGTCAGATGATCATCGCGCTTTGATTCGATTCCTTACGGAATCGAAATTAGCATATTTCACGTTCGTTCTCGATGAGGAGCGCTTCCTCCGTGTCGTGCTTCGCCGCGTCCCGGCCGAAATCTCGGTCGAGGACATCAGCCTCTCCCTTCAGGAGAAGAACTTCCCCGTGCGTGAGGTACACCGCATGTACCACCCACGCACCCGCGCTCCCTACAATATGGTGCTTGTTCTCCTCGACCGGTCGCAAAAGGGCAAGGCCATCTTTTCGCTCACATCTGTGTGCGACCTCAACGGCGTCACCGTTGAGCCCCCACTAAAACCCATATTCCGTCGCAGTGCCATAACTGCCAGTGTTAGGGGCACTCGGCAAAGAACTGCCATCATTCTGACTCGAGCTTACGACGCTTACCCGTCTGTAGAGAATCGCGATCGTTTACGTTCGTTACGAAAAACAGTCAAGTCTCGTATTTCTGAGATCCGGGGTGACAGGTGGGACAGACTCCTGGAGGGTCTCCAGCCATCTCACCTGTCGTACTGGACTCTAGCGCGAACTCTCAAATCAGATATGATCACTCCAATGCTCCTCTCGACAGAGGCCCCGGGTTGCCTCCCGCGTTCGATAGCATAGATAAAGCAGAATGCCTTGCCGCAAGCTTAGAGAAACAGTGTTCGCCAAACACTGATAACACTGACCCTTTCCATAACGGATTAATCGAATCAGCTGCGGAGCATGTACTCGCGTCTCCTCCGGCGGATACCCTAACCGTGATCACTTTCGATGAAGTTGCAGGCACAATTAAGCGTCTCAAGCCCAGCAAGTCCCCAGGTCCCGATGGGATCAGGAACGAGGTTCTGAAACTCCTCCCTGATCGCATCATAGCTCTATATAGCTCCCGCACACCCAATTAGGCCTCCCACGGCAGCAGCTCAAGCCTAGGTTCGATCCCACGGTAGGGAGCCCTTGAGTGCGTTGCTTGCGCGATACGATGACACACAAATATACATCACCGCTACAACACTACACGATCACCCCCACACACTTGCACGCCTACACGCTTACATATGAAAGTGGAAGGGCTTACTTTTTTTCCCTTATCGAACTTGAAAACTCTCAATTTTCCGATAATAGCTATATGGAGGAGTTATTGAGTCTTGTATGCTTGGTACACATATACGGTTCAACAACTCAACATATATGAATAGTTAGCTAGGTTAGCTAAGATAGGTCGCGATTTTGCATGCAACAGGCAACAGCCAAGCTGAGGTGTGCCGTGCACCCTTGAGCTGGTTGCCAAAATAAAATCGGCTGAGTGCCTTAAGCGCTCGCCTTAGTAGTCCGGTGAAGCTGTTAAGACCTTGCTGGGTCAATAGCGTAGTCATTTCAAAAAAAAAAACCTTATCGAACAGAAATAGTTTAGAAAATTATCCGATACGAAATATATATAAGAAGTGTTGAGGTATGTATGCTTGGCACACATATATGTTTCAACAACTCATATATGTATGCATAGTTAGCTCAGATAAATCGCGAATTGCACGTTTCAGGCAAAAGCCCAAGCCGAGGTGTGCCGTGCAACCTGGAGCTAGTTGTCTCATAAAATCGGCGGAGTGCCCTAAGCGCTCGCCTTAGTAGTCCGGTGAAGTTGTTAAGACCTTGCTGGGTCAATAGCGTAGTCAGTTCGAGAAAAAAAAGACCCGACTGTAGTTAGATCTGATTGAACAAATACAATTTACGATAAAATTGTTTAGAAATACTTTAAAAGAAATTATAGTCTAAAAAGTCGTTATTTATTCCATATTATATTAACTTTGTTCTAGTTTTTGAATTTCATAGTATATTTTTTATGAATTAAATAATTAAAACAATATACACATACAAAAAGAAAACACTATGATAATAGGAATTTTCTAATGCCTGCCTAGATTGCAATTATTAAATCAAAATAGTATCCTAGATCACAGAATAACAAGTAAGGTTATCGTCAGCTACAAGTCTGTAGTACTATAAAAAAACTATAGATAAATATGATAATACCTACAACTTTCAAATTTACTTTTGTGTATTTACAAAAATTCTTTTGGGAAGGGGCCTGAACATTTTATGACGTTTGTAAATCACGCTATTCTATAGGAAAGCTTTGTTATATCTTGTAACATAAAACAAAAAGCATTAAAATGACGATTAGGGTTCGGAATGTCTCATCGATTGCGAGTATTCAGAACAACAGAGTTATAAAAGTTATAGTAGGTAGTATTCTCATAAAATATTTTATTGAAATCGTAATATCGGCAACATTTTATGAGCTGTAACGTACAAACTAGTATATCATATGTTATGTATATACCTATAAAAAAATAAGTGCCCAGTCTTTAATACATAAGCGAAAATATTAACTGCAGAAAAAAAAATTAAACATTTTATTTTATGACAAAGACGAATTAAATTAAATTTCAAATTTGGACTATATGTAAATCTATGTTTTATGTTATGACTTCATTACTAATGAATAAATACGTAAATCGAAACAGTGGGAAATCAGATGAAGACTCTAACGTAAGGTAATAGTACTCACAGTACATATTATTGAGGTAAAACCATCCGAACTATGTCTCTATAGTTTCTAATCTATTCATATATCCATATCTTCTGTTCTATACAAAGAATGTGAAACTAACGTGTTAGTATTTTTAGATTTTTGTGAAAAAAAATTGTTACAGGTTTCTTGGAATAACTATTTTTTTTTCGAAATGACTTCGCTATTGACCCAGCAAGTTCTTAACAGCTTCACCGGACTACGCTTGGAATAACAAATAAAATACATTTCAATCGTTTTTAGAAATGTCAGTCTGTCTATCTGTTGTTTGTTTAAAAACGCGTCACTGTTAAATCACTGCGTTCAGGATAAAACCTTATTAAGAAAATCATAAAGCATATCCTCTAGAAACATTTAGTCTCATTGGTTATTTCATTACTTAGTTTTATTAAAATCGATTTACCCTATATCAAAAGTTATTATAATTTTAATGACGACGTGACTTAAGTACGAGAGAAAAGTAAATGGACTTAATACATTCCCCGATTAGGCCTCCCACGGCAGCGGCTCAAGCCTAGGTGCGATCCCTCGGTAGGGAGCCCTTGAGTGCGTTGCTTGCGCGATACGGTGACACACAAATATACATCACCGCTACAACACTACACGATCACCCCCACACACGTGCACGCTACACGCTTACACATGAAAGTGGAGGGTTTACTTTTTTTCCCTTATCGAACTGAAAAACTCTCAATTTTCCGATAATAAATATATGGAGGCGTTGTTGAGGCGTGCATGCTTCGTACACATATACGTTTCAACAACTCATACATATATAAGTAGTTAGCTAGGTTAGCTAAGATAGGTCGCGATTTTGCATGGAACAGGCAACAGCCAAGCCGAGGTGTGCCGTGCACCCTTGAGCTGGTTGCCAAAATAAAATCGGCTGAGTGCCTTAAGCGCTTGCCTTAGTAGTCCGGTGAAGCTGTTAAGACCTTGCTGGGTCAATAGCGTGGTCATTTCGAAAAAAAAAAAGACTGAAAGACATTGAGATGATTTTATTAGTCACTGTTTTTACATTCGTTCCACGCGGACGATGTCACGGGCAAAGCTATTTAAAAATAAATATAGATCAACAATTATAATTCGAAGTCGTAAATTTTTAAATTACATTCCTATAACAATATCTTGTTCCACTTCTCCGTAAACAGTTCCTCAAATGACTTCTCGTAAATGGGAAGTTTTAATACAATGCAACAATTGTGCAGACGGCAAGTTGTCGATTTCAAACGGAGCGGTCTACGATATAAGAATGATAATAGAATTTCTGGGAACATCCCTTGTGCGCGTAGGGTGTGCCGCGCGGAGCGTTGGTCGCGGTGGGGGAAGGGCGCATTTCGAGCCATCCATCACTCCGTAGGGGTGCAATTAGACGCAGTAGATGTGCTGACACGAACACGAGGCCGAAGTGACGCGCCCCGCACCCCTCATCCTTATCCCTTAACGAAACTATACAGATTCCGTAAATTTTAAATATAAAATCCTTTATATACGTGCATATCATAATAATCTAAATCAAACGTGTCTGTACTGTACAGGTTTAAAAAAAAAATTGCAAGTGTCTAAGTATAAAGTATGAAATACATTTCAGTCAACTTTAGAAATGTATGTCTGTTTGTTTGTGTAGGCATCCCTACTGAAATACTAAATTTATGATAACACCTCACCAAGGAAATCATAAAACATATCCTTGAGTAATATCTAGTCTTTGTTTTACTTAATTCGGTTTACTTTATCAAAAAATATTGTAATTTGAATAACGGCGCGAGTAAGTACGAGAGAAGAGTATGCAAGTAAATGTATTCCAGTATCACCCATAAACCAGGGTGTCGTACAGGAGAACAAAAATGTTCACAGAGACCGAGGCCAGATTAAATCGTTAGTGTTGAATTTGAATAACCCTACTTACCTATGATTTTATTAATCACTTTTTTACAGTTAGGACATAGTTGCGGGATTAGCTAGAAAGTAATAAATCAGTTAATAAATGTGACTTCAGACTTTCCCAATTTACATTTTTCATTTGTCTTTAATTTTGAAAGTAAGTACTTTATATAAACGGAATCTATATATAAATATATGTAAATAGCAATTGCCGAATGTATGTACAGTCCTCGTTAAACTTTCTGACCGCTCTGAATGTAAGTGCATAGAGCGCAAATTTGAGCACAACAACACACACGTATTATATGATATGTATAACGTCGAGAACACTTGGGGATAAATAAATGCCAATTTTAAATTCCTATAATAATATTTTAACTCCGTTCTATATTAAACTGCTGAATGTATTATTTGCAAGCCCGAATTTACGGCTATTTTCGAAACGGCCAAAAAGATTAATGCGGACTGTAAGCGCATCATTTCAGAACGTCTGAACGAGTTTGGCTAATTCCTTTTTAGTTGTCTTTATAATTGTCAGGACTATTTGTATAAAATATTGTTTGTATAAAAGAAAATGTCGAAAAAGTAAAAAAATAACGTTAAAATATCTCGACATATAAATTATTTGAACGAGATTATAGACAGAGTTTTTGGCGGGATCTTGAAATGCCATGTAGTGGGTCTTTATATTTTATCCATAATCTTGCCTTTTTTGGCTCTACATTATGTAATGTTGGTTGTGCTTTACGTAATATAGTTTGGTTATTGTGCATAAGTGAAGTGTATTGGAAATAATACCACGGAGCATGGATTTTGAGTTGTCACGAAAGTGCCGAAAGTGCCAGGAAAGTTCTAACAAGATAGCCACCATCTTGTCAGTTCATTGAAATTATATCAAGAAACTTTTAATATCGTTACTCACTTGATAATGGCAATAAAAGCCTACTAAGTAGAACACTGTTTGCCAAAAATAAAATAAAAGAAGAAGGAATTATTGACAGATTTAACAAATGCTATTATAAGTACACCTTTTTACTTATATTGGATTTAAAGTTCAGTTATCATTTTATTACATTTGCAACATGTAGTCCGGTGAAACTGTGAAGGCCTAGTAAGGCCAATAGCGTAGTCAGTTCGAAAAAAAAAAAACATTTGCAACTCAACAGGATTCATTTTCTTTGTTATTACACCCATATGAAGCTGCAGCTTGTATCACATAGAAGTAATTGTGCAATATAGTCTTCCGGAGACCCAAAATTGCAATATAAATAATCTGAAAACAACATTCATTGTTAGGTCGTGCGCCGCCATAATATTCCGGTAGCTTTATGTCACTGATTAAAGAGAGATAGATACACATAGTATATCTTTTAAATTTAATTTATGTAAATTCCTACGAGTATATTACCCCGTCTAATTAACTTATATTCATAAAATTATTTTTTGTTGAAGACAGTTAAAAATAAGATACGAGATAGAATGCGATGAGATCATCTTACCAGTTCTTTTTACTATTTTGGTGTGTATTATCATAATCCACTTTTGTACACTGGACGAGTTATGATAAAAAAAATTATTTATTAACAATAATATATAATTTATAGTGCAAAAGTTCTAATGTAAAAAATTGGGTAAAGAACATAACTTTATCGCCTTTTAAGGTTAACAAGTTTGAAATTCTGGTTCAGTGAAAGTCGGTAGTTAAAACATTATAATAAAGCTGTAACGGTTATTTTCAACAGCAGAAATATCATTGTCCCACCCAGTTCTACAGAAGAAATTGGTGCTGTGGTCGGTGATAGGTACTAGTATATCTATATGAGTGATTCCCATGCTTAGAGTGCTACTTATATGGAGTATATCTCGTTTGAGGTTAATTCTAAATGTCTATAGGCTACAGTGATGACTTAAGGCCTTAAGTCATTAAGAATAGATTGCTATTGGCTATAATTTTCTTGGAAAAACTACATTTCATCAAATTATACCAAGAATAAATTAATCATTGTGATTTAATATGTAAATTTGAATTAATGCTAAAATAATACCACCTCTAAAAGTTTTTGTCTCTCTAGACGTATTTTGTTATCTATTCTACAAATATTCTCCAATACCTTCCATTTACTCAGTTTTAGGGGCGAGTTACCTATGTCATGACTAACGGTGCGTTAATTTCCAAAAAACTCAACAAAAAGTTAACGTTCGGTCGAGAATGGTTCAGTCATGTGGGAGGGAATCGACTCGGGCAGTGCGGTAGCACTCGCCGATTATCTGCCGATAAGACATAAAAACAACTTTTTGATTTATGAAGAAAGCTCGAAATGCCGCTACTGGGTTGGGCGCCGCGTTGCGCTCCGATCCATGCCGCACTCCGTTTGCTTTGTTTAGTGAAGTACTTAACACATTCTGTATCGATTGATAAATTTATATCAGAAATTTTCATATGCGGTATAATAGCGAGATTAATAATGATATATTATAAAGTGCACAAAAATAATCTACAAAAAACATTATAATCGTTTAATTATGCAAATCAAAAAGAAATGCTAATATTTTTAAATTTAACAGCAAGATAAACTTTAGAACAGTTCGTTTCAACCCATCCAATACAGGTGACCACGATGAATATCGAGAATTAACATTATTATATTTATTTAAAATTTTAATGTCGACAGGTGTTAATGGGTAACAACACTAGCGAGGAGTCGACAAGTCCATCGTCCCGCGGCCAGATTTTGAAACATATGTAAATGAGGCGGTCGGCTGTCGCACAAAGGCACCGTCTTTACCCATAGCCTTTTATTAGCTACGCTTTAATTTTACTTTTATGTTAAATGGAAAAAAAACATACAAACAAGAATAATATATTGCAGATTAAGACAGAAACACATTAATTATACGTAAGTATAGTGCTATACATACGTATTATCTGTTCATATGTCAGTATCCATTATATGTATGTATTATAAATAATTATAGAAATATGTCGCATGTCTCATTTATAGCTACTTTAAGTTTAAAACCCTGACTAATATAAATGCGAAAACGAGTTTGTTTGTTTGTTCGCTTTCATGCTTCAACTGCGCAACCGATCATCATGAAATTCTACATACACAATCTCAAGAGTACAGAAAGGATATAGGGTACCTTCCGTCTATCAGGCAACAGCCCGAGCTGAGGTGTGCCGTGCACCCTTGAGATAGTTGCGTAAATAAAATTAGCTAAGTGCCGCAAGCGCTCACCTTAGTAGTCCGGTGAAACTGTTAAGACCTTACTAGGTCAATAGCGTAGTCAGTACGAAAAAAAAGTACGTTCCGTATACAAAAAATACTGTTGCCGAAAGATTAGTCAAATATATATTAACGTAAGCAAAGACGCGGGCAAAAGCTATCCAATTATAAGCAAATATGGCGTTATTACAAAAAAAGTTAAATACGTATTAAATACTTGCTTTAAAAAGGTTACGTTTTAAATACATCGCGCCGCTGAATATTCGCCATCTTGCTCTTTTGTCTCGCTTTGGTTTGGTTCAGTTAGAATTGCGAAAAAAGGATAGCGCGAACTTGCCTCGAGCGAACGCGGATCATTGTACGAAATCTTTTTAAAGCAAGTATTTAATACATATTTAATTTTTTTGTAATAACACCGCTAGAGTTTCCCGGCGACTTTATATATTTTCAGTATATATAGGACGACTGTGTTTGATTGTAACGTTAATGTATTTTAAACATACTCGCTCTAAAATAATTAGATATTAGTATAGTATTAATTTTCATACTATTTTGTTTACTGTTCAAAGTTTTTTTTCACGAATAAGCTAAATACTACTGAATGTTAAATTAATATCCTTTTATATACATGAACACTATTCCGTAACGTAAGTATGCGTTAATTAAAATATGTAATTCATTGAAACACATTTAGAGATACAAAAAATAACATACAAACAACACCACGGTGGTAAATTCAATAACAGAGGGTGGTCAAATTAATCCCGCTTTTCCAAGTTTCCAGCAAGTTCTATGGCGCCCGCCTGACTGAACATTGTTTGTTCATCCAATTCGATCCCTACAGTGTTATTTGAACAATATCTCGTATCCAATGTCTACAAATCGTCTTTTTTCATAGAAGTATTTAGCGAAAATAAGATACTTTTATTTTACTTTCATTTACCTACATATTTTAGTTTTACATATGTTGTTTTTGTTGTAATGTTAGTTAAAAATATAAAACGTATTTTGAAATTATGACTAATCTAATATTATTATTATGTACAATTATTTTAAATAGAAGACAAAGATTTATGTATGATGTATGTATG
The DNA here is from genome assembly GCA_014332785.1 of Antheraea mylitta. Classification (NCBI taxonomy): domain Eukaryota; kingdom Metazoa; phylum Arthropoda; class Insecta; order Lepidoptera; family Saturniidae; genus Antheraea; species Antheraea mylitta. The sequence continues at coordinate 5,755,172 of JACEII010000005.1, read as the reverse complement.
TTATGTATTTATGTATGTGTAAGGAGTTATGTAAATATATTTTACTATTCTGTTTAAAATATAGAAGCACAATTTGACTACAGTTACGAACAACTTAAAATCGAAACTTTATCTAATATCAGTTGCGGAAGGGATTTTATTAGGCCCCCCTCGGCAGCAGCTCAATCCTAGGTCCGTTCCCTCGGCATGGAGCCCTTGAGTGCGCTGTTCGCGGGATACAGTGACTCAAAATCACTGCGACAACATTACACATATCACCCCCCCCCCACACGTCCTCGTGTACATGCTTACACATGAAAGTGGAAGGGCTTTATTTTTTACCCTTATCGAACTGAAATAGTTTAGAAAATTATCCGATACGAAATATACATAGGAGTTGTTGAGGTATGTAGGTTTGATACACATATATGTTTCAAGAACTCATATATGTATGAATAGTTAGCTTAGCTTAGGGTAGCTCAGATAGGTCGCGAATCGCATGTATCAGGTAACAGCCCAAGCCGAGATGTGCCGCGCTCCCTTGAGTTAGTTGTAGAATAAAATCGGCTGAGTTCCTTAAGCGCTCGCCTTAGTAGTCCGGTGAAGCTGTTAAGACCTTGCTAGGTCAGTAGCGTAGTCAGTTCGAAGAAAAAACTCAATTATGAAAAGAGAAATGAACTTTTATATATATATATTTGAATACTTTAGAATTATTTTAACATCCGTTAATCGATTAGAAATTAATTTCAAATATGTCCGTTGTTATTTTTCATTTTTTATGCTTTGTTTTACATCAATATAATCTACATTTGTGTTGATAGTAGTAGCATGGAACCCAAATATTTGAAATGAATCTCTGAATAGTTTTTTTTTGAACTGCCTACGCTATTGACATAGCATGGTCTTAACAGCTTCACTGGTCTACTAAGGCGAGCGCTTAAGGTAAACACTCGATTTTATTTGAATAAATATATAAAATTCATTTTTCGTTCATAATGTAGGCGACACGAACGGTGTTATTACAAAAAAGGTAAATACTTGGTTTAAAAAAGGTTTCGTACGAAATACGCCGCGCTCGCCCGAAGCAAGATCGCGTTATCCTTTTTTCGCAAGTGTAACCTTACCTGACCAAAGCGAGACAACAGAGCAAAACGGTGAACATTCACCGAGAGATCTTTTTAATGCCAGCGTTCAAAACTTTTCTGTAATAACACCGTAAGAGTTTGTTATATATTTATAGTTTTAGCTTTTATTTATAGTTTTTCATTTCATTATTCGACCATTTGGTTCGGTTCAAACACTTAAAATGTGTGGTTTTTTATGTTCACACCGAAGTTATAACTTCTCAAGTGCGTATGCGTACATACCCTTTTTATATAAATTGCATTATTTTCGTATGACTTGGTTTAATGATGTATTGATTGATTGATAAAGATACTTAATTTTCTTCTGTGTAGGTGCCTACATGTTATTATACATCATGAACCTCATCGCTGCCAAAACAATAATATGAATCTTAGACTAGTTGTGTTCGATATATTTCAGTTCTCAAAATAAATATTGATATTTGGCTTCAAACTATCAAACTATTCTAATTAATCAAACCATTCAATTCGCTATGAAACATCGATCTTTTTTTTTCGAAATGAAAACGCTGTTGACCTGTACAGGTCTTTACAGCTTCACCGAACTACTGAGCCGAGCGCTGAAGGCACTCAGCCGGTTTGGGGTGTTTAGGCGACTAACTCAGGGGTGCACGGCACACCTCGGCTTGGGTTGCCGCCTGTTTTGTGCAAAAATCGCGACCTATCTGAGCTAACCTAAGCTATCTAGATATACGTATATGAGTTATTGAAACATGCATGTGTATCAAGCATGTGTGCCTCAACAACTCCTATATGTATTTCGTGTCGGATAAATTCCTCTAAACTATATAGGATAGGATAGGATAAGGAAAGTATAAAACATCGATTGATGATATTCGATATTATTTACATTCGACGTTTATTCAATGGTATCATCCTAGAATTCCGGTTTGATTTGTAGAAACAAAACACTAGATCAGAGTTGACAAAGTTATCTCTTCAACATTTTCGCGTCCAAATAAATTTGCGAGTCCACAGAGCTACACTAGCCAAAGTGAATTAGATAAATTATTTGTTTATTGACAGACAATTTCTTGAGATCTGCTCGGTGGTGATTAAATTATAAAAATATAGTTCCCAAAGATGTTCAATATAACTTACAAATATCTTATTATAGTAGCCAACTCTGTACAATTTCAGTAATGTTTTTGTTTCAACAAATCAGCAAATTATAAGCTAAAAGTCGATAAAATAGTGTTTATGGAAGATTTGAATAGTAAATATTGAAAACTATAAAAAAATGTAGTATTTGTCGTAATACAAATTCTATTTGTAATTCTTAATTAAGGCTTTTAAATTTATTATCATTTTCCCTCTTAATATCGAGTAATGAAATATGGATTCTTAACGATAAGTCTACATCACTGTTTTTTTTTTAATATATCGTAACAATTAATGTGATGATTCAATATGTTGTAAAAAAATAATCTTTTTTTTCACATGAACATCTCCAGGACCAAATGCGACGTCATCTGTCATTATTTCTTATAAATTTTATGGGCACTGCATACGCATCATTTCATCATAATTCATATTATCCTCTTTTTAGTGTTCTAACAAATTTATGTTTAGCGAATATTTAGCCTCCTTGTTAGAATTTGTTTTTAATAAGTCTCAGAGTTAATATTGTTCTTTCTAATCCATTTCACTCGACAATAAGACATTTGCATGAATTATCGTCGACATTTACTAAACAAAGAATTGTCATATTACATAATATATAATTAAAAAACTAATAGTTTTGTCTGTGTATTCAATGTTTTTTGTTTGATTAATAGTATAGAATCCATAGAACAAAATAATAACTTGTAAATATTTTCTGTCTGGTAACTCGTATAGTGTTGCAATTTTAGTTTTAATAACATTTTATACAGTTTAAGTTATGCGTCATTTTAAAATAATATATCAAAATAAAAATAAATCGTCTACACTCTCCATCAATTTAGATAAGGCTATGTACACGGTAAATATATGTCTTAGCGAAACAGGTATTCATCAAACTTTGTGTTGGGAGAGTTTGTATAATACTATAGGGTAACTTTTTAGTTTATACCGGCAACATTAATCGGCACACCATGTGTACATGAAGTTTACTTATACATATTTACAAATTGTTATTATTGAATAATATTAAAGAATGGGTAAAGTTCGGAAAACGAAACCTAGTAGAATTAAGAAAAATGAACTTGTTAATAATGGTGAAGAAGAAGAACAACTTTCTGTTGACAGTAAAGAGACTGCTATACAAACAATTTTGGATCAGTTGCAGGTTAGAATATTTATACAAGTTTCAACTTGTTTTTCTTATAATAAATTATAATATACCATCGTTTTTTTATTTATAGGAGGCCAATGTTGAAGAGAAGTATTGTGGTTTACAAACATTGACGCTTATGATAGAAAGTCCGGAAAATGTTCCGCATGTTATTGAACGAGGTTTGGTAAAGGTGGCTGCGCCGTTGCTGCTTGATCCTGCATGCTCTATTAGGAACGCAGCTGCTGGCATGCTTAGAAATTTATCTGCACTTAAATTGGAAATGTGCGATACTCTAATGGACCAGGATGTTATGACGCCCTTAACATGTTATTTCCATGAGGTATGTTTATATAACAATATACAGTATATATAACAACAATAGAATACAAAAATATCAAATACTTATAGTTATAGTATTTTTATTTCGAAGTGGCTATGCTATTGGCCTAGTAAGGCCTTAACAATTTCTCTGGACGACTAAGGCAAGTGTGTAAGTCACTCACTCGATTTAATTTTAGCAACTAGCTTAAGGGTGCATGGCACACCTCAGCTTGTGCTGTTGCGTTCATGCAATTCTCAGCCTCTTATTTTTATTTCTTTTATTTATGTGGGGAATCCCTTATGGATACCCATCTTCTCAGGGGAAAGTGTGGGTTATGTCTGACTCGCACTGACTAAAACCCCACAGTGTACTGTCTGCCGCGTGTTAGAGGCGTCCAGGGACCGGCTCTCTCATGTGAAAATGCCCCTGCAGTAACCTGGGAAAGTATTGGTCGCCAGGCTACATCTCTACATACAATTCACGACCTAACCATCCCAAATACTCACCAAATTCATAATAATGTTACTGTATAAAATAGCAATTTGATAATCATTTTAAAATATTCAATATTATGTTTTGTAATTTTGTACTTATTGCATTATTTTTTTTTTAAATAAACAGTAATAACTTAAAGCACAAACATACTCATGTCTTGGTAAACTATTTTGTAACTTAATATTGTACAAGTAAATATAAAAAAAAATCTATCTAATTCTAGTATGCTGAATCATGGATACCAGACTCAAATTTGAAAACAAAAGATGAGGATTCTGATACATTTGTACAGTGTGTGAATTTGTTGTTAAATCTATGTGAGAGTTCAGGTAATTTTATTTGTTAAGTACAGTTATTTGGGATAATAATTTTGATTATTTATTTACTTTTAAGAACTTTGTTTATTTTAATAATAATAGTTAACTTTTTGGTATACTTTCAGCTAAATAGCTAATACATACTTTATTTTATTACATAGAATGGACCTTTTATATATTACTAAAAATAATTATTAGAATATACCCTGATGTTCCATAATAATTCATATATATAAATAGTGATATTTAAAACATTAGTTAAATGCCAAAAATTCCCATCAATAGCTTAACAATTGACTTTGTCAACTTTATGTGTAAGTTAGGTAAAACACTCAGAATAGAATTGTTCCTTGTTCATATAAAAAGGATTAATCATTAGATTTATAACAACTGAGTGAGTAACTATGGATATGCTACCATGTTTTGAGGGAAAATATATTCTTCACTCTTCTATCACCAGTTTATTGTTTCTTTTTATTAAAGCAAACTGAGATCATGAGAGAGACTCAGAGATTAAATCTACATTTTTTTTACAGAACTAGCAATTAAATATCTTGGACAGTCAAAGATATTAGACATATTACCCAGATATTTAGATCTTACAGCATTTAATTGTGATATTGTGACAGCTGTGTTACAATGCTTATTTGTTGTTGTTGAAGATAACCCATTAGCAATGCAGAAAACAAAGACTAATTGTGAGAGACAATTACAAGCATTGTTGTCTTTAGAGAGCAATGAACCCGATAGTCTTTTAATCAAGACTTTATCTGCTGGTGTGATAATTAATATCTGTGGTGGTAATGTCACAACTTTGCCAATAGATGTGATAAACCAGATAATGGCAATATTGGGTGTAACATTATCTGTGGATCATAGATTTGTTAGCAGTCAATTGTCTAGTCAGGTGCCATTGGCGGATGGTTCTAGTAAAATCGTAACGCCTAAAGGGAAAGCTGCTCAACTGCTAGAAAGTCAAATAAAGTCAGTTTCCGAAATGTTGAATGCGCAACAAACTGCAATTGAGATTGTGGCTAACATCTGCTCATGTGAAGGTAAAAATAAAAACAAACCGATTAGTGGTGATGTTTCATAAGAATGGAAATCCGTTGCTTCCAAAATCGTGTAACCCCAGTTCGAATCATGGCAGCAAAAGAGATAACCTTTTTTTATAAGAAAATGCTAATTTTGTGAGGCAAACGTAACAGTTTATTTTAATTTAAAATGTTTTTTAAAGAACCGAGCTAGGCTCGGTCGCCCAGGTTCTGTATATATTATACATATATAAACATATTCCTATATATACATACATATAGATGGAGCTAAATAAGTTTTGCTCCAGTCATGTGGTCTAAAGCACATTTGTTTTTTTTAATCTTTTTATCCACCCTTTTTAAAATAGGCATTCATCACCACTGATGGTTGTTTATTTGTGATTTGAGAAATAGTAATAATAAAGGTAAATATAATACAAAACACAGATGAACAGGATAGATTCCTTACATTTATTTTTATTTGTAGATAGTGATAATTTTATGGGAGATGAATCCTCAGACAGTGAAGAAGCGAGTGATGAAAATTTTCAAAACAATGATGAGTCTATTTTACCTGAAGACAAATTGCCCCCAGAAGTGCTGGAGGCAGTAATTAAACTGGAAATATTTGACAAAGTATGGGCTAGAACACAATTACCAGCTGAAAATGTAGTTATGATTTTAAAAGAATATGAAGGATCGCAATTAGTATATAAAAAGTGAGTAAATATATATTTTTAGTGTATTATTGGTAATAAATATATGTTTCATAATAATAAATATAAAACATATTACAGCAATAAGATAGGGTCTAGGGCAAAAAGCCCTTTAATTTAATTTTTAATTTTAAGCATTTCTGTTGCATTTTGCTATTTTAATTGACAAAAAAATGTCATATTCACCTCTTTCACATTTGAAATGCAATATATTGGGCCATTAACATATTGTATCACAGCCACATTATAGTAAATCAGTTTTTAAACTCTGCAGTGTCAACTCGAATTGAGAAATATTGTTAATAGTTTATGTCTAACATGCTTCCTAACTTTATACCTACACAATCCATCTTAATGTGAAGTAATGACACTTCATATTGGAGTTTTGCATTGTTTTGTTTGGTTAGTGAGAGCACTGGAGGCCCACATCTCCTTCCCCTCCCTTCTCCTCTCCCCTCACCATCCTTCCCCTCCCTTCTCCTCTCCCCTCACCATCCTTCCCCATCCCTCTAAGCACAGGCTGGCAACGCAATTGCAACACTCTTGGTGTTGCTAGTGTCTATCGATGGCAGTGATTACTTAAAATCAGGTGACCCGCCAGTCCGTTTGCCTGCTATATGATATATAAAAAAAAAAAAAAACAGTGTTCCAGATAGTAACACTAGAGAAGCTGTTCTTGAATGTAGGAGCTGGCACCTGTATATACTTAGTGATATATATTCAATTGGAGAGTGGAAGCTCTCATAATAGCACAATTCAATATATATTGTAATAGGGCTTCTATTACAATATTATGATTCCATCACAATGTTTATCTTTGTCCTATTGAAGAATAGGCCCATTGTGATATATAAACCCATATCTTCATGATGATTAAACACACTACTTATAAGCTATTATAACAAATTTGGGGTGTAAGGGGTGTCGAATAACATCATAAGACTTGAGACACCCAAGCTAACCTTACCTGCACGTGGTACACCCTGCTGAATAACGAACGAGGCAATGGCGCAAGCAGGGTGGTAGGGTTAATAAATTAATATTAAAAAGTCCGTAATAGTGATTCGCTTCTACGGATCGCGTTTCGGGATCAGCCTGTGCAAATCCAGCGTTTTGCAGGCCGGCATGATAGTTGCAACCGGCGATGGACAGTGTGTCAATCGGTGGTCGCTATTATTTTTGGATTGCACTTTGCTTACCATCAGGCATAGTGCAGTCACTTTGCCGTGCAACAATAAAAAAAAAATTCTTCATACTGGTTGAGATTAATTTCTCATATTTTAGATGAGAAAATTACTTTCGAGTCTGAAGGAAAAATGGAAATTGATTTCGTGAGATAATAATGGTCCTATAGTTGACATAATGGTTAATAGAGCCGAGTCAAAGCCAATGAATAAAAATTGATATCTGCTTCATTCTATTCAATGTAATGGAATATAGTAAGGTAGAGGTGTTATGGAGAGAAGCAGAAGCTGCATAAATAAAAAATTTTAAAAATGACAACAATGTTGCATACTTCATTTTTCAGACTTCATAGCTTACAAACTCAGGCTCTTTTGTGTACAAATAATATTATATCGACTTTGCCTATTGAAAATCTTGGTGGGGTTAATGGAGTATACAAAATCTGGGTCGAAGCAGGAAAATTGGTGTTCAAACAAGATATTGACAATTTAAATCTTCTGGAATCGGCAACAGCCGTAATGAGAGCTGCTCTGGATAAAATAAAATTTAGAGAGAACGGGAACACAAGTGATTGTAATTTGTTTAGTGACTTAGCATTGTCTGATATAGAGGTGAGAGATTTCATAAAGTGCAGATAATTGTATAATATTATATGTGGTGGCTTATGGAAATATTCTACATGCTGTAAGCAATGATATTATAACTATAGATACTTCATAAGAGCTTCAATAGCCCATTGTTTTTTTTTGTCCTTGGCTTCTGTGAAAAAATCCACAACTCTGCCAGTGTCCCTTACATTAATAACAACTTCAGTGCTAAGTACAACAACAAAACTTGACTTGTTATCTTCTTTTTGACGGCTGCCCCATCAATCCCCCTGTATATAAGCAACATATAACTATTTCTTTTTCACCAACGATATTGAGAATATGCCATATTATTTCCACTTTTCATCTAAGACAGTTAACGTATGTGTGCATTATCGTGCAATTTGTTTTGTCCAAATATCGTGTAGGTGTATTTACACCTTTTTAGTTATAATATCATTCATTGGCTGTAAGCAATGAGGCAGTTGTTTTATCAATAGGGTGATGATTATTTCTCACAAATCAGTCTGTGACAAAATAAAAAAAAATATTACAATTTATTTTTTCTGATTAAAAATAATTTGTTGTTATATTTGCCAATTCTAATTACAGTCTAAGTAACATTGTAATAGGTATAATACTTACTCATTTTGCTGAATAACGTTACAATCTTCCTCTTTTCATAATACATAACTCTTTCATGTTATTAAAAATGCAACTTGAATTAATATTTTTAATTCGTTTCTATATATTACAGATAATGTTAACCGGCATCAAAGAATGTCAAGTTCCAGAGATAAGGTCGAACCTTATTAGAATGATAGGATTACTAGCATTATTGCTAGTAAACAATATGAATGACATAACTTCAAATGTAATATGCACGATTACTGAATTCATTTTGGAACAAGCGCACAAAGAAAACCATGTCTGGGTATTGGCTGAAGCTATTGATACCTTAGTAGACTTATATTCTGAAGATGAAACTGATGTCTTAGCAGCTAAAGTCAAATTAGTGGATAAACTTACAGCTTTGTCACCAATACTAAAGAATAAGGTAGAAACAAGGTTTTTTTTTTAATAAATATCGTGAATACAATGTACAATTTATATTTTTAATAGAATTAATTGTTCTTATTGAATTAGTTATCTGGTAATATTTCTTATCAGTATCGGTGTCTATAATTATGTTAATAAGTGTTGTTTATAATTAAAAATAATTGTGATTAATTAATGATATTTAATTTTTTTTTTCTTTTGTAGGTAAGACAACAGAAAGGTCTTCAAAAAGAGTATAAAGTTCTTGTTAGCACTGCAGTTTCTAACCTACCAAGATTTATTAAATATAAGAAAGATAGGATAAGTAAACTCTAACTAAACGTAGTGTTTTTATTTATATATTTTATATATTGTATTATATCATCAATAAAGTTATAATTTTTAAAAGTTTTTACTTTAAACATCTTACATTTTTAAAAATAGTAATAATGCATAATTGCTAAAAAGGTTCCAAATAGGTTGTCCAAGTTTTTTGCATAGTTACATTTTTAAAAAGGAGGCTCCATTAAAAAAGTAAAATTCAAAAATATCAATAAAATAATTTATTATAACAATGATTCAACTAACAAATCATAACATAATCCCGATGTGAAGATATAAATAAAATTAGGAATACGTGTTTAATGTTTTATACACTTAATTTACTACATTAGAATCGTAAGACTCGAGCGTTCTCATAGCAGTGCTGATAAAGAAGGGATCGATTTATGTACCTCATTTGCGATGAACAATAATAACAGAAATATATGTATAAATCAAAAGTTTGTGAGTTACTTCTAAACAGCACCATAACAACCTACCAACCAACCAACATAGCATTTATTCATTCTAATTTATGTGTTGAATAGTATAAAGCAAGCGAAACGATAGTAACATTTAAAATAGCTATTCATGAACATTGCAACTATTAAAAATTATGTTATCAAACGACACAAGTTTATATATTACATAATGTTATCACAATAAATCTTAAGTCTAAGCTGCTATATTTGTTATGGCAAAAATACCTATAAAAATATAAAATATATTTCCTATCTCGTTTTACATACATGACTCTGTATACGTCTAATAAATAAGTTCCTGTGTTAACACCGCAAGAAAAGGCACCGATATCATAATATGAATCTAAATAAACGATATTCTGTTTATGGACAAAAAATGAGTCAAAGTGGCACCGTGAAATAAATATTGCAATTGTCCCATTAAATATCTGAGATCTTTTTAAATATATACGGCGTTATTACAAAAAAGTTTATATACGTATTAAATACTTGCCTTAAAAAGGTTACGTTTTAAATGCACCGCGCTCTATGAATGTTCGTCACTTTGCTCTTTTGTCTCGCATTGGTTAGGTTAGGTTAGACTTGCGAAAAAAGAATGACGCAAACTTGCCTCGGGCGAGCGCGATACATTTAGTACGAAACCTTTTTAAAGCAAGTGTTTAATACGTATTAAACTTTTTTGTAATAACATTGATAGTGTTGGTTTTAACTTTCAATATTATGCACATTTATTTGTGTAGTTACTAATGCCATTTTTAATATACCTTTGTTATACGCAGTGCCAAAAAATCAGCACATATTTTCATTGAACTGGTGAACTAGATCCACCGTAATGACTTCTTCTTGGCTTTGGTATAGGATTTGGGGACGAAGTTTCGCTTTTATCGAATCGTCTTTTGATTTCTGAAACTGACAAACGTTCTTCAACTGATGGAATGTCTTCTTCGTGTAGTGCCGAGTTCAGTTTGCTAATTTCTCTTTCAAGCTCTCTCGTTGCTTTATCTATTTCCAAAAACTCTTTTTCTGTACTTGATACAGTGTCGATACTTTGTTTTCTGGAATCGTCTTCGTAAAGTTTACAGACAACTTTTTGTGGCTCTTCGTTACCGTTTGCATCCGTATCATCCAAATGTTTGTGTTCATTTAAATTTATATCGTATGTCATGTAACTTGTATCTAGTGCATTGGTAAGACTTTTACTTCTTTTATTATTAAGTGCATGAAAATCTTCCAAGTTACCACGACGTAACCGTATGTCGTCTTCGTTCACACTAGAGTTTCTCCTGTACTTAATAATGTCTATCTTTGGAAATTCAACAGAGTTTAAGATATTGTCTTCAGAATCTGCACCTTTAATGGAATTATGATTTAAATTTGTTCCTTTGTCTAATTTGGTATCTTCTTCGGTAACTGTAGTTTGTACTCGGTCTTCCATCGTTTCAGTATTTTCTTTGTCAGCAGGTTTTGTATCCTCGGTTTTGTTCACTTTAATATCTTCATCTTCAACAATTTTAAGTTCAATGTTCATACTCAATTCATGTAATTCTGTATCGGCATCAAGTTTTTCGGATGTATTATCGTCTTTTTCATTTATATGTAATTCTGGTAAAGTTTCATTTACTTCGCTATTGGTCTGAAACAGAAAATATTGTACGTTAAAAAATACTGTGATTATATGTATTTATATTTTTTATTTATACTGGATTTCGTATAAGTGCATAGTGGAAGTATTTTATTTCACTAGGTTTTGTTCGTAACTTGTACCAATAATTATTTACCGAAACATCAGCGGATGGTGGTGGAGGCGGAGCACGCTTCTTCTTACGTCGTGAAGCACGGACAGGCGGGACTGGATCCTCATCGAAAGGATTTGTACTTTCCACACTAAGCCGTGATCCGGATACCTCACTTCGAGCCATACGTGGGGATGCGCTGGAATATAGAATTTTATGAACATTATCTATATTTAACCTTATACGAGAAGTAAATTAAAGGAATACAAATCTTACTGTCAATAACAAACAACATAATAAGTTACTCTTGATCAAAATGAAAAAAATATTAATCATATTCACACATCGATTTGGTCGTTTAGGTAATTTGCTAAAACGTGTTGCTGGTCATGTGATATTACGTCATTTGTATACATAAGGATTTATTATCAATCAGATAAGGTGTGTGACTCTTTTACTAATTTGTATGTGCGTGTAATGCAAAGCTATATGTATACCTAAGTGAGTTGGTGTCATATTGACTCGAGCTTCGCAAACGTTCCTGGAAGCGTGAACGTGGTAAGGGAGTCACAGAACCTCCGTATACATAGCGCTCTGGAGATCCAACAGTGCTCCGAGTTCCTGCTGTTGATAAAGATGAATCTGTAATTAATTTAAAAGGAAATTAACAAACCAAATTGAAATTATCAAAGTTACATATAATGTTTGAATACAAAATGTAAGTTCAGCTTTTATTAAGTAAATCAAATCAATTATATATATATTTACTAACATTGCATCGCCCTTCGATATTGTATCGGACTGGTATCGCCATTTACGCTATTACTTGACTTAGATTTTTCTTGCTCCTTCTTTTTACCCTTCTTCAAAAATGACCGGAATGCCCTGAAAATATCAAAGAAATGATATTTAAAATAAGCTTTAATAATAATTTTATGGTTGGATAGCATTGTGTTATAAGAAGTAACGAAAGGGAATATCGCCGGTGTATGATAACTCTTTCATTACAAAAATTAATTCAACTACTAGGTCCGATTGCCTCTTAGGACCAGGTAGTTCGGTGATGATGTTAAGACCTTGCTACGTCAATAGATACGTCAGTTCGAGAAAAGAATCTTAGAACCAGTATATATTTCGTTAAGTGACTTTGTGGCTGAAAAGATTAGGTTTTCTGGGTTGTCAATTCTATAGATGAATTTACGTGGTCATAATTGTCAGATTTATCCAATCGTTCAAGTCCAACTACGTCTATGACTTATCGAGTTTGATCTGACTTTAATATGATGAGTGAGCATTTTTCTTAGTTTCTACGGATGAGTGTTACATGTTTATTTTATATACAGGTACATTAGCTATTTGGTGTAACATTGTTGAATTATAATGGACATTATTGACAGTTTTAAAGTCAAAAGACATTTTAATATCGTGCCGGTTAAAAATAGTTACAATGATATTGAAGTGATAATATGAGGAGTTCCCACAATCCTCTCGACGGAAGTCTGTAGGCGCAACGCTGACAAAAGTAATGGAAGTTTAGTGCACTTGATTCCACTTGAGCGATCACAATTGTGCCGTGACGGGCGGACGGATGAAACACTATTACTGCACATTGAATGTCTTAGCCCATCATTGTACTGTATTGTCCTATATGATCAATGCACCATGCGTCGAAGCAAGTCATTTACATCGCTCTAAGTGTAATCAAATTAAATTATAATTTTATTTATTTGTTTAATATGAGTAGGCCTATTTGTGTCACTTAGTTTTTGAGGGCACGCTAATTTTCGAAAGTTGTAAGTCCATATTATTTGTATCTCAAAAAGTCCAAAAGTAAACCTTGTTATTTTGGCTACTTGCGGTATAAAGTAATAAGATACTGTTGTAAAATTTTTAAAACGAAAATCAACTTATGACAATTTTTCGAGATTCTCTTTAAGGGAACTGCGCGTCCACTGCCTCCACAAATAAAGCCCTGAATATGAGAAATTACTATATGAAATGAGTCACACTAGGTCACACACTGAAGTCACACTACTTAATTCTTATATCCAGTTCTCGGTCAAGCTAGTAAGCATAAATAATTTGCTTTTACAGTCTTCGTCAATCTTTCAAATATATTCAAAAGTTGAATACCATATAAAGTTAATATATTAGTGTAGTAATATAAAATTGGCATTTATTTATCCTCAAGTGTTCTCGATGTTATACATATAATATATATGTATTATACCTAAACTTGTGTTCTACGGAATTATTTTCAAAGCGGTCAAAAAGGTTGCCGAGGATTATTGTATTTTATCGAAAGTTTTCCTCCTGAAGAACATTCCCAACAGCTATTTCTAATAAAAATACGCCTGATGTATTTCAGTGAGTTCGGAGAAATGCTATTTTTTAAATGATTCACAGGAAATATATGTTTATATCATTATATAGTATCAAGAACCTTAAAGAATATTACAGATAACAAACGACATGGCAACGTCTCTAGTAGTCCTGTAACAAGATGAGTGGTATTTAATACCCACCTACCCTCCCCTTCCCCTTTCCTTACTCTGCACCTTCCCCCCAACACAGGTTGGTAACGCACTTGCGACTCCCCTGGTTGTTGCAAGTGTCTATGGACGGTGGTGATCACTTAAAATCAGGTGACCCATCAGTTCGTTTGCCTCCTATGATAAGAAAAAAATCTTACCGGAAACCGAGCACGCAAAACCCTTTGGTTCTGTTCATTTTGGCTACATAACGCAGGTTCAATATTTTCTTATCCTAATTCCTCATTGAATGTATTATATTTTATTATTACACGGCTTTAGTCAAATGACTTGAACATTAGATAACCTAGTAACATTAGTGTATATTATGTAATAGTGATGGAATTACAAAATATTTTTGTGAATAATGTGCAAGGTATCAGTTTGCTGTGAAATTATTATATCCGGTAATATCATTGTATAGGCTATAATTCGATATATGTGTATTTTATAGAACGATTAAATTCACACGTATTAAAGTCCTTTAAATTCACTTTGTTTATTTTAATGTGTTTTTAGTTTGCATTATATCCACGTTCAAAATTGTTTTCTTATAATTTACGCTAACATCGGTGACATTGCCTGTATAATACAATTTATTAAAGTTAACCCGAATTGTTAATAACGGACCTCTTCTGTTAAACTGAGTCCCAATGTCGCAGTAACGTTGGGTGGTGTAATCCGTTTCGTGTTTCTAATGAACTCCCTTTTTATAACAACACTAGATGATACCCGCGACTTTATCTATCTTGTTTATTATACTAAAAATACATTTAATGTTCAAAGGAGAAATTATAAGCACCACACCGCTTGCCTCATTTCTCAACAACAAGAAAATAAACATTGCTGAATGCGTAGTGCTTATATAAATCGTAGTTTTTTAATTCTACTAATCACTACATTTTATAAAGCAAAGTCCTTTACTACGTCTGTCTGTTCGCAATAAACTCAAAAAATATTGAACGGATTTTCATGCGGTTTTCACTTGTAGTTAAAGTTTTTTTGTTTTTTTTTTTTTTTTTTTTTTATAGTACTTGACTGCACTATGCCTGATGGTAAACACAGTGTAATCCAAAAATAATAGCGACCACCGATCGCCACACTATCCATCGCCGGTCGCCACTATCATGCCGGCCTGCAAAAGTGATTCATTAGGAAGGTTTAAGGATATAAGGAAGGTTTAACAACTGTATAGTTTTTATAATTCGACTTTAGTAAAATAACTTATAAACATACATAAAATTAATGTGAACGCTCAGGAATGTATCATCCTTATCTTTCAATCATTCTTATTAGGTTATAGCGGTTTAACTGTTATTATCTTATATGAAATGATGATCCTACAATGCATAATAAAGCTGTTCTATAAATGAAGGTAATCTAAGTTAGAATTTTTTATGTTGATATAAAAAAATATAATTGCAAATTTTAATTGTAGGTATCTGCAGTAATGTGCGCCTTCGCGCGCTGTTGACACCGCTGCCAACATAAAAAAAAAACAAAACGTAGTGATTTCTAAGCCTCCAAAACCTGTATCTTATCAAAATTTCCAAGTAATATTTATTTCTGCATCAAATCTCTAACAAAGGCTAATACGAAATAGATCAACCATCTTCGCAGTCACTTATATTCCTAAACACATGTAGGTACTCTAAACAAAACGATAATGATTGTGCATCGAGACATTAAATCTCGGAGGTCAAAAAGATAAAACAAGATCTTTCCGACTCGCTCTTGAACCGTTGCGTCGTGTTGTTCTTAAGGTTGGTAATAAAAACTGATTGCAGAATTATCTGCAGTGTTAATGATACAGTAAGTTGCAAACATGACTTCACTGACTAACCTAACCCGGATTTAGATCTATGCACAATATAATTATCGTTAGGTATTAGTAATTATTATTATCGTAATCTAAACTTAATTAGCTATTTTATATTAGATTTGCTGCTATCCTTTATAAATATTTTGATGAAGGAGTATTTGCTAAATAAAATAAACTTTTCATTACAATTCCTATAGTCAATACATTGTTCGGATAAATATCGCAAATGTATTTTTAATTTGCTTATTTTGTAGTATCTTTATTCATTAGTTATTTTCTCAGAATTACTGGATTTATTTCGACTAAAATCACTATATTGTCTGATCTCTACAAAGTTTTCTTCGAAGTATGAGATAATAGTATAACAATAAAATAAATCCCAACAAAATAATATAATTAAGTTTTGAAAAAAAAAAAAAATTAGTAGTTAGTAATATGCGACTAACCAGCACAGATTCACAATGTCATTTCGAAAGCAGATTTTCATTTGAATACTAACTTAACGACGATGGACCTTATATAAAAACTAAACCATAGACTGGTAAAGTACTTACCTACATAAAAATATTTTAGAAAACGTGATAGTATGAATAAATAATAAATTAGTACAAAAAGACCTAAAAAAGCGATAAGAATAAAAAATGTAATGCCTCCATTAAAAGTGTATCTTTACTGTACTAGTTCAGTACTTATTCCTCACATAGCTGACCAGCTAAATGACCTACTTACCACATTACAAAGATATTTTATCACAATTTTGTTAAACGAATGATTCAGTTTATCCTCGTTTATCTTGTTTGTTCCGAGCGTTCTTTACTTGAATAATTATAACCATTTATCATTTAAACACAATGTTTCTTAGTTTTGTTATATGCATGCATCCATCTATAAAGACACAGTATGTATCACTATTGAAATAAAAAAAAAAAAACGAGTACCATTTTACCTTAAGGATTTTTTTCTTTATATTTTGGAAACCAAAAACATTCGCGCAAGTTTACTTGCGTTCAAGAATTGTCATTCAATCCGCGTAAATTAGTTTTCAGAAGTTACGACGGTCAAGTGCTTTGACTAGTGTATAATATTGATTTCATGTTCATGGGTTTGAATCACGATTTGTTCCGATATTTTTTTCGGAATTTTTATGCGATCATTCAATCAAATTGGTAACATTAGCTGGTGACGATTAAGTGTAACGTAGAATTGAGAAACGATCATGTAATACCAGTTTATGTACAAAAAATATATAATTATGGCCAATATATTTTATGTCGTGATTATACCTCTAACTGCCCTTGGGAAGAGGTCTTTGAACCAGCTGTTGGACTCTTACAGACTGTCATTATAAGTCAGTCTTGTTCGTTTCCAGCTTCCACTCACACAATTATATTGTAACGCAAAATCTAATCTAACGTAATGAAAATTGAAACCAGTTAAATTAACATATAATAGTCGTTGCTTTGGAATTTTTAGGAAATACATATCTAATGAATTACATTATCTCAAATGTATGATATTTTAATACCACAATTATTTACCTACCACGTATTCTGCGAAGCGTCAAATTACAAGTTTTAAAGCTTATAATAATATTAAATGTATCGTAAAATAAATTAACAGGTTAACATTGAATGTATTATTACAGTCAGTTCTCTTCAGTTATTTTGGTAACTCTGAATATATCCTTAAGTTCAAGCTTGCGCATAATACAGGCAAAAGTTTAATACAAAACATAATAAAAATATCATTATAAGAATTCAAATTTGGTAATAATTTATACTTAAGTTGTTTTGATGTTTAATGTAATACGTATGTACCTATACCTAAATATATGTTCTCGGTATCTGTATATTCAGAGCGGCCAAAAAGATTGGCGAGGACTATCGTAGGCATACTTCATACTTGTAGTCACGCATTTACTCCTACATTGACGAAGAATTGTAATTTGTAATTATAAAAACATAACTTGAGTATACACCTATAAGAACCTTTTTACTATTGCTAAACTTAAATAAATCTGGTTCTCAATACAACCATGTATTATTTATATGATTGTATTTCTTTAAAGTATCACGTGAAATTGACGGCACTGTCTGATATACAATCTAAAAACAATGTTGGCCATTGAGAAATGGACAATCCATTAATAGTCAGCTCTGTCTCCTCACGTTACTCTTGAAGGACTTTTAAGAGAGAACCATTGGTCGAGAGAGTGTTTCATAGATTCATGGTAAGACAATGATAAGATATTAAATCCTTTTTAGTTCGTGCCCAGATGGAAGTAATACAAATAATTCGGATAATGATAAATCGACAAAGAATTTTTATAAGCGGATTAGGACAACCTTATGTGACGTCTGAATAATGAAGATATGCAAGTCAAAACCAGTTCACGTATTACCTTCCTAACTCAAAAGCTTTTCATAAATTTTTTTGGTTTGGTTTTTTAATCCAAAACGCGTTATTTGTTTTAATTATGTGGGAAAAAGCTGTTTTACGTATTTGAAAGCACATATTCTTTTGCTTAATGAAAACCATGCTATAGTGTAAACTAATATATCGAAACATGGCTCATTGATGACAATTAGAATTGATGTCAAATTTGATTAAATTGTTTGTCATGTTTGACCCCAAATTTCTTAATAACAATATTATTCAACCCAACTCAAAATTTTGATTTGTATATTTCATGCAGGTTACTCATAACTGTTTTAAATGACGCAATATTTCTTTGTATTGAAATTACGTTCCAAATTAGCAGTGGTTGGAGATGAAAATTCTCAGAAGACTTGAAAATATATTATTAACTTTCCAATATATATTTACATATATTTCCAGGAATTTTACTGCACTTTTATCCTTAGTTAGCTTGATACGATTGAATATGATTCAGCTGTTTCTATTTCGTCATTTGTTTTTTTTAGTTTTGGTAAAGTGGGGTTTACCCAAATATCTTTATATATATATATATATATATAATTAAATCTATATTCTGAAATTATATTAAATAGCAACAAAATACTGTATATTAAATAATTTATCATATTAAGAAATGTATATTCTTATGTAAGTTTTATTAAATCATATAATAATCGACTAGTGAAATTGTGTCAGTTCTATTTTGTCCATCGCGTAAAATTTTTCGCACATTTTATAACAAAAAATTAAATACATCAATACGCTAATCATTCACATATAACTATTACTAGTTGCCAGTGCCAGCTTCGCACGGGCGATCTAACAATAAAAATGACACTAAAACTCCCTTTTACATTACGAACGTGTGTTAATGAAATGGCAACTGAACAACTGAATCTCGATCTGTTAATATTTTCTATCTGTTGTCTTATGATTCACTTATACACTCACTTTTTATATGGAAATGTTTTTACCTAACTCTTTTATTTTTCCATAAGATTTTTCAAACATCTTTCATACAAACCTTCTCCTGACAATTACAAACAAAAAAAAAATAATAATAAGCTAAATATGAGCCGAAGTTCTGAAGTGATGGCATTCGGTAATTGATTTTTATGTATATAGATTTTATGTCCGCTAATGCATTAAATAAAGAAAAGGATTATTGCAAGTTGTACTTGTCAGTTGGTTAATATTTTATCAAAGAGTTTGTTGTAATTGCGATTGGTTTTGTAAGTTAATGTTACATAAATTATTGTCAACCGTGTTGCACTTACAGCTTATACCTAGTTGGTTAATCAGCGTGCAAGAGAGCCTTAGTATCGGTGTAAGGCCTAATTTCAAATAACAATTATATTTATTTACCTGTCTAATTTATTAAATTCAGAAAGTTAAATCACAGAGACTCAAACAGATACAGGCTAAGTGTACTCTCTATAGATCCAGACATATCTACATTGTTTCCGTTATCTATGTAAATAATTATTTGGAATGAAACCTATGCCACAAATTCGTTTGCCCTTGTTTTAATCAGGTTGTAGAAGATATGGTATACATAAGCCTATTCACGAGTTTCGATTGATACTAATAAAATAAAACCTTTAAACGTTATTTGGTATGTATGGTATTTAAAATAAAGAAAAAATAATCTATTAAAAATAAAGAATGAATCACATAATTATATTGTTCTTTATTATATAGTGTTTATCATTAAAAAAAATAACAAAATAAAAATAATTATGTTTTACAAAATAATATCTTCAAGATATATTTAAGTTTCATAATTCCTTATTTCATACAGATTAATATTCATCATTGTAAAACGTTAAAAAATATTTATACTAAATATATTTCACGAGAAAATAATGTGAAACCGGTGGTTTCACAACCGGTGGTCATATTATGAAACGTTTGACCTTTGAATTCTTAATTTTTTTTAATACATTTTTTTATTGTGATGATGTCCTATTTATGAAAATATTTAATATTACATAAAATATCTAACAGAATGTATTATTTATTTAAAACGGATTCGAAACACATGTTGTTCTATAATCTGTTTTGTCTCTTGTTAGCCGTTATTAGCTTCTTTCGTTGACTTAGTGGTTACTGGTTGTTATACTTTTATGGCCAAGAGCAACGCAGACCGATGTGAGGAATAACTGCGGATCGCACATTCATGGATTAGGTAGTTGACACCAACAAATAATTAACATATTTTTTATAATCTGTTAAATGCATTGCCCTATCCATTTTTACATGGTAATAGCAACTTTTGTAGTCATTTATTTGCCAGTTTCAATTTCTAAGTTTTATTCCATTTCAAAGCAACTAAAATCTAATCTGTAGCTAGTTTTCGAGCTCATATAAAGTGTATCTTAGATAAAATATGCCATGGAAAATTATTGGTTAACAATGTCAACTATCTAATTTGTACTATTATATTAGCATCAGAGGAAGCATTATGTAAGTGAGCGTGAATACATGATTACATTAAAAAAGGATAGTAGTTTTCATTCTTACATATAAAAACATAATTCTGCTCACTCGCTCTACTTCGTCTTCCCGTAACGCATACTTCTTAATCTAATTAACTACATATGCAAAATCATTTCTGATAAATTTCCTTAAATAGTTGCTAAGTCGCGGGCCGCAATTTGATGATAATGGGTCTAGGTCAGGGGTGCTCACTGCTCAAACGGTCGATCGCGAGTCACTTTTGAGTCGGTCTCGAGTTAAATTTATCGATATAGAATTATTTACAAAAATTGTTTTAGTAAGTAGACACCTATAAAATGTAATGACTAAACAACTGAAATTTATTTGATCCACAATTAGTCCAGAATAACTCCCTCATTACTTTCTTTTATTGCTTTAGCGAGAGTTACCAACACCTACCTAGACGACAATGCTACATCACACATACTTGCAGCCTTTTATAGAGTTTATCGATCGTAGACAATATTGAGGTTGATCGCCAGCAGTTCAAGTTTCAGCATCCCTGGTCTAGGTCTAGGGTCTATTTATTATTGTAGGTGGTAGAGTCACGTTGAAGCTATTACTGGTTTCAGCATGAATGGGTCGGCTCGAACGAGGTAGTACCACCCTCTCACAGAGAACCGAAGTAACAGTGCTTGCATTGTTACGTTTCGTTCGATCAGTGCGAGCGCCGGAGGCCCACCTCTCCTCTTCCCTTCCTCCTCTCCCCTCCCCCAACACAGGCTGGCAACGCACTTGCGACTTCCTTTGGCGTTGCAAGTGTCTATGGATGGTGGCGATCACTTAACATCAGGTGATCCACCAGTTCGTTTGCCTCCTACCATACAAAAAAAATGTCTATTCCTATTTTAAAAAGCTACTGTTGAAAAAAGGTTTAAACGCACGCAACAATTTTATTGCCCAATGTTGGTATCGCAACTGTAATTTAAAATTTCAGTTAAGACAATTGAAAGTTTCAGTTAATTACTTTCAAATCGAATATCTACTATTTCCGTGTATGTTGTAAGTCCAATGTAAATTCTAAATTACAAACATTTTTAAATTACATATTGTAGCAATTTCTTGTAAATTTTGTATATAAAATAATAATAAAATATTGCAGTTCCTTGTTGTTACAATATTTTTGTTGTAATCGCGGTTTCAATGAGAGTATTGCACGAGTCTAGGTATTTTTACGGTACTGGATTTAATTAAATTAATATAGATTTCTAAGAAATATAGGCAATAAACTTGTAGGATAATGTTCAAATAATTTGTAAATTTTGTAATGGAATGATTTGTTTAATTTTTAACACTGCAATAAGTTGACATATAAGATTTTTTTAATGATGATTAGCTATATTAAAAAAGATCATAAATTATAATTAGCTATGCACGACCACTTAACCAGTAGTCATGAAGGGACTATATATACATAGAAAGTAAAAATCAATTATATGTGTGAATGCAAAAAAAAAAAATTGTCACAGAACTTTCATCAACAGATAGCTTTTTTTTTTCTCGAACTGACTACACTATTGACCTACCACGTTCTTAACTGCTTCATCGAACTACTAAGGCGAGCGCTTAAGGCACTCAGCCGATCTTATTTGGGCAACTAGCTCAAGGGTGCACGGCACACCTCGGCTTGGCTGTTGCCTGTTACATGCAAACTCGCGACCTATCTTAGCTAACTATTCATATATGTTTGAGTTGTTGAGACGCATATGTGTACCAAGCACACACGCCTTAATAACCCCTCCATATATTTATTATCGGAAAATTAGAGTGTTTTCAGTTCGATAAGGGGGAAAAAATAAAACTCTTCCACTTTCATGTGTAAGCGTGTAGGCGTGCACGTGTGTGGGGGTGATCGTTTAGTGTTGTAGCAGTGATGTAAATTTTTGTGTCACTGTATTGCGCAAGCAACGCACTCAAGGGCTCCCTGCCGAGGGATCGAAGCTAGACTTGAGCCGCTACCGAGGGAGGCCTAATCTGGTGTGCGGGCAACAGATAGCAAATATCATAATAAGTACATTAGTGTATTTTAACTTAGACTAGCTGTTAACCGTGGCTTTGCCCGAAGTACTGTCTCTAAAATGTTTATACCAACCTTCAAGAAACTTTCATTGGCAAACAGCTGACTTTATAAAAAGTAACTTATGTAATTGTAGTTTATACTAGCTGTTGACTGTGGCTTCGTCCGCAGTGCTCTCTCCAAAACGATTTGACCAATCTTCACGCGACTTTCACTGGCAGATAGCTGGCCATATTATAAGTTATTTAAGTACTTTTATTTTATACTAGCTGTTGACTGTGGCTTCGCCCGCAGTGCTATCTTCAAAATGATTTGACCGATTTTCACGCGAATTTCACTGGTAGATAGCTGACATTATTTAAAGTTATTTAAGTAATTTTGGTTTATACTAGCTGTTGATTGTGGCTTCGCCCGTATTACTATCTCCAAAACGATTAAACCGATCTTCACGAGATTTTCATTACCACATAGCTGACCTTATTAAAAGTTATTTAAGCAATTTTAGTTTATATTATCTGTTGACTGTGATTTCGCCAGCAGTGCTATCTCCGAAACGGTTAGACTGATCTTTACGGGACTTTCACTGGCTGATAATGACTGATCTTATAATCAGTTTTTGAGGTTATTCTATTTAGACTAGCATTTACATGCGACTTTGTCTGTAGGAAATTGAATAAGATTTTAATTCATTCTTTAATTTTAATTAGAGAAATAATTATCAGTTTATTGTTTACAACCCCATATTGTAATTATTAGTAACTTTGAGATAGAAGAGGTCTTCCTACTAAGACCTTAAACCATAAACGTATTAAGTAAAGAGTTGCATGATAAGATTTCTTGCGGAACAGACAAGCGTTTATTTTTTGTATAATGACAAAATCGTAATTATAATGACAATGTATGTTAAATTTAATGTAAATCAAAATCTTTATAATAATATTTAAAGTTATTGTTTAATTATTCCATATACAGTGTAAGTAAGCACTAAGGTTAAGTTATATGGTTGTTTACATTTCAAAATATGTTGCTGATGGTAAACCTCATTAGGTACACTGTTAGTATTTATATATCTAATATAAACATTACATGTTACTGTAAGTGGCGTGCGTGTTGTACTTAAAATCGTTTTTAAAGAGCTTTTCTACAATTGTACATAGTCTTAAAATCTTATAATTCTTTAATACAATCTAAAAAAAATGCGCGCGGAGCTGCGGGTACATCTAGTTAATTAATAAAATTAAAAAATCATGAATGGTATCGATGAAAATTGATAACGATATATTCAGGGCAGTAGTTTTATTTCGAATTGACCATGCTATTAGCCCAGTAAGGCCTTAACAGCTTCACCGGACTACTACTGGGCGGCAGTGCTTTAACGTATCTGAACCAATGGCGGATTTCCAGTCTTGACCGCCAAAGGCCCCAGGAAATGTAGTAAGTACCAGCCACTCCTTTCTCAGCACCCATCATATTGAGTACATAATGAATTCATTTTTGCCAACTTTTTTTAAAGATTTTTGTTATACGATGCGGTGCTGTGCGGCCCACCATAAAGTGCGCGAGACTTTAGATTATTTACGTACTTTGAGTTATTTCTTGTTATCTCAGTGAACTTTTTGTCACGATTGGCCGGCCCCTAATATCTGCCCGCCCTAGGCCCGGGCCTCCTGGGTCTTAGGGAAAATCCGCCACTGATCTGAACACTTTCGGTTTTTCATTGATAATATCACTGGGTCAAAATTTTAAGGTTGTCTTTCACAAAGATGAAAAATACAAACTTTTCTGTAGGTAGAGCAGGATTACTTGTATAATGTATTTTTGTTTGAATGATATTTTATATAACTAAGCGTTAAACAATTCATACAATATTGATTTATTCATTCTATTTTGTAGGTATTACTTCACGTCGTGCTACATCATTGTCGTTGACCCTTGTTTTATATTACAATGAAATACCTCAGTAATACACATAAATTGATAAGTAAGTATGTTCTTTTAGCTATTGCGAATGTCACAAGCGTACGTAAGACGATAATTAATATTTATTATATTAAAAGAAACTTTGTGAATTCTTGTAATAATATCTGACGGTACACATTTTATAGCTATAGTTTTCAGATATTTTTACACTAATATTTTTGATTAGAATAATGTATGCAAATATTTAGATATATAAAAAGACTATCGCAAACTGTATCAAAATCTAGGTACATTAATATAGTTGTTTTTTACATTGCCTTGTTTTAAAATACGTCATCCATGTCTATACTAATACTATATAGAGGTAAAGTTTGTGACGTTGTGAGTTTGTGACGTAGTGACGTTGTAGGAGATAATCTCAGGCACTACTGGTCCGATTCGAAAATTCTTTCAATGGCATATAGCTTACTTATCGAGGATCATTATAGGCTATATATCATCACGCTAAGACCAATACGAGCGGAGCACTAATGAAAAATGTGTCAAAATCGGGATTGTTTTTCCTCTTGAGAGTTTCAGATGCGTGTTAGCGTTAGCCCAATATAACTATTACTATGTGGACGAAGTCGCGGGCAGGGTTTAGTTTTTAATATAGGTATTATCAGAAAATCAAATTGCAAATGCAATAAGCAACACTGATATTTAAGGGTCTAAAGGGCATAAAACGTAGACACTAGGACTAGGACGTAGGGTAACGTGACGTCAGCCATGAGCGTTCTTTGAGTATTAAAACTCTATCAATGACTCCCGAATATGTCTTCTGTTTGTGTCATCAAAATGCTTTATACCTGTTACACATTCTGTTATGATTATAATTCAACATCTAGAAAAGAGGATTTATGTGGGATTTGTTATCCCACAAGAACACTTAATTTTTGGATGTTCTTAAAACTATATCTCCACCTGGATTCCACTGTATTCTTTTAAAGGGATAAGATTAATTTAGATTAAGTAGTTATAGTTATCATCCTCTAAACATTACTCCAATTAAGTACGGTCGCCAAAAGACTTTCCCCTCTTACTTTCCTTCTACTCTCGCCCTCTATTCCTACATCTACTTTTATACAAAGTCTTGTTCTACTTATATAAGCTTCATCTATTCCTATGACTTACTCAGAAGACGCTAACCAATTTATTACTCTTCAACTTTTTTGTCATACTTTTTCATAGTTGATATATTTGTGTTTTATATGATACTATAGCTTCTGCCTGCGACTTCGTCTGCGTGGAATAGTTATTCCTGTCGATCTTAACAACAACATAGTCGATAAATGAGCTATCTAACACTGAAAGAATTTTGCGATTCGGACCACTAGTTCCTGAGATTAGCGCGTTCAACCAAACAAACTTTCCAACTCTATAATATTAGTTTAGAAATTATTTGTAAATAAATTAAACTGCAAAACATTTTTTAGAAATATTGATACAGATCTATTCCAGAGCAAATAAGTATCAGAGAATCCCGATTTCTACGATCATTTATTCATAAAAATGCAAGTGGATAAAACAAAGGAAAAACATAGTTTCTATGTATTGTTTGAGAAATAAAATTAATTGTAACGACATCCAAGTTATATTCTTGTACTGTTTATTTGGACTCGTGCCACTAATACCTACGTTATCTTCAAGAAATATCTCCACGCTGAGTTTATCTTTACCCGAAATTTTTTGATTCGCTTTTATTTATTGATGGTGTCTTCAATATATAGGTTGATTTTCGACAAGAGCATTTCTGTATAATAGATTGGTTTATTCTTACACTTAGATCAAAAAAGTTATAATATAGACCTATGTAAGAAACTTTTATAAGTTAGAGTAATATGACTAGAGATTAATTTATACTAATATTATAAAGAGGTAAAGTTTGTGAGTTTGTGCGTTTGTGACGTGGTGATGTTGTGACGTTGTAGGGGGTAATCTCAGGAACTACTGGTCCGATTTTAATAATTCTTTCAGTGTTATATAGCTCATTTACCGAAAATAGTTATAGGCTATATATCATCACGCTAAGACTAACAGGAGCAGAGCGCAGGTGAAAAATGTTTCAAAATCGGGATGTTTTTCCTTTCGAGAACTACTGCGTGTTAGTGTATCTATTCCACGCGAACGAAGTCGCAGGCAGAGGCTAGTTAATTATAAATCAGAACATAAGAACTCCAATTGTAGAATTTATAAATGGTAAAGAAAAAAACAGGTTAGTTTCTATTAATTTAAAGGTGCGTAATATTAGTTACTAGCTTTTGGTTGCGGTTTCGGTCACGCTAATATATTTTGGATTTATTTCTTGGTAACAGCGTGAAAGCATAACAAACAATCAAACACACAAGCTCACTTTCTAATTCATTTAAAACCTTTAAAGGAGCAATTCTTGTATATTTTTATATAGTTATATATTCAGGATCTCAGTAACGGCGTGAGCGATTTACGTGAAACTTAGTATGTAGGTGGTTTTGGGGACGCTAGAATATAAAGGTAAATTTCGCCGCCTCTGTCAAAACAAAAATAGGTCAGATGGAAATCAGTTGCTTCGTAAATCCATCTATCTCCAGTTCGAATCCAAGTGACAGCAAAGGAGGTATCTTTTTTAAAATTTTTTTGGTAGGAAGAATGCTAATTTTGTGAGGCAAAAAGTTTATTTTAATTTGAAAATGTTTTTTAAAGAACCGAGCTAGGCTCTGCCGTCCAGGTATTAATTTCAATAAAGGTAAAACAGATTTGAATCATTAAGAATATATTAACATATGAATCGATATAAAGAAGGAAAAATAATTAAAAAATATCTCATGTGCATTTAGTTTAAACTAGACCGACGTAATAGAAAACGCATTTAAACGTAATACTAAATGATTCATCACTCGTCAAACATGACTACATTGATTACTCAAAAAATAACTACATCAGTATCTATTGTTGTCACGATAAGTAATTATCTTTTCGTATACTAGTTACAATGAAGATTTTGGACACCTAGAGATTTTTTATCTCCGTATTTTTATATTTGTGAGCGCGGCATATAACTTTTTTTATCTCTTTTGCTACTGTATATACGTATACGTTGTTCAACATCTCTAATTATATAGGTAACGAATTTTGGTTTTTCTTTATTTTTTACGAAAATACCTAGTAGATAAATTGCTATACATATACGTATATACTATAAGTAAATTATGCTATAACCAAGAGTTCTCATAACAAATCTTTAAATCTCAAAAGTAATTAAAGTATGGAAAAATCAATGTTATTTCTAAAAGGACCAAAAATAGTAGTAATTCTTCTTATATTTTATTTCTGGCAACTCTTGCCAAGTGAGTAACGATAATACGAGTTTCTTGATATAATTACAAAATAAGATAGATAGTGGCCGTCTTGTAAGAACTTTCCTGGGAATTTATGCGGCAAGTCAGAATCCATACTTCGTGGTATTGTCTCCGATCCACTTCACTTGTACACAGTAACCAAACTATATTAAGTAAGGCACCATAAACATTACACAATATAGAGCCAAATAACACAAGATTAGGGATAAAATATAAAAACCACCACATGGCATTCCAAGATCCCGCTAAAAACTCCCAATAGTAGTATTAATATTCGTCCAATAGGACATGCGAAGGAATTAATCTATACTGCCAATTCTGCGACCAGAAATATACAAATATAAAATATCTATAATATTCTTTTCTACCACTTCGTTCCTTTGAAAAAGGTTTTATTGTGGCAAGGTAACTACGTGTTCTTTTTGAATCAATTATGAGTTGTCATTTAATTTTTAACTTTAATTTAGTCTGCAGCTTAAGCATAATAGCCGTATACTGATATCATACAAACCATAAATACATTGTATACTGATTGTAAGTTATCTCTGTTAAATTTATAAGTACTTGTGGCGACTGAGCCTAGCTCGGTTCTTTAAAACACATTTTTAAATTAAATTAAACTGTTAAGTTTGCCTGACATAATTAACATTAAAAAAAAATTATATACACTCGGATTCTAACTGGGGTTACATGGATTTTCGAAGTAACCAATCTTCACCTGAGCTATTTTTGTTTTGACAACGGCGGCGAAATTTACCTTCATATTCTAGCTATATTTTTTCATTGCATGAAATGTCGGTTAATTTTTTTTTTCTATTAATAAAATCTAGCTAGATCGATTCATCGTACCCGAAACTACGTATTTACTAAATTTCACGGAAATAGATGACGTCGTTTCCAAGATCCTGAATATCTAGAAAAATATACAAGAAGTGCTTGTTTAGAGGTATTTTTTAAATATACGAAGGAGTCTTATTAAAATCAGTTCATCTATTTCCGACGATTAGTTCAAATAAGAAACAGATACTATAATTGTATTTAAATGTTAGGAATCTTTTTTAATGTATGTTTGCAGGCATATCACGCACACTGCCCGGCAGAATTCGATTGTAATTTTATTAGATAATAGCTTCACGCACTAACTGATGGTCTCATAAAGTAGTACTTGAACATTTTCCAAATAAAGATTTCCTTAGCCCCGTTGTGATTTGAAACACGATGAATTAAAAAACGAGATTAAGAGGAGATAAACATACATATATGTAGAATTGAACGTGTGAAAGAAAGAGATAGAATACATGATCGTTAAATTTTATGATTTTTTATTTTTGTTTTGTTAATACGAATATTTTATGATTTTTGAAAGTTTCACTTCTGCCACGTATATATGTTTTTTAAAAGCAACAGAAAATAAAAAAGAAAGAGAATATGATATTGAATTTCAATTATGTTAAAATTACATTTGATCACACGGGCGATGCCGTTAGTAGAAGCAAGTCATGCAATGAAATTACGAAATGTCTCTGTTCATGTGTGTCATGTGTTCAATGTTTCAAACATTGTCTACCTGCGCAATAACAAAATTATTAATATCGAGGAAAACTTACGCAAAAGAACTGTAGACATGTACTAATCGAAATTAATAAAATAATACATAAGCATAATATATTTCCAATATGTTTTACTATTAAACACAAGTGACAATAGTGAGTTCAACTCTATAAATAAACGTCTGACGACACTTGCATTATTCAGAACCGAGTACCTACTTATATTGATATAATAAACTCGTGAATCTTATGGTATGTTCATATCAAAAGTTACGTTTGAAGTAGATAGGATGTTAGGGGAAATTCTTAAACTGTTTTTTTCAATAAAAAAGAAAAAGGAAGGTAAAGCATGAAGCATCTAAACGCATTTGTAAAATGATGTTGTTTAATTGTGCATGGTATTTGGATATTATATTTTGAGATATTGGTGTATTCCAGTTTTTTTTACTATTCTATAAATCGTGTTTTCAATATACTTCTTTGCTATATATCCTATATGTATAACTATATAAACACTATTTTATTTAAAAGTTATACTATATTATTTAAAGTTTTTATAACGCAGTGTACAAAAAATCCAAAGACACGAGTGACGAGAAACTATTTGCAATGAGCTCAGAATTCTCAATTGTGCACTCATTTTATGTAGATGTGATTAAGACGTTAACTGTGCATCTTGGGTTTTTATATATCAATGAGTAGAATATACATGTATTCTCCCTTCAGGAAGATTTTCTTCAGCGAATACGAGTTTGTTTATTTTTACGATTTAATTACTCCACCAATTATTATGTATCTACATTTTGGATCCACGTTGTTAGGGGTATACAACAAGACAAATGAACGCTCATACTGAAAAAAAATTTTCCTGAAGGAGAGAATATGTATATTTTACTCATCTATACTAATATTATAAAGAGGTAAAGTTTGTGATGTGACGTTGTAGGGGGTAATCTCAGGAAGTACTTGGTCCGATTTGAATAATTCTTTCAGTGTATATAGCTCATTCATCGAGAATAGTTATAGACTATATATCATTAAGCTAAGACCAATAGGAGCGGAGCACAGGCAAAATGTTTCAAAATCGTGATGTTTTTTCCTTTTGAGAACGCGAAAGATGTCGCGGGCAGAGGCTAGTTGATATATACAAACCCAAAATGCATAATCAACGTTTCAAATCCATCCACATAAAATGAGTTCACAATTGAGAATTCTGGGCTCATTTCAAATAGTCACTCGCGTCATTTGGTCACTCGCGTCTTTGGATTTTTTGTACACTGCTTTGTAAAAACAACTTTAAATCAAATAGTATAACTATAACTACCTAGGTGTATCGGTGTGTTTTTGGGGACAATTTTGAGCTTTACTTTACATTTTGGGTTTTTATA
Organism: Antheraea mylitta; assembly: GCA_014332785.1. Classification (NCBI taxonomy): domain Eukaryota; kingdom Metazoa; phylum Arthropoda; class Insecta; order Lepidoptera; family Saturniidae; genus Antheraea; species Antheraea mylitta. The sequence continues at coordinate 5,724,039 of JACEII010000005.1, read as the reverse complement.
TATCAATGATTCTACATTAACACGGACAAAGCCCTGGGCAAAATATAGTAATTAGTAATAGTAATATATTAGAGTATTAGGCAATTAGAATAACCTACCTTGCTGTATGTTGTGGTTGACTATAATTAGTAATTCTATACTGTTATCCAATACTGTCAATAACTATACCTAATTTATTGTGTTACTGATGTCAATCAATCCTTTATTAATATATTTTATTTATTAATATATAACCTTTAAATAAAAGTGTAAGTTAGAATAGTAATGTTGTGAATTTAAAACTAAATAAATTAATCATTCTGAAGATAGAAGAAAATATTACACTATAAGCATGTAGATATTACAAACAAATCTATGATTAATTGAACATAAAACGCGTTGTAATCCTAATCAAAATAAACATTACGCGTTATAAAACTATAAATTTTCCGTTACTGTACATATGTGTCTATTATTTATTTAGCTTTTCCTTATATGAAGTAATCCACAGAAATTTACAAATGTCATGAATTAAATTGTTAAGTCAGGGCAATTGGGCATTCTGATCTGTGTTTTGAGTATTCACAACAAGAACCAAATCGCTAAAAAACATGAATAATGACGTTTATAATGATTACTAGGTTAAGCACACGAAATAAGGCTTTTTAAAAATGAAACAATTGAAGTAAGACGGAATTTGCCGTTAGCATGAGAAACCGAATTTACACAATTAAATTAGTCTGGTTCGTTGACCTCTCAGGTAATAATTAAGCGCAATCAGGGTAGAGCCTTGATTTGACAGTTCGATAAATCAAGTGCAACGTCATAACAATTAAAACTCTTTAGCGGAAATAACTAATCATAAAACTAATTACATTTTTTACTTATTAAAAGAGTCTAAAATAGGTGGTCAAGTAAATTGAGGAAAATAAGACATTCTTTGAATTATGTTGCTCTGTAAACTTTGTAATAAAAACAAATTAATAAAATGTGTTGAGGAAATGGACTTTGCCAGCATTAAGAATATTATGAATAAAACATAGTAGCTATTCACACCGACAAACACTGCATAATCAATTGCTTGCGCTTCGTGTGCATTCAATAATATTTTCTTTTTGAAATGATCAAATGTAGAATATCAAATTGAATATTGTCAAGAAATTGTATGATTTATCTATTATAATTATAATTCTGCATTCGTTCGTGAAGAATAGAATCATTAATGCATGTTTTATGTGATAGAGCTACCTGACACAAAATAAGGTCAAGAGAATGCCATGTTTACCTACATGAAACCACTGGCAACGTTCTAACGGTGTCTAATTAATGTTTCAGGGTGAAAATATTTATTATCTAGTGAAACCAATCCTTGAAGGTCACTTTAATACTACATTGATTAACAAGTATAGGGCATAGCCGACTCACCATGAGTTCTTCAAGTCCTTTATGCCAGAAAAAGTGATGCTGTTAGATCGATTCCTCCCGAGAGTCCAGAATCTTATTTTGTTGTGGTTGTCCTCCTCGTGGAACGGGTTCAGGTGCTCAGGATAATCATAAATAGATACAGTTTTACGATGACCAGCCATCGTAGCCATAATTATACAAGAAAACTAATTTTCAGGGTTTTACATAATACACAAGGAGACAGGCGTCGACCACTCGTTTTATCTGTTATCACACTAGAGAGTTATCACAAACTGATAGCGCTGTATCACTTTATCGCGGCGAGATAATTACGGTGTTTGTTTTCGCGGTTCTATAGTGTTGAACTAAAACAGAATGGTTGTCGTCACGGCGTTCGGCGTCGCGGACTCAGGCGTACTGGGTGCCGATGTCGGCGAACGCCTTACCGCAGACAGCCTAGCCGTGCGCACCGCCCATTCGTTATCACATCACTCGCTAGTTTGCGACGAAGTCATTTACATTATACGTATAATATGCATCCGACTCTTGTGTAATAACCAAAAATTTATACTAGAAGAATTTGCTGCTCTGTACTTTCTTTGTACCTGTAACTGATTTACCAACTACAATTATTATAGCATAAAAAATGTCAGTTTGATGACAATTTATTTACTTATATTAATGTCGAAATTCGATGTATCGAAATGAGTGACCATAAGTTTTAAACATTATTTGATTGCGATCCAAGACGAGCAAGAGTGTTCTACAATGACACTTAGTAATTTCTAAGATTATTGTCCAACAATGTGTTGTACCGAGCGCAAATTAGACTGACATCGAACTTTAAGATGTCACTTCTTGTTTATATTCCAGAAATATAATTATTTATCTTGGATAACATAGGTTTCATGTTTTTGAGCAAGAGGAAGACTTTTATATGTATTACAACCGTAAACATTGAGGTTGTTTTGGCAAAGATGACGTGTGCGTAGATACGAATATGACTGAATCACCGCCACGTTACTAGAAGAAAGGCGAAGGTCGTCTTGTGTAATTTTATTTAGAAATGTCTTGTTACTCAATTAATTATAAATACAAGTAATATATAATATACAGTGTTTTATTTCCGGTGAAGCTGTTAAGACCTTGCTGGGACAATAGCGTAGTCATTTCGAAAAAAAAAGTATTTTATAAATTAAGGTTATTAATATTATATAATGAAATTTTGGCGTACTTTCCAAGCGTACGTTTACTTCTATGTATTTTCTTTTATTTCTAAATTAGTACAGTTTATGTTTTTCGAAGGAGACCTTGTGATTATTACATTATGCGTACTCGTATTTACGCAATATCTCTGGTCTATCTATCTATGTAGCATATGTACTTATCTACTTCAACTACCTATAAATTCTATTTGTTTTATTTAGTTTTCCATGCCAAACTTCATAAAGAATGTTAAATAATGAGTATCGTTTCACACATTTAATGTACCACCTACATACAAAATAACATTATTCACATATAAGTATGTAGAATCAACACAGCTGTCCTTTAATGTTCTTTTAGGATAAGTGTTGATATATTATGTAACTATAATACTATTATACAATGCTGCATTAATTATATTAATATGTTTTATAAAATCTTAAAAGGGTTTATTTAGTATAAACAAACTTAAAACAAACAAATGCAAAATGATCAGGCTAATAAAATTGTTTTGAAGTTATACTTCTTTTGGCTCGTTGGCGAAGAATGATGAGAGTAAATTTGCGTGCGCCCACCGTCACGAAAAAGCGACACCCTGAAGTTGTTACGATGTGCGCGCACACTATCACAGAAAAACAGACACCCTGAAGTTAGCTATAGTCAACATTTTGTTTCTTTGTATTTGTTGTTTGTATTTCTTTGTATTAAAACTTTCAATGTGTTAAATACTTTTTTTCTATTTATTTCTTTATTAGTGTCGTTTTTTCTACAAACATAGAATAAGGCGAAAGATAAAAATTTTAAAAAGATTTTTATCTTGTTACGCCAAAGAAGTGTAATTTCTAACGCGCGTACATAAGTACACACACACTTTTTTCTATCAATAAACACAATATTGGTTCATTTACAACTTATAAAGGAAATACAGCATTTATTTTGTTCATAACTTCGTCAATTAGAAATGCTTCGCAATAAGTTCACAATTATTTAAAAAGTCTTTTTTTACTTTATGAGTCAGGCGACAATGGTAACTTTCCAAATAACACGGCTAATAAAATATTACCTTGGACTTATTGATCCAGTAAATATAGGGGCTTGAGAAAATTGGGCACGTCTTTGTTGTAACCACAAACACTTTGCTCATAAACGGAATCACATTTAAATCAAAATGAAATATAACCTACATAATGTATAAAGTATTTTTTGCTCTTTTAAAATTTTATGAACATCGATGATAACAATACAGAAACAGATAATTTAAGAAGTATGTAATAGGTTGTTTCACCATGTTTTTATCATATTTATTGCTTGACTACAGTCTCACCTAACGTTAACACGTTAACATGAAAACACGTGGAATACGCGATAAACCTGGAACAGACTGTCAAATGCAGTCACTACCAGAACTCACCTATAAGGTGCTTAGCGACTAATTTATAACCTGAGGATGGTAGCATCCGTCCAATTATGACGTACGGTTGTCCGGTCTTTGCACAAGCGCAAAATCGTATTCATAAGTTGTAGGTTCCCCAGAACGGAGTCCTACGTAAAATCACCGGTGCCCCATGGTACGTCCGGAATAAGGATCCCCACAGGGACCTGGAGATGCCTTCTGTCTGGGCGTATATAAAATCACTCACACATAGTTATTTCGAAAAAGTCGCGAATCATCCCAGCCCGTTAGTGGTATCCGCCGCGAACTATGAACCCGTACCCAACGCTGAGCAATATAGAAGACGACCGCGAAACATTTTTACCGACCCTCCTGATTCAATCACGTCAGTGAACGATCAGTACCAGCCTGTCTCTCCAAACAGAGCGTGTTCACGCCGATGCCCGCGTAACCACAGATAACGCCGCCGTTGTCTGGGGATAAATTTCGCTCCCGCACACCAGATTAGGCCCCCCTCGGCAGTGGCTCAAGCCTAGGTCCGTTCCCTCGGCGTGGAGCCCTTGAGTACGGTGCTCAAGCGATACAGTGACACAAAACCTTACATCACTGCTGCAACATCACATACATCACCTATATACACGTACGCACCAACACGCTTACACACTGTTTTTCTTTTTCAGAGAAATAAACGACAAAGAGTTCTACCCTTATTTTTCCCTATCCTATCCTATCCTATATACTTTAGAGGATTTTTTCCGACACAAAATACATATAGGAGTTGTTGAGGTACGCATGCTTGGTGCACATGCATGTTTCAATAACTCATATACGTATATCTAGCTTAGCTTAGCTCAGACAGGTCGCGATTTTTGCACATAACAGGCGACAGCCCAAGCCGAGGTGTGCCGTGCACCCTTGAGTTTGTCGCCCAAACATCCCAAATCGGCTGAGTGCCTTTAGCGCTCTCCTCAATAGTTCGGTGAAGCTGTAAAGACCTTTCCAGGTCAACAGCGTTTTCATGTTCATGTTCTAGTAATCATTATGTTGTAAAATTATTTCATATTATTCTGACATTAGTTTATTTAATAATGTGAACTATTAACTGTGCAATCATCAATTTTTAACCGACTTCGAAAAAGGAGGAGGTTATATGTTCGGGTATATGTATTTTTTTTTTATGTATGTTAATCGATATCTCCGTCAATTGTGAACCGATTTTAATGATTCTTTTTTTGTTTAATTCGGCTATACTCCAAGGTGGTCCCATATAAATTTGAATAAAATATTCAACCCCTAAGGGGGTTAAATATCGTTTATTTGATTTTCACCCAGTTCGTGTCTACGTATTTTCGTGTACTTGAAACCGATTTCAACAATTTTATTTGAAATTTGATAACTGGGAATGGTGTTCTTGAAATTAAAAAAAAATCCAATCATAAGGGTTGAAAATAAAGGGATGAATAAAGCTTATATGAATAAATGAACTTCCCCATAAGCTAATTTTAATGAAAACTTGGAACAACCTGTTGTAATGATAAGAATATCATTTAATCAATCCTGAGTTGATCATGAAAATGAAGAATGGAACTCCTCAACGGCTTACAGCAGCTATCTTGTGTTTGGGTACATAAGACTCGTTTGACGAGGACTTACATGTGGGGTTATGACTGTTGAGGCAATTTCCATGAAACGGACATTAGGAAAGATGAGGTTCTGAAATTCGTTCACAATCAACCTAATTTGAGCAGATGGATCTAGTACGGTGTAATATCATGTTTGTTTGTCAAGTTATGAACTTATTTTATAATTAATTAGAACCAGATAAATATATTTATATACACTAAAAATGGAAAAATAAAAATTTTTACAAAAAAAAATTGAACCGACTTCGATATCAAAACTCATACGGCACTGAAAAGCGAAAAATAAATACATTATTAATTCAACCAAATAAAATAAAATATGAATATTTGCGCTACCTAATAATATATTGGAAGTCGGTGCCAACCTAAATTTCTAATTTGTTGTAGGTATAAAAAAGTATATTACACTATACAAATAGACGCGAGAGTGGACCTAAACGTTGTATGTAGATGATATGAAATATGGTTGGCACCGATTTCAAATATATTATTAGGTAGCGTAAATATTCATATTTTATTTTATTTGGTTGAATTAATAATGTATTTATTTTTCGCTTTTCAGTGCCGTATGAGTTTTGATATCGAAGTCGGTTCAATTTTTTTTTGTAAAAATTTTTATTTCCAATTATATTCCCATATGACATTTCATAAGTTGAGTTGGTAGATTTCAATCAGCATAATTAGACTATTTATAAATAATAAAATTGTTGTAAAACGAAATAAGCAAAAGGAGTTAAAATATTATTAAATATATACTTGTTAATAACAGCATATAACCTACTCATCGTTTGCTTTTGTTCTTTATTCGAAACGGGTCAGTACTTTGAACAAAGGCATTGAACGTAGTAATGAGTCTTTGTACGATAAATTTACAATCATCCTCTTTTTTGGAATACTGACTTGCATATTATTAAAACCTCTTTCTGTTTGATTTACGTTTTTTGTCTTAGAATTATTTGACAAACGAACGATAATGTTAAGTAGTCTATAGAGTTTCAGCCACATAGAGAATGTTTATATTCTTTTCAGGCTACAAAGGTTTATAGGTTTATATTTCAAAACATAAAAAATCTATATTCAGTACCTATAATACACAAAGTATATCTCAAAGAGAATACACGCAAACAAAAATTCCTCAGTAGCATATTGTGAAATTTATTCATTACATTTTTATATAAAAGACTATTAGCTCAGACTTTTGTTTATTATTTAAAGATGGTGTCATATTTTTTACAACTGAATATGCAAGAACACTAAATTTTTCAACTACAAACCTGAACCAACTTACCTACTAAATTATACTGATTTAAAATTGATTCATTTACTGTCAATGCTAATACTATTTAACTAATATTTGAAATGTATTTCTTGTAAAGGAGAAAGCGAGCAAGCGTAATGCAAACAATAAGTGCCAAAGCATAACCAACTCAAAAATTATCATTAATAGAAATATTACTTTTCTAGAGATATAACAGTTTATTTTGTAGATAGCATATTAGATAGGTTTTTCTTATGTGACTGGAAGATCATTCCAAGGAACCGACATTGTTGAAAAGACGCACGCAAAAACCTGAACCCTCGCTTATACCACTATAGCTAGTAGTAAATTTTGTACAGGGTAGTACCAATCTAATCGAAAACAACTTCTATCATCCACCCATACTGTGAGATCCAAGTATTGGATTTAAGAACTAGTTCTATTTCATAGCTTAACGAATTACCATTTCCGATTATGAAATTATAAATCGATGATTTCAATAGATTACTTAAAAATCAATCACAAACTGATCGCGTGACTAAAGTGGAAAGTTGATGTTATCAAATATTTTATCATGAACTACTTCTTTCGTTATGATACTAAAATGTTAGTTTTTACCAAAATATTTAGTTTGCATTACCTCTAAACGACCTTACTATAATTAATTGTAACTCGTCATCTAGTGTGTTTGTATGAGAAAAAACGTGGCCATTATTATGTGTATAAATAATTAATGACTTGGCCTCGCATGACGGAGGAAGACGAGACTTATCTCGGACGTTGCCGGGCGTTGTGACATTGAGAACCAATCAAGTTATATGTAACTAAACGACCAACGCGTAGTTTCTTCTCCTTTCTCGACTTCATCCAGTTAAACCAACTAACCTGTATGAGGAAGTCATTTCAATTCATCCTGCGGTAAATAAAGACTTCCGGTCTGTAATGCGCAACTCACATAAACACAAACATGAATGTGTTCTGCACAGTGATATAAATTGTACATTGACTGAGATATGAAGGTATATAATGTATAATTTCATTTGAACACATAACAAGTAGGCAATTTTTCGACATGGGAACAAAATTCTGCATATTTTACCAATATTTAAGATATTATAACAAAGTCAAACTTCGTCCTTTTTTCTGATTCGTTCCTTTTTAAAACGAAAACACGCGGAATATGTATACTATTTTTAATTAAGTGTAACTATTTTACTTAATATGTTCTATTAAAAGATATATTTGCTTCTAATATTGATTGAAATTTTGTTCGAAGACATGCTAGAATCAAATAACACTGTATACATAATAAATAATCTGTCAATTTTGCAAAGAGGATTACATAAAGTTATATAAGTTTGACTTATATTCTCAAAACGAATTCAAAATTGATAGCATTAAAATAAATATTAACAAAATAGGTTGCGAAGGTTAAGTTGCTACGGCAACGAATTAGCAGTTTCATGTCAATCCTTATTGGAAATAAATCGTTTCTTATATGTTCCTTACAGAGGAAGTTTACAATGTTATATTGTATTAAAAACTGAAGTGATATCATACTAGTTATTTTGGGAAGTATTTTACTGCTGTAAACTAAATAATCATGGCCACGACGTCGCCACCGAATTTACAAGCTCGTATATTTTATGGTCTACGAACAGATATTCAGTAAGTAATGTATAGAAATCGTTGATAATTACTGGAAAATTAAAATAATGTTTATATCAATTTCAACAAAAAGTTAAGATGTTATCAATGCCTGATAAATATATAAGGACTTTTAGATAAGTAGTAGGAGATAGTACTACTAGGAAGTACGAGATAGAAAAGATAAAGCTAAATAGACTGAAGTAGACTGTAATATTTTGGCCTTTGCATCGTAGCAATTTATATGATGTATTTGAAAGATCGCTAGTTGTAAAAACTATTTACAAATATTTTTTTGTATAAATCCTAAAAAAGCATAGATCATTCAAGCGGCACTTTTTTAAGAACATAACGTAATGGTACACCATTAACCATGTACACATCTTCTTCTATTTTATTTTTGGTAACCAGTCTTCTAATAGTATTATTGTCATTGTCAAGTGAGTAAAGATATTACAAGTTCCTTGATATAATTTCAATGAACTAACAAGATGGTGGCCGTCTTGTTAGAACTTTCCAGGGAGTTTTTGTGGCAAGTCAGAATCCATGTTCCGTGGCATTATTTCCAATCCACTTAAATTGTGCATAATAACCAAACTGTATTACGTAAAGCACCACCAACATTACACAATATAGCGCCAAATAACACAAGATTATATATATATATATATATATAAACTACATGGTATTCCAAGATCCCGCCAAAAACACAATATAATACACTACACTTACAATATACTTGTAAACATTAATCTGTTTTTCTGTATATATGGTTCCTGATTACAATTAGTTTTTTTTTGGCATCTATTAATGTCATTCATGCTTGTGATTGTAGTAGTCCGGTGAGGCTGTTAAGACCTTTCCAGGTCAATAGCGTAGTCAGTTCGAAAAAAATATTGTAATTATTTCACTGTAATTTTATGTTGTAATTTATCATATGTGATTTCATCTATATGTAATATTTATGTTGCTGTGCTAAATAAATAATAATAAAATAAATGAATTAATATTGAAATTAAGAAGATCGCTGTCACAGACGCTTTATACATATTGTAATTAATATCTATTTAAAGATGTTTATATCTTAATACAGATATAATGCTCATTACTTAACGGAATCTGAAATAATATACCCAGCTGGAGGTGTAATAGTTGTTCACAATCATTTACAGAAGAAACAGAAGTTTATACGGTTTCAGGATAAACACAAGCCAATCAAATCGTTGGTGTTGGCTCCTAACAGGTATACACATATAAAGTTTATATTTAACTAGCTTCTGCCCGTGACTTCGTTCGCGTGGAATAGTTTTGGGATAACGCAAATACGCAACGGAAGCTCTCAAGAGGAAAAAAAAAAGATTTTAAAACATTCTTTTTTATTCATTAATATAACACTGTAACAATTTTCAAATCAGACCACTGGTTCGTGAGTTTACCCCCTTCAAGGTTACAAACAAACAAAGTCATAAATTCATAAACCTTACCACTTTATAATATTAGTATACAAGTATAGACTAGTATAAATTTGTAGCAACGAAATTAATTAAAGTAAACTAATTAAAAAAATAACTGATTCATTTAATTGAAATTATAATTACGTTATATACTTTACCGTCATGCCATGATTTCAAGACAACGCATCGTTTAACTTGGTTTATCATTATGAAAAAAATATTAAGTGTCAATTAAAAAAATAATAGTCTACAACATTATTAGCAAAGTTAGAAGCAATACTGTTATACTGGTCAAAGAACCTTAATTGATTCTAAGCCAAATATTACTGAAATAGCTTTCCAATGTCTTTTATCTTTCATCAGTTTTAAATGGCACCAGAAATTGCATGTTCTAAAAACTGAAGATTTTATATACAGCGTGCTCTCGTTTTGTATACGTATTACATTTCATGTGTATATCTATAAAATGAGATATTAGTATGTAATTGGAATGTTTCAGGCGATGGTTAGCACTAAACGAAATCGCCGAAGAAGGTCAAAAACCAATTATAACAATTTACGACCTAACGACATACAAGAGACGGAAAATCCTTACAGTACCTTTTGAAAATTCTACGGCTAAAGAGTTTGCTTGTGTACAGTTTACGTTCGATTCTAAATATCTTGTTGCAATAACGGGAGAACCAGACTGGTACTTGTATTACTATAACTGGGATAAAGGAAAGGTCGAAAGTCACGCCAAAGCACAAAATCCCGGTGGACAAGGAATTGTGGAAAGCGTAAGAATACTTTATGCACATGGATACTTTCGTTAGACAGAAACATAAGAGCTGATTAGATTGGTTTAACAATTAATGCACGGTTTCGGAGGGACTTTAACTGTAGTTTATCTGTTCAATAGCGTTATCGGTTCGATAACTTGTCACATTGCGTTTCTGAACACACAATCATACGATGTCAGTAAAACTCAACGGGCCATTTGACAGTTTATCTTATGGATAATTTAGTTGAGTCAATAACTATTGATAGTTTCTCAAAAATCGGCTATAAAAGTATTTGTTGTTGGTAATTAGATTTGAATTTAATGCTGCATATTATTCTCTGTTGCATTAAAGGTTACTGTAGGTTTGTGTTATTAATATTAATCAATGCTACAAATATTTGAATAATCTCTTTTGCTATTGAATTGACCTTCTTTATAATATAACTAGCCTCTGCCCGCGACTTCGTCCGCCTAGTAATAGTTACTTTGGGCTAACGCTAACACGCAGCAGAAGCTCTCAAGAAGAAAAAAAATGATTTTCAAACATTATTCATTGGTGCTTCGCTTCTATTGGTCATAGCGTGATAATCTATAGTCTATAACCATTCTAGATAAATTAGCTATATAACATTGAAAGATTTCTTTTTTAAATGGACCACTAGTTTCTGATATTACCCCCTATAACAACACAAACTTTCCCTCATATTAGTATAGATAACATTTCCTGTAGACGGAATTATTTGCTAGTTTAGTCTCTTTAGTTAGTCGGTACTGGGCTAGATGATAGAGCAATATATAGTCCAATAGCTATATCTATCTATGATATATAATACCTTATTTGTATATTTTTATATTTGTATATATTCAGGATTCGGAAACGGCGTCATCTATTTCCGTGAAACTTAGTATGTAGGTAGTTTCGGGGACGATAAATCGATCTAGCTAGATTTTATTGATAGAAAACTTTTTTAACTGAGTTTTCAGACAACGGTAAAATACAGCTAGAATATGAAGTTAAATTTCTCCGCCGCTGTCAAAACAATAATAGCTCAGATGGAAATCGGTTGCTTCGAAAATACGTGTAACCCCAGTTCGAATCCGAGTGACAGCAAAAGAGATATCTTTTCTTGTTTTTTGTAATAAAATGCTAATTTTGTGAGACAAACCTAACAGTTTATTTTGGTTTAAAAATGTTTTTTAAAGAACCGAGCTGGGCTCGGTCGCCCAGGTACCTACTAGTACTTTAATCATACCAATACTAGGTACTAAGAATGTAATAGATATGTTATGTCCTTATTAGGTTCAGTGTAACCCTTCGGATGCAACCCTAGTGGTTATATCAGGACCTTACACTTTCCGCATAATGAATGTTTCTGAAACTGTATGGCGGCAGTGGGGTTGGTGTAAAGCTGAAAACGTGAGTACTGTCATGTAATAATTAACTGCCACTTTGCCAATATACTATTTAGAAATTTATGCAATGGGTTTATGTAGAATAAACATTCACTTTTTATTTGAATATCCTCTTTATTACTAAAACTAACTGTGACTAAACGATACTTTTGAATGTTTACATCATTGACATCCTTACTAATGTTATTATGAATGTGAGTTTTGTTCATCGCATTAGATGATATCTACATTAACGTGTAAAAACGAATGTATCATTAACAAACTTCAAAAGTTCATATTCAACTCTGTGAACGAGTGAACTTCTAAAATCACTTCATGAGGTATAATCGATAGTAGTAACTCTTAATTTTTATCTATAATTCTTTTTTTTATTCATATTGAGATTTATATTTATTTTTTATACTCATACTAGCGGTCGCGGCGGATGTTATAACGCCTTGGTAATAAAAATCTTAACAAATTAATGACCAAATTCTTCGTTATGAATCACTATCCACTGGTGTAAACCTTATGTAAATACATTCAGTAGTTCAGACAGACAGTCGTGGCAGATGACTTTGTTTTATGCTATGTAATAATTCACACACAGGATGGTGATCTACACTCTGAACGATTATTATTAGAAGAATACTGTTATCTATTAACATATATTGCGCCCACGTTTCTACATATATGTAACCTCCCAGTACGTGGAGTAGGCAGGTAATGGCTATTATAACTGATTGTACTCTGCTTATGGTCAGATAAATATAACCAGTTGTATGTGGCTGACTCCGGATCGCATATTGTTTGGCACTGAATCTGGCTTAATAATGATGGTTGAAAATGGGGAGCTCCGACAAAACTGTATCTTTCGTGCCACTGAAGTCATGGAGATGTCTTTGAAAAAAGTTGAACCAGAGTGAGTTTTATCTTTGTTGTACCTATAGGTATAGACCAACTTGCTGGTTGCAAATTGGTTTAAATAAAAGTGCCTTTGGTGCTCCACATGAAGTGCCTATCTTATTTTGATGATTGTTAGCTTTTTCATCGGTTCTGATTAGCTCTTGTTTAGTTTACATAATTATATGTATCTCAGTACGTCATGTAGGCCAGTTGTATGTTAAATTTATAATTATTTGGAAATTGGTTTATTACGTGTCTGTAATGGGCGTTCTCAAACGAATTTATGTTCTAAATAGATTAAGACAAAATGTACCTATTTACAGATTACATTTTTTATTTATTTAATAGTCTTTTAATTAGGATAACTTAATCGGTGGCAATACTTAGTTGTTTACACTGTATCACTATTGTTTAATAATTTTCATTTGTTACTTATATAGACTGTGATTTGAGATGTAACTTTTGACTTTTCTTGTCTAAGCAACTCGATATTTTATTAATACAATAAGTCGTAGATTATAATTTGTAATAAATAAAAATCAATCACCAAATGTATGTCCGCGCATGATTTCAGAAGTTCTACACCTGTTTGGCATTTTTTTGTTGTGTCTGTAATCGTTAGGATAAGGTTTGTATGAAACAAAATGTTAAGTAAATCATACGGACAGTTTAACTAAAAAAATCTGCATATAGAAAATTGTTAGTGAAACAGAAGACATTAGGAAGAAATTGAAAATTGCCATTTTATTTCATTACTTTACCGTACTGTAAATGGCAGATTTGGTCTCATTTGCATTTTCATTAGTATTCAGTTTTTTTATTAGTATATTAGCAAGTTTCCTATGATTTAACTTTACATTGCAGTTCCGAGGAAGGTGATAAAACGAGCATGTCGAGCAAACAAGAAACAACTAGCGAATCAGCAGTGATATTAGACGATACCTATCCGGTCACCTGTTTAACACATTTTAATAAAGGTTATATTGTTGCATATATTACAACTGTATGTGTTTTAGGATGAGGGTTATAATTTAAGACCATAATTATTTATATAGATAATCATCACAGATGGTATTCTAACAACATAAAGTAGTCACAATATATAGTAAAATATTTCTTAGCAAATCAAACCTGAGTAATATATTTTAAAAATAAATAAAGCTCAATAATCCGTCACTGAGAATTCACTCAAAAATTATTATTAACCTTCTAATTTTGATAAATTCTTATTTATTCAAAAATCTTCTACGCTTCGCTTGTTTAGCAACTATAATATAAATTAGATATATAAATGAGATATTAGTAGTTAATTGGAATGTTTCGACAATTTTGAAAAATTGTTGTGTTTTTATGTTATTTTTATTACCTTAAGATTAATATGATTAATAATAATTTGATGAAAAAACAATATGAAACAGCTATAATAAGTTGATATATACCGTTTGCAGGGTTTGTTTACGCGTGTGGGCCAGGTTATGTCCACATGTTCGAGAAAGAAAATCTACATCACTGGAGAAAAAGAAACGTCTTCAGGATATCTAACAAATCATACAAGTTAGTGCTACTTATATACTTGCAATTGAAATTAAAAACACTAATGTCTAACCATAAACAAAGAGTAGGTACCTTTAATATCTAATCAATTTACATAATCCTTCTACTTTATGTTGTTAATATCTTTGAAGTCGTCATGAATGTATAAATAAGTTATTGCTGCAATTAAATCAAACATAGATGTTTACTTGAACTATAAAAATCATCCGAAATTATATTATAAACATGAATATGAGTTTATTTGTTTGTTGTACTATAATCTCTAATTCTCGTCAAGAGTACGGAAAAGGACCCTTTATATTTCAATAAGAAATAATTAATTATATCCAAGGTACAGGCCAAAGCTACGTTAACGCGTTCAAAGCCGTAGACGAAAGCAAGTACTTATATAATTGTATCAGGTGTTATGAAAACTTTGCATCAATATATCAGAGTCAAAAATTCTATAATCGAAAACTCCTTTCTAAAGTAATTTAAAAATAAATCTATTTTAAATAGGCATACACGTGAACATCCTTTGTGGTCACCTCTCGATGCTATTCAGCATGTCACAGTTGATCCTAATCAAGAAACTCTTCTAATTACAACACTGAGAAAACAGTTATATTATGTTAAACTGTTCGGGCAACACATGTTGCAGGTATATTTTTGCTGCGTACAATAAAAATAAAATATAAATAATATTACTTTGTAAAACATGAACAAATGTAGTCGCCCCTTTCTAGAATCCAGAAATAGCGTTTGCAGAGCTCGGTCCTGCAATGCACTACGGTCGCATTAACTCCATATCGATGTGCGCTTGGAAGCCTATATTTATGACATCCGGCGAACAAGATAAGAGTATCAGAATATGGAATTACATGACCGACGATGTGGAGCTGATTAAATTGTATCAGGAAGAGATACACTGCGTATCACTTCATCCAACAGGTATCTACATTAGAATAAGCGTTTTTGTTTGTATTAAATTGAATTAGTCATTATTTGTATCAATAATTTACAGTAAAATTTTGAATGTGAATAAAGTTTTTGCCATACAATAAGTAAATCTAACTACTTTTCAGTACATTTTCTTATTTATTTTTTCTTTCTTACCTAGTGTCTCTCATTTAGAGTAAAATCTTAAATGTGCTATAGTTGACGTCTTATCAAATAAAAGGAAATCTATCTACTTTTCAGTCATCTCTCTATTTTTTCCTTGATTAGCCATTGACAAGTTTTAGTATAAATAATAATAGCAAAACTGAGGGCAAACTGGTATAAAAATATTCGTATTTTCATGAATTTCAGGGCTTTTTGCAATAGTTGGGTTCTCAGATAAACTGCGTTTCATGGTTGTATTGATCGACGATTTCGAAGTTATGCGAGAGTTTCCTATTCGTAATTGCAAACAAGCAAAGTTCAGCACAAACGGGCAACTATTTGTAGCTGTTAATGGACAAGTTATTCAAGCGTTTGCTTCAATTTCATTTCAAAATATGTACAACTTGAAAGGTCACAATGGAACGGTAAGAGATACAATATTTTTTAAGACAGTTCGGTTTGGATCTTGAGGATTTATTTGAAATTCTCTAAGTCATTAGATAAGGCATGTTATGTACTCAAACACATATTTCTAGATTCGCTAAGACACACAAGCACACTTAGGTACCTCAGTTTTTTTTTATTGTTCATTTCTTTCATTTCTTACAATAAAATATTACCACCGCAATTTCTTATTCTAATTATCGTGGGTCTTTACAAAGAGTGCATGTACCTATATAAAAATATTATTTACTTTTTTAAATTCTTGTTGAAGATTACAAGTCTTGCATGGTCAGCTAATGATCTAACATTAGTATCGTGCGGAACAGAAGGTGCCGTTTATGAATGGAATATGTCGACAGGACAACGAGTTGGCGAAGTCATCTTAAAAAAGAACCAGTTTAAAGCATGTGCTGTTAATAGGTATATCATTAAAATACAATTATTTTCATTATTAACCATTTTAATATGACATATCATTTAAATTTTTCGGAATTGGTTCTTCGCTAAAATATCTACATCTCGTAAATTATTGTATATATTGTTAAATATTAAATTCGAACCTTTAAGTATTGTGTATAGAAAGATTGCTTCGTTAAAAAACAAAAACATTTCTTGTTTGTGTTCACGCGGAGGAAGTGAAGCTCCTTTGGCCTATATGTATTATATTATAATAAATAGTATACGACATGAAAATACTGATAAATTATAATATACGAAGTCTTATAGTATAAATATTTAAATATCATAATTATCAGCCTGTAAGAGACCCACTGCAGGGTCATAGGCCTCTTCCTGAAGGAAGGTATGGGCGTTATCACCACGCCAGCCCACGACGTATTGGCGATGTCAAACTCTGTGAAATCCACAGTTCTATATTTTTTTCACATACAGAGTACTACAAGAACATTTCTCAGGTTCAGGTTTCCTCGCGATGTTTTCCTTAACCGTCAGCCGATGGTGTTAGCAATATCAATTAGTATATATACGCGAATTCCTAAAAATTCGTTGGTACACGCCGGGGTTCGAACCTGCGGACATCAAGATATTATTCCACCGTTCAAACCACTAGGCCACCACGACTTACTTATTTTGCTTATCACTAGACCCAGAAGACACATACGTACCGCATAACCGTAACAAAATGTATTCCATACTATGCAATGGCATAATAAATTTCATTTCAAAAATACTTAAACGGTATCAAGGTATACATGAAATATTTTTACATTAAATTTATGACATTTTTAGTACAGGAAAAACAACATTCGCCATCGGCACAGACGGAGAAATAAAAGAAGTTGGCTCGAACACTATCAGAAGAAATTTAGGTTTGATCGGATGTGCTCTCGATACCATAGTGTTATCACGTTCCGATCTGATGTTATTCATAACCGGCGGTGAGGGGGGAGTCACATCGGTTCAGTTACCTTTACTCGACAAAGCTGTATATAATGAGTTCCATATGCACAATAAGAAAGTGACAGGTATCGCACTATCGTACGACGATCAGACGTTAGTATCCGTGGCTGAAGATGCTTCGATTTGTGTGTGGAGACTGACCAACGCCGACGGGAGAGCGATAGCTTTGGATAAAGATTTTGCTTATTCAAAGGAGATATTGATTAGCAAAAAAGATTTGCAGGAGAAAATAAATAACATTCATGTTAGTATTCTAATACATTTTCTTAAAATGGTATAATGAACACGATATTGAATTTTATAGTTTCATGATGTTTAATCATTGTGACACTTTACTGCAGACACAATGGTATAGATTTATGATAAGTAACATGTGGTCTCTAATTAATTTAACTACATTATGTTTATTTAATCATGAGAGTGTATGTATTTCAGTGGCATTTTTGAAGTCATTTAAGAGACGTATTAATGTTTGATTAAACAGTATATTATAACAAAATTTTAAATAGTTTTAAGAAATAAGAATTAAAGTTTAATATTCTTCTGCTCTTTAATATAGTTGAATGAACTGCTAGGTCAGTAAACAATAAAGTAAATTTTGACTATAATTTACTTTCAGCAGTAGAATAACTTTTTTTTAAATTAATTACGCTAATTACGCTAAAACTAATTACGCTATTGACCTAGTAAAGTCTTAACAGCTTCACCGGGCTACAAGAACAGTTGACATGTACGGTAGAATAGAGTTCAGTGAGATAGGCGGAAAGCAAATTAATTATTAATTTGTTAAATATTTATTTAAGTTTTTCATAAGTAAATATGAGTAAGTCAGTCAGTCTTTATCAGTCTATTCACAAAATACAGTTTTAAATGTTCAGTATTTCTTTTTTTCTCTCTCTCTTTCTGTTACTTTGTTATATTCCTGATATTCTAAAGTATGATTTAAGAGTATCAATCAATTGCAGTATTTTATTACTTTTTCTGATTCACTTTCTTTGTTTTTGTATTATTATGTTAAATCTTTAAATATATAAATAGTTTAATATTTACTTTTATGAATATTTAAGTAAGTGTTGGAGCATGCCGTGGTTGTCTCTAAATATGACTTCATTTACAGAGAATTATAATAGTCCTACTTTTTACATATTTACTAGTGTATTGTCATGTTGACGACCCTAAAATAAATAAGTAGGAGACTATTTAAACTTAAAAGTATTCTTAGGAAGTGAAACCGTATTTAAGTATTTGACAAAAATAATGATAATATTTTTTAGGACATAAATAGGTTACTATTATAACAATAACAATTATTTATTTAGCTGCTGAGTACACGAATGAGTGAACTTGAAACCGAACACAATTATCAGCTACGTCAAGCTGAGGCGACACAAGCTGAAAAACTTAAAGAAGTACATGAAGGTTATTGCGCTGCTATAGAAGAATTGAAAGAAAAGAACGAAGTAAGTATCGCTGTATATTTTTAAGTATTTAATATTGTATAAGTATCACAAAGATCTTATTAATATTTTCTTTCATTTCGGTAATGATAACGACATTATTTGTTTAATTTTTAGTTATAGACTGTTGTACCTTTTTGAACTAATTGATAAATTATTTAATTTTGATTGACTTTTAACGGTTATAAATAATTGGATAAGATATTAAAATATATTATGAGAAAACGAGATAGACTCAGATTAAATTAAGGTTATATGAGGTGATAATGAATATATGAATAATTTTCGCAGCAAATGGAAAGCGAGCATACACATGAAATAGGTATGATTCAACAAGACATTTCCAAACTACGCTCTGGTCATGAACGAACATTGCAAGCGTTAGAAGCCGATTTTAACATTCGACTTATCAGCGAATACGATAGATATCAGGTGAGTCTGTTATATTAGAAAAATAAAATAGTTAATTTTATCTCTACATCAATATTAGAGTCTTTTAAAAATCCAAATATACCCCTAAAAATGCATTGAAATTGGAAAAAATGCTCTTGAAAATTTTTAAAATGAACCTATGACCTATTAACAACCTTGGTAATATCTATATATTTTATTTTAAGGATTATGTCTATGGTATTAAAAGCATTTCATCAAAATCTGTGACAAATATTGAATTTAAACATTATGACGTTAATAAAGCGTTAAAAAATTATAAATTATTTTTCTGTGAAGTACGTAGAGTTTTAGTTATTTATACATATTAAGTACACTTTCTCTGAAGGTGAACCTTAAATAAATGACACTATGAGCAAAGATTTAACTATCATCTTCTATTTAACCGGTTAATGATCGTTAATTGATTTTTAAATTTTCCCATGTGACTTTGTTTGTTTTTTCTTATTGTGTTACTTTGTATTTTATTATTATGTTTAGCTTCCGCTTAATAATGATGACGGCTTGCAAATAGTCCATTGCTTCTCCCAAGTAATGGCGCGGTTTGAATCCTATTCATTTCCGCACTAGCTATGTTTTCTCGTTTTTTTTTGCGATATTTTCAATCAATGTCATTAGATAATGTTACCAGAAAGTGGTAAAAATGAATGAATTGATATAAATTTTTAAATATTCGTTTATATATGCCGAGTCTCGAACTTGCAGAGATCGGAACAATATGTGATCTTCAGAAAGCAGTCACCATGGTTTACGTATACTATTCCATAAAGTTACTGGGTTATAGACCTTTGTAAAACACAAAATTAGAAAAAAACAGTACATTGAATAAAATTAGGTAAAATCAATTGCATCATTTAAACATTTATTTTAATATTTTATTCATTTTTTAGAGCTTAGAAGATAAAACAGCAAGAATGAGAAAAGACTACGAACAACGCCTAGAAGACTTAGCAGAAAGCAAACGACAAGCTCTCCGAGAGATTAATAACATGTTCGAAGCGAAACTAGAGGAAAAGGATTTACTGTTACTAGAGGTAATGATTACAATATTGTAGATATATAATGCAGAAAGTTACATAATAATGGTATATTTTTAAAGCTGCAAGAACAAGCAGACATGGAGAAACGTGAACACGAAACAATAAAAGGGTCTATAGAAGAAGACGCAGATCGAGAAATAATAGAAATAAGAACATCCTACGAAGTTCAATTGAAGGAGGAAAAAGATGCGAATGTTAGGTTGAAAGGAGAAACAGGTCTGATGAAAAAGAAGTTAATCAGTGCAAACAAAGAAATAGAGGAATTCAAACATCAAGTTTCACAATTAAAAGGTAAAATACGCTATTTACTAAATTGTCTAGATACTAGTCATTCCTGCAAATTGATCTACGTTATCATGACAACATTTCAGCTGAACATAAGCAGTTCCAAAAAGTAATTTCTACGTTAGAAAGGGACGTTGCTGATTTGAAGAAAGAAATATCTGAAAGAGATGGCACTATCCAAGACAAGGAGAAGAGAATATATGAACTAAAAAGAAAGAAACAAGAATTAGAAAAGTACAAATTCGTTTTAAATTTCAAGATTACCGAGCTTAAAAATCAGGTGTGTATTAAACTGTTCACAACGTTTATAAGTATTGTGTATAATCTATTTTACAGATAAGATTGGCAACAGATCATGTTTAATATTTATTAGGTAGAGTTTCAATATTAAAATTATATGGTCGGTGAGCATACTTTTTTCCTAATTGTTAAAGAAATTTAATCATATTTTATGGGTGAATAAACATTTTTAATGTCTTTATATAGATCGAACCTAAAGAGAGAATTATAAGAGAACTTAAAGTTCAGATCGATGACATGGAAAATGAGGAGTTAAAATTATTAAATGTAAAACATGAGCTCGGTATGTTTTAGCTATTTTAGGAAGAGTCCACAAAATATGCACATGAAGTTAGCTTAATAAATAACCGAAAAAAGTTACAGCTGTAAAACTATAATTATTATTTTCTCAACAGATAGATCCGTTAGAGCGTGAAATTAAAGCCAAAAAGTTAAGAATATTAGAGCTAGAAGAGTCCCTGGAAGGTCTCTTAAAGCAAAGAGCTTTCCGCGGTAAAATAATTTCAGTTGTAATTTTTTTCTCAGATCATAAAGTACATTCGTATTTATTCATTATTGTTGTCACAATTAAATTGTAATTATCGCACTTCATATTATGTTAGTATCTGAACAGTATTCACAGTTCCTACATTCCTACACTACATTGTTGATTGTTCATGATATATTACAAGCTACCTATGAATTAGCACCACCGTAGTTAACATCCGGATTATTCATTCTGTGATAATTTTTTATGTATTTGACCTCAAAATATTAGTATTAAATTGATATTTTAGAACTTAAGATCAGTCGACTGAATGAGAAATTAATGTCTTCGAAAAAGGACTATTTAAGCGAAGCGGAGAGAAATCTAACGCTGAAAAATACATTGAAGAAAATTAAAATAGATTTACACAACATGACCGCTAATTTTCAGGATCCGATGAAATTAAAGTTAAATGTAAAAGTAAGTTTTTATTGAGTTTTAATTAAAAAAAATGTATTATGTTGACAAACTTTTTAGTAATGTCGTGCATCTTACATACTTGTGAAATGTAATAATCGCTTCCACTTCTTTAGTTGTACAAAATTTGTAAAATAAATAATTAGTACCTGGGCGACCGAGCCTAGCTCGGTTCTTTAATAAAGATTTTTAAATTAAAATAAACTGTTAGGTTTGTCTTACAAAAATAACATTTTATTACAACAAAAAAATATATATCTCTGCTGCTGTCACTCGGATTCAAACTGAAGTTACACATGAAAACTCAATTAAAGAGTTTAAATCTAGCTAGATCGATTTAACGTCCCCGAAACTATCTACATACTAAGTTTCACGGAAATAGATGACGTTATTTCCGAGATCCTGAATATATACAAATATAAAAATATACAAGAATTACTCGTTTAAAGGTTTTAGATAGATAGATACATGTGATAACAATAAAAATTAATTTGGATCAAGTCATATAAACCGATGATGGCCGAGAGCTTAGTGTGTTCGGAAATCGCGTCGATTTGTATCCTTATGAATGAGCCGTAGCTCTCGGTGAAGGAATACATCATAATGAAACTATAGCATCGTGGTAAATGATTTTCTAAGACCCTACCACACTCAAATTGAAAATCTATCGCGAAACACTTAGGTATAGGTGTGTTCCGGACGCTGCAATTGTGAGCCTACACCCCTATAGACACAGTATAAATATAAGAGACAGTATGGAAACTACCTATAAGCGCTCGAACCGGCACACTCACACAAACAGGTTTTGACGGTGCTGTCCATAGAGTAGCTTACAAATTCACTCATCGATGCGCATGCTTGTGTGAGTGTGCCGTTTTGGAGCGTTTGTAGGTAGCTTCCGTACTGTCTCTTGTATTTATACTATGCTATAGGTTTATTATGCTTACCAGCTTGGATCACATCGTCGTTTAAGATCAGATGAGATTGTGGTCAAACGCTATAACCTATAAATTATTAAAAAGTATGTTAGACAAATATCCGTATACATAAGAATATATCCCTATCCATCATCTATAAGAATCCACGAGGACAATAATCGTAAATGTTATGTATTTCAATTATATTACTTGTTTATTACCTTGTCCTATCGTAAATGAGGTTATAAGTAGCTACAATATGTTTTTAGTAGTCCGGTGAAGCTGTAAAGGCCTTGCAAGGCCAATAGCGTAGTCAGTTCGAAAAAAATAGTTTTTCGTTTCGCCACGGTAGTAGGTTAGGTATACGCTAACAAAAATATGATGTATATCCAACCTGCGATCTTCATTTTTAAGACAAAAATATATTTTATACAATTAGAACCTTTAAAAATTAACTTAGTATATGTATTTTGATTATAATAACAGTTATTTTTCAATGATTAATTAATTCATGTGTTTGAAGGTTTCTTCTGGATACGTAAGTTTGCAAGCATAGTATTAACATTTAATATATAGATATGTTTTAGTTGGGTTATACAAACAACAAATCGCACATTATTGTCAATTTTATTTTTTCAGGCATTGTTTCACAAATATGTTGAAGACATAGATTTCGTGCGAAGTCGTGTTGCGGAGGACGAAGCCATACGCGAGTTCAACCGACAGCGAGACCATCTTGAAAAACAAGTGGCAACGTTAAAAGAACAATTATCAAAATCGCTGGGAGGCTCTAAAAGTGATATTTGCAAAATCATGGACGTAAGTAAGATTGATTATTGTGTGTTATAAGATAGTTGTGTAAGTTAGACCGTAAAACTAACGGTTGCACGGTAAAAAAATCTCGATACCATCATTCCGTTGTTGCCAACACATAAAATAGTAATATAGCCTGACATGATTTTTTACCTAACTGTACGCCGCGCCGTTCTGATGGAAATTCACAGTTTCACTCAGGCGAAATGGCATCAAACGCGATAAGTTGTGATATGTTTGTGTTCAAAACTTCCGTTTTTATATAAAGGCTGATGAGAAAATAGTTGTAATGACAGTATCTAACTTCGAGGAAATTGTTAATATATAGATATATGTTATTATTTTTAAATAGATCAATAGGGATAAATCATTACCTATTCGGTAAAAAAAATGAACAACTATTGATTAAAGTTATTCTTCATTTCAATCTTAGTGATATATTTTTATGTGTTTTTTCTTCATAGGCATTGATTACATTATAACTTATGATAATAGTAATACTGCTTATAACAACCAGCCTGAAGGTAACTCTCTATCAGTAAAGAATTCTTAGAATTAGATTAGTACATAGGGTACCTTCTGCATTCAATAAAATACTGATACCAAACTCTAGCAGTTGCGTTGTCTGGCTAGTGTTTATTAGATCGTTTTTATTAAACTATTCATACATTTTACTTGTAAATTTTATGATTTTTAAACATATTCCATTTAACTCATGCCCTCAAGCCTCTGCCCGCGACTTCGTTCACGTGGAATAGTTACTTTGGGCTAACGCTAACACGCAACGGTAGCTCTCAACAGCAAATAACCCGATTTTTAAACATTCTTTATTGGTGCTTCGCTGCTATTGGCCTTAGCGTGATAAATAACACTAAAAGAAATTTTTAAATTGGTCTAGTAGTTCCTGAGATTACCTACTACAACGTCACAAACGTTACCTTATTATAATATGAGTATAGATAAGGACTAATGCAGTTAAATAAATGTTTTAGGAAAATTGTACACTGTTAACGGAAATTAACAATCTACGATCCGAATTGAAGTCTACTCGTACACGTTGTTTTCAAATGGAGTCTATATTGGGTTTGTCTGCGAGATACGTACCGCCTGCTAGAGCCCGCGCAAAGCTCAAATACGTGACGGAGGACCGAGAGAAACTCGACGAAAAGTTTAAGCAGAACATGGAGGTAAAGTTCTGTTATATGATGCAATGATTGGTATTGTTTTCGTGATTAGCAAGATTAATCATTTTCATTAGCCAGTCAAATGAGCGCAATACGAAAATGAACCTTATTCGAGAAAAAAAATAGTTTATAACGAGCATCATCATCATCATTACCCTTATCCCACCTAAGTAGGGTCGGCACAACATGTTTTCTTTTTCCACTCTTTCTTATCAAATGTCATCTCAGTATTCACACCTTTTACGCACATATCATTTTTCACACAATCCATCCACACCTTTTTCGGTCTTCCTCTACTCGTATATCCATCCACCATCATACTCAACATGTAATTTCCTCTCATCCGTCTCTTTCGTAGCCCAACACTCGGACGCATATAGCATGATAGGTCTTATCATAGTTTTATAAATTTTCCCCTTGAGTTTCAAAGGCATTCGTGGGTCACAAGCTACCCCAGACACATTCGCCTCTTCATCCATCCTATTCCTCACGTCCTTATCAATGCCACCATCGTTCTGTATCAGTGAGCCAAGATATCGAAAATTGGAGCAAGCTGGTAAGGATACACCATTTAAGGCTATGAGAGAAAAACTAGATGTACCACCGAAGTCGCAAAACAAGTGTTCAGTTTTTGTTCTACTAATTTTTAAACATCCTCCAGTTTTTCTCGCCTTTTTTCCAACCTGCTCTGGACCTCGGTAGCATCTTCTCCGATGAGAACAATATCATCAGCAAACAGCATGCACCAAGGTGTATCTTCCTGTATGTCTGAAGTTAATGCATCCATAACAAGCAGAAATAAATAATGGCTTAATGCTGACCACTGGTGTAAACCTACAGATACAAAGTCATCGGTAACTCTAGCTTCAGACCTAACATGTGTTTTCGCGTGACCGTACATACCACGAATAAGTTGTAGGTACTTCCCAGGTATTCTTCTTTTTCAAGGCCCACCACAAAACATCTCGGGGTACTCTATCATATGCCTTTTCCAGATTAACAAACACCATGTTCAAATTCATATGTAGGTTATAACGAGCATATGTGGTAAATTTGTATATCATTAAATTAGCATAACATGCCTATTTCAAATTTTATCCGTTTTTTAGGGTTCAGAGTCTAAAATCAACTTACTTTTTTATGCAGTGCTACAATGTTGCCCGTACAAAATAAAGAAAATGGATAATATTTCATTAGGTTCAAGCTGTCAAAACGTATCTACGTTTTTACATTGTATATTCATTTACAATTCGGTATTATTAAATTTGGTTTCTATTCTTCAAAAAACACTATTCTTAATAACTTTAACTGTGCGTAATAAGTAAGAATTATTATGGTCGTAATGTTTTTTACAAGCGTTCAGAGTCCCCTGTAGAAGTTTGTTGTACATAAAAATTCTGTTATCCATTTTCATTGTTTGAACAGGAAAGAGATGATGTCATTTTAGCTCTGAAGTTAGAAAATGAGCGTTTACTAGAAAAGGTTCGTTGTGTCGACGAACCCGGTAAACCAGAAGAAATGGATGCATCGTTAGTGAATAAAATTAATGTATGTGATTGTTGAATAAAATTATGACTTGCTTTAACGTTCGCGTTTTTTTGAATACCTAACATTTATACATCCTTTGTTATTGGATATTACAGATCCTGAATTTAATGCTTATTTTCGGTATTATAGACAAAACTAATATAACTTAAAATGTGTGTATACACCAAGTGAAAAACAATGAAGATAAACCTGCATAATTTTATAGTGTTAATTGTATAGATATTCAGTTCTATTATCAGTATTTTTCCTAACGTAATCCATGATTTTGTAGTGTAGTTTACTTTATATCACAATGGTCATTCAAGATTGCTAAATTCAGTTTACTTACCACTTTGTTTTTTTTTAATTTGTTTGCTCTCGAAAGTAAAATAAAAAAGGGAAGTTTTAACGTAACCTTATAGAGCAAGAGCCAGTGAGTGCCAGACCTTCATCTATACTAATATATAAAGCTAAAGAGTTTGTTTGTTTGTTTGGTTGAACGCGATAATCTCAAGAATCTGATTTGAAAGTTTCTTTTAGTGTTAGAAAGTTCATTTATCGAGGATGGCTATAGGCTACATATCATAACGTTTAAACCAATAGGAGCTGAGCATTAATGAAGAATGTCTCAAAATCGGGCTATTTTGGAAGCTTTCGATGCGTGTTAATGTCAGTACTATATGCGTTGCCATGGTAACGCGATAACAATCTCTCGCAAATATTTTCATGGTTTATTTTGTGTTCCTATTAAAACAGTTAATTCTACGTTATTTTTGTTTCTAATTTTTAATTATACGTGGTACGTTTATATCGCACACATTTCTAAAGTTTATTTTGTGTCGCTATTCAAAAAGTTTAGTAGTAATAATATTCATCCAATAAGATAGTCAAAGGAATTAATCCATACTGCCAATTCTGTAGTTAATATAGGTAGTTTTTTTCTATATCCAAGATAATGTAAAGGTATAAGCGCCAAATCTCTATGTAATATTTCGTAAATTTTTATCTTCTTAATTTTCAAGACAACAGAATTTCGCGGTATTATTTATCTTTCATTTCATTTATGCACAATAAACGAACCATATTACATAAAACTCTACCAATTTAACACAATATACAGATAAGTAAGACAAGATTATGAATAAAATATAAAATCCACTACATGACAGACTAAAATCCCGCCAAATACTCCCCAAAAACTTTATTCTACGTTAGTTTTGTACCCAATATCTAATCAAAAGATTTGTGATATATTACGTTTAATAAAAGTAAAGTAAGTGTATTTTATATTAAAAATATCCGTGATGCTACAAATATCAACATTTTTTTTAATTCTGTGCATATGTCTGTTTTTTTTTATTTGTTACGGGTAATCTCCGAAACGGCTGGACCTATTTGTGCGGTTTTTTTTTCTTAGAAATGACTACGCTATTGATCTAGCAAGGTCTTAATAGCTTCACCGGACTACAAGTAATATTTGAACGGGAATTTAACGGACAAATAAGTAACTAATTAGCTGTTTTATTTTAAGCTAGCGGGTTCAGCAGACGTTGCCCGCCCTGATAATAAGACAAACTATACGTATACCTTGCCCAATAATCATTTTATATATTGGTGAAAACGGCATGAAGATGCGTTCTGTAGTATTTGAGCTTATCGCGAACAGACATATAGACAGACATGGAACAGGACTTTTTCTTACACTATGTAGTGATAAGCTGTTATCCGTGCCTTCGTCCATGTGAAATTAATCAAAAATATGTTGTTCACTGTAAACATACACGAGCTGTACTGGACTCCAAGATTTTTTTATACCAAAAGGCAGCAAACAGGCTGACGGCTCACCTGATGGTAAGTGGTTAACATCGCCTATGAACAACTGTAACACCAAGGGTATCGCTGTTGTAATTGAAAGTCATATGTTTATATGTGATTTAAATTATAGCAAGGTATGATAATAACTTAATTATATCGACACTATGGACATATTATATCTATATAATAAAAGATTTAACACATATTGTTCGAAAATGTATAGCTTAATATTTTCATTACTTTCTTATATAGTGTAAGTGGGCACTAAGGGTCATTCATATATAGCAGTTTAAAGTTCCAGTTATGTGGCTGATGATAAATCTCTTCCCATTCGATTCACTATTCGTATTCACATATATAATGTACAAGTACATGTTACCTGTTACAGTAGATGATGTGCGTGTGATACTTACAAATATTTTTGAAAGAGTATTATTGTAATTTACACTAGATATGTGATCAAAATTTTACATTTATTTAATATATTTAAAAAAAACGCGTGCGGAGCCGCGGGCGACAGCTAGTATTTTAATAAAAGCTGAGATTTCTTCTATATGTGTGTCTCTAGTACAGGTAACACTTTAAATGGCTCCGCTCTGGAGCCCTCGAGTGCAGTGTTAATTCACAGGGTATTCAAAGTAAATGTTAAGTTACTTAAAATAATATGCATATATTTTTATTAAAATGTTTATTAAATTATAAATGCAAATACATTTCTTGGATTATATTTTAGACATATACTTTTTCAGAATGAGCAAATAGACATGTAGCCCTCCTATTATGATTTTAGTAATCTGATAGTGATAGTAACCATAAAATATTAGTAATAGACTACACATAACCTCAAATGGGACCATAATTTAATTGAAGTTAATGATAAACCGTTACATTATTTAACACATAGCTCTTCTCAGATGGGACCATAGTTCCAATTGAGGTTATTTGATGATAAATCAATGTTTTTGAGGATTGAAGATGAATTCCTTCTGATGGGCAATTCAGAGATATATTAAGAACCTCAACGTAAACGATTATTATCTCACTCTTGGATGAATCTGTTGAAATGTTTTTTGATTGTTTTGACTTTATTAAGTAAATCCAATACATTAAGTGTGTGAGATAAGAGCGGATCAGTATGTTCGGGTAATCAAATGCACCAGACTGCGTTCTAATTAACAGTACGCGTGCGCACAAATTAATGCTGCGTTTATGTTTTTAACTTAAAGGCCTCTCTCAGGATTTATAAAACAAAATTATAAAATAAAATCAGTCAAATGCTGACTAAGCAGCATAGATATTAGGTTTACAATAAATTATTATACTAATAAAATATTTGTGATAATCACTAATACAAAAATATTTATCAAATAAGCCTTTCTTATTTTCTTCTTTTATTAATTATTTGGACATATCTTGTATGATTATTGTTTACTTGTGGAATTTACGTAATTGTGGAAAAAAAATTGACAAACTGGACTGTGTAAGATTGAATTCATCTTAGAATCACGGTTTCGACCGGCTCGATATGATCTTACATTTGAATTTGTTTTCGATGAGAGAAAAAAACTGAGGATGATCAGACATTGAAACAATGAAAACAATCGATTGTATTAACTCGAAGCAAATAAAGTTCTATATAACCGAATAATTATACCACAGAATGGTGTTTAACGAAATAAATATACGACATAATAGACAACAATTACCCAAATAAAAAAAAACAAGCACCATTTATTAACCTACACATTAGTAGACAGGTTGATAGGCACTAAAAAAGTAACATTTTATTTTAAAAAAACCATTAACGTACTGTGTAAATATATCAGGTGCAATGCGACTGTTGCCTTAATCACTTTTGTAATTCTTGGAAAGAATATTTGGAATAATTTTAAGAATCTATTATCATTGCTTACCTTTGTTCAACAATGTTTTTTTTTTTTAATAAAATGTCACATAGTGCCTATATCAAATGCTGCCTCCGATTATAATTACGAATAAATAATAGCCATAAACCATTTATCATCCATTACCCGAAAATTATCATTAAATATTGTGGTATTGAATTAAAAAAATGTTTGCTTAAAGGACGAATGGCAAGATAGCTTTACGTCCTTTGGGGTAGTCTGGGAATTCTTTCTTGTAGTTGCGGTGTTTGCCGATAGCCCACACAGACATCTGGTACAATCCGGCCGCCGCAAACAGCCCCGCTACAAGCAAAACATCCAATTTAAAACAAACACTACAGTATCAATATATGTTAAAGAATGTTAAATCTGGATTGATAATTTATATATAAATCAATATTTACTACGCGTTTTCACTATCATCGTGATAATAACTAATTCGGTATTAGTATAAATTATATGAAAATTGAACTTCAGTTGACTTTTATAAATTATTGACCAGTCTCTTACGTTTATTTACAAAATATATTTGCAACAAAGTACATAATATCTACGTGACATTGTCAGAATTGTATACCACTTTTTAAAAATAATACACTATAAACTTTAAAAGTAATCTGTCTCTCGGTGGTCGTCACTGTTTTTGGATTGTACTATGCTTACCATCAGGCACAGTGCAGTCACTTTGTCGTGCTTCAATAAAAAAAACTATACAAATAAAATGATATAGCACTGCCGTTGTGAGCGCATCATGTATAAACTACTGGATAGATTTCTATCTATTTTTTTAAGTTTTACTACTGAGACACTTGGCCCTTATTTGAAAAAAAAAATAACACAATATCTCTATATAAGATAATGTTCTTAAAAAGGGGGGGGGGAATTGGAAGGAGGTGGAGCGTCTGGCCACGATAGCCATAACCATCGTGGACAGGCGCATAAGAAGGTTGGGCATCAAGGAGGCCCTCGAGAAGACCGAGGCCCTGTTATTCCACGGAATAGCTTAGACCGATTCTTTGCCGCCCCAATATCACGGTCTGTCGGTACACCGGTGGGGTTTTAGTCCGTGCATGTCGGACATAACCCACTCTCTCCCCCGGGAGGGTGGGTATCCATAAGGGATTTCCTCGCGTAAAAAAAAAAATATATATTTACTATGGACTGCCATTTACGTCATTACGCCTTCCTTGCGAAATATATTCTGGCATGATTTTAATAATTTTTAAAGTGAAGAAAAAATTAAAATCTATAAAAAATTTGGTATGTGTTACACAAACAGTCTCTACCAAACATTTTGACCGTTCTGAAATAGTAGTATAGAACAGGCACTTAGGTATAAATACGTTTTATATTATATATGTATATATATATAACATTTAGATACTTTATGGATGAATAAAGGCCAATTTTAGATCGCTGTAACAATATTTTAAATTTATTCTGTATTAAACCCTTGACTATACGTCCAAGTCGTCGTCGAACTTACGACTATATTCAGAGCGGCCAAAAATATTGACGAGGACTGTTTTTATTATGTCATAGGAGGTAAACGAGCAGGCGAGTCACCTGATGTTAAGTGATCACCGCCGCCCATAGACACTTGCAACATCAGGGGAGTCGTTAGTGCGTTGCCAGCCTGTGTGCATGTGTGTGTATGGGGGATTGGGAGGAGGAAGGGGCGAGGGGACTGGAGGGGAGGTGGGCCTCAGTCACTCTCACTGACCGAACGAAACGCAACAATGAAAGCACTGTTACTTCACGTCAGTTTTCTGTGAGAGGGAGATACTACCGGGCGAGCCGACCCATTAATACTGAAACCAGTAATATCTTTAGCGTGGCTCTAGCACCTACAAGACCTGTTATAAACAATTTTACATAAATAATGCGAGACTAAGAGCCAATTTGTATGACGGCATACTACACCTATACTCTGTACACCATGATTTAAAATTAAAATGCATTCTTTGACATAATTTATTGTCAAAGTTTATCGAATAAATAAAATTTATAAATGTAACCTGAAACTAGAACCACGACAAGCACCAATATGATCCAAATGAATCCCGGCATAAGTAATTTAAATTAAAATATATGTTAACCATATTCAAAGGTGAAAAAGTTAATCACAGACATGAACCTTATCATAAATATTAAATATGTCAGCAAAAACAATATGTAAGATTCATGAATTAAGTATAAAATATTCTCGACTTTTGTAGCATGACTTTCATTAATATGTTTTTTGCACTTACATTCCGTTTCAAGCGCTTGTACCAAAGACAGTACCGAATATAATTATCATAGTTTGAATTAATTATTAACATTTGACAGTAACATAGCACTGATTATGTGCACATACAATCAACATCTATGGGGCCATTCAAGTATTACGTAAGCAGAATTTTTATAATTTCTAATTGCCCACTCCCCCTGATCAGCAAAAGTAAGCAATGTTCTTAACTCTTCCCCCCCCCCCCCATAATTACGTAAACATTTATGTAGGTATATTCAGTAAACAAATAATGCCGACTTAACCCCTATGTCATCAAAAATAAGCAAATCAAGGACCCCTCTCCCCCATCAATGCTTACGTAATACTTGAATGACCCCTATAACCTTACTTATGAAATTTTATAAAGTAAATACCTGGTAAACATTTTGTCATAACGGTGAAGAAAAGCCATGATCCAAATTCATAAGTGTAGTTAGGACAGGATACAAAGTTGAAAAGCAATGAGAAGGGATTTCCATCAGGCTTCGGAATGCGGCGCACTTTGGTGCCTGGCGGACGTAGATTCTTTAGGAGAATGTGAATGCTCAAGTTACCGATTTCACAAAACTGTAACAAAAAAAATAGTTAAAAATGAGCAAACCTAATTTGTTAAATATAAACAATGTAAAATACAATCAACATATAAGTCTTATTGGTGATATCCTTGCCATAGACACAGTTGACATAACACAGTTTTGGAAACTCCCGATAAACACTCGCAGCGGCACACTCACACAAACATGCGCATCGAAACAACCCCTTTTTTTATTAACGTGAGGAAATCCCTAACGGATACGCTACCCTCCCGGGGGAGAGGGTAGGTTATGTCCGACTCGCACGGACTAAATCCCCACGGTGTACCGACCGCCGCATGGTAGTGGCAGCCAGGGTTCGAGCATGCTCACTGACCTGATAACTGCCCCTGATCGATACGACCCCTAAACGGACCTCGCGGTGCTCTCCATAGAATTCCTTTCAAAACTTCGCCTCGATGCGCGTGTTTGTGTGAGTGTACCGTTTTCGAGCGTTTGTTCGTAGTTTCCGTACTGTGTCTCATATTTATACTGTGCCATAGTTATACATATAAATTATCCTGGTAAGGGAAATATAAAAAATTGATTGTGTAATTTCTAAGAAATAATTAATATTGTAGCAATTTATTATTAAACCATAAAATTAAATATTACTTTGTACTATTAATCTATACTGATATTATAAAGCTGAAGAGTTTGTTTGTTTGTTTGGTTGAACGCGCTAATCTCAAGAACTACCGGTCCGATTTGAAAGTTTCTTTTAGTGTTAGATAGCTCATTTATCGAGGATGGCTATAGGCTACATATCATCACGTTAAAACCAATAGGAGCTGAGCACTAATGAAGAAGTCTCAAAATCGGGCTATTTTGGAAGCTTCCGCTGCGTGTTAATGTCAGTATTATATGCGTTGCCATGCTAACGCGATAACATTCTATTGCAAATATTTTCATGGTTTATTTTGTGTTCCTACTCAAAAAGTTTATTCTACATTCGTTTTGTTTCCAATTTTTAATTATACGTGGTACGTTTATATTGCAATCATTCCCAAAGTTTATTTTGTGTTGTTATTCAAATACTTTAGTAGTAATAATATTCGTCCAATAAGACTGGCGATAGTTATTATGTATTCTTTAGCCAGTTTTCTTTTATGTCCAAGTTAATGAAAAGGTATAAGCGCTAAATCCTCTATATAAAATTTCGTAATTTTTTATCTCCTTATTTTTCAAGACCACAGAATTCACGCGTCGTGGTATTATTTTTTATTCATTTCACTTTGCACAATAAACGAACCATATTACATAAAACGCCGCCAATTTAACATAATGTAGAGTCAAGTAACACAAGATTATGAATAAAATATAAAATCCACTGCATGACAGACTGAAATCCCGCTAAAAACTCCTCAAAAAGTTTATTGTACATTAGTTTTGTTCCCAATTATTGATTTGTGATATATTACGTATTATAAAAATAAAGCGTGTATGTAATATTAAAGTAAATACTTTTTGGTGAATACATATATCTGTGGTGCTACCAATATCAAAATTTTTTTTATTCTGTCGATATGTCTGTTTGTTAATTTGTTCCGAGTAATCTCCAAAACGGCTGGACCTATTTGAACGTTTTTTTTTCTTAGAAATGATTACGCTATTGACCTAGCAAAGTCTTAACAGCTTCGCCGGACTACAAGTAATATTTGAACGGGAATTTTACGGACAAATAACTAATTAGCCGTTTTATTTTAAGCTAGCGGGTTCAGTAGACGTTGCCCGCCCTGACAATAAAACAAACTATACCTAAACCTTGCTCAAGAATCATTTTATATATTAGTGAAAACGGTATGAAGATGCGTTCTGTAGTTTTTGATCTTATCGCGAACAGACATATAGAGAGACGTGGCAGAGGACTTTGTTTTACACTATGTAATGATGAACTGTTTCCCCTTGCATCCGTCTGTGAATAGATACAAAATATATTGTTCACTGTAAACATGCGCGTGAGACGTGCGCTGTCCTGTACTCCAAGAATAAATATAATTGAAAGTCAAATGTTTATATGTGATTTAAATTATAGCAACGTATATCAATAACCTAATTATATCGACAATATGGCCATATTATTATTATATCTATATAATAAAAGATTTAAAACAT
This sequence comes from Antheraea mylitta, assembly GCA_014332785.1. Classification (NCBI taxonomy): domain Eukaryota; kingdom Metazoa; phylum Arthropoda; class Insecta; order Lepidoptera; family Saturniidae; genus Antheraea; species Antheraea mylitta. The sequence goes on along the minus strand of JACEII010000005.1, from coordinate 5,688,900 downwards.
GTTCGATAATGTATAGCTTAATATTTTTAATACTTTCTAATATAGTGTAACTGAGCATTGAGGATGGTATATAGTAGTTTAAAGTTTCAGGTATGTAGATGATGATAAATCCCATCCCTTTCGATACACTGTTAGTATTCACATATGCAAGGTACATGTTACCTGTTACAGTATATAATGTGCGTGTCGTACTACAAATATTTTTGAGAGAGTAATTCTATAATTTACACATCTAATAATAATTTTACATTTATTTAATATATTTAAAAAATGCGTGCGAAGCCACGGGTAACAGCTAGTCTATACATATGATAAGAATGTAAATGTAACGTGTCCGTACTTTTTCGATTTTCGTGGAAAAAAAATGATGCAGGTGTCTAGAAATCTATATCTATACTAATATTATAAAGAGGTAAAGTTTGTGAGTTTGTGACGTTGTGATGTTGTGGCGTTGTAGGGGGTAATCTCAGGAACTCCTGGTCCGATTTGAATAATTCTTTCAATGTTATATAGCTCATTCATCGAGAAAGATTATAGGCTATATATCATCATGCTAAGATTAATTGGAGCGGAGCACAGATGAAAAATGTTTCAAAATCGGGATCTTTTTCCTTTTGAGAACTGCTGCGTGTTAGTGTACCTATTTCACGCGAACGAAGTCGCGGGCAGAGGCTAGTAAATAATAAGATACATTTCAATCATTGTTAGAAATGTCTGTCTGTCTGTTTGTATGACCACCCATCACTGCTAAAGTACTGAGTTCACAATAAAACCTCAACAACAAAATCATAAAGCATATCCTCAGGAGTAAATATATTTATTGTTTAAAATCGGTCCACTCTATCAAAAGTTATTGTAATTTGAATTACGACTGGAGTAAAGTACAAGGGAAGAGTCTTCTATTCTATACTAATATGTAAAGTAACTATTCCACGTGGACGAAGTCGCGTGCAGAAGCTAGTACTCGTATAACAAATAAAACTTTTTCAATATCCTTTTATTAACTGATCAACAATGTTTGTCTGATGCCGTACTTTATAGTTTCATCAAGCTTTCTTAAAAACAACAAATTGCTTTTTATTGAAGTTATTATGGCATTCAGTAATAGTTTAATAATGTTACTAAAATGATTTAAATAATTCTGAATCTTAGACTTTTACTTGTATCTTAGTAAAAGCCTAATATGGTGTTTATTTGAATCTTACGATTATATAAATAGTTATTTTTTCTTTTTGTATGTTACATATATATTTCCTTAGTTTTTAAATATAAGATAGAACATAAAAGAACAAATATTTTCATATTTATTATAAATCATTTCTCTGTGTTAATGTGCTCAGAGGCATGGTAGAATTATGTGCGACCGCATCCTAAACTGTGCTTGAATGCTTAAGTCATTGATATAGCATATAGCAAAAATGTCTAATGTTCATCTTAAAAATGTTTACAATGTTTTTAATTATATACTTATTATGTAGCTTTATGAGCTGTAAAACATGGAAATTAATAATTTTATGTTTATATATATGACATCAATAACTTTTAATGAGAAGAAAATGCAAATAATACCATACGTAGAATGTAAAAGTTGTTCATTTAAATAATAGACTTTCAGTATTTGTCTTGGGGGTTAAGGTTAATATTATTATCATATGTATTTTAATGTAAGGTCATTAATAAAACATTGATGTCAATGACTCCTTAGTCACTTTACCATTCCAACATCAATATTGGATTTCTCATTCATTGGTAATAATCAAAAAACATTATTTTACCTGCTTTGAATGTTTTGTGTATATAAATAACTTTGTGTATCATATAATTTATGTGATTGTTGATTTCCTTTGTTTGATTTTGAGTTGATTAAGAGTTGAGTGATTGTTGTTCATGATGTTATTGACATGTACATTATATTAAAAAAAAAAAACAGAAATTTATTAGAACACACAAAGTTCATTACAATCGGAATAATGTCTAGGATACAGCTGACTTGATTAATATAATTACATTTATCATTATAAAAATAAAAAAAAGCCTTATTTAATTCACACCATAGACTTATTATGAATTAATGTAAAAAATTTAATTAAAAATATACCACCAGTTCGGAAAACATATAAATAATTACTTTAACTGTTATTTTAGTGTGAAAATATTATTTCACTGTAATACATATTAGTTCACTGTAATACTTAGTGCATTTACAGACATTAGAGATATGTAGACATTCCTATTATTCACCCAATGATTTTTGTCAATAAAACTTGCTTTCCATGTTTCCTAAACCTACAGTTTGCCAAATCAGTTATGTATTATAATGGACACTACTTTGCACTACCGCCAGGAATTGATTTAATCAAATACAAATCAGTTATGTTGAAACTTAATAATGAACTTAACATAGTTATCTTATGACAAACTAGCCTCTGCTCGCGACTTCGTTCGCGTTATCAAAAGGAAAAAGCATCCCGATTTTAAAACATTTTTCATCTGCGCTCCGCTCCTATTGGTCTTAGCGTGATGATATATAGCCTATAATCATTCTCGATGAATGAGCTATATAACACTGAAAGAATTATTCAAATCGGACCAGTAGTTCCTGAGATTACCCCCTACAACGTCATAATTCACAATGTCACAAACTCACAAACTTTACCTCTTTATAATATTAGTATAGATGTATGAATTTACTATCATAATATTTGCAAGGTTTACTTTAGAAAAATTGTTAAATTAAATGTAATCTGTTTTAACTCTCATCTTTATACTTCTAAATTATATATATGTATGTTGGACACTTACCACAAATCCAGCAAGACCAATATAGAAGCAAGATGTGCATGGCGCAGTATAGAGGGGATGGTTGACATGGTAGGCAACATATAGGGTGAAGAGCCAATAGTATGAACAGTTTTTAAAGAGGTTTCTCAATGGCATGGTGCCATGTGAGAAGCGATGAATAAACTGTGTCTCAAAAAGCCGTTTAGCATAATGGGCTGACCAACAAACTGCTGCTACACTGTAAATAATATAGGTATAATTATATGATTACTATTTTTTTGGGTTTTGCATAAAATGGATGGAAGCAATCACATCAATAAAGGCCAAAATATCTGTCATTGCAGAACACTTTTATAGAGTATACACATGGGCAGGAACAGATTGATAATGTTATATTTATTTAATACTAGTCTCTGCCTGTGGCTTCGTTCTCATGGAATAATTACTTTAGGCCAATGCTAACATGCAGCATAAGCTTGCAAGAGGAAAAAAAATCAGATTTTTAAACATTCTTCATTGGTGTTCTGCCACTATTGGTCTTAGCATGATGATATATAGCCTATAACCATCGCTGATAAATGAGCTATATAACATTGAGGTAAATTTTCAAATCAGACCAGTAGTTCCTAAGATTCCCTCCTATAATGTCACAAACTTTGCCTCTTTATAATATTATTACTAGCCTGTGCCCACGACTTTTTACGCGTGGAATAGATACACTAACACGCAGCAGTTCTCAAAAGGAAAAAAAGTCCAGATTTTGAAACATCTTTCATCTGTGCTCCTCTATTATTGGTCGTAACGTGATGATATATAGCCTATAACCATTCTCGATGAATGAGCTATATAACACTGAAAGAATTTTTCAAATCGGACCAGTAGTTCCTAAGATTACCCCCTACAACATCACTACTTCACAAATTCACAAACTTTACCTCTTTATAATATTAGTACAGATTAGTATATAGATTTCTTTTGTGAGTTATGCATGTTACCTATTCTAAAAACAGTATTGAATATTTTATTTAGTATTGTTATCTTTGTAAAGATAGTTACAAGAACATTCTGTGTAGGTGGTAGAACTACTCTGTTCCTATGACTGTTTCAGCATGAATGGGTCGGCTTGTACAGGGTAGTACCACCCTCTCACAGAAAACCGACGTGAAGTAACAGTGCTTACATTATTGCGTTTCATTCGGTCAATGAGAGCGCTGGAGGCCCACCTCCCCTTCCCCCATCCCACTAAACACAGGCTGGCAACGCACTTGCAACTCCCCTGGTGTTGCTGGTGGTTATGGACGACAGTGATCACTTAACAATAAGTGAGCCGCCAGTCCGTTTGTCTCCTATATGACATAAAAAAATAGTAACAGCTGAAGTTAACAACTGTGTCTCAGCCAATACCTTCCTGCTAGAAATATTTTATACAATAACATTTACTTGTACAATGGAGACTAAATATTAGAGAGAACTCAATTATTGAAACGTATATTACTTACGTTGCTACATGACCAGGTGTGGAAGTTTGTTCTCCATAGAGAATCCAAGGTCTTTGATAAACCCAAAGGTAGACAAATAATGGTCCAGCATACTCAGCCAAAAATACATTCTTCCAAGATATTTGTGGTCCTAAATCTTTAACGTAAAGTTTAGATCCGTTTTGTACATTCAGAGATTTTAGAGTATCTTCATCGTTCAAAGTTTTTCCTTTAGCTTCTAACTTGATAGCTTGCCGGTCGGGGTATAGTGAAGTTTTTATGCTTTGATGGATCTTATCTTTTACGTTACTTATAGTGGAGTCTTCGTTTAACTGAATTTTTCCTAAGGGTTTGGATCCGGCAACACTTAAAATTTCAATCTAGAAAATGGGTACATTTTATACCATGTGCTTATGAGGAAATAATACAAAACATAGATCTTTTTTTACCAAACAACTTACCTCCATTGTTGTAAATTATTCAGCAATTTTATTAGTGTTAAAGTGTGTCTTTTTAGTGACAAGACAATATCGCTAACTACTTGTACTCAATGAGACTCAGTGAACCCACTGAAGTCTGAACTTTGGCTGAGAACTAGGGACGACAATATGAGATTGTATAATTATATGATCGATTTATATACGCAAATATAAACTATTTTAATCGATATTAAACTCAGAGACTAAAGAGTAAATGCATACATAATTTATCATTTGTTGGACATACTCAAACATTGGACAAATATGCACTCAATTCCAATTTCCATCCATCATTCTTTGACAAACGAAAGGTTTGTTTTCATTGCTAAGCATTTTTAGTTTATAACTATTTCTATAATTTTAAATGTAAATTCACAGTTTCATAATGCTCCCAGGATTTTACTTAGAAGCTTCCGAATTCTCAGTTTCGACATGATAATGCCTTATAAGCTGATGAACGCCGGCTGTACGCACGAAATGCACGCATGGTTTATTGTAATGTCGTTCGGCTTGTAACACTTCTATCTATAGTATAGAATAATTCAATTAAATTCATAAAAATATACTATTTTTCATTAATGTTTTCTTATAACATTATCATGTAAAATTATCGACCGTAATCCTACTTCATAGACGACTAGCCTTTGCCCGCGAATTCGTTCGCGTGGGTTAAATTCACTAACACTAACACGCAGCAGTTCTCAAAAGGAAAAACATCCTGATGTTGAAACATTTTTCATCTGTGCTGCGCTCCTATTAATCTTAGCATGATGATATATAGTTAAACTATTTTCGATGAATGAGCTATATAACACTGAAAGAATTATTCAAATCGGACCGGTAGTTCCTGAAATTACCCCCTACAACGGCACAAGGTCACAACATCACAACATCACAAACTCACAAAACTTTACCTCTTTATAATATTAGCATAGATCAGTTTAAAAAAAAATGAAATTGAACGTTTTTCAAATAAAAAAAATTTACAAATTTAAAATAATATTGTATCACATAGTATTGGATGCATCACAACAATGACAAACAAAAATTATAGAATAATATAATACTAATTATCATTTTAATTTGTTTCTGATGGCAATTATATATATTTTTATTAACTACTTTTCTAGTAATATAATTATTATCAAGTAAGAAAGAATAATCAAAAGAAATCGGTTTGATCAGTGTTTTCTAGCAATATAATATTATACAAATATAATATAACATTTTCTAGTCTTCTACATGTTGCAAAAGTATGTGAGCAGTTTCTTTTTTCTAGGATTGACAAGATTGGTTCTGCTGAAGAAGGAGGGGCGCCCGGCGGACAGCCCGTCCACTTACCGGCCCATAGTGCTGTTGGACGAGGTGACAATGCTCTGCGAGCGAATCATCGCAGGCCGCCTCGTCCGGCACTTCTCAGAAGTTGGGCCAGACCTGTCGGAAAACCAGTTTGGTTTCCGACAGGGGCGCTCCACCGTCGATGCAGTGATGCATGTTAAGATCCTAGCGGAGGAGGAAGCAGTTGCCCGGGGTGAGGTCATGGCGGTGTCACTAGACATCGTCAACGTCTTTAACACCTTGCCCTGGGCCAGCATTAAGCAGGCACTCCGATACCATGGAGTGCCTCTTTACCTCCGCCGTATAGTCGGGGCGTACCTATCTGAGAGGGACGTAACCTTCCCGGGTCAGGGAGGGACGATAAGTCGGCGAGAAGTAGTATCTGGTGTTCCACAGGAGTCAGTCCTGGGCCCCCTTTTGTGGAACATCGGATACGATTGGGTGTTGCACGGTGCGCTCCTCCGAGGCGTCAAAGTTACCTGCTACGCTGATGACACATTAGTGTTAGCCCGGAGGAAGACGCACCGCGTGGCCGCGATCTATGCTACGGCAGGAGTCGCTCAAGTCGTCATTAGGATCTGGCAGCTGGGATTGCAGGTGGCACTCAACAACACCGAGGCCTTGGTCTTTTATGGACCTCGGAACGCGCCACATAGAGCGTCCCAGATCGTCGTGGGAGGCGTGTCCATCGGCGTCGGGTCGAGGTTAAAATACCTCGGCCTGCTACTCGACAGCCGATGGACGTTTGAGAAACACTTCCGGCAGCTGGCCCTCCGCTTAATGGGCACAGCGGGCGCACTTGCCCGCCTAATGCCCAACTTGGAGGATGGGGGGGGGAAATTACATCTACCGGAAGTTGTACCTAGGGATCGTGCGGTCAATGGCCCTGTACGAAGCCCACGCGTGGGCGGACGGCCTGACGGCCACTAGCATCGCCCACTTGCGCAAATCGCACAGGGCGATGGCCGTCAGAGCCATACGCGGATACCGCACGATCTCATACGAGGCGGCCTCCCTATTAGCTGGATCCCCACCCTGAGACCTGGAAGCGAGAGCCCACGCGTCCCTTTACCAACTACGCGTGGAGGCGTTGGGGTGGGAACAACGATTAGTGCCTCAGGAAATCGAGGCACTGAGGTCCCAGCTCCACCAGGTCCTAGTGGTTGACGAGTGGCAACGACGACTTGAGCGGCCGAGCTTAGGCGTGGCAATTATCGAAGCCGTTCGGGCGGTCATGGTCGAATGGCTCACCAGGCGGAGTGGCACCCTAAGCTTCCGGCTGACGCAGGTGCTCTCGGGGTACGGTTGCTTCGAAAGTTACCTGTGTCGCATAGGCCGGGAGCCAGTTGCAGGGTGCCATCACTGTGACTGCGTGACAGACAACGCGCAGCACACGCTAGAAGTTTGTCCCGCATGCGATGTGCCACGCCACGAGCTCGTCGCAGCCATAGGCCCAGATCTCTCGCTCTCGTCTGTCGTCTGTAAGATGGTTGAGAATGAGACCGGGTGGAACTCCGTCGCCTCATTCTGTGAGGCAGTTATGCTTGCTAAGGAGGTGGCGGAGAGGGAGAGAGAGCAGACCACCAGGCTCCTCTCCCGCAGCCGACGAACACGGCGGCGAAGGGTCGGAGACGATCTGAGGCCGCCGTAAAGGGCCTGCGGGCGACGTGACGCGGGCACGTCCTTCGCCCAGCACTATAACAGGCCCCCGTGGTGGAGTCGCATTGTGCCGTGCAACTCCCACAGTTCGTCGGGGGGAGGGGGGGGTCAACATCCGCCCCTCTCTGAGGGTTCTTCCACCTTGATCCCTCAGGCCACAGAAGGGGCCCCTTATGAGGGGCTGACACCTGCCGGGTTAGCAGAGGTATTTACGTTAGTTATTGAGAACTATAAGCTACATAACGTTCAACTGTATATATGCGAAATATATGTTCTTAACTGTATGTATGTTTTTCAATCAAAATGTATATCTATGTAAAATATTTATGTAATTTACAATATCTCTTCACAGTTGTTTTGCTTTGAAAGATTACGTAACATTATAATCTTTTAATGACCTTACTAAATTTAAAAACTATGATACATTAATGACTATGTTGTATTTTTTACAACAGCTCATAAAAAAATTAGGACACCTATCTTTAAATAATTGACCTTCGATGCCTTCATTTCTTCTTGTATCGATATCACTGGCTATAATTAGTATCGATATCTTCTCACAGAATGGCAACACTACCGAAAACCACAGATTATAGTCCGCGTCAATTTTTAACCGCTAGACGCGCAGATATTAAATTTAGAAATCAGACTGACGTAGATGCTGTGAAAGGGGAGCAGGCATGCTCGCGTTCGTATCTCCCCCGTATTTCACCAACGTTGACACATGTGTTCTGTCATTACTAGTTGCAGTACAGTCGCTTTTAAAAGTTATGTTGTGTTTTTTTTAAGTTATTATTGTTAATTAAATGTTATAGCTGTTTTCGTTGCTTTCTTTTTCTTGTATATTTTTTTTTTCTTTCGAAATGTCTACGCTGTTGACCCAGCAAGGTCTTAACAGCTTCACCGGACTACTAAGGCGAGCGCTTAAGGCACTCAGCCGATTTTATTTTGGCAACCAGCTCAAGGGTGCACGGCACACCTCGGCTTGGCTGTTGCCTGTTGCATGCAAAATCGCGACCTATCTTAGCTAACCTAGCTAACTATTCATATATGTATGAGTTGTTGAAACGTATATGTGTACCAAGCATACACGCCTCAACAACTCTTCCATATATTTATTATCGGAAAATTAAAAGTTTTTCAGTTCGATGAGGGAAAAAAGTAAACCCTTCCACTTTCATGTGTAAGCGTGTAGACGTGCACGTGTGTGGGGGTGATCGTGTAGTGTTGTAGCAGTGATGTATATTGATGTATATTTGTGTGTCACCGTATCGCGCAAGCAACGCACTCAAGGGCTCCCTACCGAGGGATCGAACCTAGGCTTGAGCCACTGCCGTGGGAGGCCTAATCGAGTTACGTATATTTGTCATTATTAGAAAACCCATCCCCTTCGAAAAATGATGTTTCTGTGAAAGGCGTTGTTTATTTTAGTATTATCACAAATTATTTATTTATTATAATGTATTTTATTCACAATAACAGTATTGTAACACTCATAATATCTGCACAAAATATGCTACAAAATATATCCCACAGATATAAATAAATACTTCATAAAGGGAATCATTCGAGTAAGTAAGCGATTATCCAAAACTCATAAATCAGGTGATCAAATGTTATTTGGATTTAATTATAACTGACAAATATATGATGTGGCGAACTGTTAATATTTGGGCTTTATCTATTACTTTATTATCTAACTCAATCAATTCTAGTTTTTATTGTTATGTAGTTACCCCAGTAATTATTTAAATTTTATTTTTTGTTCTCTAACTATTTTTATTTCTAAATCTTTGCGAGTATTCTATGTGTATAAAGGTTATATATATATATACATTACATATATATATATATATATATATGTAGTCCGGTGAAGTTGTTAAGACCTAGCTGGGGGAATAGCGCAGTCATTTAAAAAAAAATATTATATATATATATATATATATATATATATATATATATATATATATATGTTTGCTCAATGAATATAAATTTTAGGAATTATAAAGCAGCTATCAAACCGTTTACAAAACGACACCATTGGTTTCCAAACTTTCATTTCACATACAGAATCTTTTGAAAGTAGGAACATGGTCGAAATACTGCTACATTTTTATTACTTACTGTAATAGGCAAATTACATTTTTTACGGTTTTTTATTAACCTCTTGACTTTACAAGACCGAACTTAAAGCTATATTCGGAGCCGCCAAAAACGATGACTTGGACTAAAATAGTAATATTACTTGTAGCGGACCCACATTATGTAAATTGAGATTTTCATTTATTTTACCGAACATTATGAAATATTCCATGTACTCTGTTCGAGATACAATAAAGGACTTAGTGTACTTTAAACCTGGAAAGATTTTCTATAAACTATTTTATAATTTATCCATATAACTATAAATCCATATATATGTCATAAAAATAAGTAATAATTAGATTGCTTAAAAATATTTGATATCCCTAGCTACCTTTGTATAACGTTGTATATTTGTTGTACACAAAATGTTGGAGTTAACATTTACAAATTAAGTTTATTGAAACCATAATTTAATAATATTCTGTGGTATTTTGTAATGTTATCTGTGGCCTAATTGTTGATATTGTTATGTTGGTAATGAATACTAGTCAGTAGTCACATATGTATTGCAGTAATATACCTATAGTATTATACTTTTTTGGATGAAGGTGTAGAAAATTTAAAATGGCGACATAAGATTGTGTTCTTGTGTGTCATAATAATAATTTCTTGAATAATATTGTGCAAGGATTTTTAAAAGTTGTTAATTTGTACTAAAATTCAAAAAACTACTATTGATAATGCGTTCTGTTGTTGAAATAGGGGCTAGTGTCCCTGCATTTCTCGGTAAATTATGGAAATTGGTTAACGATACAGAGACAAATCATTTGATTTCTTGGAGTCCTGTGAGTTTTATAATTTAGTATTGTATTTAGGTTTTCTTAACGTTTCATATGCATTTCTTATATTGTATTGTAAATTGTCCCAAATAGAGAAACTGAGAGTGATTATAAAAACAACCTACAAATATTCTAAGTTGACATCCGAGTTCTGAAAGTTGATAAATAAATAAATAGTTACCAAGTCACGTTTTCTACCATGCTGCCGGATTTGTGACGTAATGATTAATAATTAGGGATGTCTTTTCTACTTTTACAACACAAGATGTGAACTATTTTCCCCTTATTTGAGAAAGGTGACAAATATAAAACAGCTGTTGTTACTGTGCCGGCATATTACGATTTCGATTAGGGTCTTTGTATATGTACTTAGTTTCGAAACTCATTTGAAGTTAGCCAACTATTATTATAATTATATGATAGCGAAAATAAGCTTAGGATTTATAAAAAGTAGTTTATATTATTAGTTGGCTAAAATTATATCCATTATTTATAATCATCATAATTCACATAACTTTAATGCGTATATCTATGAATATCAACCATAAAATTTTAAAATATAGAACTGTATAATGCGCTTAATTTATTCATTAAATAATGTAATAAAATTGCTCGAGAATCAGTACACTTAACTATTCGAACTTTTTGCTTAATTTCTCATCTTGGACAATCCTAAAAGTAAAGTTGTTAATATGAATTAAACAAAATTCTATATTATAATAAAAGATATGATTATTATTTGTCTATGATTAATAATATTTAAATTTTATTAGGGAGGAAAAACCTTTATAATAAAGAATCAAGCTGATTTTGCTAGAGAACTGTTACCATTGTACTACAAACACAACAATATGGCTAGCTTTATCAGGCAGCTGAACATGTATGGCTTTCATAAAATAACTTCCGTTGAAAATGGTGGCCTACGTTATGAAAAAGATGAAATTGAATTCTCACATCCATGTTTCATGAAAGGTCATGCATATTTATTAGAACATATAAAAAGGAAAATTGCCAACCCAAAGACCATTGTAGCGAGCAGTGAAAGTGGTGAAAAAATTCTTCTCAAACCAGAAGTTATGAACAAAGTATTAGCAGATGTCAAGCAAATGAAAGGAAAACAAGAGAGTCTTGATGCTAAGTTTTGTGCAATGAAGCAAGAGAATGAGGCTTTATGGAGGGAAGTGGCAATTCTCAGGCAAAAACATATAAAGCAACAACAAATTGTGAACAATGTAAGTAGAAATTTAAACTATTAAGCTAATGGATAACAGCTATTTATTTCATAGCATATTTTAAAATGATTTATATTAACATATTTGACTTGATTTTCAGTTGATTCAGTTCCTAATGTCATTAGTGCAACCAGCAAGACCACCAAACTCCAATAGTAACAATGTTGGAGTAAAGAGACCATACCAACTGATGATAAATAGTGCTGCTTACAATTCATCTGTTGATGGTTCATATCCGGGTAAAAAAAAGAATATGAAACTAGACAAAGATGTTTTACTGGATGATTTAAATGATGAAAATTTGGTATGACTTTTATTAAACAAAGCATCTACATATAAATATACATTAATATAAATTCCTAGGCCTAGAGTTTATATTCAAATACTCTGAAGCTTATGATGATAAGTAACTTTAAGATTATATGTATGTTGTTAATTCTTCTGCTGTAAGGAATAGAGCTATATCTAAGAAAAATATAATCTGGAGAAAAGATGACTTTAGAATATACCTATATTATATAGAAGATGGTTTTTGACAAATATGTCTAACTGATTTTTTTTAAGTCTAACTTGAGAATAATAACTTGAGTTTATACATAAACAAAAATACTATTATATAAAAAGTATTTAAAATTGAATTTTGCAATAATATCACAAACGAGTCTCTCTTCCTTTGGACAACGAAAACTTCTAATTGTGATTTAGTATAGAATTGTATTTTCAAAAGATGCACCTTGAATATGATTATGATAATATAATATATTTATAAAACTGTTTATAATTACAGGAAGATGGACCTACTATACACGAGTTGCCACATGATGACATTCTGCATAATGAAGTGTCTCAAGATGAAATGGAACCTGCTGATTTTGTCACTATTGAAATTGATGGTATCGGACCTGGTAATAATAATAATCCCTCTAACCCGTTGTCTAACATACAGTATCATGTCACCATGGAGGATGGTGAAGAAACTGATGCAGGTATGTATCTTAATATAATTGGGAGTTGCATCTAACAAGTTCCATATATCTTATATATTTTGTCAATCAGCAGGAAACAACAGAGTATATCCCATCTGCCATAGTAATAATATTCCAAGAACAACAATTGATACCTCTACACTTGCATCTCCATCTCCGACAGAAGTTCCATCCACATCTCCAATACATCACAGTAACCTACATTCAATTACAAATAATGCAGTGACAGTAGCGTCTAGCAATTCAAGGCCTAAAACACGAGGCAAAGTAGCAACTTTGAGTCCAAAAAGTGTGCTATTGCCAAATAATTTCAATTCCTTGAATCCATCTATAGATTTGAAGCTGCCTGCAGAAATATTTGCAAGCGATGATTCAATAAGTGATGCTGGAGTTGTATCTACTGAGGATCCCGCTATCCACAATATTCTGAATGATCCCAGTATAGACTCATTGGCTTCTACATCTAAAGATAAGATGCTCGGTGGAATCAATATTAAGTTGGAGAAGCCATTTGATGATTTAAAGAAAAATAAAAAGTCAAAGAAGGCTAACAAGGATAGTGTCGTAAATGTGAATTTGAATGATATCAAGACTGAACTCAATGATGACTTTGATTGGAATAATATGACTCTTGCTACTGTGAATAGTAGCCCTAACGTTAATAGATTTCAAAACAGGTTAGTTTTTTGTTTAATATAAGTAAATACTCTATTATACAATTATATCATGTCTTAAAAATAAATTATTTCCCTCTTATATATTGATAACATGATTTTATTTGTCTGCAACAATTTTACATTGTATACTTAATTTGCAAATCATTTTAATACTCAGGAATAGGCGAGATAACATCAGCAAAAATCGGGAGGAATACTCTTCCCTATTCGGAACAAATTCAAACAAGTATGTGAAACCAAATGATTATTATTCTGAATAATATTGCAGAAGTGGCCTACTATAAATATTTATTGAAAGCGAAGTTCATAAATAATTGATTATTTCACAAGATGATTTTCGATAAATATCTATAATGAACTGTTAAACTTTATATTGAAAACTGTGTAAAGTAGTGTAGTAGTTTTGCATATGAAATCATATCTTAAAGTATCACGAACATTTAGATATAGTGAATAACAAACATTGCTTATGCTAACAAGTTATAGGGAGTTTTGAACTCTCTCAAGGTTCAAGGTTATTACATTTTTTTTTTAATTTGATACTTGGTCATATCTAAAAGTATGGCTAGATACAATAAAATAATTTCTAGAATAGTAATGCTATTTTTTTTTATGATGGAATTTTATCCTTATGTAGTTCAGTAACTGTGCAAAGAATTAACACTCATTACAATCCTCTCTACTTTATTAGTATTGTTTGGTCTATTTGTGTTATAGTGATCATACTGTTTAATATCGGTAAATTTTATGGTATATATGGTATATAAACAACATGGTATAGTGATAGTAATATTGAGCCAAGAGGTCAGAGGTTAAATCACGAGTATGACAGACATTTTTATTACGAACATTGTAGTTTATGTATAGTTGATTAAATAATTACCTAAATAAGTTTTCAGAATAATATTCTTGTACTAATTAATGCCATATTTTTTTAAATCCAGACTTATATGATATTACCCTATCACATAACTATATATTTATATTTTATCATTAAAAGTTATTGTAATTAAGTTGTTATTTTTATGATTAAATCCATGTTTTATAAATTGTTATGTCAGTATATTCATTACGAGTTTTTAGTTTTTTTGACTGCAATTTTCCAGGAATGATATTGATGATCATTTGGATGCAATGCAATCGGATTTGGAGTCGTTACGAGAGCTGCTGCGAAGTGACAGTTATGCATTCGATACAAATACATTAATGGGGGTATGTACACGAATATTTATTTTTAATTATCATTATAACTACTTCTATTCAAAACAAAATAACAAATATCTCTAATGTGATAGAGAATCAAAATTCTTGTAATCTATCTTTGAGATAAAAAATAAACGACATTTTCAAAAATTTTCACGCCAGACAGTGGAGAATAATATTTTAAATCGCCCTTCTGATCACAATATGAATGTGTTTATTACTTTGAATAATCTGTTGAGACACACACACACACTGATACAAGTACATCTCCGATGTAAACAGATACATGAAAAATTTATTACCGTTTGGTTGGCAGCCCTGTATAAGTCACGTTGCAGACAACGTGTAGCGCCGCATGTAGTGCCTTGTGCTATAGTTATAAGTTGTTTACGCACACAGCCATGATTCGCTATATAACGTAACTTGCCGGTACAACAGCCAATTTACGCTGCGTCGCGCGCCGTTCTTTTGTAATGATTTAACGAAGTTTGATGCTATTATGCTACGGCTTGGTTCCGTTGATATAAAAATGATTACTAAGAAAAACTGTTTTCTTTTATCCTTTTTGTGTTGTTATAATTTTGAATGTTATTACGTAAGTAAATGAATGTTACCGAAAATATGTACGTTTTTTATTGTTCGTAGATTGGTGATTCAAGAATAGGACCTACGATGTCCTTGGCTATTCCTTCTTCTCATCCCGCAACAAATGATTATGTAATAGTTAATATAGACTGATTTGCCAATAGTTATTTTTATAATTAGTTTATTATTTACTATCATAATATCTGATCAGTTCAATATGCATTGAGCTAGTCAGATTTGTTGTGACAAATAATTTACTGATTGTTGCAAAAATAGAAGAATAGCTAGTAATATATATATTTTTTTACACATGATAGATACAGATGTCGAAATAGATCTTTTTATAATTACAGCTTTTTGGATCTGATGATCCTTTCTATGGGCTGTCTTACAACACAATGGAAGAGAGAACGAAACCTTCAAATAATAATGGTAAGTCTATCTAAAAAATAAACTATGTGACTTACATTCTTACATTTAAAAACTTATTAATTCATCTGTTAATATCAGAATAAGTGTCATTGTTATTAATTTCCCGCGCAACTAAAAGGCAGGTCATCATATAAATATGTCAGAGGTATATTACACGTTTGTGTTATTGTAGATACAACAAAACAGTATCCGATGATTGATTTTGATTGGCTGATCAATAACAGCGAAGCTTCGTCCGCAATGTAGCCAGTTGATACCTCATCTTTCAAGATTTTTGCAATGCCGGTCGCATCATGGTCACATTGTTATGACGTTTTGGAAATTTTTGGTAAAGGGTTAAATTAGTGCCGTTGCTGTATCTGGGCTGTGATGAACATAATGAAGAACGTATATAAATATGGCAGCAAATGTAACATTTTATACCACATAAATTAATAGAGCTTATAATCTGTGGAATTTATTAGAAAAAAAATGTGCTTGTAAATATATTTGCATTGAATTATTACATCTGTTTTTTTTTGTAAGTTCACATTTGTTGCTGCATTTGATGTTAGGTTATTTTAATTATCGAATCGTGTCTAATATAATGGTGTAAGATTATGACATTATATAATTATTTTTGTTAATTTATGTAATTTGTAAAGTGTAATTAAATTTTATTGTTAATTGAAGCAAAGAAGCTGAAAGGTGATCTTACGAATTTATGCAGTGAGGAGAATCATGATCAGCACTTTGTAGAAGACAACAGTGGTACATACAATAATTTTATATTACAAAATCTTAGTTATTGGAATACAGTTTGCACGTGTAAACATTAAAGTTTTTATCGTCATGTAGTTTAATTGAATTTTTTCGCTATAGTTGAAGTAGCATGTGAAAATAATTTATCCTGAACAAAATAATGCTTCATTCGAATTATTATTTTATCATTTGGTCTTATTGATATGGTGCATCATATAGTGCAAATATTTATTGTTACTGCTGACTGTTGGTTTAGTTTATGGAATGATTATGCATTTTTTTAAAATACGCGTGTCTTATTGTAACACCCGTCATGTAGGTATGTAACAAAATACGATAATTTATTATAGTATACATATTAATAGAATTATGAATAATTTAGTATATACGTGATTGTGTTTATGCTTTTCTTTATAAGTATTATATGATTAATATTTTTATATATTTTTATTTCAGATATTATATGTCCATTTATTGTCTAGTATATATTATAGATATAATACATGTATTATTTACATTTTAATTTGTATAATATACTTTGGTTTCAGTAAAGAAACATGCCACAATAAGACTTGTAATTAGTTTTATAACAAATATAAATATATTATTTATATTTAATATAAATTCTTTGTGTTTATATTGTACATAATATTCTAACTAATGTGATGAAACTCGCTGACATATTCTTGTCAATTTATATTCAATAATAATAATATAAAAATGCATTAGAGTATTAATAACACATTAGTTATGATGGCGAAGTTTTAAATTGCGACTTTGTGTTTGGTGTTGTTGGTAATGGTTTTTTCTACACGATTCTTGCGTATATAAAAAGATTTTAAAGGTCACAAATTAGAGATTATAGGTTTATATATTTTAATATATTCGTTATTGTAGTGGCCAGTAATGTTGTTAGAGAATACACACAGTTATTACATTAGTATGTGGGAATAGTAGCATTGGCTAATATTTTGTTTATTAATGGATTTTTTTTAAACATTTTTTGGTTTATTTATGTATTTATAATTAATTATTTTGTATGGATATATGAAGTAAATGAACCTTCATTTATATTCAAAGTTTAATTCTCGTTTTTGGGATCTTTCAGTTGAAGGGAATCAGCTAATATCGTATACGGGGAGTATTCCCGGTTTTGAGGATATAAGTATGCCAGATTTAGAGTCTGAGAATTCTCAAGATGCGTGCGTGTCTCCAGCGCCAAGCAGTTCGACACTGAATACACCGCAAGTGCAAACACGGTCGCCTTCTTTCACCTTGAAACCTTGAGATAAACCAAAGAGACGTCGGAAGAAAAAAACTTTATATGTAATAGCAATACAGCTATGTATTTAAAACACGCTTTTAAGCTATGTAATGTTTGTAAATACAACGAATAAAATTCTAAAGTAAAAATGTGCGTAATCCATAAGATTTTACAAATATTACATTCAATACATTACAATAAAATAACAAATGATGCTTTGGTGCCTTAAACAGAATACCTATACAGTAAAATTTATAATGTCCATGTTAAAGGTGATTTTGTAAATAATATAAATACTTGCTATTCATACTGTATATATTCATAGTTTATAAATAATTTAAAGAATCATGCATATTGTGACAATCACATACGGTGTTATTACAAAAAAGTTAAATACGTATTAAACACTTGCTTTAAAAAGGTTTCGTACAAAATGTGCACCGCGCTTGCCCGAGACAAGTTCGCGTTATCCTTTTTTCGCAAGTCTAACCTAACCAAAGAGCAAGACGGCGAACATTCAGTGAGCGCGGTATATTTAAAACGTAACCTTTTTAAAGCAAGTATTTCATACGTATTTAACTTTTTTGTAATAACTCCGACGAATTTTTACTGCGTAGTGTATAATTTGTCATTTTCTTAGATAGTATTTCACTAACATCGGTTTATGTTTATATTAAATCAAATAAATTTGCGTGCGCACTGAGTAATCTCGAGATATAATATTTGTTTTACTTGGAACTGATTTATTAGACTAATATAGCTATATTATTTATTTTCGTTGTGCAGTGGAACTGCTTATTATTTATGTAAAAAATAGTTCCCAAGATAATTCTGTATTTGTAAATAAAACTTCGGCATGAACATTTTAGTATATCAATATCGTAATTTATAATTTTAGGAAATGTATATCCATACACCAATATATATTATTCTATGAAAGATTATCTATAAATACTAAAACAAATTTTACACGAAACCTTTGTTTTATTGTGTATATTAAGAATTACTAATAGTCTTAGGTTAAAATAAATTTAGAACATATATCTCTGTTAATATTACCTTACTTGAATGTTAAATATATAGTTTGTATATACAACCTCGAAAGAATAAAATTCAGTTGTAGGTGGAGGATATGATTTAATGAAAATGATATCTAAATATAATACTGTATACATAATTAAATAAATAGCATTTTATTATCTTAGATACATTGTAATTCATACAGAATATTTTAAAAGTTTTAATACTTTGCTCATTTTACAAAAATGATAGGAGTACATATCTGATAGAATAAATATAAATACATTTTGTACTTTGGCATTGTTTCATATATATATTGCTTTTCATACATAAATCGGAAATATTCACATGCATGCCGCTTATATGTTAAGAAACTTTGATTTCTATTTGTAATACTTTATTACTTGTAAATTATAGCCATTATTATAAAGTGTATTAGTTTTGTATATGGTCACGAACAAATTTGTAATAAGGTATATTTAAGAATATGTTAAATTGATGTTATTTTTAAATTATATGTAATAAAAAGTTGCAATATATTTGAAGTGCTTTTATTTGATAATAGTAATGAAAGCATTTAACAAATGGTAAGCTCATATATTATTACAGTTAAATACATCGATCACAAAGTAAATATCACAGTTGTAAAATTATTATCAGTTTCGGAAATGTCTATTACTAATTTTATATTAAATCATTAATATATATATATATAATTTTTAATATATTATTTAAAAAAAAAAACTTCTCAATCAATGTGAATTAAATAAAAAGTCGTTTTATTTTTTAACTATTGCAAATAGTGTTTGTTGTAAAAGAGTAGTCCGGTGAAGCTGTTAAGACCTTGCTGGGTCAATAGCGTAGTCATTTCGAAAGAAAAAAATAATTGTAAAAGTGTGTTAAATAAATTATATTAAACTAGTCTGAATTCCATGTGAGAATTAGAATTTTGGCTCTATACTTTCTGTTATGCATTTGTAATCTTACTTAAATAAAGCAGCCTGAAGTTATATGTAGTAGAGATCATACATCTAGCATATACTGTTATGTGCAGTACACTCAATAATATTTTGACAACTCGAATTTTATTGCTCACAAGTGCTGTACATAAAATAATACTTACATATAGTATAAATATGTATTTTATTATATGTACAACATCGAGACAGCTTATGGATAAAATAATGCCAAATTTTAAAACCTATAACATCCTAGCTTCGTTTTGTTACCACTGACTGACTTATTGACTCGATTATATTACGCGGAATTCCGAATTGACAGCATATTAAGAGTGGTCAAAAAATTGACGAGGACGTTTGCGTATGATATATATGGTCATGATGCACTAATAATAGTGGATTTGTACATCAAATAACTTTCTGATGTAATCAAACTGTGTGATGGCTCTGGGCCTTGTTCCATGTGGCGTATTTTAAGATTTGACTACCTAATTAAATAACGAAAAAACAAACAATTCTCAATAAAATAAATTAGTAATTATAGAGAAAATTTTCTAAAAACAAAGTATATTTATCCACCTGGCGGTGTGCGCTCATATTAGAAGCAATTGGTGCCCATTATATGGCTTATTGAACAATAGTGTCGTGTTATCCACATGAGCTGCACTGTGATTATTTTTTAGAATTAGATTCAAATAATCTTACACTATTTATTCTTATAAAATATTATTCATAACAATATTTTATATGTTCCATAACTGAGTTGCCACAAAAACAATTGTAAGCAGTAACCACTATTTATGGGTCACCGTCTTTGCTGTCCATACAAAGCTGTTGTTAGCGTAGTTATAAGCTTAGACCTATTATATATTTTAGGACGGTGGTTATATTATATGCAACAAATTAACTTGACGATTTCTGCAAAGTGAGTGTTGTTAAATGGCTATTAATGATGAACAAGCAAAGTATAGATGTGGAATGATCTTGTGATAACAGCAAGTATAGAGGTAGACATTTTTTTAATACTATTGTAGGCGTAACTTCCTCATTAAAGCTGGCAAAAATGCTGGTGCTGGAGATCTGTTCTTTACACCGTTTTCGATGTAGGGTCCCGGTTTAGACATCAATACGGTATGTAGGGTAGGTAAACAACCAATAGCACATGCAAGTTCCGGTGAGATGTACCGGCAACCTTGAATGTCTAAAAACTTCAACTTTTCACAGTGAGATCGTACAGCTTCTAGTGTTCTGTCTGTAAGTTGATTACAACCCTGAAATTCACACGTTCTGGAATTAATGTCTTATAGGTCGAAAGGTTAAAACAATAAAATTAGGCATAAGTAATTTAAATTACAAAAATTGTTTTAAATAGTAGTAAGTTGATAGTATAGAGCTTATTTTTAACTTTTTGACAGATACTAAAAAATTAAAGACAAACATAATACTTTTATTGAATGGTAGTATGGTGAAGTGGCTAGGCAAATAAAACTTGTAATATAACACCAGATTAGGTCACCCTCGGCAGCGGCTCAAGCCTAGGTCCGTTCCCTCGGCGTGGAGCCCTGGAGTGCGCTTCTCGCGAGATACAGTGACACAAAATCTTACATCACTGCAACAACACTACACATATCAGCTCCACACACGTGCACGCATACACCCTTACACATGAAAGTGGAAATGTTTTGTTTCTTTCTTTTATCGAACTGAAGTAGTTTAGAAAATTATTCGATACGAAATATATACAAGAGTTGTTGAGGTATGTATGCTTGATACACATATATGTTCCTACAACTCATATATATATGAATAGTTAGCTTAGGATAGCTCAGATAGGTCGCAAATTCTGCCGCCGCCTCTATATGGGGGTCGTCGGATCCATGGTCACCTACGGGGCACCGTTGTGGGTCGACGCCTTCAACCCCACCAATATCTGTGCGCTGCGAGCCGCGCAGCGTACCGTGGCTTTGAGGGCGATACGACGGTACCGAACAGTGTCCTCGGCGGCGGCCATGGTGCTGGCCGGCTCCCTTCCCTGGGAGATAGAGGCGGAGGTGCTTGCCGCCGTATATCAATATACGGCGGTTAATAAACGATTGGGGGAGCCTCTTGCTCCCACAGAAATAGAAACGAAGAACGAAGAGGAAGGAGATGGTGGAAAGGTGGAGGCAGGACCTGGCGGACGCGCGTTTCGGTCGATACACAATCGACGCCGTCCGCTCGGTCCAGCCGGAATGGTATCAGAGGGGCTGGGGCTCCCTGACGTTCCGTCTGGTGTGGGTGCTGACCGGGCACGGGTGCGTTGGTTGGTACCTGCACCGGATAGCACGCAGGGAGCCGACCGCCGTGTGACATCAGTGCGGCGTTGAACCGGACACCGCGCAGCACACTCGGAAAGAGTGTGCTGCGTGCGAGGAGCGGCGCCGCACTCTGGCTGCGGCGGTAGGTGCTGATCTCTCGCTGCCGAGCGTCGTAAAAGCTATGCTCGGCAGCGAGGATATATGGAATATTATGGCCTCCTTCTGCGAAGAGGTCATCTCGCAGAAGGAGGCGGCGGAGAGGGTCTGTGACCAAGACCCTCATAGTGGCCGTCTCCGCCAACAAAGGACAGGCAGGAGGAGGAGGCGGTGGTTTGACCACCACCTCCCACCATAACCGGTCCAGGGAAGATATGTCGAGGGGCCCCATCTTCCCATTGCACAGGTCTGGTGGACGGAGGAGGCGGCCGGAATGTACACAGCTGTCTCCTAACAAGACGGGGTCCGACGGCGGCGCCTTTGCTGGTGGGCCAACCGCTGGGGCGGCACGATGAAGTCTATAGAGATCTCGTGCCGCCCCAACCATTGCGGAAGACGTACACCGTGGGGTTTTAGTCCGTGGTAGTCGGACATAACTCACCCTCTCCCTCGGTAGGGTGGTGTATCCATAAGGGATATCCCAACGTACAAAAAAAAGATAGGTCGCAAATTGCACATATCAGGCAACAGCCCAAGCCGAGGTGTGCCGTGCACCCTTGAGATAGATGTCAAACAAAATGGGCTGAGTGCCCTAAGCGCTCGCCTTAGTAGTCCGGTGAAGCTGTTATGAGTTAAGCTGTCAATAATGCAGTCAGTTCAAGAAAAAAAAGGACTTTATGTATTTTCTTTAAATGAAGAAATCAAATGTTCTTACCTTAAGTTCAAGGTGTTTTAGCCTCCGCAATTGCTTAACAATCTCTTTAACAGCCTCATCTTTTAAATTGTAACAATCTGCCAAGTTGAAATACTCTATGCTTGGACAGTTTTTCACCAAATGTTCTATTCCTTCATATGTTATTTGTTGACAACGGCTCAAGTTCAAGTTAACCAGTTCTTTTAAGTTAAATGCATAAGTCAAACTTACATCCGTTATTCTATTACATCCACTTATATCCAAGTCTGTGAGTCCTTTCAACCTTGCTAATGAATAGCCCGAATATGTGTCCAATGATAATTTTTCACACATTAACATTACGTCACGTTTTCGTTGTGCGTCACGAACTATTTCCTCCTCAGCTCTTGATCCTAAATATATCTTTTGAGATAGACGATTTTCTTCATAATTTGACATGATCGGACCATCGTAACTACTTTCTGGCTCGACTTTACCCATCCCCGTTAAACCAGCATCAGAAACTTTTTCACAGTGACTTATTTTTAAAGACTGTAATGAGATCTGATTTTTAAATATAACTTGGATAGAAGTATCAGTGACTGCATTAAAGCAATAGCTCAAGTCCAATAAACGCAGGTTTGGTAATTTTTCTGAAATCATTATCAGTGCAGTTTGGTCTAAATTCAATGAATTAATATCTAGTTCTTCTAAGACTGCATTTTCTTCTGCACAAATGCCTTTTTTGAGACCATCTTTTGTTATGAGTTCACACTGTGAGATGTTCAGACCTTTCAATTTTTTTAAGTTACATAATTCAGCTACACCCAAATCAGTGACAGCTCTACACCTTTTAATATTGAGATATTCTAAATTGACTAGATTGTTACAAATATGTACAAGTGATTGATCCGTCACCCTTGTACATAGTCCTATATCAAGTTCCTTTAAGGATGTTTGATGCATAGTAAGAGCTAGTAATCCTGTATTTGTAAGTTGATCACAAGAATGAACTTCTAGTGAATCCAGTTTTAAGTTTTTAATCTCGGATACAGACTTTAATGTTACCCCATCAATTAAGGTGTTGGTAAAGAGCAATCTTTTAATGTTTTCTGCTCGGGAAATGATCACTTGCAGTACAAAATAAAAGGTAAATACACTTTCAGATGGGCTTTGAAAGATATCAGTTCCAGCAGGGTAAAATTTTTTCACCAGACCCAAATGAAATTGGAGAGGGCATCCGGAAAGATTTAATTCTTCTAAACATGGAGATGCAGAAACAAATCTATTAAATAACACATCAGTTATGTACTGGTTACCAGACATGTCTAGACATTTCAACTTTTCTAGATTATTCATTAGAAGTCCTTCAGTTTGCCCCTCTAATAAACGACCAGACATAAATAACTCTTTACAATTTTGTATATGAAGAGCTTCCAGGTTAATACAATTTTGTAAAATATGAACAAATACTTTTTCACAAATATCACAGTTTTTCAGGGTTAAATTTTTGATTTGTTCCCCCATTTTCTCCCAAAAGTTGTTAAGTTTATGAGTTATTTCTACTTCATTAAAAAAGAAATTTTGATATGTTGCCGATGAATTCTCAAATATGTGAATAGGTGATTCAGTTTCACTTATAAAACTTGATTTGTAAAAAACAACTAATTTATTTCTTAGAAACTGATGGTCGTTTGCTGCAAAATACCACGATCTACATGTTTCACTTGCAGCTTTTCGGTCTGATTTTGGTAAATATTTGAAAATGTGCACTAAAATCTGTAAAGAATTATATAAATGGTTATAAAATATATAGTCTTATATCGTAAGATTCGTCGAACATTACGTCCGTATGAAGAAAAGTCAATATTACATAATACAATCTTATTAGAATTTTATCGTCGATAATCACGTGAATAAAATGATGTAAATCTCGAACAAAGAAATCAAATAAAATGATTACATATTTATAACAAGCTTATGTGTAGACATGATAAAATATTAAATACCTCATAAGGAATTTCCATAGTTCTTATAATAACAATGAATTTATATATATTTATCTCTTATCAATCTATAAACGTTCGAATCAAAATAAGTTGTATTTCCTTATTTTGATTATAATTGATTCGTCTGATTATGACATACCTGATGACAGTTGTAGCAATGTTACCAATGTTATTTGCCAAATTCCCCAATATTCTACTTGTAGGACTAATAGTCTGTGCAATATTCTACAAACTTTGCGATAGCACAATCAAACTTTTACAAATTATTTTATTATATTATACTAGCTTTACCCACAGCTCTACGCGCGTTTTTTTTTTAAATTGTATTAAAGAATTATAAAATTGTGAGACTATGTAGAATTATAGAAATGCTCTTTAGAAACAATTGTAAGTACGAAACGCACGCCGCTTACAGTAATATGTAATGTGTACATTAAATATATAAATACTAACAGTGAACCAAATGAGATTTGTCATCAGCAGCATATTTGGAACCTTACCCCACCATATAACTACCTCAGCGCTCACTTACACTGTATAAGGAACTAATGAAACAATTACTTAAAATACGATTATAAAGATTTATATTTACATTACATTTAATATACATTTCCATTGTAATTAAAATTTTGTGACTATAAAAAAATAAACGCTTATTTGTTCCACAAGAAATTGTATTATGGAACTCTTTACGTAATACGTTTATGGTCTAAGATCTTATTATGAAGACCTCGTCTATCTTTCAAGTTACTAATAATTATAATGACGAATTTGTAACCAATAATTTGGTAATTATGTCTCTAATTATAAATAAAGAATGAGTTGAAATCTTGCTAAATTTCATACAGAAAAAGTCGCGGGTAACAGCTAGTCTAAAATAGAATAACCTCAATTACTTTATATAACGTTTGCTGTCTACCAGTGAAAGTCTCGTGCAGATCGGTCTAACAGTTATAGATATAGCATTGCGGATGAAACCACAGTTAACAGCTAGTATAAACTAAAATTACTTGAATTACTTTTTATAAGGTCAGCTATTTGTCAATGAAAGTTTTATGAAGATCGGTTGAAACGTTTTGGAGATACAATGCAGGTGAAGCCACATTTAACAGCTAGTTTAAATTACAATAAACTAAATTATTTGTTATAATGTCCTCTATGTGTTTGTGAAAGTCTCGTGAAAATAGGTCTAGCCGTTTTGGTAAAAGCATTGTAGACAAAGCCGCGGTAAACTGCTAGTCTAATTTAGAACAACTAATATTACCCGATGTAATTTCAGCTATTCGTCAGTGAAACTCTCGTCAAAATCGAACTAGCCGTTTCAAAGATTACCCGGAACAAACAGACAGATAGACAGCCGACGAAAATTTAAAAAATTGTATCTTTGTTATCAGAATCGTGTATACGTTCATACCCAATCAATCTATTTTTTTTTTATTTTGATATTGCAAACAGACTCTTTATTTTTATTATATGTATAGATTATTGTATGTATTGATTTTTCGATGTAAAATCAATGTTATTAAATGAGTTGAAAATTGCTTAGATGCAGGTAACGGTTATACATTGGGTGACAAAAGAGTGAGGTAAACAAAACAACTACGCAGTTTCCGAAATAATACAAATACATCAAACAGAACAAGTTTTCAAAGTACATTTGTACTTGAATTTAAAATAACAAGATTTTTTATCTACTACTTTGTTGCTGCAGTCGATATTCTGTTTTGTAAGTAAATCGATAACTTAATAATAAAAATACACAGTGGTGGTGGCGCAGGAAAAACTGCGCGTGAAAATATCTATGTCTATATGCAACATCTGTGTTTCGGTAGCTTATCAGTTCTCAGGGGGGTTGGTTTGTTCATATGTCATTGTTGAGATATTTTATCACTACATGAAACTATATGGTAATTCTAAATTTATAAATATTGGTTTCAAGTTATATGTGTATTAAATATATTTTTGCTGATTCTTTGTTAATGGAAATTTTAAATTACATATTTGATTTTAATGTTTTTATTACCAATAGCCATTAAATATACTGCAATATTATGTTTGCAGTTGATTTGGGTATTATATGTTATTCTTATTTAATATGTGTAGCGTTTCACTTCTATTTCTTCTGGAAAATGGTAAAATACTAATCTCTTAGAGGTATTGTATGTCAAGTGTGTCATACCTACGGGAACATGGATAGATTTCCAAGTTTAGTGGGCTTCATTTTCAGAAGAGCATTACAAAGTTCGTCGCCAAGGTATAATTTTGATCGCTATGTTTTCTTTTACTGAAAGTATATTTCGATATTTTCATATGACAATTAAATTTGGTGTTGGTTTGTTTTTATACATAAACACTATTTCACTAATTGGCGCCGGCATCACAATCTCCACCATTATCTTGTTTAGGAAATAACTCAGCAAGAACGAGTTCTTCCCTCGTCATCTCTTTTTTAAATTATTGCAAACATATATTTCCCAAAAATCTGAATATGTACTTGTAAGAGTTGTAAGTAATAATCACTCTTAAAAAAAACTGGTGATATACAATATTTAAAAAGTTTTAATTTAAATAATTGTAAACGTTCTTATTACTATTCACAATTTTGCGATTAAATAGTAACGTTAGACCTCTACATATCATAAAATCCTTAATCTGATTAAAGTTCCCTGCAGCTTAGGTAATTCTCTGAAAATTGACAACCCTGATCAAATTAAAAAAGAAATCTTTTTTCAATTGGCGTTGTAGTAGTATTCACTCTGTGGTATTTGCTAGAGTCAATATTTCAATTTATATTAAAACTAGCTGTGCCTGCGACTTCGTTGGTACGGAGCTTAATGCATAGGACAGGCATTACTTGACTGTGTCCAGATATTATTTATATGTTATATAATATCACGTTTTTGTAAGAGATTGAATTGCATTCATTTATTTACCTACTCTTTTCTCGTAATTAACTCAAGCCGTTATTCAAATAACAATAACTTTTTCTCTACACCGATTTATATTTTTTTCTATGAGGTTTTATCGTAAACGCAGTCAATGATATGAGTTATAATGTCATTGAAACGCAGTAGTACCTTAGCAGTGATGTGTCCAACCGACAGACAGATTTTTAGAAAAGTTTTAAATGTATTTTATTAGTACTTATTGTTTAGACACATGCAACACTTTTTTCACAAAAATCTAAAACTACAGACAATTTAGATTTAAATTCTTATGTATAGATATTTAATAACATATTTAATATGCCCTACTTTTAATTCTAATGTAATGTAATTAATAACATAACATGATATGTTGTAAAAATGCATAAAAGTTTATAAACTATGAAAAACAGTACGTGACCAATTACATATATTCCCGACATAAAATCCAATCTAGACTGATTTAATTTATCAAAATTATTACTAGTACTAAATAACAAAGCTGTAAACTATATACACTCAGAACAGTTAGTTCCTTCATACAAGTACACTTAAGTTCTATTGAAGTTAATTTTGTACTCAGGTAGGCAATTAATGTGATTATAAAAGTATATTAATAACTTATAATCGATTGCCTTTGATTTTTGTACAATGTTGGGTACTATTTAATAATAGCCAATTGTCTTACATTTTCGATCACAAAATTTAAGGATGAAATCCTCGAGATTACAAGAATTAAGGCTCTACATGAATTAAATAATGGCATAAAAAGGCTCTTATATGAATATTACCCAATTAATCTGGTTTATAATATTTAATCGTATAAACTGTTGTCCTCTATATGATAACCGGTTTGCTGAAGTGATTTAAATAAAAATATTTTCATGAAAATTTTTGACGATAAATTGTTATTACTGAATTATACCTAAACTTGTTTTATTGAGAGTTTTATATTTGAGTAATAACTTCCTTTATATATACATTATACACGTATAAATTTCGAGCCTCTAATAGCAGATACAATAATCTTACGTGGTTCAGTCATAATGAGTAAGTTGTGAATGTCAATTCGGGCCAATAGCGTGTCAATTTCAGAAAAATAAACCCGACATAGTAACAGGCTTCGGGTGCTACGTTTTGGAATCAAGCAGGAAGGCTTACAAACTAGCATGACAGCAACGACGACGACAGTGTTGTAGATAATGATGTGAACGATGATAGTTACTCAGTAGGCTCTGTGATGCACTCGTAGCCTATATATAGCATTTAAGAATATGGCATAACGTATGTGATTATTAATTTTTCGTTTCCATAATTCAGATATTCAGTATATACTAGATATATACTTATTATATAGCTCATGTTAATTGTACAAGCTATGGTTGGTTTGCCATCAAAATTTCAAGGAAATGATTTTACTCAATGGTAATTAATTAGTTTGAACTTATAGTGCAAACTTAATTTTAAATTTCAGTTTGAATAACTTTTTAAGAAGTCGGTTTATCGAAAAACGAGAACACATATTTTTAGTAGAGAGTTCTATTTCCTACAAAAAACATATATCGCTTATTAGAATCTGTTCGTTGGTTTGTAGTCACAAAATGAAATAATCCTGTGTCAAAATGAAAAATAGAAATCTCCAGTGCGCGAATTTCAAATACTAATGTCAAGGCTTTCCTTTTTCTCAGACATCTTTTTTCCCTAATCCGATGATGTTTCAATGCAGATCAAAAAAGTAATGGTTGCTTTTTTTTACAGTATAATATTCATCTTAATTCTTTGCAAGAAGGTAAAGCTTGCATATGTTTAACTTATGAGTTTGCGCGCAAGGTACGTATATTGTTTTTGCCACTTGTTGGGCGCCAATAAGTCTCAGTAAGCGCGAGGTGATCCTCGCGTTCGGCCACGTGTCCTGTCGTCGCGTCTTTTTACTTTTCATCCTACTTTCACGATAAACTTTATTGTGTCGACCTGTAAATGTTTATATGTTACAACATGGTTCGGAATTTGAGTTTATGGTTATATTGAGTTATATCATTGTTTAAAAGTATGTCTCGTAGAAAACAGGCTAAGCCCAGATCCCTTAAACGTGAGTATCCACCAATATTTTTTTATTATATTTCAGGAAATGTTACTTTAAATATTATAGTTCAGGTGAAAACATTCCGGTGAATAGGTTACATTCTTTAATTAAACCTATTGATATTATCACTTAGATAAACACGAGTATATAGTAACTGTATATTCATTAAGCTACAGGAATATTTTTGAATAAATGATATATAATATATTCCATAATTGTGAGTTGCCGTTAGTTGCTTTTTTCGTGGCTTTTCTCGTGTTAGTGTACATTTGAGTTATCCCTCAGAAACAGTATACAAACAAAGTTAGATCTCATGAGCGGCTCTAGGTCCAATCCTCCGGATTATTCTCGCTATTCCTCAAGCTCGCTGATTGCATAATACAGTAACATCACACACATTAACTAATACATCCCTTACAGACTCTTTCTCTTTCGAGGTAGACAATCGTAGAAAAAGCTATCAGATCCTAAATGGATGTAGCATATATGTATAGCATATCTGTTGGATAAATGTATAAGTAATTGTATAGTTAGCTCGCTTGGACAATGAATGCTTTTCACGCTCGCCACCAAGCCCGGTAATGCAGTAAAGAACCTTCAGGACGTCTGCGCGTTGTCAGTTCGAAAATAATAGGGTGGCAGCTATGAACTCAACGATGTCTAAATAGGGGTTATGGAGAACACATAATCAAGGTCACTAATAGACTAAAATGTTATAAATAATAAAATTTAATTTATCATTTTAACCGGATACGATTTGTTTTTATTTATATTGCCCGAACAGTATAAATAATGCCTACATCAATCACATGGTCCATGACAATAATATAGCTTTCGAGTTCAAGTATTTTGCTCAATGAATGTCGAATTTTGCATTGATCATATTTTTTTTGCACGATCGACAACACAATCTTACTAGGGAATGCTTCAGGTAGTAGGTACCTGATTTACTCGTATGTGTTGAAAGATAAACATTTTTGATAACTTAATAGTGTAGAGTAACGACATATCTTTTAATTAATAAATCTTAATTAATTAATAAAAATCTTAATTATTAAATAATAAATTAATGTTGCGTACAATGCGCAATGATCGCGTTTAATACATTTTAAAATTTCAGTGTAATTAGAATGTCTTGTTGGAGAACAGTCATTTTCCCATACTATGAGTATTATATAATCTACTAACAGGCCCGGCGAACGAAGTCCTGCCTTGAAAATAAAAAAAAAACTAAAATTCAACTGCAGCGCCACCTACCGGGTCCAATTATGAATCTAAACCATTCTCGAATCCACTAGAACACGCACACAAAATTTCATCAAAATCGGTCCAACCGTTTTTAGGAGGAGTTCAGTGACACACGTACAGAAGAAATCTGTATATAAAGATATTTAGTGCCTATTTTTTAATTATATGATAAACAATCTAAATATAGGTTATGAAGATACTTTAAACATTTTGAAAAAAAGAAAAGAAACAATTTTGGGTAAATGTCACATATTGTTACTTGCGTTTTACACAAACAAAAAATTAGACCAAATCTTCCCTTTACAGTGCGAACATATGATTTAAAAAAATGGCAACTGATCAAATGAACGTGAATTTGTCAGTTCTGACAAAATATTCGAATATCTTACTATTGCGTTCCGCCACACTCACTTTTAAAATTAAAATTATGTCACATTTACATCCGATTTTCCAAATATTTTATTTCATACAAACCTTACTATGATAATTAGAAACAGCAAATAAATGATTCACGCATTTGGTGCAGTTATTCTGAAATGACGAGCTTCAACACTCGGTAATTGATTTTTATTTATATACAGTTCTGGATAATCTATACTAATATTATAAAGAGGTAAAGTTGGTGAGGTTGTAGGCGGCAATCAAACTAGTAAACTGATTTTGAAAATCATTTTACCTACAGAAAGCCACGTTATTTTTGAGTGCCGTAGACTATATGTTAATCCGAAAAATGATGACTTTTTTATAGTAGTCGGATTTACAAAGTCGGAGAAAAAATGGTCGAACGAATAGGTTTCTTACGAACGCTGCTTTAACGCTGAGAGATATATGATTGAGTTCTAGAGAAAAGTTATAGAGCTTGATAATACCTACAAAAATGTCAAATATAGCATATGTCTAACAGTTATATTTAAGTCACAAAAGGTACCGTACCTAACGCTGCGCGTTATAAAAGACGTCCGCGATGCATTTTTACCGACCCTCCTGATTTAATCACGTCAGCGAACGATCAGTACCAGCCTGTCCCTCGAAACACAGAGTGCTCACGCCCACGCCCGCGTAACCACAGATCACGCCGCCGTGGTCTGGGGGTTAATTTCGCTCCCGCACATCCGATTAGGCCTCCCACGGCAGCGGCTCAAGCCTAGGTTCGATCCCTCGGTAGGGAGCCCTTGAGTGCGTTGCTTGCGCGATACGGTGACACACAAATATACATCACTGCTACAACACTACACGATCACCCCCCCCCCCAAAGTGCACGCCTACACGCTTCCACATGAAAGTGGAAGGGTTTACTTTTTTCCCTTATCGAACTGAAAAACTCTCAATTTTCCGATAATAAATATATGGAGGAGTTGTTGAGGCGTGTATGCTTGATACACATATACGTTCCAACAACTCATACATATATGAATAGTTAGCTAAGATAGGTCGCGATTTTGCATGCAACAGGCAACAGCCAGGCCGAGCTGTGCCGTGCACCCTTGAGCTGGTTGCCAGAATGGAATCGGCTGAGTGCCTTAAGCGCTCGCCTTAGTAGTCCGGTGAAGCTGTTAAGACCTTACTGGGTCAATAGCGTAAACATTACGAAAAAAAAAACACAAAAGGTAGTTTTTGTTGTGAAACACCTAAAGGCGGTTTAAACCTGATTGTTGCGTGGCGACGCAAAGAGTAACTTTGCTCTAATAACGAAATACTCAAAAACATTTGCAACCTCATCTGTATAAACATAAGTTTCAAATTGGTTTGTCGGCCACTCGTTATACTAGTGTTACGCGGCACGAGCCGACGACCTAGTGACTTTTGATAAATGCCGCGAAACACAATTTATGGAACAAATTTGTAATGGTTTTATCTTTTCAGTATGCCATAGCTGATACTGTCGTAATCTGTTATTTTATGCAAATAACTTATATAAAACAATTTCGATGTTACACATCTGCCAGGCGTCCTGTGACGGCTCAATTTTTTTTATAAATGTTTACCGCCTAATAAAGTGGACACGGGTTAGCTAGTGTTATAATAAACAGTATAATTTGTACAATGGGATGTAGAGTGAAAAATTAATGGGAGAACGTCAATGAGAAGACTGAACAGAGGGTTGATGGATGCGACGCGATGTGGTGGTGCGGTCACAGCGCAGCGCGGCGCCCTAATATCAACGTTTTATCAGTGACGTAGCGCGGTCAGAGTTAGTGGCGGTATTCCAGAGTACAGACTATATATATACGCAGCTCTTGGTTAATGATTAACATTTAGATTACCGATTTCACTAAAGCGAATTTAAAAATAATGTGTGTGTCAATGTGTTCATGCAGAGGAAGTGAAATTTATTTGACTTATATGCAGTAAATTATGTACATATATGAGAATACTCATAAACTATATACTATTCGATTTTCCGTATTGTAAGTACTTACCTATACATTTACTGATTTTTGTATACTACTAGACCTAGACATTTATACATACTTACACACACAAATACCTTACGTTGAACGCGTAACGCATAACGAATATAACACTTTAATATATTTTTACGATTTTTTTTTAAAGATTTTGTAAGTGTCTTTGTATCTATCTATTAAATTAATTACAAAAACTGCGGACGACTACGTGTGTATTAAATAATGATCCTTATTAAAATATTCACCGAATATTGAACTCCTATTTTATATCATATCAGGCAAACAGTCATGTACAGTCATCTGATGTTAAGTGATCACCACTGTCCATAGACACTTGCAACACCAGGAGAGTCGCAAGTGCGTTACCAACCTGTATTTGGGGGAGGAAGGAATACGGAAGGAGAGAGAGGAGGAGGGGGATTGGTCTTCCATCTCTCTCACTCACAGAACGAAACGCAACAATGCAAGCACTGTTACTTAACGTCAGTTTTCTGTGAGAGAGTGGTACTACCCCGGACGAGCCGACCTATTCACGCTGAAACCAGTAATAGCTTCAGCGTGGCTCTACCACCTAACCTATAATCACTTACCACGTTCTCATAATCTTTTAAATATTATCAAAAACAGTTGGTTATCTGCGACCCTACTGTGACCAATATAGCATGTTATCTTTATCCAGATAGATATTTTAGTTATGTTAGGAATTTAACGTACATAAAAATTATCTTTTATATCGTATCATTTCAAGGACTCATTTAGAAAATATCATAAATTCAAAATTGCACGCAAAAAAAAAAAAATGGTGGCATCATGATTCTTATTCTACAATTTTGATATACTGAATATCAAAGTGACAAAAATAGATATAAATCGTTTTTCATGTAAGCCGAGGTGAGTCGCTACTAAGTAATATAAGAAAATCTTTTAACAAAATAAGTGTGTGTGTAATTATGTACACGCGTTAGAAGTTTTGGGGTGTAAGGGGTGTCGAGTAACATCTTAAGACTTGAGACATCCAAGCCAACCTCACCTGCACGTGGTGCACCCTGCTGAATAACGAACGAGGCAATGGCGACAGCGGGGTGGTAGGGTTTTACAGCCCGACTGGGTCGCAACCACCATGTATATGGCGAAAAAGCCCGTCATAGTGACTCGCTTCTGCGCGTCGCGTTTCGGGATCAGCCTGTGCATATCCGGTACCGGGTGACTTTCGTCATTATGGCCGGCATGACAGCGGCGATCGGCGATGGATAATCTGTCTCTCGGTGGTTGTCGATGTTTTTGGATTGTACTATGCTTACCATCAGGCATAGTGCAGTCACTTTGTCGTGCTACAATAAAAAAAAAAGTTATACTTCTTTGGTGTAACAAGATAAAAGTCTTTTCAAAAATTTTATCTTTCACCTTATTCTACGTTTGTAGAAAAAACGACAGTAACAATAAAAAAAGGTATTTAATGCATTGAAAGTTTTAATACAATGAAACAAAATGTTGACTATACCTAACTTCAGAGTGTCGGTTTTTTGTGACGGTGTGCGCGCGCATCGTAAAATTTACTGTTATAATTTTTCCCTAACGCGCCAAAAGAATTATAATCGTAACTTCAAAGAAAACAAAACACCAGAGTTTTCGCGGGTCGGAGATTAGTTTTAGTGTAACTAATGTATATGGGCTGAATGATAAGAGTAGTAGATAACGGTGTCTTTTGAATGAAATACTATAATGTTATAACTGTATATATCGATCTAGTAGCGTCTAGTACTTTCATAATGCGTCCCGAGGGACGTGCGAGGATGCTGCGACTTTCCGACTGGCTCCTGGGATAACTAATGCAATACTAGCTTTCTGCTTCTTGTACTATATTCTATATTCCATAACCATTGTTGTATAATACTATGTATTTATCTTGGTTCTTCAATGGTGCAATGAAAATTATATTAAGATTTGACTACTTTTGTTAGCTGTTGTTGCCTTGTTGCGCGTTTTACGTATGGATGGCACCTACATAATAAACTTCGCAATATTGATGGCTCTTACGAGTATTTATCTTATTGACAGGTAACTCATATTTACTTTAAATTGTTTAATGTTTTTTTTTGATGTAATTTTATAATAATCTTAGATGTAAGTTTTGTGGAGCTTGGGACACTTTCGGCCTCGGGTATAAATGTAGCGTTTTATCAACAATACGTAAAATGTATTTAACATTAATCAATAGATATTAAATAGTACTATATCAAATTAACCCAAATATATTATATTATATAGTTAAGCATGTCATTTTATCACTTGATCTCAATGTTATTATAAGTATTCATAATGTCATTGTTTGACCCAATATCAGCGAAGTGGGTGTCTCGGTTATAAAGGTTATATGTTAGTATATATGATTTTTGTTGTAACAAATATCCTTATATGACTATATTATTTTATACTGTTATACCCTACACAAAACTAGTTATAAATAAACAAATGATGACTCATCGAGGCGTGGGAAACAGGAACACACACATTGAATCCATATCGGTTTGATTATTGTAAGCAAGCAATTGTATTTTAAATAGTACGTCTTCAATCTTTTCGAATCTTTCGAATAAAGTTAGACTTCCAGAGATTTTCACCCTCCGTTTTCTTAGGCTTACAAACGCGCAACAGACCGTCCGAAATAGTTTTATTCTAGACATCAGATTGAGTTCAAAGTCTACAAGTGGACTACAACACTAAACTATAAATGCGGCCGTAATGTGACTATGTGGTAGTGGGTCTGTTTAATTTTTGTCTTTACGAGTAAAAATATATTTCTTTCCAGGCAAACGGCACTACTTGGGGCGTAACAATATATAAAGATTATAAAGACATACATTGTTATATATGGGATGCATAATATTTAACACCGCTTTAGTGATTACCATGAAAGTAGTTTTTATCTACATATAATTGTTTCTATATTGTAATTTAATGTGGATGAAGTTGCAGGAGGTTTCTAGTGTAATATATAATAATAATAATAAATTAACTTGTATGTGGCAAAGCCACGGTGAAGCTATTACTGGCTTCATCATGAATGGGTCCGCTCGCCCGCTGTAGTACCACTCTCTCACAGAAAATCGTCTATGATATAAAAAAAAATCTACCCAAAAAGTTATTCGAAGTTACGCTGATTAATTATATTATTCAGAACAAGCTAATATACGTAACCTAAAAGTTTTACGAGTAACTGACTTCAACTTACGTATATCTTTAGTAAGCATGTGTAATAAAACTAAATGTTATCAATAAATAAACCTAAATATCTAATTTATATGAGACAAGTTCGTAGTTTTGAAGCAAATTTACTGTTTCCTAGAAATTTGTATCCTCCATTTCACTATGACTACGTTCCACTAGAAACTCACAACGCTCACGCTCACGACCGCGAGTTTTTCCGTTCCACTAGCTCGCGAGCGTTGCGATCGTAAGAGCTAGTGGAACGCATTTGTGGGCGTTATGAGCGTTCAGATAAATAATAAAAATGGCGATCTAGAAAAAATAAAACAAAAACTTTGAGAGGTTAAGTCTTAACAGTAAATTCATATAATTATGAAATTCATTTAAGTATATTAAAGAAACAATGTATAATTTAATTTTTTTATTTTAATTATAATAAAAACATAAAAAATGATCTTATTGGTTAAATGAAAAATATTAATTTACCATGAAATAATTATAAATTAATTTTTATATTGAATTTTAAAATTCACAACATTTTTCAAAAGAAGTAAAATTATCAAAACTTTATTAACGTATTTAATTTCATATTTTATTTACGTATTTCAATACAATATGCTATTTAATATAAATATCCTATACCGTATCAAGTAATGACATTTTCACGGTCGCCATCTTTATTGAGAATCCCGCCAATTTTGACAACGCTCACGTCGACCCACGTCCAGACATGGAGCGTCGTGAACTTCGCATGAGCGTATGTTATGACGTCATCAATGACGTTTTCGCCACGACCGCAACGCTCGCGGTTGTCTAGTGGAACGGCGAAAAGGGCGTTGTGAGTGTTGTGAGCTTCCACCGGAACGCGCCCTATGTAAAATAAAACACATTTTATTTTAAATGACAACTGATGTAAAATATGACGTAAAACAATATATATAAATAAATATTTCAAATTCTATTTTTAAAATGTATAAAAAGATCTGAGTTTATAACACTATGTCTATTATATTTTCCGGTACTAATATTCAGCCCGAGGGCTGACATCACTAGGGCTCAGTAATACGTCAATTTCAGGTCGCCGCGCCGCTGTCCCTCGTGCGGAGGAATTAAAATTTTACGTTTAGTGAGAATATAAAACCTTCCTATCCCTTTTCATTGGGAGGAGAAGGAGAAAATTTCGCAATCTTGAAATCTGTACTATAAGGTGTTTTTGTTAGCTTTCAAGTGTGGTTATAGAATGACCAATACAATTTTAAAGAGTTAAAATGAGTCATGGAAAACAAAATATTTTTTAATTGCTTAAGTTGGATGTTTTATTAAGCAATTTTATATTTCATATTATTTTGGGCTTGCAATGTTTTTTTTTTCAATTCTTGTTTGTGGTTTTAATTGCCAGTTAGAAGTGGGTTCATATTGTTTTTTTTTTAAGATTTACATGTGTAAAAAAGTTGTGAAGTGTTTAATAAATGTTTGAAAATTACAATATTTAATAGTTATATTTTAATTATTGGACCATATACTTAATGTTTATATGTAGCTATCTCAGGTAACGGTTATTACTATTATTATTATTATTATTATTTTATGTCATAGGAGGCAAACGAAAACCTGAAATTAAGTGATCACCGCCGTCCTTAGACACTTGCAACATTAGTGTAGTCGCCAATACGTTGCCAGCCTGCATTTGGGGGAGAGGAGGAGGGAGGGGCGAGGGGAGGGGAGGTGTACTTACGGCGCTCTCACTGACCGAACGAAACGCAACAATGCAAGCACTGTTATTTCACGACGATTTTCTGTGAGAGGGTGGCACTACCCTGGCCGAGCCAACCCATTCATGCTGAAACCAGTATTAGTTTCAGCGTGGCTCTACCACCTACTTAATAATTGTAGAAATATGATATTTCCCTAACTACGCAGTT
Source organism: Antheraea mylitta (assembly GCA_014332785.1). Taxonomy (NCBI): domain Eukaryota; kingdom Metazoa; phylum Arthropoda; class Insecta; order Lepidoptera; family Saturniidae; genus Antheraea; species Antheraea mylitta. The sequence goes on along the minus strand of JACEII010000005.1, from coordinate 5,650,215 downwards.
TGTTAATAATTAAATGTGCAAACTGGAGGGAAAGTGCAAAAACAAAATAAAATGTATGAATATTTTATGCGAGGTGAAAGCTTTGGATGGATACTTTGTTAAGTCGTTTGAAGAGGGTTAAGTCAATTTGGTTTGAATGTCAACGTTTTTTTAACTTGGATTACCATAGGCTTTACGTTATTTGGAATAGTCTAATGCAGTTGTAACGTTTCTTTAGATAGCAGTAATTTGTAAATTTGTCTAAATTCGTGAATATTTTAATATATTATATACATTTAATAACTGGATTATCGATTTGAGGTGATGGCGGTTCGGTGTTTAGCACGTTCGGACATCGCGGCGATCGACGTAGGTTCAAACGTCTGCGAATCAACCAAAAGCTTTCGATGAAGAAAAACATCGTTATAAAACTAAAGCATGCTAGTAAGGGTTTTTCTAAACTTGTTTCCTGCTAAATGCACCACGCTCGCCCGAGGCAAGTTCGCGTTATTCTTTATTTGCAACCTAACTTAACCAAAGCGAGACAAAAGAGCAAGATGGCGAACATTCAGCGAGCACGGTGCATTTAAAACGTAAACTATTTAAAGCAAGTATTCAATACGTATTTAACTTTTTTGTAATAACACCGATAAGGTATTTAAAAAGAAATGAGTTCTGTTAGTTACTAACTTTGGTAAAACATCACTGTCACTAAACTGATAACGTTTTTTTAATATCTATTAAAACGATAATTCAATTGTTACATAACTTTTTTTAAATTATTTTGTGGAAACATTTACCGCCAATAACGGCTTCTACTATTATTACAGTACCAGCTTTTGCTCCCGTTTACGTTTGCGTTAATGTGGATTTGATCTATCTCTTGAGAGGAGTAAATTTTTTTCAGGATGAAAGGTATCTTATCTGCATACCTGACAACGTATATTCAAAATTTCATTATGATCAGTTCTATAGTTAAAGAGTAAAAGCGTAAGAAACAAATAAATGAATTTATTTTCGCATACAATATATAATATTAATTAGGACAATGTTATAAATGCGAACGTGAGTTTGTTTTTTTTAAATCATACCACGATGGTAGCAAACACGCCTGCGGGTCGCCTGACGTTAAGCAGTCACCGCAACCTTTGGACGATTGCAGCAACGGATGTGTCACATGCGCGTTGCCGATCCTTTAATGTTCTATTTACTTACCCCTTGAAGAATTCCATATTGTAGTCCGCAGGAAAAAAATGTTATGTAGTCACTCCTTATCCACTTAACCAATTTTTAAATTTTAAATACACGTTGTTAGAGATACAGCAATATGGCATTTAATTTGCATTTTATTGAGAAAAAGGTACAGTTAGTTGTTAAGCAAAAGCTAGTTATAATATAAATAAAAAGATTACAATATTACTGGTACATATACATTATGTATATTTGAGAATGGTTCATTTCAATACTGCATGACCGATTACCAGAAAAGTTAACACATCTGAGTGAGTGTATTTTTTATAAGGAACATTTTATGCTGTCCATTTTACTACATATATTCACCTATTTAGCCTATATTTTATTTTTATTTCATTTTATGAATGAACTCGCGTACTGTTCGTGGTAAACTCGTAGTGTAGAAAAATATAGTAAAACATAAATTTCGGCTTGTGATTGAACTTTTTTTTTAATTCCAACTATATTACAGGTATTCATTTACATTTTATTTGTTATTGTCTTATTTGAAGTTATATGAACGTTGTTATTAATAAATAACATCTTAACAAATACACGTTAAATTATTTAATTTATTCAATGTTCACTCATTGTTGTATATTTACACTATTGTGCAGACCAGATTAGGCCCTCCTCGGCAGCGGCTTAAGCTTAGGTCCGTTCCCTCGGCATTGAGCCCTTGAGTACGCTGCTCACGCAATACAGTGACACAAAACCTAACATCACTGCTACAACATCATACACATCGCCTATACACACGTGCACGCCTACACGCTTGCAATCTTTTTTCTTTTTCGGAGAAATAAACGACAAAGAGCTACCCTTATTTTTCCCTATACTATATAGTTTAGAGGATTTTTCCGACACAAAATACATATAGGAGTTGTTGAGGCACGCATGCTTGGTACCCATGCATGTTTCAATAACTCATATACGTATATCTAGAAAGCTTAGCTTAGGCTAGCTCAGGTAGGTCGTGATTTTTGCACAAAACAGGCGACAGCCCAAGCCGAGGTGTGCCGTACACCCTTGAGTTAGTCGCCCAAACATCCCAAATCGGCTGAGTGCCTTCAGCGCTCGCTACAAAGTTCGGTGAAGCTTGAAAGACCTTTCCAGGTCAAGCGTTCTCATTTGAAAAAAAATACCATTGTGGAAGATGTAAATTTAATCAAGTTGCACTGGTTAGTTTGGTAAATTGGTGACCACTTTAGTAACATATATTTTGATATTGCATATAGGGAAATTTTTAAGCAAGTAGAAATACATTTTCCTTGTTATTATTCCTTACTAATTTGTATATTGTCAAACTATATCAAGTTAAATAACACCAAAGCCTCTGAACATGTACGTTACTGAAGTTTGTGAATTAAAAACAAAAGTAGTACAGATTTTTTAATCTGTTCTTCTTGATATATCTAGGTTTAATTGAGTAATTCTTTGTTCCGTGTCGAGATGGAATCTTACTTTTATATTGTCATTGCGACAACAGAATTTAAAAAACTTTAAATTTTTAAATACCAGTTTTAAATAATCGTTTTAAAATTAATCTGTATCCAGCCGTTATTTCAGTTGGCCCCTATTACGTGTAACGATAAGAAGTTAATGGTTGGAGGGTGTGAAGGAGGCTTGCGGGTACTGCTAGGGCTGTACATATAGATTTCACTTTATTACAATTGGGCATAAACCGTGCAGATTCTAAAAGATTAAACTTTCAATTGAAGAAGCACAGATCGACCTAATTCATATTCGGTACGTTTAAACAGGTTAAAGAAGGTGTATTCCGGAAATATATTTCGTATAATGTTATTAGAGGCAGCCCTGGGTGTTGCACGTCCATAAAACTTGTAGAGGCCCCGCAGAGAATCGCTGGGAAATTTCCCCTGGGTGGTGCGCCTCCCCTGCGCGCCTCTGGGAAATACGCTAAAGCCATATCATAACAGTTTTATGTTGATGTTGACCTCTCATCTACCATCAAGTTGGATATTAATGTTCCGGTTAATTCTTACGATTACGATTGCAGATCTGTCATAATATATAACCTTTGTTACAATAAAGGAAGAAAATTAAAAAAAAAAACGCACTAGAATGCTTCGTACGAGATGTGATAGAAATTGCGTGTTAAAAGTATATTGTCACACTGTTCTAGTGACTCAATTCAGTGATTTACATTTTAGTATCGACCGGTTTAAAATTACATTTAACTAGCAAGCGGATTTTGCCGTAGTATGCACAATGGGTGATATAACGATGGTCATCGATTAAACCTCGTCATTCGATTGACATCTCTATTTTTGATATCCTTACTCCATTCGGTGAAGTTTAGTTATGTTGATTAGTTGGTATAAAAACGTACATAAGAAATTCGAGTTCATTATTTGAACCTCCACTAATCTTCTATAAAATAAAAGTGAACCGCTGAATGTGTCGTTAAGCACAAATCTCGAGAACAGCTGAACCGATTTCGCTAATTCTTTTTTGTTATGTTTGATATTGTCAGGAGAAGGAGAAGAATGCAAAACCTATATTTTAATATAACTTAGGCGGAACGGAGTTCGAGTGCACTGCTAGTAAATAATACAATGAATCATGTTCACAATTTCATACACGGTGATTGAATTTACAACTAAGAATAGCTCGTATTATGAGCATATATGTAGAGCTGTGATGGTTCAATGAAGCGATGTTGGCTCAGTTGATAGTGTGTCCGGACACCGCGTTTATCGACGCAGGTTCGAATCCTAGCGACTGAGCTGGAACATTCTTTGAAAAGAAAATATTGTGATGAAACCAAAGCATGGTGATAAAAGTTTTTCTGAGCCTGTCACCGATTACCTGTCGATGTGTTCAGACATATGCATTTGAGAACCAGCCCTTTTCTAGGTTCACCATCTGTAGCCACATCAGATGAGAACACAATAAGGTCAAACTTCAAAACCTATAAAATGTAAAAACGACATCTAACACCGGACGAATAATCGCATATATATCACATATATGTTAACCATTGGTGGTGATTAAACCTGAGAGTTCTCGGTTTAGAAATAGAACTTCTACCACTGCAATATGAGGATTGTCAGTTTACAAAATTATAACAAACTTTATAGTTGATATAAAAAAAATATATATTAATTACGATGTGTACTTAAGTATACATTTACAAATTTTTAATGTTTTCATCTTCACCTGAGGTTTTCTTCACGTTGTCATTTTTATACTAAAAAAATGTAATTCATAACAGATAACAAATATTTTTTTAAATATAATAAGGAATATTATGATATATAATCTAAATATTTCTACAATACGGGACAAAGAACATTAGTAGTCCGGTGAAGCTGTTAAGACCTTGCTGAGTCAATAGCGTAGACATATCGAAAAAAAAAAAAGAAAAGGACAAAGAACACGTTCATTACTTTTGTTAACAGTTTACAGTTAGCTGCGATTTGTAATTTTCAGTTAATACGTAGAAATCATTACACTCACACTTTCCGTATTTAAAATTAATGTTGTTATAAAAATGTAATAGAATGAATAATAAAAATGAGGTTCAATGCCGACATTTAATGAACAACGACTCATTTAAACCTAAATATAGCAAGAACAGATAAATAAAACTAAATTATTTTTATTTTAACTTAGTTACACGTTTATTATACTGAAATTAAAAAATATTATAATCTATGGTTTTTACAAACGTTTTAAAAAACGGTTTTTAGTTTTATTATTATTATGTCATTTATGTGAATACAGGTATTTTTAAAATAAGGTTTTTCAAAAATATTACGGCATCGTCCTTGCTTTTGGTTGAGTATAGGTGGTGGCCAGGGGGGTTGGTTCCCTGAGGATGCGAAGTTCTCACCCGCCGCCCACGTTGAGTCCCTCGAGATCTGGCCCAAGCAGCCGCGTACCTCCCGCTCCCTTGGGATCCCACTTCCCACCCCCCGCGTAGTCGAGTACCGCACCCCCTCAATGGTTCAGTCTCTGAGGAAAATACCAGTTGAGATGTTCCGTCTTTTAATTGATGACTAAATAGCTTAGTCGAATGTAAAAAAATGTATAGTTTGTTATATTTTTATAAGTAAAATTTTGCCAAAGAACGTTAGTATAATTACAAAAATATTCTGCATTAATTTAAGTAGCGATATATAAAATTTTAATCTTTTTAATATAAATGTAACCGTAACAGTAAACACTGTCATATACAACGGAAATAATAATTGCTTATTAATCCAATATTGTTTAAGGAATATAATATTCTATAATTAACTTATGTATTACATGTATTTTGTTTTAAACTACCTATGCCCGCGACTTCATGCTCGTAAAACTCAATGCAGAAAACAGACATTCGTTCACTGTATTATTTATACATTATACCCAGTCTTTTTAAGAGATTGAATTGCATGTACTTACAAACTATTTTCTCGTACTTAACTGGAGCCGTAAATCAATTTGCAATAACTTTTGATTAAGTGGACCGATTTTCATAAAACAAAGACTAAATGTTACTCGAAGATGTACTTTATGATTCTCTTGGTAAGGTTTTTTCGTGAACGCAGTACTTTAGCAGTAGTGCGTGTACAAAAAAACAGACATGCAGATAGGTATTTTTAAAAATGGATAACATGTATTTTATTACGGAATCTTAGACACCTGTAACAATTTATTTCACTTGAATCTAAAAAGTACAGACTCGTTATATTTACATTTTTGTTATGTTTTTCGTACTTCTGATCTGAAGGTTCTCGTCTAAATTATTAAAAAAAAACGATTTATCTATAAAAAGTCAACAACAAAAATATATTCAAAAATAATATAAAAAGATAAATATATTCATAATTCTACTTTTTTTAACTAAACTAAAATTAAAGTAGTTTGAATCTTTTAACCGTTGCAAAAATAAATATTTATTTTGATTACACAAAAGCATTATTGTATATATGTATGTTTATGTGTTAATATAAGTACCTGGGCGACCGAGCTCGGTTATATATATATATATATATATATATAATATCATTTGCTGACACTCGGATTCGAACTGGGGTTACAAGAATTTTCGAAGCAACCGATCTCCATCTGAGCTTTACCTTTATATTCTATTTTTTCATTGCCTAAATATTCAGTTAAAAAAGTTTTCTATCAATAAAATCTAGCTAGATCGATTTATCGTCACCGAAACTACCTACATACTAAGTTTCACGGAAATCCGAGATCCTGAATATATGTACAAATATAAAAATATACAAGAATTGCTCGTTTAAATTGATTACAGCGAATGAATACAAACCATAACCTACAAGGCTTAGTCCCGCGGCTTGATGTGGTAAGATTTTATCAAAACTATGGGCGTGGTACTATTTTTTAAAGTATCGTTTTTTTTCTTTCAACAGTATGTAAGTAAAATATCATGATAATCGCTTGAGTAGTCAAAGCGTGAAAACTCAAACAAATAAACAAACTCACATATAATTTAATTGGACTTAATATAACATCGGAGAAGGAAGAATATTAGTAAATTATATTTAAATTATAATAGCTATTTCTAAGGTAGATGGAGCTGGACTCTAGAGTGCATTAGTTAACGATGTTCCAGCAGAGGAGTGGGACAACTCTCTCGACACCACGGTCCTCGGACCGCCCACGCCCGACCACCACTGGGAACGCCACCACTCGGCTATTCCCATTCGGTATCATACTAACGCCTTCGAACACATTAAAATTACAGTTTCCAAGGATATACAACTAAGCGAAACTACAATGACTTGCCGGCAATTGGGACTGTGTTATTATTCCTCTGTGTTTCACTTGGTCCTTAATCAAAGTTATTACTTATTACTTTCATGTAGTATGTACATATTGTAGACAAGTAGGGCACATTTAGTCATGATTGTATATACATTGTTGTACACATTGTGTCAGTGTTTTGTGTTATTTATAGTAAAATCTGTGAGATAAATTAGTGTAAACAAATGAATTAGATTTCCGAAGTCTGAGAAAAGTTATTGTAACTTAGTTCATGCATCTCTCTTAGAAGAATTGTTTACTATTAATAAATAATAAATAAAATCATATCGATAATAAACAAATTCAAATTTAATAATCAGTCAATTAAGTTGTTTAAAAATAAACTTCTTGAAATTGCCACGATTATGGATTAACAATTATTTTGTACGAACCGTAGTAGCAATAATTGTCTATTTAATCTAATTTGTAAGTACGAAATAGTTTCCATAAGATTTGTGAAAAGTACTTGAGAATTTGTAATACCGATAACGGGGGTAAGAAATTGAATTTTCAGTCGATATTGTAGTGGAGCTTTGGTGCTGAATGCGTCCCGGGCGAGACATTACACACTAAAGTTATGATGGGCTATCGTCGTAGCAATGGTTCCTTTGATGATTCTCGGTTGCCCGAGAAATAAGTTGTTTATTTTCATAGAACTCTAGAGCTAGTTAATAATCTGAAAATTATCTTCGAATGTTATTCTGTCTGAAGATAAATCATTGACAGCGAATATGCGTTGATAATAGCTATATAGCATGAATATTTGTCCGGTTAAATAAATTTAATGAATATAAGTACAATAATAGTGTAGTTTCTATTTTAAATGCTTATAACACCAGCATTTAGTGGGTTTATCCATCGAGCCGTGAACACTCCGGCGCGGGACATTGTGGCTTATAATCTAAAAATTACCCTAAAGGATCATAATAAAACCACCATAAAGGCAATAACATCATTAAAAAATCAACTCGAATATTTATCGTTGAATCTATAATTGCAGTTTGCATTGAGGACTGGATACCAATTTCATCTTGCTTAGATATACATTAAAAAATGTAAAGCATTATTCTCTTCCATTGTCATTATAGCTTTTAAAACCACACATCTTCTTTGCATCAATAGATGAGTACGCTATTATTTATTTGTCAACACTTTGTTATATATTTGGATTTTTTTTTTTCATTAATCAATAACAAACCTGTAATATACATTTATCCATAAGGATTTGGACGACGCATGAACACACTAAAATGAATTTTGTTTTTGGGTTAATGTCATATCGAATATTAGGTTGATAACCTCGAAAATGTACCTACCGACATCACCTTAGGGACATGGTGAACGCTTAGACCTTTGTTGAGATTCAGTCTGTGGCTTGTCTTTAATACTGAGAGTAAGAAGGTTATGAACATATTAAAGTAATTGCGTGCCTGTGTAAAAATCTTTAATTTATTAAAAATTAACAGTTCAAGTATTCTGTAATCAGAACTGATGGTTAGAGCAGAGGGTGCGGTCAAGCCGACTTGAACGGAATGTAATCACGCCACCCGCACCCAAGCAACACTACCTTTTAATTATGGTAACATAAGTTTGTTTGTGTTGCTATGAAGTTATAAAAAACACAAAGAATTAATTTAACTAGCATAAATATCAATTGATAGTATTTTATCAATTGAAGAAAAATGTGACGTGCTGAGATATGGAAATACGACCCTCTGTGGATCCAGCAAAAACGAATGTTACTATCTATGTCTATAACTAATTATGTATGTCAAAATATATATGTTAAAATATAAACCAGATTGTTCTTTTTCAGTTCTTCTCGATTACAGGGTTGGATCCGATGGTAGCTTTGAGGTTCATAAGTGCTTCGTCAGGGCCTACATTCAATAAAGTGTTTTTGATTTTGGTACAAGCTGTTTGTGCACGAAATTTCATAAAAATCAGTGAAATGCTTTTGGAGTTAAATCCGGATATACAAACACAGAGACAACATTATTTTCAACTTATATTCGTGATCAGGCCTTTATATTACTTAACTTTTACAAATCTTTGGAAAAAATATTAAATTTACAGACAGAACTACAGATATATTGGTCTAGATAAAGATAAAAATAGTCGATAATTCCTATAATAGCAATAATGTACTAGTAAAAATAAAATTGCCAGAGAAAGATAGTTACTGCGTGATAAATATATCCGGAGTTGCGGGCGCAGCGAGTGCAAAAGCTATGGGTGACTATTTAGCCATAAGAGTAACTTTTCTTTTCGAACTGACTACCCTATTGGCCTTACAAGACCTTTACAGCTTCACCGGACTACGAACTATGATTTAATTGAAACGTCATGCGTAGACGCGGCGCATAATATTTAACCAAACAGATAATTATCTCGTTAGTTGCTTAAGCGTCTTTTTACAATTCGTTTTCATCTTTACATAATATGGTACCTCAGAACTCTGAAATCTCGATTTGCAGATAGATAATTATGGAATACTATATGTATATATGATTATACTTACTTTTTTTTTTATTGTAGCACGGCAAAGTGACTGCACTATGCCTGATAGTAAGCATAGTACAATCGAAAAATAATAGCGACCACCGATTGACACACTGTCCATCGCCAGTCGCCACTATCATGCCGGCCTATAAAAAGCTGGATATGCACAGGCTGATCCCGAAACGCGACCCGTAGAAGCGAATCACTATTACGGGCTTTTTCGCCATATACATGGTGGTTGCGACCCAGTCGGGCTGTAAAACCCTACCACCCTGCTTGCGCCATTGCCTCGTTCGTTATTCAGCAGGGTGCACCACGTGCAGGTGAGGTTGGCTTGGGTGTCTCAAGTCTTATGATGTTATTCGACACCCCTTACACCCCAATTCGACACCCCTTACACCCCGATTCGACACCCCTTACACCTCAAAAATTACTATTAAATTAAACTACTATTAAGAGAATTATTTGACCATCTTCTTTTATTAAATGGACATTTTAAAAATCTTCACGGTAAACTAGGGTTATGAGTGACGTGAGGCACAGTAAAACAGCAAGCGGGCCAGTGATTTCTGGTCCCGACGGACACGCACCTAACTCGAGGCTTCCATGTCTACACGTCGAAGCGCACATTATCCTAATTAGCTTTCACTACGCTTGTATTCATTAACTTGATGTATTTGTAACTTGATTATAATTAGTCACCTACTCGTCTATGTTTATACTTTAGCAATTTGGAAGTGATGTTTTTTAAACTTATTATATCGTACGTACATATAATGTTTACAGATCTAAAAGCGATTATGCTTTAGTTGAGAGCGTGTTCCGACACCGTGTTGATGGATGTAAGTTTATAGGTGGTAGAGCCACTCCGAAGCTATTACTGATTTCAGCATGAATGGGTCGACTTGTCTGGGGTGATATCACCTGACCTGCAGAAACACACACGTGAAGTAACAGTGCTTGCATTGTTGCGTTTCGTTCGGTTTGTGAGATCGTCGACAAAACCATCTCCTCTCTACGCTCTCTCTTTCCCCTTCTCTCTCTCGCTTCCCTTACTCTCCTTTCCCTATTCCCCCCTCCTGTAAATTTAGGCTGGTAAAGCACTTGCGATTCCCCTGGTGTTGCAAGTGTCTATGGACTGTGGTGATCAGTTAACATCCCACCTACCTATTCGTTTGCCTGCTTTGATATAAAAAAACAATAATTCATGCAACCAAGTCACAGCTTTCAGTGAAAGAAATCGTGATAAAATCATAGTATGGTGGTGGGGATTTTTCGAAACCCGCCTGGCTAGCTTCCACCCTCAAGTTGAAAATCATTCGCTAAGCACCTGATTATGGCTAGTGCACTCGAGAGCCAGCTTCCTCTAGGTTGATCGTGTCTACCATCTTAGACCTTATCGTCTTTGATATGCGATGAGATTTAGGTCAAGCTCTAAAACCAATAAAGTATAAATAAACGTCATATCTCTTAACGCTTAAACTCGTACAAAAGAATTTCATTACAGGTCAAACCAGACTAGTGCATAATTTAGTATAGACTAAATTATGCACTAGTCTGGTTTGACCTGTAATGAAATTCAATTTAATATAGATTAAATTGCCCTCAAAAATATCTATATAAAAAAAGATCCTTTTTTTATGTCATGGTTGGCCAACGAACAGGCGTGTCACCTAATATTGTGTGATTACCGCCGTCCATAGACACTTGCAACACCGGGGGAGTCGTAAGTGCGTTGCCAGTCTGTTTTTGGGACGAAGGGAGAGAAGGTGGGCCTCCGGTGCTCTCACTGACCGAACGAACAATTCAAGCACTGTTACTTCATGTCGGTTTTCTGTGGGTCGGGTGGTAGTACCCCGGGCGAGTCTACCCATTCATGCTGAAACCAGTAATAGCTTCAGCGTGGCTCTACCTCCTACAAAATTGGTACGGAAGATGTCTTCTATCAATATTACTGTCGTTATCTAAATCAGCCAACATAGTTAGTATACAAGGTGTTGGTTAAATCTTTTTCATATACACTGTGATCATAATTTGCAGTCGTTGATAATGTAATGTGGTAATTTTCGAGGGACCTAACTTTTGATCTATTATTCCCCTATACTCGTTTCACCAACAATTTGTTTCCTTCGAGATCTTGATATCGTGTTTACTTGCCGCAACTTGCATAGCTTGTAGAAGCTTTGCGTAACTTGTAGAAGCTTGTAGCTTACGTTGCTTCTTTAGTGCGATAATCCTGTAATAGCTCAATGTATATATTCCTTTGAAGTAACAAGTAGTTATGATAACTCTAAGCATCACTGACCATATTTTTTTTTACTTTGTCAATATATTAACTACTTGAAAAGAAATATATCGCACCCTTAATAAAGTAAAGGCATTACTTAAAAAAGTAGTTTTTTGGAAAACATCATAAAACAAATCGAGGATTACATTATTTTTACAAAATTCGCTCTAACGCCTTTATTTACACAGTCATCGTTATGATGGTCGTATCGTCGGTTTTCTTTGTCTGTAAGATCCAATGTGCAGAGCTAACCCCAATGAGCATTTCTATTGCAAAAACTAAAATACCTATAATTTCGGCACGTGTCCTTACATGACAGACATGTTGTACCGACCCTACTAAGGTGGGATAAGGGTAAGAAGAAGAAGAATAACAAAACTAGACAAACAGATCAGTAAATTTTTCGGCACTTTGATATGCATTCACTGATCCTGTAACGAACCAATCATAATCACCTATGTACGTGCACGATATATCTATTTGAATAGGTATTCTACAACCATAGTATTTCATAACGAAGAGTACTAACTATAATATTTTATTTTGTTTTTCTAAATATGAGGAATTAGCTTTTACCCTGTCCTTTTCTGTACATCTGATGATATGTACCAGATTCCATAATAACACTGGTCTGCAAAAAAAAAAAAAAAATTCTCCTTGTGTTCATGCATGAATTCATCATATTTTGTGCTATAAACACGGAATCTGACATACAATTAAGTACCACACGTAGATTTCCAATATAATATTTATTTAATTAACAAACAATATTATTAAAATATCAATTATCATAACGAAATGAAAAAATATTACGGTCTAAGTTTTACAGTGAAAAATCCTAAATTATAGTCACAAAATGAATAAATATCGGTCAGCTATCCATTATATGGTCAGAAAATTTGTTATTTTGTGGTTTTTTTCCTTTTCATCGTTTCTATTGAAGTTTCTCGGCGAATTGACCAACAGAAATCAGCAAGCATTGCTGCTGACCATTTCCCACTGTAGCGTTTTTCAATCTGCATTATATCCTGATGAAATCTTTCACCATGCTCATCTGATACGGCTCCAAGATTTTCAGGAAAGAAATCTAAATGAGAGTCCAAAAAATGAATCTTGAGTGACATATTTCACTCGACTGTTCTGAAGTCACAGCGAATACTGCGCATGCGCCTATGTACTACCATAAAAATTTGTAGTCCGGTGAAGCTGTAAAGACCTTACCAGGTCAATAGCGTAGTCAGTTCGAAAAAAAACCATAAAAATCACCTTTGCCACTTTCTTTCTCTTACAACTCGCTAAAACTTATTTTGTACATACACTGTTTGTATATACACTGTTTGTAACATTGATGCGCAAAAAAAATGAAAAATAGCCAAATTTTTAATAAAAAAAAATCATATAAAAAAATCTAGATGTGATGGAAAAAATCGACCAACGACAAAATTTTTTAAAGGAGGGTTTCATTGAAGACAAGTGTAATTGGTTTAGTAGTTAAGGAGTGAAAATGTAACCAAGCAAACTCACATCCACATTTACAATATTAGTAAAGATAGTTAGGACATAAGTAGTATAATAAAAAAACTAAAAAGAATAACACAACACAAGATAGAACCAGATTTCATAAAAAAGTATTCGTGTAAAAACTTTTGTTTGCTATCAGATCATTTTTCTAACTTGTTATTAAAGGAGTCAAGTAAAATAAAATAAACCTGTGCCTTTGCAAAAGTAAATCGAGAAATTTGGTTCCTTCATTTTATTAATATTATTACAGCTCTATTTTACTATCACCGGGTCGTTTACTGGAATTGGAGAAGCAATAATATTATCATAATAATTGTAGATAGCGGCTCGAATGGGATCTGAGTAGTTTCTACACACATTTAGCTTCTTATTATTGTATATTGTGATATCCTTACAACTTTAAGAGAATACCTTAAAAATATACGAAATAACAATTGCTTTTCCAATAGAATACGTTCGGTAAATATAAAGCTAATATAATTTTAGGGAGGTCAGTTTTATTCAGCTAAAAAATCCATGTTATAAATGTACATTTTCTTCTAATAGTATGAATGCAGTTTTCATAATAATAAATTTATTTAACAAAAAATACTGTTACAAGTGTTTGTTAACGACTTATCGAGTTATAGGCTTCATACACAATGACCGTCATCACCTTGGTGAAGGTACGTCAATTAATTATGTGATCTCATAATGTTTCGGTTTTGACGAAGGAAGGCGTTCGGTAAAAATCGTTCTAAAACTATTTAAAGGGTGAGGGGCTCAATAAAGATTCCACGCAAAATTTTTAATGTAGAGGATATGCATTTTGTGTTAATTATTTTATATGCTTTGAATTCCTATAGAAAATATAAGTATGTATTTTAACATATGTATTATATATATTGGCCTGAGGCAAAATACGTACAAATATCAAAGAAATGTATTTAACAATAAATATATAACAATATTAAATTTTACCTTTCAGAAAGAGGTGACTCAAATATATGACTAAAATTGACCTGAGAATGATCTTAATAAAAACACTTTATATAATTAATAATGGTTCCTTAATTCTCGTATTTGAGGTAAGGTAACGTAGTACTGATATACTGAAATAGTTTTTCCATCAGCAAATAATCACAGTAATTCATAAGCCGTAATTTGGTAAATTGAATATTTATTTATACATTTAAAATGAACTAGTGTGCGCCCAGTGGTCGACATTCGACTATAGTTAATTGATTTTTTAAAGTTTGAACTTTATTAGGGTTATTTTGTCAAATGGTATACTTTTATAATCAAAGGTTTTCATCATGGCTATTCACTTATTTGCCATTTGCCATGATTTTTAATTATATAAACATTTAAAAAAAAACTATGTGTAAATGAAAATTGAAATTAATTATAAATTTGAAACAAAAATCACGTGGTAAAACTCTCAAATTTTAAGCAAACATAACTTTACGAAAATAAAGAAATTTATCGCAACCCATGACACAATTTTCAATCAATTTTACACGACACCATGGGTGGGTGGTATTTCGGGGTGACATTGAATTAAATGTAGTCTGTTCATTATCAGAAATAGTGATATGCCCAGTGTCATCGTTTGGAAAAGTAATGGATCTACAATACAATCAAATGGTGAATCCAATACAAAGATGTTTTTAATAGTACCATTAGCTTTTAAAAATAAATTCTTTTTTGATGATACATGAGATTGAACTGCAACATTGTAACCGCGGAAGTCTAAGACATGGATTACTTTTATGAACAAAATCCTTATTTTGATTATACAAAGTATTATTTGGCTCATTTTTTTTATTAAATCATCATTTGAAGTGAGTTCACCATAAAAAATAATAATCATTACAATAATAGTTATATTTTATAATATCATTGTTGAATGTAGGATAAAAATGGTAATTGGAACGTAAGAGTTAAAAAATACATATAGTTGAGCATAGCAACCGCATTCACAACCTCTTTTGAACTTCGTAATTATTGACGGCTGTCAAAATGTCTTTTTTATTTACATGCGTGTATATGTTGTATAAAATTCAAGCAGTAGTGTGAGTAGTGCATATTTTAATAAATTTAATGTACTTCCAATGCATTTTATATAAAATAAACAGCTTTCTGCACTTCTCCGTCATATAAACTTTAACTATGCCAAATTTCAAGTTCACCCGTTCACGACAAATAGATTAAAAAGGGGTACATTTTTTTTGCTTCACGTATTAACGACACGAGACGAAACGAGACACCGTTCGACTAATTATTGTGACACTTTGAGCTTCTAAGAAGATAAATCATATTAGCCTACAATGTACCGTAAGAGAGCATAATTGTAGAAGTGATTAAAATAATTTTTATTATTTTGTTTTTTTTTCAGCCGAAGATGAAGATTGGAGTGAAGATGTCCAAGGTGCTGTTGATAAAACTACTGATAGTGTAGAAGGCGAGTGCAGTGAAACTCGGGACAAAACAAAACATTGTGACAGTAGCATTGAAGAAGAAAAAGCAGACACTGAAGAGCTGTATGACGGTGAGCAAATAGTTGTCAGCATTTATAAAAACGTGGAGAATGTGCTCGAAACAAAATATTAAATACCGTGTAGATTTGATGAATCATTATTATTTTTAAGTGAAATATTAATTTATTTTATTATTCATTGTGCTGCTTTGTACATAGGAGAATTACATACTTTTATCAATTGCTTAATGCTGTTAAAAACGGTATACAGCGCGACTGGTTAGTCGCCAGCAATATTTTTACAGGATAAACATTACTCGATTCTCGTTCTAAATCAATAAAAAAATGGGTGTCCAATATTTGACCTAATTACCCAGAGAAGATCAAAACCGATATACAGTCAATACGTGATTTACGCAAAAACGAATTGGTGTAATTAATAAAGAAATAATTAAATCAAACAGTGTCGCGCAGTCTTGCATGCGTCCCGCACTGCTCCCGCCCCGTTTCCCATTGTTCAATCGTGCAGCGATCTCACAATAAGCAGTTACGTAACACTTAACATTGAAAAGGGCTCCTCTAAAATCGTTATTGAACCTAGGCCTGATTTTTGTATCTTTTAAAGTGTCTTTTCCATACTTTAAAAAGTTTAGAACAAACCTTAACTAAGGTATTCTCTTTATTGTTTATTAGTATTTGTTTTGATATTATTATTTTATATGTTAAATGTGACCATGGAATCACCTGGTATTTTACTAGCTTTTGCCCGCAATTTTGTTCGCGTGGAATAGTTACTTTGTTCGAGCTCCACTCTTATTTGTCTTAGCGTGACGATATACCTCAATCCTTCCTCGATAAATGAGCTATCTAATACTGAAAGATTTTTTCAATTCAGAGCAGTAGTTCCTTAGGTTAGTGCGATCAAGCAAACAATCTCTTCAGCTTTATAATATTAGTATAATAGATATAGAAGTCTAGATAACTAAATAAGAACAAGAAATATAATACTTTTAAATAACAAGTTTATGTTTTTCAAATTATATCATATTCACTATACATAGACAGCAAAAGCAAACGGTCTTTAGTAAAATCAGACACGTGACATAGCCTAGCAATGACGTGGGGTTGAACGCAATGAATGACATAGCGACGAACTATCGTCCTACAGTGTGGTGCATTGCCACATCGATGTGCGGAAATGACAGAATACTGCATGCGTTGATTCTCCTACCTTTATTATCGTGTAGGCTGGTTGGGAATGTGTCGTAAACTATTAATTTATATTTCTCATTGTGATTTAAGCGACCATTTTGAATAATCAAAAATAGTATAAACTCTACATAGATAAAGAAATGAGGGGAGTACAATTTATAAGACTTTCTTCCTCTTTTTTTGTAGTTTTTTAGATTTGCTTTTTGAACTTTTTGTATGACTTATTTTGCCTTTTATCTAAGTTTCTGACTCTTTTAGGTTAAATAATTTATATTTTATTCTTTAACCAATTTTAGGTATCCATTGTCCTTATTCGTATTTTGAATATAAAAAAGCGAAGCACGTGGCGTCATGCTAATAAAACGGGCAACAGCCAAGCCGAGGTGTGCCGTGCACCCTTGAGCTGGTTGCCAATATAAAATCGGCTGAGTGCCTTAAGCGCTCGCCTTAGTAGTCCGGTGAAGCTGTTAAGACCTTGCTAGGTCAATAGCGTAGTCAGTTCGAGAAAAAAAAAAAACTGAACAGATTTTCATGCGGTTTTCATCAGTAGATAGAGTGATCCACGAGGAAGGTTTGGGTATAATTTAATAGTTAGGTAATTCGTCTAGACGTTGTTTATTATTAGGGCGGAATAACGTCCGACGAGTCCGCTAGTAATAGCTAAAAATATGTTTTTTTATGTTACTATTTTTATTATTTTAATCTACGACGAAGTAAGAAGACACATCACATAATTGTTTATGTTTTATAATGTATAATTCTGTCATGTATTCTCAAGGCAATCTTCGTATAGAATATAATAATTGGCGTTACTCCTGGTGTTCAATAATGTTATCAATAACAATTGATACTATAATAACTGATTTTTTTTTTATATTAGTTATATAATAAAAAATAGAATATTGAATTGATTAGTAGGACGCAGTAATTGACAGATACGTTTGATATTAAATAAGATATAATTACTTTTGGTGAGAATAACACATGATATATGAGAGAGAGAGGGAATAATTTCACTTACATTGATTTGATTTTAAATTGAGTGCAGCTTGTACTGTGACAACCAAATATTTAGAGTCACATACTAAAATCACTATGACACAAAACTGCTGATTAAGTCTATGCAATAGAAGTTACTATCTTTTAACACAATAGTAGAGCTTATGTTCACTACGCCACGTAGTCCGGCAAGTAAGTCAATATATTTTCTACGTTATTACAGAGTCACAGGATGCTGCCGCGAGTGAAGCGAAGATGCCTGAACCGTGTGAGCTTGAAGATGGTAAGTACCATGCTAAATGCGTTTCAATTATCAATCTTGTAGCTATAACTAAAAGTTTAGTTTATTCGTTTGCATATACCATAATATTCTATCGAAACCTTTACAAAAAAATCGATTAATCCTCTAGTTTGTTCTGAAACCTAAATCTATGTAGTTTCCTGACAAATAAGTTCAACTTATTTTAAGGCTTGACATTTAGTGTTTTTCGTAGTTTTGTAATAGACTTTTCGCTTAAATTATGTCTTTTAATATGTTAAATATCTCAATACAGATAATAAAGCAATATATAATAGTGCAAAGCTTGCCTAGTTTTACTATTGTTATACACTTTTGAAGTATTTAAATTCACTTTTTTCCAGGTTTCGTCGTTTAAAACTAAATGGCTATGGGTAAATTAATCAATGTTGAACCCAATAAATATTTACAAAACCTATTCTGCGGGCAGAGCTAGATTTGAATGAGATTTTGTACAAAAGCAGCATATATCATTCCCAATCGAATAAGCTACAAAAATTATCAATTATTAAAAAAATATATTCACAAATATTTTCTTTATTTAATTCATTTTACTAACCTTCACCGATTTTAATGGAAATTTAAAAAATAATGTTTCTGGTAGGTTCTCCTGCCTTTTTGTATTTTTTGCAAAAAGTATATTTAAAACCAACAATTCAAAAAATACCTACAATGAGTTTAATTTTGAAAAAGTTATAGTAATTTTAAACAAAAAAACAAAAACGTAATTTTCTTTAAAACATTAAATTAACAATAACATATTCAGCCAAAGCGAAAGGGGTCGAAGTCAAAAGTAGTTGATTTGACGTGGATTACCCCATCTACATATATGCATAATATAAATACACATGATAACAATAATTATTGGAATTCATACTTCACTAGCTAATCACAGATCCTAATCGCTGCCACCATACGTTCTATACATTTTTGTTAACAAAGTCAATGTACTTATATTAAAATGTCCCTTATAAACCCTTTATACAACACTACAGAAAACCCTTTGTCGTCTCACTACGTCTAAATCTTCATTGAAATTCATAAGGAGAGTAAAATAATAAGAAGTCCCTGACTTCCACGGTGATGCGTTTTTACTACGTTTTAATGTTCTTTTTAGAGCTTCGTGAAAGGGTGTGCTGAGAACTTCTCAGTTCGAAGCTGTGTGACCATCGCGTCGCGTCGGGTGCTTTGCGAGTTACGACTCTGTCCTCGCTTATCTCGCGCAATTCGCGATAAATCTCCACCGGGCTCCGTGGACCTCAAATATTTACATGCTAATTCGTAGCCAGATCTGCACCAGATTATAAATAAATCTGCCATCCTAGCGTGTCTCATCATGGGCACGAGGCGACGCGATGGTGCCTCCTTTATCTTTCATGACTTAAGTTTTTAAAACATTGGACCGGCTCGTAACGTAGACGTTTTAATTTTATGCCACCTAGATAATTTATCTTTTATGTTACCTAGTAATGATGTAATATTTGCAAGAGTAGCTGGGAGTTGTAAAATTTTGTGACTGTTTTATAAAGATTTTGTTACTAGGACACTATATAATTTTAATTGTTTTGTAAAACTTTAAGCACAGTAGCATTGTCATGATGTTATAAACTATATGAGAAGTATGTTTTACTAAGTTTTATTAAATATTTTTTTCAAAAATAAATTGAAAATCATCGGGAGAATCATCGCAGACATTCTAAAATGTATGTTACTAAATATACCTACCTATATGACTCAACATAAAAACAGATTGTATTATAATAGCTGAACTGTCCATTTACAAGAAAATAATCACACTTTCATTTGTTTTGTACGTGTTTATTATTTTATTTGTTCTGAGATATGAGAGACTGTACAGCATAAAAATAGAGAGGCGAATATAGTTTTAAAATACGAATAGTTTATATGCTTCTAAACTTTTTGTAGACCTATCTATACTTACCTCAGAAATTCTCGTTGTTAGTTTCTTGACAGACAAAGCATAAACTAACTTTTATTATTGTAGCTGAAGTACGTTATATTAGGAATTCATGCTAAACAATCGGGTAATAACGTAGAATACGTTATAGACAAAGTCTCTCTACCCTACGGCACCCTAAGTTAAAAGGCAAATCACTTATTGTTCTGTTTTATTGGCCACTCAGCATAAAACAAGCGCTGAATTTCACTAGCTAAAGTAGAGAGAAAGGCTCCATAGAACACTTTGTTTCTTTACTATGCTGGGTACTATTAGAAAATGAGTAAATTTTGTACGTGTGTTGTCGCAGAGCGTTGTGAGGCCAACACGAGTGTAGCGCAAATGTATTCTCTACGGGAACGATAGGAGGCGCGCGGGGGACGCAACGCCGCTGAACTCGAAGTTGGGCGCGCGGGCTTGGTCCCGCGGGACCTCGGTACAGGGACTGTACTCGCCGTATTTCTTAATATATGACTATTTAATACTCATTACCATTTGTGGAATCGATACGATTGTGACAACCTTATTAGTAAAAATTGTGTAATCAAACGGTTTAAAGAAAAACAATAGAAAGTATTTGAAGACAAAATTAGTATCCACAGACAGTGGCCAATCTTCAGTTAGTGCAATTTGTGTGCACAGTCTATATTAGAAAACATTATACTTTTCTGGCCAAACTGGCCGCACTTTTATGGATTGGGTTGGATACGAATGAATTTGTATATTGTTTATGAGATTTATAAATACGATTGCCCTATAAATTTTACACGATAATAGCAACCTGTCAAAACATTTATTTGATAGCTCAATCGACTAACAATTGTTTAATTTCAAATAAACTAAAAATATAATTTACTATTACATTCAGAACCCGAGTAAAGTGTGTAAGTATAAGTGTATAAGTATAGGTGTAAGTGACAGAATGTTCACTGCAATTAGTGGTTAAAAATGTTAACTACCTTATTGGATATATATTAGTAACGCAGGAAAACATACGCGGGCGTGAAACCATGATATATATTAAGAAAGGGATATATTAATAGTTTGTATTTTTACATGAACAAACATGTTCCCTCTCATTTGTTCTACTTCGTCTTTCTGTGCTCTATATTTTGATTTAGTTAATCAATTTCATATCCACAATCAGTTTTTATAAATCCCTTAAAATTGTTAGCTATGTCGTGAGCTGCAACAAATTATTATTATTATTATTTAACAAATATCATCGTCGGGCTAAATGCAGCCCGCAGCCGCAATGTGACTACCACGGATCAATATGATTATTTTAAAAATAAGATTACCGAAAAATTAAAACACTAATGATGTGCAGACATTTCTGTTAAGTAATTGAAAAAGCAAGTTATCTAAAATATATTCCAGTTGGAAATTTTAGGATTCTCATGATTATGAACTAAAATGAATATTTAAGGGTCATCTGTTATTCTAGACTTTAACTAAATGTTTAGTACTAACTAGTCTGACATTGTTTAGTAGATTTTACTATCAATGTTTTATTATCATATATAGCAATTAGCATCATAATGTTTCTTTCGCTGACATATATATTATACAATATTAAAATATTATCACTGTAGTTTTTTAAAATATGTGTTTAACGATTTCAAAATAAAGTTTACAATAAATGCAAATGACCTTACTACATAATTGAATACACATATTGACAAAATAATCTTTTATTTATTTCTCTCGATTTAATATTAAAAAATAATACTATTAATATTATTATTATCTTGATAAGTGTATCCTTAAGTCATACGCTAAGTGTAACATCATCTAACGTTGAATTGTCTAAACAGGGTTCATTCAAAAGTTTAAATTCGTATTTATGTAGTTATCCCTTTTGATAATACTAGCGAGGTGTGAACACAACGCATTATCTGGAAGTCATATTATTGATTTTTCTGATATAAGTAGGCACTTATTCAATCGTTGTGATAGTTTTTCTGATTCGGAGATATTAAATTATTCCTGCACAATTACGTTCCTATACTAAAACGGTTTACTTATATTTATACACAGTTTACACAACAATATCATGAAGTTAAACATTAGTGAGTTATTTTGGCAACTTGGACGACGAACGAACAATGCCAGCAATGTCTGTCCCGCTCCGGATCGTGTCTCAACGGGTAACAGGCACGTGACTAATTAAATGCCGATGTACGATCGAGGATCGCGCCGGGGTGCATTCGGAATGCTACGCGGTGCTGGAGCTCGTGGCCGGTCTCACCACAACGCGTGCCTCGTTGTGTCAACAATACTGAATTGTTTCCGAACTTGGATGTGATATTTCGAGGAATCTATTATATGCTAAGTAATTTATTGAATTGCTCTATACGTATTATTCCTTTATTTGTCAATAAATCATCAAAAGAAAATATTTTCAGTATGTTAAATGTAAAATTTAACTATTTGCCTTTTCTAGTCTAGCAACATTTCCAATAACACTTGAATAAGCATTTAGTTCAAAATATTCGTTAATTTCTATTGAGTTATGAAGAGAACAAATGCGTTATAATAGTTCGACCGTTTCTTTTAATTTATAGTAAAATATTAAAAACTATAATTTGATACCTGAATTGCATCATTTGTAATTGTTAGACTGTAATAATTGTGCTTTACGTCTAAAGTGTTCACAAGTCAAATTCTCAAACAAGAATGAGATTAATCGTAGTTTTGATTGCGACAGTTACTAAATACATAAAAAAAATTAACGCTTGTCCTGGCCCATAAATATAAGAGAAAAATCCATACCTCTGAATCCGTATCTGTGTGATCCCAGGTGGCGCGGCCGCAGCGTTTGGAATTATCACATAGTGGAGAAGGGGTGGGTGCGGGCGGCGGGCCCGATACATTCGTCACAGGCCCAGCAGCCATTAGGCATTTAGATATGATCAGCAGCCACGAGGGATGACCCGCGAATTGTGGTTGCCGATTCAATGCTTAATTACTGAAAGCGTTCGTTGTTCAAATTACAGTTTAATCATTTTATCCATTTTAATCTAAGCTAATCACAGGCTTTAAGTATATAAGACGGTAACTTTTGTAACGTTAGCTCTGTCTCCGTACACACCCCGCGGTCCCAGGTGGCAATATTCTGGCCACACTTCCTTCTGTCTCTTGGATATTCTCAACTCGCAGATACATACGTAATATAGCCATATTCGCCGTGTAGAGCTATCAGGGCTTTTGATAGAGTATAGTGAATCTTTATTACTTACATGTTTGTTCATAATTATTCTAATAATAGTTTTCAGATTATATAGGTTTATGTTAGTTCTCTGTGTCGAAGAACATGGATTCGAATATTACAATGCCACCAATCGTTGTGGAAGTATAGGACAAAATAGTATTGGTATGTTTCCGAGAGTTCGACTCGATTTTTCAAATTATCTATGTGTAAAGTATATATGACTTGAAATGACATCAATATTTTCATTGAGATAACAAGAAATGTTGTCAAATACTCAAATAATCAAATTTAACATGCAATATTTATCCGAATAAACCTATTTATATATAATACATAAAAACAAGTGCTGTTAATAAACTTCAACACTGTTTGGCCAGTCGTCAAGATTTTAGGCTATGCTATTTAACTATAACTCGCCATTAGGAGGAGCTGGTGTAACACACTGTAAATTTTATAAATGTTTGAAGTAGATAATATCCAAAGCTACTGATCTGATTCTGAAAATATTATAATTGACGCAACATCGCAGGTTGTTGCTAATGTAATATGATACATATATACATATTTTATTTGAAGCATGCCATCATTGATATATGTAAAAAAAAAAATTAAACTTTGTCATAGTTTGCCTACTAGAAATGTTTAACATGTCATAATTTGTTCCATGCTATAGAAGATGTGCGATGGCAAGTTTGTTAATGGTCAATTCTTGTGACATTAATCAGAATTGATTGCTTTCAATTTCTACTGGATATACATGATATGAACATTTTGTACTTAAAAAATTAAAAGCATAAGTGATTTGATTAAAATTTTTCTTCATAATGCATTGTTTGCGTTTAGTCTGCACAATTAATTCCGCTATTGATAACGGAACATAGATAATAATGACGACCAACCAGCAAATCACTTCGTCATATTAGTTTTCTAAATGACTTTTTATCTTCCTATAACGACTTATATTTATAAGGCAAACAGTCTATTAAACGGTACAGTGTTTGTTTCGTTATTTTTACTCTTTTAAACGTGAAAAATTTTTCTCTAGAGAGACATATCGGCATCAGTCCACGGCGTTACCGGAATAACACCTTTAGTCTGAATGGCTACGCGAAAGGTAGCGTGCCCCCGGGGGGTAGTATGCTCAAGGCGGCAGAAAATTAACGTGCTCCCGCGGGAAATCTACCGCCAGCCTTAGAGCCTTTAGACCACTCTGCTGGGATGTATTTAATATCCAACGCTTAGTAAAGACTGATGCATATGATTTTAAAGGTAGGTGGTGGTAGGAACTATTGTTCATCAAGTTTTGGTAATCCAAATGCATTTCGTAAAATATATTGGTTCGGTATTTATTCGGGATTGTTAGGCACAATTAAACTAACATACTATACTGATGTTATTTCAAAGTCGTATACAATACAAATCAGCCTTTTCTTAATTACTCAATTGAAATTATTCATTAGAACCATTACAATTAAAATTTCATATTAATCCAGAATTTATTATTCACATTGATCACCATACATATAATAACAATATAAACCTAACGTGGCTGTGCATTTTCGATTTTAGTGAAAAGAATTATTGCGGGTGTAATAAAATGCATTTTAATCATTTTTACAAATGTCTGTCTGTCTATTTACCTGTTTGTATGAACATGCAACACTGCTTAGATACTTGGTTTCTCTCTAAGAAAATTATAAAACATATCCTCGAGAATAACTTAGTCGTTGTTCCATTAAAATCGATCCACTCTATCAAAACTTGTTGCAATTTAAATGACGCCTCGATTTATCTTATGGAATGATGTTTTAGATATTTATTTCAATTTCATTTTAAATAATTTATTGCACTATTAGATACTTTTAATCAAGTTTCTATAAATTACATATTTATTTACTCCTACTTATGTTCTTTGCACGTAGAACATTTACACACATAAAATATGTTACTTCCCAATATTTTGCTCGCAGCACAATGTATTGAAATTCAACATTGTATTGAAACTTTAAAGTGAATCACCCACTCCAATTGGAATTTAGAACAAGAGAAAAGTCCTTTAACATAGGGTTGCCCAGCAGCGACTCGGACACGGCCGTACTGTTCGTTCACCAAGTGAATTAGAGCACCTCGACCGCAGTCGGCGACCTCGACCGCGCCCCAGGCTTTGCTAGGGTCCATCAACTAAATTTATTGTGGTATTGGTACCTTCCAACTTAAAGATATATTATATTTTGCATGAAAATGAAACTGTGAAAATTTAAACTCTTTCTGTCTTTGCAGATATGGCAGACATTAAATCAGAAAGCTTGGATAGTTTTGATTCGGGTAAGTTAACTATTATACGTATCAGATTTAGAAATATAAATGCACAAAATTGAAATAACAACTTGATATAATAATATTTAAGTAATAAAAATTGTAAAAAATGTTAATATGGAGGCGATTTGGGACGCGCATGGCCGTGGTGTTAACGTAACCCTGGAGGGCCTTTGCCGAAGTCCCCGCATCGCAATACAGCCAAAAAGATAAAATGAACATAAAGTTGAGGAGCAGATACTCTGCTCAGAGGAATCGTAGTTTGCCTCTTGGCGGCACTAAATGACTACGGATACGGCTGGTGATACTCGGTTACAGGAAGCGAAATACAAAATGCGCGTTCTCTTACTTGTTATATCATAAAACCCTTTGTTCTTGATAGTTATAATAAAATATATTATAACATGCTGAATATAACTTACAAAATATTTTTTTCAACAGTTAAATATTGTTTTGGATTACACATTTTTATAATCTACTTTCTACAAATTACTACGTTTTCGAAGTATTATTGATATGAAACATCTATAACGGCGGGTCCAATTAGCTGTGAGTGTGGCGACGCGTCGCCTCGGTATGTGTCGCAACAGCATACGTCGCCACGCTATATGATTTTCGTCCGGCGAACACTCTCAATTTTTTCGTATTATGATTCGTATAAAACAATAAGTGTGATAGTATTTTAAATGATTGTTCCTAAAATGTAGCTGTGACTGAGAACGTTAAAGGTAAAATTGTATTGCGGACACCACCCGTGCCCGCGACCGTTCCGAACTTACAATTAAAACGGACGGCCGAAATTGAATACACCGTTCGTCACTTAGTACACAGAATAGCTACTTCATACAGTCGCCTCTAAGAGCTTAATTCCGCAATCGTGTAACAGACTTATTCTAATATGAGATTGTTTTATAGTAAACTTTTCCACGTACATAAAGTTTAGATAAACAATATATTTATATCGGGTATAATTGAGTATTTTGTGTACGTATAATAAACTCTGTGGTTTACAGAAATAAACAGATAAATGCTAAATTTTTTTTTGCTTAAAATTTTTGTAAAAACATTATCATAACTACGACAACAGTTTAGGTTTCTATATAGATTATTTAATAAACACTTTTTACTAGGAATCAAAAGAGTTTGTTAATATTGTAATATTCTGTGTATAAACCTATATCTGAGTATATGATACAATCTATCTACGATGGATTTCCACTTTCGGTTTTCATTAATTAATGAAACAATGACATTGCTTTTTATTTAGAAATTGGGCATTCTGAGTACGTATTTCATTGATAAGTATTTCTTTAATTATTAGTATATCGTTTTTTTTTATTGATTTGCTATAGTTGTAAAAGGAGTGTGTCCGTTTAATGTTCGTAATTTTTTTTTGATAAATAATACTTTTACAGGACAATATTTGATATCAAGTATTTTTGCTTGTCCAAAAATGAACCCGTATGTACAAATATAAAGTTTAGAGTATGCATTACATGTTGTAAATATTACTGTCGACTATAGTTTATTTAAAAAAAAAACAATTTCAACGATTATATGACAATTCAGAACAATGTCATAGTAAAAGCTCCTCATAATATAATTTAATATACTTCGTTAACTTTGCAGTAATAAATTATGAACGGCAGTTTATGTAAAAATAAGTCTACTGTGTTAATTGTTCACTTCTCCAGACTTATTATGAATTCTTAAATCGTTCGACGACTATGTTGAAATTAAAATAGGACTTTATTAATGCGAATTATCGGTTAAAATAAATCGACCGAACGACTTTTAGCCGTGGATAGTAACACGACTCTGCAATCAGGTGCAGTTTAAAATGTGCATTTGCGATGTGACATGGTGCAGCGGGCGCAGGGCGCGGACAGAAATGCATTTTCAATAATTGAGGGTCAGACAGGGTGGTGGAGGCGCTTTAAAATACCTGCAACTAAACTTTCCGAATCGTCATCGAGTCGCGAAATGGACTTGCACACGACTATAATAATTAATTAATTATACAAAACATAATAAATAGTTGACACTAAAATTTGCCTTGTTCAATTTACTTTTTTTTTTCGAAATGTAAACGGTGTTGACCTGGAAAGGTCTTTACAGCTTCACCGAACTATTGAGGCGAGCGCTGAAGGCACTTAGCCGATTTGGGATGTTTGACACAAATGTCACTGTATCGCGTGAGCAGCGTACTTTAGGGGCTACACGCCGAGGGCACGGACCTAGACTTGAGCCGCTGCCAAGGGGGGCCTAATCTGGTGTGCGGGAGCGAAATTTACCCCCAGACCACGGCGGCGTGATCTGTGGTTACGCGCGCGTGGGCGTGAACACGCTTTGTTTGGAGAGACAGGCTGGTACTGATCGTTCGCTGACGTGATTGAATCAGGAGGGTCGGTAAAAATGTGTCGGTAACGGTAAAAATAAAAATGTGGGTTCATAGTTCGCGACTGATACCACTAACGGGCTCGGATGATTCGCGGCTTTTTTCGAAATAACTGATTGTGAGTGATTTTATATATGCTCAGACAGAAGGCATCTCCAGGTCCCTGTGGAGATCCTTATTCCGGACGTACCATGGGGCACCGGTGATTTTACGTAGGGCTTGGTTCTGGAGAACCTGCAACTTATGAATACGATTTTGCACGTGTGCAAAGACCGGATAACTGTACGCCATGAACGGACGGAGGTTCAGTTTACTTTGTGTTTTTAAATTACTATAACATCGGTGATTATCAATGCAGTGAATCACTTTCAAGTTATAACTTAAGAATGATATAATATAATTATATATTATCATGTTGAGATAGATTTTAATCAATTATGCGGTATAGAAACTTATTTTCAACCTATTTACTTGCGTTGCTCTATTACTTTGAAAATTGTATACATGATTTTTAACACAGGATATTAAGTAACTTCAAAAATAGACTCTAAAAGTCATAAAATTAATAAGTCAAGATTTTTTATGTGTGGTTTTATGTAGCTCTCGTTATCAGCTTCACAAAATTTTAGATCATAACATTTTGTGATTTTGTTTTAATAACCAGTTTTTTTTTCGAACTGACTACGCTATTGGCCTTGTAAGGCCTTTATAGCTTCACTGGACTACTACGGCGACCGCTTAAGGCACTCAGTCGATTTTATTTAGGCAACTAGCTCAAGAGTGCACGGCACACCTCGGCTTGGCTATTGCCTGTTACATGCAAACTCGCGACCTATCTTAGCTAACCTAGCTAACTATTCATATATGTTTGAGTTGTTGAGACGCATATGTGTACCAAGCATACACGCCTCAACAGCCCCTCCATATATTTATTATCGGAAAATTAGAGTTTTTCAGTTCGAGGTTGCACGCCCATCTCGGTTTGGGCTGTTACCGAAATCCCGGATTTAACCTAGTTAAACTATTCAAACATATATTCGTTTGTAAATTATACAATTGAAATTGTATGATTCACAAACGCTTACATGTATATAGGAAATGTTTAACAACCAGCTTGCCTATTTTATGATTATTAAATTCATTGATGGTACTTCTTTTAAAAGTTACGTTCTTAATTATTTTTACTAATACAAAAAAATTATTGAGCTGTAATTTGATTTTGCATCTTATTGGGCGATATTTTGTAATGTAAAATAATCGAAAGCGCTGCCTATCGTAAAACAATTTATAAATACTTCTATATAAACATAATATCTCTTTATATAAACCAGGAGATATGACAGCATAATAATCTTTAAATGGTTTGAATGAAATACAAAAAAGGACGTAAGGTGGGTACCTTCTATCAAGAAATAAAAATCAGTTCTCGAGGGTTACCTCTAATCTACATTAATATGAGCGCATCCTCGGGCGAAAGCTAGTACTCGCATGCTAAAGAAAAATCTGGTATCATACTAAAGTTAGTGTGGTGTAGAATATGTTACAGAATTATTCATCATAACTAACATAGGTGGGAAGAGTGGAGTTTATACAACTTCAGTTTCTAAGATCATTGTGTAGCAAGTTTTGTCTTTCTTGAACTACTAGAATACGGATATGAACTTATGAAGAAGAATTAAAAACTCAAAAGTATCAAAATAGGTAATTTGTTGTAGACATATCTACATCAAAGTTGTAAAATATTCTATAGATTGCTTTTTATTAAGCTGCTACTCTATAAAAGTGTCTGTCTATACAATCCAATTCATAGAATGTGCAGACGTTAAAACGTAAATAATTTACAATGTGATATTTCTATGACAGCCTGGCCACATTGAAAAGGTTAATATTAATGTTTTTATTCTTAACCAAAGGTTTTGGAAGCTGCTTTATAAATTGTATTTTACGGGTATCGTACATTTTAGATCCATTTACGTTGTTTTTATGTAGCTGTTAGGCAGTTATGAGTTGTTTTTATTAACACATTATTATTTCATATATAGTTCATTCTATTTCTTTTTTGTATCTTAATTGATTATGTATACGGATATATATAAATAAACTTAAAGTTAATATTATTTTTTAACTAAACCGTTACACCTAAATTTGACGTATTCATGAAGCTAAAAAAGTATAACCTCTTACGTGGCTTCAATACATAAATATAGACATACATTTTTCGTTTCTTTCGATTTGTCTACACGTAGTGTAAAAAAATATTATTATGTAATTTGTTTACATATTTATGAACGTTAATGTTCAAAAAGTTTTTTTTTCTCGAACTGGCTACGCTATTGACCTAGTAAGGTCTTAACAGTTTCACCGAACTACTAAGGCGAGCGCTTAAGACACTCAGGCGATTTTATTTGGGCAACTAGCTCAAGGGTGCACGGCACACCTCGGCTTGGCTATTGCCTGTTACATGCAAACTCGCGACCTATCTTAGCTAACCTAGCTAACTATTCATATATGTTTGAGTTGTTGAGACGCATATGTGTACCAAGCATAAACGCCTCAACAACCTCTCCATATATTTATTATCGGAAAATTAGAGTTTTTCAGTTCGATAAGGGGAAAAAATAAAACCCTTCCACTTTCATGTGTAAGCGTGTAGGTGTGCACGTGTATGGGGGTGATCGTGTAGTGTTGTAGCGGTGATGTATATTTGTGTGTCACCGTATCGCGCAAGCAACGCACTCAAGGGCTCCCTACCGAGGGATCGAATCTAGGCTTGAGCCTCTGCCGTGTGAGGCTTAATCGGGTGGGCGGGAGCGAAATCTACCCCCAGACCATGGCGGCGTGATCTGTGGTTCCACGGGCGTGGGCGTGAGCATGCTCTGTTTGGAGAGTCAGGCTGGTACTGATCGTTCACTGTCGTTATTTCATCAGGAGGGTCGATAAAAATATGTCGCGGCCGTCTTCTATGACGCGCAGCGTTCGGTACGGGTTCGTATTGTGCGGCGGATACTACTAACGGACTGGGATGATTCACAGCTTTTTCAAGATAACTAATCGTAAGTGATTTTACGTATGTCCAGATAGAAGGGAACTCTAGGTCTCTATGGAGATGGACTCTCCGGATGTACCACGGGGCACCCGTCACTTTACGTAAAACACGATTTTGGAGAACCTGCAGCTTATGAAAGTTATCTTTGGACATATGCGCAAAAACGGGGCAGCTATATGTCATCACGGGACGGATACACGTCTTATACACAGTGAGCTTGTGTCTGAGGAACATCTTACTCTTATGACAAAGCAACGGATGGAGGCGACCCAAGACCATAGCGGCCTTGTTTCGCACTCTGTCTATATGTGAATTGAACTTTAAATATCTATCTAATGTGACACCAAGATATTTGACCTCTTCGACCCAAGGGATATCGATTCCGTATAGCCTGATGAGCTCAAATTTATTAGCGCGTTTCGTGGGATCGAAGAGTATTGCGGCACTCTTATCGGGATTAACTTCTATGCGCCATCGATGAAACCATTCACTGAGAGTATAAACGGCTTTTTCGATGCGCTTCCTAAGAAAGTCCAACCGCCAGTTGCAAGTGTAAATAACGGTATTGTCAGCGTTACAACCTACCTCGACCCCCGAGTCCGAGGTAGGTCACTGATGAACAGATTGAAGAGCGTGGGCGCGAGTATGAAGCCCTGTGGCACACTCTGAAGCGGAATGTCCTATCAGTGAGATAATCGCGGATAATATAAAGTAACATATCGGGTACGCGAGATTTACATAATTTATGGAAGAGCCCTCCGTGCCAGACCTTATCCAAGGCCTTGGCGACATCGAAGAAGACTGCAATTGTGCGTTTCGGTGTACGTTTCGGATCGGCGTTAAATTTAGAGAAAATGTACTCCGTGAGGCTGAGCACTTGATTTGTACACGAGTGTTTGGCACGAAAGCCAAACTGCTCAGGCGGTATTAAATTAAGATCTGAAATCGTGACCTGGAATCGGTTGAGAAGGAGCCGCTCGTAGAGTTTACCTAAAGTATCTAACAAACTAATGGGGTGATACCTATCGGGAAGCGTAGCTTTCTTGCCGGGCTTGTGACGGCCTTTTTTCAGATGGCTGGAAAGTGACCCTGGGACATGGTCGCATTGAAGATACAGACCAATAGAGCTATGATGCGATCAGGAAGGAGTTTCAGAACCTTGTTCCTGATTCCATCGGGACCTGGGGATTTCCCAGGCTTAAGACGCTTGATGGCGGCTGAAACTTCGTCAAAAGTGATCAAGGTTAGGGTATCAACTGGAGGGGTCGCGATTATATGCTCCGCGGCTGATTCGATTAGACCAATATGGAAGGGGTCAGTGTTGTCAGTGTTAGGCGAACACTGTTTTTCCAAACTCGCGGCAAGACAATCTACTTTATCTATGTTATCGAACGCGGGAGGCAACCCGGGACCTCTGTCGAGAGGAGGCATTGGAGTAACTAAATCTGAATTTGTAGTACGCGTGAGAGCCCTGTACGATAGGTGGGACGGCTAGAGACCCTCCAGAAGTCTATCCCACATGTCGCCTCGGATTTCAGAGATACGAGACTTGAGTATTTTTCGTAACGAACGTAATCGATCGCGGTTCTCTGCAGACGGGTAAGCGTCGTAAGCCCGAGTCGCGGCGTTCTTTTCCGTGATCATTTTTTTTATATCAAAGGAGGCAAACGAACTGGTGGGTCACGTGATGTTAAGTGATCACCACCGTCCATAGACACTAGCGACATCAGGGACGTCGCAAGTGCGTTGCCAGCCTGTATATGGGAGAAGGGGGAGAGGAAGGAAAAATAGGAAAGAGAAAGGGACGTGGGCCTCCGGTTCTCTCACTGACCGAACGAAACACAATAATGCAAGCACTGTTATTTCACGTCTGTTATCTGTGAGAGGGGTGGTACTACCCCGGAGGAGCCGACCCATTTATGCTGAAACCAAAAATAGCTTCAGCGGGGCTCTACCACCTACCAAAATTCTCTGACGTCATCAGGGAGTATAAAACGACGATCGTTCGCCGCTTGTACCTCTCTCGAGGTCTCCCTGACGGCGGTCTGGAGATAATCAACCAGGGAATCGATGGTCGAATCCGCGCCAGCTTTAGACGCCAACACATCCGGAATCCTATCTAAACTACTAGACGACAGATTATCTTTAAAATACTTGGCTAGTTTCGCGTAATCAGTCGTCCTTACTGAGGACGGGGTGAAGTCTGAATTCTGACCTAACTGCAAAATAACCGGACGATGGTCTGAATCAAGTTCGTGTAGGACTTGTATAAGTCGCACAGGAAGCGTGATATTTTTTAAGAGAGCTAAATCTAATACTGTGGGTCGGCAGTGATCTTGATAGTGCGTGGGTTCCAGAGGGGCTATGACGTCGAAAGCGAGAACCCTACCTAGTTCGTCGAGTATTCTCCCGTTACGAGAGGTACACGGACTATTCCAGATAACGTTCCCGCTATTGAGATCCCCCGCTATAATAACTGAATCACCTAAATTAAGTAGCCCGTGCAAATCGGATCTGAGCAATTCTTTATTCGGTGGCAAATACGCGGAGACTAAAATAATATTTGAGTAACCTGTCATCCCAAACTGATACACTGACACCTCCATATGGGTCAGCGCGGGTGGATCTACCGGCACGCAATATAACGAACGCCTATAATAGATTAAGGTGCCACCCCCGCGGGCGACACGGTCGTTTCTGATTATGTTATAGTTCGCGATTCTAGGATTTCGCATGTTAGGTTTTAGAAGCGTTTCCTGGACGAGGAAAACGTCTATTTGTCTATCGCGTAAGAAGGCAGCTACTAAATCGCGCTATCCTATGAGATCTCGCGTTAAAGAATGAAAGTGATAGACCGCGCGGTTTTATTTTGTTCATAACCGCGAATTTTATTTCTTCTGGTTATGAGAAGTACGGACGAGGCGTTGCACCATTGCGACAATGCCTGGATAACGTGCGACCGCGTTGAGTAAGCCTAGATCCTTCTCTGCCGCGAGGATCGCATAGAAACCGAGGACTTCCTGAAGGTCGTGCTCTAGGAACAGCTGGCTAAGCCATCTGCACCCGTCTATAACGGAGAGAGAAGCGGCAGCTACCTATGGTAGCAATGCCTGAGAGGGTTTAGCCTGAGGCGGGGAGCGTGGAGCCCAGGGGGCCATAGGTGCTCGCCCGGATTGAGGCGCGCGCGGTACAGAGGGTGACGTGCGCGGTGTGGGCGCGGGTGCTACCGGGGTGCGAGAGGCGCCCGGCAGGCCCGGAAAGGCCTCCACGGACATGAGAGGTGGAGGCAGAGGGCGGGCGGCGGCCACAGGCGCCCATGGCGCCTGTCTCGCCTGGCGGGGACGTTGTGAGCGCGGCGTTCGGGGCAGCCGCTATAGTTCGCCGGGTGACCTGCATTGCCGCACAGTACGCAACTAGGAGGTTCTGGAGTGTCGGGTGTACGCCTGCATCCCTTTGTGGCGTGATCTCCCAGGCATTTGACACACCTGGGGCGGAGATGACAGTTTCGCGCCGAGTGACCATAACTTTGGCAGTTATGACACTGCGACGGGGTGTGAGTTTTGCGGGGAGGCTCAACGGTGACGCCAGTGAGACAGAGTTGACTCCACTCGAACTCGGTCTTACAGCTGTCGGTATAGCCGGGGCTGGAGCTGGTACCCGAACGCCATTTACGTTGGCGAACTTTCCGATCGGACGTGCGGAACCCGAATCGGAATCAGATGAACACGACCCACGACGGGAGCGTCTTTGGTGCGAGATGGTTATGAAACCTTCCTCTTCGAGCGCAGATGCCGCTGGAGACAGGGTGCGCGGAGGGCGCGGGGCTCGCAGGTATCACGGAAGTCGCGGGCGGCACGTCCAGCTCCATATCGGAGCCGGACTCCAAGCTGGAGTTCGGTATGGGGGCTTTTATCGAACTCTTATCGGTGACATTCAGCGCAGTCTGCGGTGAGAGGGTCGCGAAGGAGTTTGCAGTAGCCACGCGGGGCACATATTGTGTGTTCTCTGAGAACAATGCTACATAATTATCATACGCGGTCGCGACGTCCACGTTTGGACCCTGTTCCAGTAAATAATTGCGAAAATGCTCGGCCATTTCGGTGGATTGGGAGGGCTTAGAACGCGAACCAACCTCCCTGCCTTAAGGGCAGCGGGGCACGCCAAACATAAGTTACGGGGCTATCCCGAGTACGGGTCAAGAGAGTTGTTTAAAATTAAATAAAAGATAAAAATAATACAAGAAATACGTGAGCGAAACAAGTAAATAAATTGTGTAAACAGACAACAAATAAGTAAATAGATAATTAAATAAATAATTGAAGAGTAAACTGTATAAGAAAAATAACAAAAGAACTAAAGAAATACGTAAATAAATAACTCAGTAAACCAATAATATAATTATATTAAGAACTAAATATACTAAGAATTAAATAAAGCAATAATACAAAGAAAAGGTCTCACTCAGTTTCTGGAAAAAGAGCGCAGCTGTGCAGTGCAAATGTGCCCGATCGGAACAATGACAACGAACACTCCCGAAATAATAACTAGCGTCACTAAATCATGAATATCGAAATCGAAGCGCGCAGCAGGCAACCGCTCGCTTTGGCTGCCCGAGCGGAACTCCCGTTCAAAAAGATAATCGGTGTAATGTTTTTAATATAACGTTTGTACACGTGCACCCATAAATTGATTGGTGTCATTGATTAAACTCATGACATTCTTCTATAAAGAAACGTGAAACCATATTGCTTAAAAAGGATATAAGTTTATTAACACGTTCACGCCGGAGCGTACCACCGGTGGCCCGCACTAGACTGTCTTTTCTGGCGGCGCGTACATCCGGTGGTACGTATTCGATTGTGCTATTTTTAATAAATAAACGTTAAATTCTCATCATTTCTAATAGCACAACGAAATACGTACCACCGGTGGTACGCGCCGCCAGAAAAGACAGTCTAGTGCGGGCCACCGGTGGTATGCGTCGGCGTGAACGTGTTAAATATCTCTATTATTTGTGAAGTTGCACAGAAATGAAAATTGACAAGTTAATAATAGAGCAAGACACTATTTGAATAAAAGTTTATGTAAAATTTTCGGCGGAAGATATTTTCCGTACAAATATGAGTAAATGTTTATGAGAGATAATTTGTACATTTTTGAGTGAATACTTTTTCATTTTTATATATTTGATACTTACATATATTATTATCTTTTTCCGTAAGTCTAGCCTAACTATTCCCACCGAGACGTAACTTTTATGTTAATTTCAAAATCATCAATTTGATAATATACAAAATTACCAATGATTGTTCGGAGGTGAAATAACTTCAAAACAACATTGCGACAGTGCGCTCGCTGACCGCTGCCGCGGCATTATCTAGATGCATGAGTGCCTTATATATATATATACTTTTTATCATGAATATACTGTAACTATTATGTATACGTTGAAAAATTGCTGTAAGTTTTTAATATTAGGTATGTCGTTACCGTTTTATAATATCATACATATATTGTTTCTGATACTTTTAGATATGCAATACAAGTTATATAAGCTTTATAATGTGCAATATTATGATAATTGCAGATTTTAATTGCATTTTATTGAACTATTTAACTCTAGGCACTTACTATAATTATACATCTCTTGTCTGTTATCTAACACGGAGTTTCTGAATTAATGTATTGTTAATTAAGTTTCCTCGTTACCATCCCGAATGACAAGTTTTCTCCCTTACCTACAAAGCTCTACAAATAGCTTGTTCTAAAGACAGCGACACTGGGAAGTACGTGACAGACCAGGAACAAGGCAATTAGTATCTAAGGTGCAGCGACGTGTGACACGGCTTGCAGATTGCAAACTATTTACCTATGGACGTGAACTTATGTCGGAATTTCTAATGGAGTAAACCTGTTCTAACCTATATATATATATACATATAATAAAAATGTAAACCTAACGTGTCTGTACTTTTTCGATCTTCGCGAAAAGAATTATTGCAGATGTCTAGGAGTAGGTAATAAAATACATTTCAATCATTTTTAGAAATGTCTGTCTGTCTGTCTATCTGTCTGTTACTATGAACACGCATCACTGCTAAAGTACTAAGTTCACAACAAATCATCTTAAAGAAAATTATAAAGCACTAGCCTCTGCCCACGACTTCGTTCGCGTGGAATAAATACTTTGGGTTTACGTTAACACGCAGCGGAAACTCTCAAGAGGAAAAAGAAACCCGATTTTTAAACATTCTTCATTGGTGCTCCGCTTCTATTAGTCTTAGCGTGATGATATATAGCCTATAACAATTTTAGATAAATAATCTATATAACATTGAAAGAATTATTCAAATTGGACCAATAGTTCCTGAGATTACCCCCTACAACATTACAACGTCGCAGCATCACCAACTCACAAACTTTACCTCTTTATAACATTAGTATAGAAGTATAGATATCTTTGAGAATAACTTAGTCTTTATTTCATTACAATCGGTCCACTATATAACAAGTTATTGTAATTTTAATGACGACGCGGCGTAAATACGAAAGAAAAATAGATGAGTAAATGGACTTTATACATTTAGATGACTTTAGTAATGACTGTTTTTTTTTACATAAGGTTCCACGTGGACGAAATCGCGTGCACAGCTAGTACATATATAAAACAAGATTTTAGGTGATATTTGGATTTATATGGAAAAAATAAAACGTATGCTACAAAAACTTAGTTCAGCGCCCAAACATCGTCAATTTTACTTTAAAGAAATAAAGACGACAAACAAAAAGAAACTTTCTTTCAGTTATTTTCTCGGGGACATCACGTAGGCGCGCACCTCATCTGCGGTATTCCCCATGCGGTGATAAAATTTAAAATTCAAGGCCGCGTTAACGAACCGGTCCCGCGAAGAAATAGATATTCAAATGTGGGAACATCCCATATTAACATTTATGGCAAGTTTGCGAGGACGAGACAACGGCGATGTTGTTGAAGGCCCCCGCGGTACTTCAACGACACGCTTGCTACGCATATTACTACTTCTGACATGTTTAAAAGTGTTTCATACCTGCTGGAATTTTATCACATCTGTAGCATAAAAATAGTTGTGTATTAATTCATATATAGTAATTCTCATTCTTATTTATAGGATATCCAAAATATCTCATTATTAAAGGATTTTAAGAAATGTATATAAATACAATAGTAAGGATTTGTCACGTCTGTCATTGTCACGTTCCGCCTGAGCAGAGCGTGCCAGCGAGAACGCGGAACAAGCGATAGAAAGGCATGTTCGGCCTAAGCGTTGGACTTGTGAGGCATCTATCTCTTTTCTACTCCATCAGCTGATGCGTTTGAGTCGTTATCACGTAAAATTATCGTCCGTAAACCGGCTTTACAGAAAACCATTTTTTTTTAAGTTTTACCTCGTAACTATTTCGTCCTTATCAAAAATAAAATGATCATAACAACTTCATTTGATATAAGGTTAGTAAAGCCTTTAGAAACTACGGTTTTTACAAGCATTCCGCGTTCAGTGATGTGTGGTGCGGTTGCACAGGGCAGGAAGAGTAAGCGGATAATATTACCCGATTAGACCTCCCACGGCAGCGGCTCAAGCCTAGGTTCGATCCCTCGGTAGAGAGCCCTTGAGTGCGTTGCTTGCGCGATACGGTGACACACAAATATACATCACCGCTACAACACTACACGATCACCCCCACACACGTGCACGCTTACACATGAAAGTGGAAGGGTTTACTTTTTTGCACTCGCCTTAGTAGTCCGGTGAAACTGTTAATTCCTTGCTGGGTCAATAGCGTAGTAATTTCGAAAAAAAAGCGGATAATATTATTTTAAATTTTTGAGATGAAAATTTTTATAGCCGCCTTGCGAGATTTTTGGTAAGAACAAAACTTATGAATTCGCGTCGCCGATGACCTTAACATGCTCCTGACGTATTGCGCTTCCGTCAGTCTAATATAACGGCGCGTAATCGTACATGTAGTATTGATATGTTGTATTGAGTTTGTGCAGCCTATATATTTGAATAAATAATAAAATGTGAAAACCATACCTTAATCATTTCAATTTACTAATTATAAGATTTAAATAATTCAGACTCGCTTTCTCAAGCGCAACACGTCACGAGCATGTCGAGATCATCGGTGACTTTCTTTTTTCGAAATGACTACGCTATTGACCCAGCAAGATCATAACAGCTCCACCGGACTACTAAGGCGAGCGCTTAAGGCACTCAGCTGATTTTATTTTGGCAACCATCTCAAGGGTGCACGACACACCACGGCTTGGCTGTTGCCTGTTGCATGCAAAATCGCGATCTATCTTAGCTAACCTATATATGTATGAGTTGTTGAAACGTATATGTGCACCAAGCATACACGCCTCAACAACTCTTCCATATACTTATTATCGGAAAATTGAGAGTTTTTCAGTTCGATAAGGAAAAAAAGTAAACCCTTCCACTTTCCTGTGTAAGCGTGTGGCGTGCACGTGTGTGGGGGTGATCGTGTAGTGTTGTAGCGGTGATGTATATTTGTGTGTCACCGTATCGCTGCCGTGGGAGGCCTAATCGGGTGTGCATCATCGGTGACGCGAACCCATAAGTTTTCACCAACAATCGCACAACGCAGCTAAAGATGTTTTTGCTTCAGTAAATAATAAAGTACAGTTTATTAAAATGTTACGTGCATGCTATTAATGTTTTTAGTTTGTCTATGGTATATCACATTTTATGGTTATCACAATGTATACAGATTATCACCAGTATTAAAATATTGTAAACACAAATGTTTGAGGGTAAATACGCTCTATACCTAATTAAAGGTACATACTGAATAAAGATCAGTAGATGATAATCGAAGTTTTTTTTTATATTATAGGAGGCAAACGAACAGGCGGGTCACTTGATATTAAGTGATCACCGTCCATAGACACTAGCAACACCAGGGGGGTGGCACGTGTTGCCAGCCTGTGTATTGGGGAAGAGGTGAGGGTAGAGAGTGGGGGAGGGAGAGGTAGAGATGGGAAGGGAGAGGCCTCGGCGCTCTTACTGACTGAAACGTAACAATGCATGTACGGTTAATTCATGTCGGTTTTCTGTGAGACGGTGCTATTATACCCCGGGCCGCTGACCCATTCATGCTGAAACCAGTAATGCATGTTGCATGGAGAACAGTAGTGACTCTACCACCTACAAACCGACACCTTAAGATTTCGAGATTACGAGGAAATATTTTTAGCAGTAAAGTGTAAACCTAGCTTCATTGATTGACATACACATGTACGTTACATTTTTTTGCTATTAATTTAAGTTATGAAATTCTCCAGAGTAAGAGCAGGTATCTTTGCTTTAATATATTAGTGCGTGAATCAATACCCCGATATCTGTCTGGTACTTCGATTACGAGACCACGGAGATGTTAAAGTATGTAATATATTTGATTAAAAATAGGTGTTTAAAATATTATATAGGTATATAAAATATAAAATTTTGCGAAAACAAAGGGATGTAAAGTTCATTGTGTAAACTTTCAGGATTTGTATTGCTTAGGCTCATTAATTTTCCACTTTACTGATCACCTATTTTAAAGGAAATGGTTTATCATATTTATAATATCAGAGGTAGCTAGCAAGTTTTTGTATTTAACAGCTCACGGTGAAAGACAAAAGTTTGCAAGAAAACAAATACCTATATTGTTGGTTGCATTATTTA
This sequence comes from Antheraea mylitta, assembly GCA_014332785.1. Lineage (NCBI taxonomy): Eukaryota > Metazoa > Arthropoda > Insecta > Lepidoptera > Saturniidae > Antheraea > Antheraea mylitta. The sequence goes on along the minus strand of JACEII010000005.1, from coordinate 5,609,274 downwards.
TGTGGTATTGCCTGGTAACTGTCAACATTCCCCTTTTTTGCGAAGAACTTTTACGGCCGTTATGATTCATACTTCTTCAACTTTAGTTATCAATACTTAAAATTACTTTTGGGTTAACTCTTTGTCCGACAGATAACAATGTAAACTTTATAAAATACGACTTTTTAGTATGTATACTAACACGTATACGGGGCAATATACTAAAGGATAAAAAAACAGATATTTCGTTTATTAATTTTCAGAGTGTCAATATTGGTCTAGTCGTAAAATGTGTATAAATTTAATAATATTCTTTTCACGTAATGATACAATACAAGACAGCATTTCTAATAGCATCTTCATAGTTTTGTTACTACATACATAATTACTTGACCATTCGATATGCCAAACGATTGTATATATTTCTATATTCAGGAACCCGAGTATTATAAAAGATGCAGGTAGTTTTTTTTATATATTCAGTGAAATAATTTCATTTATTGAATAACATCACGTGTAAAATTACCTTCCACTTTCAGTCTATATCGACTCTTTTTCGGCTACACCACACGTATCATATTAATATCAGTCCGTTCAAATGGTGAAGACGTCCCTAGCGCCCGGTCTCTCCCAAACAAAATTGCCGCTATCTAAACAAAGAGCCCTAATTATTCGGCCATGGCGGGCGGGGTCGCTCTCTTATGGGTGTTCAGGGGCCCATTTCGCTTCTCATATAGGACCCCGGGGACCGACGGGCGCCGCCTAGCCAATCGCTGGATGGAGAAGCGAGCGATCCGCAACCTTTTTATATACGATATCGGCGTTGGCGCCGGACCTTCTCCCCTTTACGTACCCCCCTTGCTTCTCAGGGAATTAAAAGTTAGAAGGCTCACATCTGATTACACAAACACACACATTATACAGGTTCGCCAATCTCGATAAGCCGTACAGAATTTATTAGCGGCCAGTGACGACTTGTTTTCGGTTCTTATCTAATTAAGTATAATATGAATGTGCCGACGCAATGAAACGAAAAACAAACCATTTGGGATACACACTTACGTCAGAATATCATTTTAGTCAATCATTCGTCTGCCTTATAGAGGAATTGTTTAAAATTAATAGGCAGCGTATATCTAACACAATTGTTTCTTTAATAAATTTATTCGTATCCGATTATACATTTTAAAAATGTAAAAATTGTACAGCTGTTGAAAGGACCTAGCATTTTAAATATTGTTGGTTATATAAAAATTCAAAAAATTCGTACCAGTTACAATTTCCATTTTTCCACTCGAAAATTTTGCATATATGATGTTTGAGAATATCTAACAAAAACTTACAGAAAAAAAATGGAGACAAAATAGATCCAAGTAAAAAATAATAATTTGACTATAACAATGCACATTGTAGGTAGGTGTTACAAGCTTTAAAAAAAATTATAGCACATTGTCCGTTTTTTTAAAGCTTGTAGACACACCTACCTACAATTAAAGTGCAAAGGGAACATTTTATTTTCACAACTTTTATTACAATTAGTCTTTAAAGAAAAGTGTTCTTACAGAGTACGGAACTTAAATCAATCATCTCGAATTTTCCAATTATCACACTGCAAAAAATACGTGTCGATTAGTTTCGATCAGAGAACACGAAAAAATATATTTCGACAAAAAAAAATTGATTGTAAATTTCCCGTGAAATAACCCATATACACTTTACGTGATGTAATTATAGAACATACACATAATTTCAGTCAACACTTTGTGGAATAGTTTTTGTAAACTGTACCTATTTGTAATTATTGTAACAAGAATAAAAGAAGTAAGTCGGTAAATTCTGTTTGCAACGCCTCTTAGAATTTTAACTATTTCCCCTGAACAAAATTATTCAAATTGTAAAAAAATTAAGCATGGTCAGTATGTTAAGTAGTTAGATTAAAGAATACCAAAAATATTAAATTGATTTTAGTTTAATTCCATTTCCATTGCATTATGTTATTGTTTATGATTTCATATAATAAATACTATGTATACTATTAATATTGTTTTTGGTAATAGGTCTTCTTAATTTTTAGAACTAGATTGCTCAACCAAGACTTAGGGTCTATAATAAATATTTTGTGCCTTATTGTAGTTAACTTGTAATGCATACTCATTTTCGCATTTCCCTGTATTTGTAATAAAATATTTGTCTTAATATCGTATTGGCAGTTTTTTTGCATACATACTTTTTGTTTCTTACAAGCCTTATATTTATTATAATTTGCACCCGCTTTTATTGAGGGACGATAAAACGAATGTAAAGGGTTTCCGAGTGGATTCTACCTCCGGGCTTATTGTTTCGCCCTAAGCTTGTTCACATAATGTATTGTGTAGAAATTATAAAATACAAAAAGGCGATATCATATGTCGTCGGTGAGAGGTGCGTTGGTGGCGACGTGCTTTCGTCGACATTCGACACCTACCAGCGGCCTATACTCAGTGCTCGCCAGTCATTGTATCCGCCTCGCTATTCACCCCGACTCATTCTATCGCACTGTTTTAACCATTCGATTGCCAGGGATAAAGGGTTCCCAAGAAGTACGAATAATATGAAGCTTTTTTTTACGTATTTTTTAATTCTTTAAGTCGGGCGCGGCGAAGGGTACGCTTATTGTTTCTGTGGTGAATTGTGTAGATGAATAGGTTTCGTGTATTTATGCTCTCAGTACTTGGAGATTGTATGGAAAGATAATATCGAATAGACGGGTCCCGGTATTCCAGGGTCGCAGTCGTCTGAAGTGATAACAACAAACCGCCCATCCGGTAATACATTAATTGTCAGTCTTATTTTAAACCATTAAAACGTGGAATATCTCTAAATAAAACTTTATTTTCGTGTATTAGTTAATGATTTTAATGACAATTAATTTTCTAATTTTTCAAAATATGTGTATAAATTAAAATAAATTGAAATCCTTGAAACCTTTATTTGATAAATTTATTGCTGATCATGCTGTAGGTTTCTTTAATGAGACTTTGTAAAAATATTATGTACCAATTAATATTAAATATGCAAATCATTTATATTACGATAGGTGCTGTAGAATATTGAAATTACTCTTGTGGTAATATAAATGTAACAAAAATCCATTAAATAATATATGTTTCCGTAGTTATATTAAGAAATGTTGTATTGATGTATAATTGAATAAGGAAGTGGTTGTCGTGTCAACATAGTCAGTTGTAATTTAGACTTAATATTAATGTATAAGATACAAGATTATTTCTAAATATAAAATTGGCGACGAGGATGAGATTTTTGTAATTCTGATATAATTTTATTTTGTAAACTGGAACGTTTGTTATTATTATCCTATATGCAGGTCACTAGTACGTGTATATCCTATGCATGGAAGTCAAATCGAAGCTTGGTTCCCTAAAGACTTGTATAGTCTCAGTTCAATTAAACTTCAACACTGATTCTCATATACAGCAGCGACAACTAAGATTGCGAATACTATATTATTTTGCATAATCGATTGTACTACTTTTCTTATAATTTATTTAACACTAGCTTGTGCCCATGGCGTCATTCTCTTGGAAACAATTGAATTTCATGGGACTTAGTTTTATCTCGAATAGTTGTGGGCTATGTTTACTTAGTTACTTGTGAGGTTAATTATTCTGATACGTTCTTCCACTAAAATATTATTTTTTCAATACATAACAGAGATAAAAAAACTGATTTCATACAATCATCAACATATTCCAAAACATAAACATCTATGTTAATAAATTTGTTATGTTCTAATTTTTTTTTTTGTTTATCTCGTCTATCTTTTTATGATTGGGTTTCATTTAAAAACACCTTGTTCGATTTTGCGAATTTTTGTACACAAGAAATAATGTACTTACAAAATTACATATATGATTTTTATGGGTATTCGTAATGTCATAGTTGTGAAGTTACAATATACTGAATTAAAATAACACACAACCTCCAACAATCAATCTAAACGGAGTTTACAATTTTAACAACTGCCAATTTTGCCAATAGTCGTAATTTTGATAAAGCAAAAAAACCCAGGTTCTGGAGTGTAAGGGGTGTCGAATAACATCATAAGACTTGAGACACCGAAGCCAACCTCACCTGCACGTGGTGCACCCTGCTGAATAACGAATGAGGCAATGGCGCAAGCGGGGTGGTAGGGTTTTACAGTCCGACTGGGTCGCAACCACCATGTATATGGCGAAAAAGCCCGTAATAGTGATTCGCTTCCACGGGTCGCGTTTCGGGATCAGCCTGTGCATATCAAGCTTATTACAGGCCGGCATGATAGTGGCGACCGGCGATGGACAATGTGTCAATCAGTGGTCGCTATTATTTTTGGATTGTACTGTGCTTACCATCAGGCATAGTGCAGTCACTTTGCAGTGTTCAATAAAAAAAATTGGTTCTATTTTTTTATTAGTATATTTTTTAACCCCAATCTTATCTCTTTTAAAGTGGCCACGTGACCTAAGATGACAACACGTTAAGAGTAAAACGGACTAGCTCTTAAATGTAGCTACGATTTCATAGGCTTGGTCATATGTAATCATCACAAGTTAAAATATATAGGTACCTATTGGTAAGCCGAGAGTTAAAGTTAATTGTAGGATTTAAACCTATGTTGGTTGTCATGCTTTCCGAACACACTACTAATAAGTAATTACCATTTAAAAAAAGCCATAACAACTTAGTTGACAGCGTATTCGGACACCACTTCGATGGACATAGGTTCGAATGTTAAAAACTAAGTTGGAGCTTTCAGTGAAGGATGCCGCGATGAAACTATAGCATGGTGGTAGGCATATATGCTTTTTCTTAGTTCGCATAGATAGCTACCACGATTAAAAAAAGTTTTTTGATTTGGATAACGATTACTTTAGAGATATGGAAATTGTTTATTATTTAATAGATCTGTAAAGTATGACAAAATGATTAACTTTCATATATTATAGCATAAAAATTCTTATCTCAACTAAACAGATATATCTTGTCATGACAGCAAAAGCAGTAATATCTCAAGACGCGAGTATGACTCTAGGGACGATATCCACACGACGCTGTACGCCGCACAGAGCTAAACCTTTTTAACTATGCATGAACATTGCGGTGTGAATCATATCAGACTCATTGTTTGTGCATTTCACCAGCACACTGCGGCAAACGACTAAGAAGTTATATCGATAAGTTACTTTATTATTCATAAATGACTTACAGATATTCTGATATCTAAAATTAGTCTGAAATTACATATACACAAATATAAACAGACACCAGCATTATTTTTCGAAAATATAACAATTGAATAAAGTTTCGTTTCTTTCTAACAAAATGTAAATTATAAGATTTGTTTAATATAATTTTAGATTATGGTATAATAAATGCAATAATTCGTGTGTGTGATAGGATTTTTTATTACTAAGTTTGAGGAATTATTCTATTTAAAAATTATTTAGGTGTTGAATTTTCAAAAAAATGTTTCTTGCTTCTCACATATGGTGTAGGTATAAGAACTTCATTCAAAATTTAATGCTTCGAAACTCATCGACTTAAACCGTGCGTTGTATGCTGGTAATTGCTAAGAAGTGAATTAAATAAATACGAAGGAATGTAAAAAGAATACATTTATTTTAAGTTAAATTTTGACTGACTCACGTCTGTAGTCAAAAGCATTAAAGATAAAAAAAAAATTATCCAAAGTATTAAGGATTAAAATTTTAAAGTTGAGAATTATGCTGACTTCATATTCTGGTCTTCGTTTAGGAAGTGAGTCCTCTAAAATCGAATTCTTAAGGGCTTGAACAGGAGTTTGGCATGATAAATTATATTTATATAGTTAACTAAGTATTACACGTATAATACTGACACTATATATAAATTATAGTACCTGGACGACCGAGCATAACTCGGTTCTATAAAAACATTTTTAAATTAAAATAAACTGTTTGGTTTGCCTTACAAAATTACCATTTTTTCATATAAAAAAAAATTTAAAAAATATATCTCTGTTATAATTATAATAATAAGATTATTTATACAAAAGAAAATATATACACCACTCGGATAATATATATATCACCTGAGCTATTTTTGTTTTGACAGCGCCGCGTCGGCGAAATTTACCTTCATATTCTAGCTATATTTTTTCATTGCCATAAATCTCAGTTAAAAAAGTTTTCTATGGATAAAATCTAGCTAGATCGATTTTTCGTCCCCGAAACTACCTACATACTAAGTTTCACGGAAATAAATGACGCCGTTTCCGAGATCCTGAATATATACAAATATAAAAATATACAAGAATTGCTCGTTTAGAGGTATTAGATATATGTAGATAGATTATAATAAAACATACTGTAAAAATTTTATATCTACGCGACAAAGCTGCATGTGGAAAAATAGTTAGTTATAAATAAAACGAGTAAACAAGTAATATATATTAAAAATCGTGTATAAACTTCCAAACAATTTTCACTTTAATATACATTTTATCTCTTAATTAATAATCCAAAATGAAATAAGCAGTGCGAACCAAAATAATACAAAATGGAAGTGTATACGAAAAAATGTATCATAACTTAAATCTGATTGTCTTGACTTAATTATTTCTATTTTATCTCTGATTTAGATTAATGTGCGAGCATCTAAAATGTTCGGTCAAGAGTATCCATGACTTGGCCGGGAAAAAAATGTAAAAATTACCACCTACATTTAAAATATGACAACTATAATAATATGTGCTTATTAATAAGACTTTTGCTACTGATCTCAGCGCCGTTTGAAAATGAAATGAAATGTAATTGAATTTATTGTACCCAGTTATTGACTTATCTCCTATTAGTCTAAGGGAGTGAGCGTGTAAAACATAGGAAGTTGTTACAATTATCATGTAGGTATGGGTGATTTTTATTATATTTTGCTACTAAGTGCCTCTTACCATAAAGTCATTAAAGTTGATTACCAATCTACCGACTCAATGATTATTTGATAATGTCGTCAACAGTGGCGTGAAATCACTACGAACATCAATTTTCACGTTCAGCGACCAAACGAATGCTCTGCGGTGTATCTGTTTGATCTATTGAATGGAACAGAGGTTCTTGATATTCTGTTTCGCGCTATTATAATACTGCAATAGTACACAGTGCCGATTATAAATACCGCACAGAGATTGTCTTCGTCGTGGAATCGATTTTGGAAAGCGTATTGGTGTTTGAAGTGCGTGGGAACGGTCAATCGGTAAGCCGCATTGAACTCAATCAAGCGACAACTATAATCTATATAAGGATGCAATTTTCTGGAAAGTGCGTAATATCTACTTACTAGTGGTTATTAATACGTTTGTTGAATGCGCTAATTGTGGGTTTTATGGCCGGAATGTAATAACATGTTTAAAATACTTATCTAATCCTATTTTTTTATTTTCCTATTGTCAAGCACCGCTGTTCTAAAACGGAGTTTTTGCATGTTATTTTTTTATATAAGTGTATTAATTTCGTGTAATGTATTATTTAACTTAACTGTTAAATACAAATTATTGCTAATTGTCTGCTATCCAGTTCCACTTAATTTTATTCAAAAAACTTCTTGTGAGCGTTTCCGAAAGAACATTAAAGATCAGAGAAAAATTGCAGTTATTTTTATGTTTCTCATTCGAAAATAAATTTTAGGTAATAAAATCATGAATTAAAGAGTAAAAGTACCATATTATTCAATATGAAACAAAATATATTTTTCATTTTGATTTTTAGCTGTTAAAATATTTTCGATATATCCAAAGAATATTAAACAATAACAATAAAACAAAATTACAATTTAAAATTAAATCCTCGTTTAAAGTGGATTCAAATTATAATAAATCATAGTTTTCATATTATAATTTGAGTTATAAAACACAATAAAAAATACATACTCTATACAAACACCATTAAATCAGGTATAATAACTTCTAGTAGATCAGAATAACATGTGACTGTTTTTGCTGTTTGTAGCCGCGGAAGAATTTAGAATGCAATTTACTAACAAATAGGTGCCTATACGGTTTTTATCGAGCTTGTATATAAAACAATTCACGTTAAGATTTTTTACTCAGAGCCGCCTTACCGCTACATCAATCGGTAGCCTAGCTAATGTCTTGAAGATGTGTATACAGATAAACATGTTTACTTTATCAGTAATTTGATTAAAGGCGCGTGTCGCGGCGGCGCGAAGTGTCGCAAAGAGAGTCTGATTGTATCTGAAAGTTCTTCATCTCGCCGCCATTGCCTAACCAACGTACAACAGCGGCAAAACTTTCCTTCTCTAGTTGTTTGTTGATTATAATCCTTATCTTTATATTACGAAAAAGGAATTACATTGCGTGCTCTAATCAAATATTGCATTAAAATTTGAATTTATACATTATTTAAAATATACATACAGCGCGCTCTATCGACGTCAAGATAAAAGTGTGTGTAGCTGAGGTTCCGACTTTCCAACTGTAAATGTACAAAGCTAAAGGCACCTCCAAGTTTGACCGCTGACATCTAACGAAAAACTAGAGAATTAATTCGGTAGCCAAGAGACTTTCAGTTATTGTTTCGTAGTTTGTAATTTTTGTTTTATTATAGAAGAAATAATCAAATTTTAATTTTCTTAGATTTAAATCTTTGGTTTATACAATGAACCATCAAAAACGGAGATATTTCTTAGTCACTATGTCAACTCTACTTACTAGGGTACTTCGAAAGGTTCGAATTAGGAAGTTATTATGACCACGGTGTTGTCAGCATTTATTGCTGAGTAACTTTTTTCATCTTGTAGGTTTATATTAAATTTTAGGATTATTTCTAATAATCATTGTAGGATATTAATTTTTAAATGGAATATGTCTCTTGTATAAAGGATCTTGCTATTTTTTAATTCTGTTTTTTTAACTGACTAAGCTATCGGCCTGCCGGACCTTTCCAGCTTCATCGGACTAAATTTTTTTAAATTAATTTGTATAAGTACTATTAACGACTCTTAGAGCCTGTCTTTTGAGGAATGTCATATATTTCTCGTGTATAAAGCTATTATATTATATTATATTTTTTATGTATTTTAGTGTAATTAAGATACACTATTTTTTTTAATCTCATGTAGTCCGGTGAAGCTGTGAAGGCCAAAAAATTAAGGCCAATAGCATAGTCAGTTCGGGAAAAGAAAAAAAAATTAATTCTCATATTTGTGGTCAGTTTTATTTTATAATATATATTACAGAATCTATATAAAAGTAGATTAATTAATATTGATGTTAAAACTCTGAGACTATATTTCTGAAATATTAATAATTTCTTCTTATTTACTTTAATTTGAGTCAGTACATGAAATGTCATTTTGTATACGAAGTGTGTGATGGTGGTCGACAGTGAGATAATCACCCTTGCAATCTTGCAATAACCAAACGCTTGGTGAAAATTTTGAATTTAGAATCAAGGATGTGATACTGTACCATAATGTACCGTACAGTCTATTGGAAACGTTAAAAAATAGAGTAGTATCGATAATCTTCTAGATCTAGATATATCTAAATTCAAAATCATTTCCGTTGTTGTAGTTACCAACAACGTAATATTACCATACGAGACGTACTACAAGAGTAGCGATCTATTATGAATGGCTAGTCGTGGTGGCCTAGTGGTTTGACCGGTGGAATATTATTCCGATGTCCGTAGGATCGAACCCCGGCATATGCCAACGAAATTTCGGAATTCGCGTACATTTACTAATTTAAATTGGTAACACTATCGGCTGATGGTGAAGGAAAACATCCTGAAGAAACCTGAACATGAGAAGTTCTTGTAGTATTTCTGTATGTGGGAAAAATATAAAACTGGATTTCTCAGAGTTTGATATTGCCAATACGTCGTGAGCTTGCGTGGTGATTACGCCCATACCTTCCTTCGGGAAGAGGCCTATGGCTCTGCCGTAGGTCTCTTACAGGTTGATGATGATGATGATAAGTGGCCTCAGTATTGGGGTTCTATTAAGGTTGGCTATACAGAGATATTCTAGGTGACTGTTTAGACAATAGCAATATTTATAGAGGAGACTCTACATTCGATTCTCATTCCGAATCAATGAAAAAAAATATTTGACTTAATTTTCTAAACAAATACAAAAATTATACACAGTCCTCTACGCATCTATGTTAAAGCACAGTGTCATTGGCCATCTGGTGATTTCATTTTCATTTGCTTTCAGAAACAAAACAAAAAGGTTTATTGCCCGTCTTATTACCGAAACTTATGAACCCTGGGTCGCCCATTGCAGCTGTTGGTGCCGGTTATTGCACTTAGGTTTATTATTTTAGTTACATGTTTGTATCTATACTTTCGTAAGTCTTAAAACAAACTTTAGAATTTCTTGGTTGTTTATTATTATTTGTTTTAATATTATTATTTGATGATATGTTAAATATGACCATGAAGTGTCATATCCTAGAATACTGCGAGTGTATAACTTTTCATTTAGATAGCAAATTAAAAATTCTGACAATACTAGACACAAATTTTGGAATTTGAAGTACCTACTACAATTTATCTATATCGAATTTAAGAACAATATTGACTATTGACTGATTTGTTTTATAAAATATATTATTCTTATTATCCAAAGAATGTAAGCTATAAAGTAATAAATAAAGATTTATGCATAAGATGTGAGTGCCTAGGTAAATTGATTCGGGTAAATAAAATAAAAAACCAGATATAAAAAAATGTTATGAAATCTTGTCTAATGTTCTGTATATTTTGTTTTGACGAATAGTAAAGCGATTAAAGAAATCTTTAATTAATCGTTAATTGACTTAGCATCACGGCATTGGTCGTGATTACGGCCTTATAAAACTAGAGAATGGGGGTATATATTAATTAGTCTATAGTTGTTAAAACATGTTTCAAGAATACTTTTAATTAATTAAAAATGAAATTAGTGAACGAAAATTCTTAATTTATATTAAATGCATGCGAAACCACGGGCAGAGCTAGTCACAAATATAACTGAAACTGCTGTTTTACTGGCTTATTTTTTATTAGTACAATTAATGTCACGGGTGTTTGAAACTCAGTTTCACGCTACTCGTTCTTAATGAATGAACATCATAAAGGGGTTTGATTAAATAGTTGCTTGAATTAAAATGTGTTAAAAAGTTACATTTCAATTGTATACTTACGTAGTTGTAGGCAGTGGCGGATTTGCCCTAAGGCCCAGGAGGCCCGGGCCTAGCTCGGCCAGATATTAGGGTCAGCCAATCGTGACAAAAAAGTCACTGATGATAACAATACATAACTCTAAGAAAGGGGTGGCTGGTACTTACTACATGGTCTGCGACCTAGGGCGGCGAAGACTGCAAATCCGCCACTGGCTGTAGGTACGTCGCAGTACGGAGGAAACAAGGAAATGTCTACACGTTGTTGATGATTATGGGTCCTACGATGGCAAAACCGTATATATAGAGGAAAGTTATTTTTCAAACGAAGCTTCTGTGACATATAGTCCGCGCCAAACTTTTTGGCGGCTCTGAATACAGCCGTAAGTACGGGCTTGCGCATAATATTATTATGAGTTTAATACAAAACAAAGTAAAAGTAGTATTATACGAATCTAAATTGGCATTTATTTATCCTTAAGTTGTTTAGATGTTATACATATAATAAAATATCTAATATTACGTAAATTTGTGTTCTACGTAGCTATATTCAAGGCGGTCAAAAAGTTCGCCGCGGACTATACGTGTTTGGTTACAGATTTTCAACATGCAGTTTGTAATTAGTACGTCGATAGGCAGGCGAATATTAGAAAAAAACTTTACCTCAGTCCTCATCACAATGTTGTTGTTCGTGTAAAACTCCAGCTTACCTCAAGACTTAAACCTATGTATCCAAAACTAATGCATCATCACCGTACGCCTTCGATCAACAATAGCAACCGTACGCCATAATTTTTTCCACAAGGTAAGTCTCTTGCGTGTGGAAAATGTAAAAATAGTTGGCAATATAAAAGGGTTATAAAGTAGCATAACAAAACAAATGACAAATGTTGCACTAAAGAAACTTATTTTTTTCGAAATTAAAACGCAGGTCAACACCTGGAATGGTCTTCACAGCTTCACCGAACTATAAAAGATTACGCACAACGTGGGGCTTATCAATTACATCAAGTACACGATAACCCATTTGTTCTATGAAAATGCTTTTTTATAATTCACACTATAGCTATTTCTGTTTGTTGTGTTTTTTATTGTGTAGAAAGATAAATCACTTAACAGTGAACAAGTAAAACGCATGGGTGCTGATGGGCGTGGTATGGGTGCCGACGTGGGTGCAGCGGGCGGGGCTATATCCGCCTTACGATACGCCCAACTTAGTTAGCACTCCCCTTCTAATATAAGATACTTTAAACTTCTATGTTTTGGATTAATTTTCTTATAAAAACTATTACGCAGTTGCAATAATAGATAATAATTTCGGAATTATAAGTATTAGATTTTATCTACCTTAATTCTTTTTTTTCGAACTGACTACGCTATTGACCCAGCGAGGTCTTAAGAGCTTCACCAGACTACAAAACTAACTTGAATTTCACAACAACATTTACTCATTCGCTATTCGCTATATATATTCTATATAAAATATATTATTACTATTATCCAATGAGTGTAAGCTATAAAGTGTCAAAAAATATACACAAGTTGTGAGTGCCTAGGTAATTTAATTCGGGTGTATAAAATTTTTAAAAAACTAGGTATAAAATAATGTAATGAAAACTTTTCTAAGTATATATTTTGTCTTGACGAATTGTAAACTGATTATAGAATCTTTAATTAATCGTTAATTGACTGAGCATCACGGCATTGGTAGTGATTACGGCCTTATAACATTGTGTTTATTCTGTTACGGTACAGGTAGTGAGCGATGATAGTGTAATTAATGGCCACTAAAACGCATGAAATGAACGGCCGCCCGTGCGACCACCCAAAATGTTACATAGCTGTGAACCTATAGTAGAGGTACTATTTATAGCAAGCTCGATTTTTATATAATCTGTGAGATATAGATAACCGCAAGTATTATATACCTATGTTAATAGAATATACATAATCTATGTTTCAGAATACTTATTCTTCTTAACCCTTAAAGGCATATTGTTGCCAAAACCTATACTGAAATATTTATTTCATAATTAAATAAAAAATCATGCATTTAAGGGTTAATTGGCAAATTCGATTCTCCTTTAAAGCATCTCGGAATGTTATTGCATGTACTTTTATTTGAAAAAATAGTACCTTCGAAGTAAAATAGAGTATGTATTTATTTAGATTAATTTATTGTGACATATGTTAGTAGTTACTCGAGTACCTTGTACTATTCTTTTATAAAGATGTAAAAATCAGAAAACAACGCGTTTCTATTGGTTAATAATATATAGAAGTCGAAATGATATAAAAAAGGAGTAGAATTACACAATGTATTTTTTGTTTGCGGTTATTAATGAAATTAAATTATGAAAATACGGTGTTTTGTCCAATAGCTATTGTTGAGCCTATTTTTTATTTTATTAAAATATTATTATATTCCAAAACTATGGTTAAAATTCAATAACCTGATACAATAAAATAACCTTTTTTGACATAATCGATAATTATTCTTATAGGTTATTTTCGGAATAGTAACCTACATACAAAAAAATGTGTGTGTACTTATGTACACGCGTTACAAGTTATACTTATTAGGCGTAACAATATGGTTCGGGGTTGAATAAAATTTTGTTCTTTTTTAATTTTTGACTAAAGATTAATTTGTTGAATTCTCAAATTCTACCAATGTCTAAGCGTCCTATACTTCCCGTAAAGAAAATTTGATATAGGTCGGTTGTTAAGGCCTTTTTATATTTTATCTGGACATACAAACAGACGGAGGGGCTATAGTTTTTATCGTCATGTTTGTGACGAATAACCTTAATGGTAGTTAATAATACACGTCATCGTAGACTTTTGTAATAAAGATCCACCAGAAAATTTTGAAATAAAATGAATGTACAGACAGAACCACAGATTGAACAAAATAAATATTAGAACACTAAATTTTCGCCTCTAAACTAACTAGCCACCTTAATGGTAATGTGGTTTCAGTTAGAAACACGTTAATGACATACAGTCCAAGTGTATTTGATTGTCGGACACGGTTGGGTTGTTTTAGAGTTTGAAGGCCTTTAAATATTCATTTTTTGGGAGGTCAGATTACGGCTCCGTTGAACCACACAATGCCACATGAAAATACCTTTATTAAGACTATTACAAATTGTATTTGCATCGCTGATAATCTGTTGTATGTATCAAAATTAATATACTCAATATATATACTAACATTATAGAGCTGAAGAATCTATTTGCTTGAACGCGCTAATCTCAAAAACTGTTGGTCTGATTTCAAAAATTCTTTCAGTAGTAGATGGCTCATTTATCGAGGAAGGCTATATATAGGCTATATATCGTTATGCTAAGAGATATGTGAACGGAGCACCAATGAAGAATGTTTCAAAATCGGGGTTAACGTATGTATTATTTAAAAGTATTTTCATACGTAAACGAAGTTTCGAGTTAAAGTTAGCGTTAGCCCAAAGTAACTATTCCACGCGGACGAAGTCGCGGGCAGAAGCTAGTACAACATAAAATTTGCTCGTGGATTCGCTAGTGTTAACATAAATTTGGCCTATTCTTTGATAATACAGCTATTTTTCATGTTGATCGGTTGAGTAGTTACGGCATTAAAGTGTAACAAAGAAACAAACTCACAATAGTATTTATAATATTAGTATGGATTTAATGTTTCGTAATTGTTAAACATTTATAGTCTTAAAATTCCTGTTTGTATTGTCAAGCCCATTCACATAGACTATCGCTAAGTTCGTCTTTCAATATACAAAGATGTTGAACACGAGTTTTTCTATTATTACACGATTTTTTTTTTCGAAATGACTACGCTATTGACACAGCAAGGTCTTAACAGCTTCACCGGACTACTAAGGCGAGCGCTTAAGGCACTCAGCCGATTTTATTTTGGCAACCATCTCAAGGGTGCACGGCACATCTCGTCTTGGCTGTTGCTTGTTGCATGCAAAATTGCGAACTATCTTAGCTAACCTAGCTAACTATTCATATATGTATGAGTTGTTGAAACGTATATGTGTACCAAGCATACACGCCTCAACAACTCCTCCATATATTTATCATCGGAAAATTGAGAGTTTTTCAGTTCGATAAGGGGAAAAAAGTAAACCCTTCCACTTTCATGTGTAAGCGTGTAGGCGTGCACGTGTGTGGGGGTGATCGTGTAGCGTTGTAGCAGTGATGTATATTTGTGTGTCACCGTATCGCGCAAGCAACGCACTCAAGGGCTCCCTACCGAGGGATCGAACCTAGGCTTGAGTCGTTACCGTGGGAGGCCTAATCGGGTGTGCAGGAGCGAAATTAACCCCCAAACCACGGCGGCGTGATCTGTGGTTACACGGGAATGGGCGTGAACACGCTCTGTTTCGAGGAACAGGCTGGTACTGATCGTTCGCTGACGTGATTGATTCAGAAGGTTCGGTAAAAATGTGTCGCGGACGTCTTTTATAACGTGCAGCGTTAGGTACGGGTTCGTAGTTTGCGGCGGATACCACTAACGGACTGGGATTATTACACGACGAAGTGTTGGAGCTGTACCTCTTGGTAAACTGTGCAACTTTAATACATCTACAATCAATGAGATATCAAATAATCCATAGTCGGTTACCAGGTGTTAGGTTAGTCGCTTAAAGTATCCTACAAGATGATTATTCATGGTCACATTTAACATAAAATAATAATATCAAAACAAATACCGATAAACCATAAAGAGAACCTAAGTTAAAGTCTGTTGTAAGACTTTCAAAAGTATAAACACAAACGTAATAAACCTAGGTGCAATGACCGGTGCCGAAAGCTACAAGGGACGACCCAGAGTTGATAACCTTCAAAAATAAAACGGATAATAGAGCCTTTGATTTGTTCATGCCATTCCCGGGTTCACTTTCAAGTAAAAGTGAGTGAGTGACGGTCATTGACATTGTGCTTTAACATAGACGTGTAAAGGATTGCGTATAATTTTTGTATTTTTCTAGATAATTAGGTCACATATTAAATACATTTTTTTATTGATTTTGAATGAAAATCGAGTGCAGAGTTTCTTCCATAAATATTGCTACTGTCTAAACTTTCAGCTTGTATATATCTTTTTAGACGTTCAGCGTGAAGGACCCATGTTATAAGAAAGAGACATACTGAGGTCCAGATGGTTCCAAAACTGCATAGTGTGGCAAAAAAAGAATTTGTTAACTTTTCATTTCGTGCTCAGATAAAGCTTACCGTAATACTGTGGATTTGAAACACAGCCCGTTGAAGAAATCTTTAAGAGTCTTTACACAATAAGCTTCTTTTGTATAGACTATTGTGAGTTTATAGGAAAAGTTTAAATTGGTAGAGTAATAGTGTTCATACTGCTGGTATACCGGTTGCGTTGACCTCTTCCTTAGAAGCAGCAACCGAGCGATGACCTATTTTGGTGATACCTGCTGTTCTATTCTAGGCTGGGTACATAAAAGACCATGGATGCAATTAATATTAGGTGGACTACGTGCTCACTTGCGATTTTAAAGCTATAAAAATTATGTATTACAAGTGGGTTAATTTCTATAAATGTTTGTTTGTCTGAGTATGCTAAGATTGCTTACAGATAATTAATTAAAAACTAAGGAAATATTTCACTTTTAATACGAACATACAAAACTACATTCATTCCTACGTGTCTCGAACGTTTTGAATTATACTGTGTAATAATATTTCATACATAATGAATCATTTTACGGTTTTTTAGAACTTAAAATGGTTGCCATAACAACTGTATTCTGTGATATAATTAAGACATGAGTCACTGAATTTACGTAACTGAGCAAGTACACGCTAATGTTGTTTATGAAGAATAATTTAACATAAAATTGTATTTACAATTGTGTCATGTCTTGTTGAAATCACAAAAGCAAAGTAATTTTTTTAATATTTAATTATATACGGCGCGTCCGCGAAATGTAAAAATATACACGCTTAATATAAAAAAAAAAACTACAATTTAACTCATATTAAATTTAAAACTAAAAGATGTCTACCGCTCGAGGTACACATAAAATGAAACTGACTACGCCATTGACCTAGCAAGGTCTTAACAGCCTCACCAGACTACGAAATGAAACTTATTAAAACCTAATATTCGGCTTAACCTTAGAAGATTTTCTAAGGACCTAATCTAAGATATGTGACTACTGCTCGAAGTCTAAACGAGTAGTGTCTTCAAATCGAGGTTCAATATACGATATGGGTCTCACGATGGTGACCAGTCCCCAATTCCTCGTACTGTCGTCTTGTGCTGTAGATGGCCAATGTGTCGCAACGGTTATAAGTAAACGTTTAATTATATCGCAATTTGGCTGTTTCCCTGAAATGTGATAGTGTAACAGCTTTGTTTACATAATATACCTTATGTATAATATACATAAATATAAATAACCAACAAGATTGCGTAACTTTTCTATGATAAACGATTCTGATGCAATTTAGACTAAAAAATCAGACTATTTAGTGTTCTGTTTATTAATTCTCAACTAGCTATTGTAAGCGGCTTCGATGATGTTAATGTAGATTTTAAATATCCCTCCTTTTTTCTGGGCGAAAGCTACCCCATATCCTTTTCTGTGCCCCTGATAACGTGTAAGCAATCGAATATACATATCAAATTTAAGACTGTTTGAGAATATACGGCGTAAATTTTTTACAAATATCCAAAGTTACAATTTTAATAACAGTTATCATAATTTGCGAGAATAATCTGACGAAGCTACCTTGAAGAGCTTTTTGGAAACTACTAAATATTTTTTTGTGGTTAGTGTAATAAATTTTTATCTAAATTATAAGCAATTATATGATGATTTTATTAGTTATTTATACCTTGACTGGTATTAAGACCCGTAAGGACGATGATCATCATACGGTCTAAGGATAACAAAAAATAGCGAAATTGTTGACACAGGTACATTAATACATATAATGTAAATTCATAATTCAAATCGACATAACAAAAAAGCCTAATGAAAAATTTTGTGAGTATAGGATCAAAGCAAAGAACAACTCTGACAATCGTTTGTATTTCCAAAATTATATCTTTACCTTATCCAAAGTTCTTTGTCGATTGTTGTTTCGAACGAATCCGAGTGTAATTTTGTAACCTAACCACAAAATTATTAGAGCCAGGTGAATCAATGACTAAGCAGGTGATAAGCTATAAAGTGGTAACGTCTTCATCGACACGTGCGCAACTAATTTTCGTTCGCAGGGGTGAAGGGGTATAAGGATGAAGTCCGAATAAGTTCTATAAACTAACATTGTAACTAAATATACATAATTTCTAATACATTCTAAAAATTAAGTATCATAGAAAAATTTACGAAAAAGAAGAAACTAATGTAAGATTAAGCGGTAAAGATTAGTATATTAAAAAAATGAAACATACAGTTTAATAAATAAATCAAAACTCATTAATATTTCATAGTAGGCAGTGTGAAACTTCTCCTTACGAATAGCAGCCAAATCAAGCATGACTTTATGCATTCTGTGTGGCAATCAAATCAGCTTCCATGCTGTTTTTTAGTCCTTGCATTGATTGTCTAAATTGATGGTGTTAAATTAAGCATTTTGTAGCGGTGTTTTTTTACATTACAACATTTACAACAAGTACATTTAAATACTCATTAGTATCGAGTTTTAGCTGATCGTTTTTTAAGAAACTGTGGAATTAAGCTATCGTTTTATTTTATGGTACAAAGTTAAAATGATTGGTTCAGCAGCTCACAGTTTTAAATTATATCGAAATACTCTACGCACATCCATTATATTAAAAGTTCTAAGATCTCCTTAAGAGTTAATTTTCTATTAACAATTTTTAAATTTACTGTACCTATGCTGTGCTACAAATATGAGGAAAGATAATTGCAATTAATTGTTTATTCAAAACTAAGCCGATCAAATAATGTATTGCATATATAGGTAATTCTATGACATATTATTTGTATGCAAAATCGAAATAAGTTTATTTTTGGTAAGCAGTCTACCATTATTCATTTTACAGTTTACAGTCTGTTGATGTTTTGATAAACTATTGACGCAATATCATGTCTGTAAATTCTAAGATCGTGTTATTACGTAATACACTATTGTTTACAGAAATGACTCGTACATGTGAGTATTCTATACTAAAGAACGGTCCTTTGTTATTGCTATTGTGCGTGATAGTTTAGCGAGCCGTGCTAGATCTTCGGCTTCCTCGGCATTTCCTGTTTTCGAGGCCCTATATTATACATATATATGAACATTGCTGTCGTCTCCGATTTTGGATTACTTTCTAGTTGAATATTCGCGGCGCGATTTTCTATGGTTTTATTTTAAAAAATCTATACTTGTTACGCATGTACTTTATTTATATTGATGACTAAAAATACTACAAATACTAAAAATAATAGTATTGGTATTTACGTGTTCTTATGTTTACTTATTTTTTCGTGCACAAAAATATTCCTATTTTTATCGGAATTTGATAGCGTAAATTACTATATGACAAAAAATACATTTTACGAACCGATTCAAAAGTTTGACCGACGAAATTAAATACCTACTATGATGCAAAATTTGAATATAAAGAATTTGTCATACATATGTTACTTCAAACCACGTTAAACTGGTTATTAACTAATTTCATGGTTACTTTAGGTTTGGGGCGTGCAATTTCCATTCCGAGCTAGATATGGTTATTAATAACGTCGATAAAAAACAATAAAATAACACTTTCGTAAAACATTAAATATTTGCGTATTGAACAATATATGATTCCCAGTTAATTTTATAGTGTATATGTCTAACGTATGTTAAAAGTAAATCCTATTATTAGGTATATATTTATGTACTTTTGGAAAAAATCACTTAACTAATTCGAGGTTGATATAGAAACAAGACTGTGGTTTCAAAGTTGGCATAAAACATTGAAAGTGATTTAAGGATTTGTTGTTAATAAATAACTCGAAAGGCCCTCTCTTCAGTGGAAACAGTTAAAAGTCGGAAGTCCATCTAGTCGCGATCTTGAAGCGCCTCCGGCTAGGCCGGACTCACGGGTCACTACCGGGCAGTTAGGAGGGCGAGGTTTCCTGTCCACATCCTGTACGAACCCTCACTTTAGATTTATTTAATGCAAATGTGGGTATTATATTGCTGAGAAAGGTTCCTTACAATACAAAAGTCCCTTGTGAGAAGTTAATTTTATAATATTAAAAGGAGTTCTAAATTCTCCTTTTAGCCTTACTAGTGAAAGAAAATTCGAACATAGTTTAAACTACATATTTTCCTTCATTCCTTCATCTATATTAATATTATAAAGAGGTAAAGTTTGTGAGTTTGTGACGTTGTAGGTGGTAATTTCAGGAACTACTGGTCTGATTTGAAAAAAATATTTCAGTGTTATATAATTTATTCATTGAGAAAGGTTTGTAGGCTATAAATCGTCACGCTAATACCAATGTAAGCGAAGCACCAATCAAGAATGTTCAAAATCAGTTTTTGTTTCCTTTTGAGAGTTTCCGCTGCGTGTATGCCTGCAATAACTATTACACGCGAACTAAGTCACGGGCAGAGGCTAGTGTGTTATATGGATATTAATATCTATATTTATTTTTGATTTTTTGATCTGGTAGGTCAAAAGGGCATAATATGTATATGGTGAACAGAGACTTATAAACAAAAACTTGGTGTCATCTATGAATAAAAAATGGAACTAGATCCAAAATTCTTTTATTGATGACACTAAAGGTTATCGGCTACTTGTTAAAAGAATTCTGTTGACAAACAGGAGAAAAAGGTACTGAACTGTTTTGTCTTAAAATTAATTTAAATATTTAAATGGATGTCGGTATACATTAATATGTTTCATTTGACTGATCATCATAAACGCTAGGAATACGTAAGTGTTTTTTTATGAAGAAAATTTTTAAACTTTACAATAACTCGACAATAGGTGGCGCTGCAGTACATCTGCTTCTATGCAGTTTTTTACCTATTCGAACACATACATTTTTTTTTATAATTCACCATTGCAGCTTATCGACTCCTTATTGATCAGCCGACTGCCATGAAAATGGGTATAAGCAGGGTATTTGAACACCAAGAAAAAGTTTTTAGTAATAAGTAAATAAACAATAAATTAAACACAAGACAAGACGTGTAAAAATCGCGAGAATTAATTATACTGAAAAAAAAAATAACGACACGCTCTTTACTGTGTTCTAAAAATCGAATCCAATTCGTTGTTTGATTTCTGATCTGGCTGACCGGTTTACATTTTAGTAAATGTGGTAAATGATTAGTAATCGGTTACGGCGCGATTTCAATTGATCAGGACAGGTGCTTACGCCTTCGGTAGAGCGCGACCACAGCATCACCTGCCCTGCGTCGCGTCGCGGTGCCCGATGGCGGAACTACGTGCCGATTCGCCCGTCGCACGCGCATTCAGGAGCTTCGCACAATCACACCAATAAATTGATATCAATCATCATGTTACCGAATAATTTCAGGCTGCCCTTGGTGTAACATTTTTGTAGTGGTCGCTAACCGACAGCTACGTAATCGATTTGATTTCCTTAATGTTTCATACAGACCCTGATTGTTCTTTTGTAGTTAACCATTTATATCTACAAAGATCTAATAATCACACTACTTATTATGGGTAATCCAGTAGCACAATAAAGTACAAACAACAGAAAAAATTAAAGTTCGTCTGATAGCCTAACTAATGTTATAAATTCGAATCTAAGTTAGTTTTTAACCGATCATCCTGTAAAGTAAGGAGTAAATTAGCCTATTAGGTACATTAGCGTAACCTGTAAGTATCTGGAGTACAGAAAAGAACATAGGTTACCTTTCATGCAGAAAAAGAGTATTCTGTTCTTGAAATCATATCCTCTACCTCATATATATACTTCGTACCTTGATGACCGAGCCTAGCTCGGTTCTATAAAAAATAAACTGTTTGGTTTGCTTCACAAAATTAGCGTTTTCCTACCAAAAAAAAATATTTAAAGAAGTATCTCTTTTGCTGCCATTCGGATTCGAACTTAGGTTACACGGCTTTTCGAAGCAGCCGATTTCCATGCGAGCTATTTTTGTTTTGACAGCAGTGGCGAAATTTATGTTTATATTCTAGCCATATTTTTACATTGCCTGAAAACTCAGTTAAAAAAAATTATATGAATGAAATCTAGCTAGATCGATTTATCGTCTCCGAAACTACCTATATACTAAGTTTCACGGAAATAGATGACGCCGTTTATAACAATATAAATATATACAAGAATTGCTCATTTAAAGGTATTAGATATAGGTCATATTCAAATTAATGCGAGCGAATCTGCAGGCAAAAGTGAGTCTATGATAAAGGATACTATTTACCAATATTGCGAAATATGTTTTTGTATCTTTTGTAACAACAACGATTTTTTTTCACTGTCTCTATACTATAAAACGATTTACAGATTCTTATGATTTTGTATATAGGGAGTAGTATATTACTTTCCAAAATTGATAGTTATTAACAATAATATTTTTAGCATATTTTTTTAAAAACCATAAAAATGGGTAAGACTTTAAACCGTTTTGTTAAGTCTCTTATAGATTTGACCATAGTTACCTGATATACGATAGTTATCATTCTGATATCGAATTAAAACATCGTAAGTTGTAATTGAAGTACATAATACTATGTTGTATTTCCAAACGCTTATAATAAATTTTGGCAGAATTACATATATGCAAAATGCTTAATATGTTTTTGTCTTGCAATTTAATCACAATTGAATATTTGTTTTTATGTATGTATTTGAATAGCTACTAAAACCTAAACTCGATAGGTCTCTATTAGACCTATATGAATTGTAACAATGCTTCGGAAAAAATCACAGTAATTACAGCAGAATTCATGAGTAACGGACAACAGAATTCTTGCATAAATTATACCTATTGTATTAAATACATTTAAGATTATATTAATCTGAGATTTGATTAATTTTACACGCAAGAAAAAAGCGAGTATTGTAAATCGCCAGTCGTGATTTACTGACACAACTTAGCTCACCAAGTGGTGACAAAAAATCGCGTGACGTAACGAGGAAATTGCAGATCACGACCGCGCCACGGCCGCGGTCACTTGGATAATGAACATTATTTGTTGGGACTAGACGCGCTATTCTTACCATTGAAACAATGCTGAGAACTTCTAATACATCATGTCAAAAATAACTATGATTGCTCTTAATTTGAAAAGGAAGAATTAGTCTATAATACATAAGAAAAACAGAACTGAATAAGATTAATAAGAAGACGCAATAATTGTTGATTGTTTATATAAACCTAGCTCCCACTTACATCATGGTAATGTTTCCCAATCAAAATTTTACAACTAATGGTAGGCGGTTTTCTGTTGCCTTCTATTTTATACTTTAAAACCTTAATTATAAAGCTGAGAGTACTATTATGTATATTAAAAGTAGGATAAACTTAGATAAACACGTAAGTCAGAAAATTTTTATTCCGACTTTACCTTTATACTTCAGCAGATATATCAGTGTAGTATCAATCGATAATGCTATAATATATTTTTTTAATGTTCTCGGCAGTTGGAGATTCTAAGAAAATATTTTGAAGTTTGTTGAAAAAAAGTGATTCTAATTAAATGTATATTACTAACAATTCTTCGCAGCTTCGCATGCATTTGTTATGCTGTAATTATTTTTGAGTTTTTTTATTTTATTTTATGGTATTCATTAATATATGCGTAGTTATCACATTTTATGGTACCCAGTTGTAAAACTAATAAATTCAATAGGCTATTAATTTTGGAAATATATGTTTGGTAATCGAAACTTTCATCCCCCTCTTCACCACTTTAGGAATTTAATTTTAAAAATCTTTCCTTAATGCTCACCTACAGCACAGTTCACATAACACATTTATACTGTGCCTACAGTATAAAACGAAGCCGTATGCAATGACCTTAGTCATAATGAGTTGTACTTTGTTTGATATATAAGTTACTCAGTAGTCCTTTTACATATATAGATACATTACATTTTATAAAAGTCTGCTTAAAATCCTACACTATGAAAATATTACAAATTTGAATGTTTTTTTTTTTTGAGCTGATTACTCTATTGACCTAGTAAGGCCTTAACAGCTTCATCGGACTACACAAATTTGAATGTGAAAATTATAATTTATTTATTATCGTTTATTTAAATTATGTGTGTAACTCTATATTGAAAGTTGGAAAAACTTGAGGCCTTTTGAGATGGTGGATTATTTTGCTTATTATTTCCATAGGCTGGCCTACAAATAATCATGGTCACAGTATCTACGGACGCAAAAATAACGTCTGCGATATAGGCGCTCTGGTTGGTGAAAGGCCGCGTACGACTGTCACCAAGACGCGCATGCCTCTCGGTTCGTTCCACTAAAACTCGCGCTCATGCTTTCCAACTAAGTACTTTTGAACTGCCGTTATTTAGGAAGGTTCCCACGTTTACCAATTTTTTATAGCACTTGCCTTTACATATTTAAGTTTTTCAGCTCTATTCTTCAAGTAAAAACTTTTCCTTGTATAAAATAATATTGATATGGGAGACGGTTCATCTATACAAATGCTTACTTTGGTATTTCATTGATATCAGTATTAAAATGGCAATTGTATAAAGTGACGGCGGTATACACCTGGTCGTGGTATACAAGCTGATTATAGTTTTCACTACCTAACGATTATCTTTGTCTTTTTAATTGTCAAATATTTTTATGAAAATTCGTTGTAATTAAATTATGTAAAACTCTGCAAATGGTGTGAAGTTACGCACCTAAGTCGTATATATGTCTTAATGTATATGAATATATGTCTAACATATATTCTTAGTGAAGGATTAATTTACTTTGTATGAGTTTCATGAATCGATCTCTGTTTTGTTATTTAACTATATTGATACTGTAGTGATTATTTTGTAATGAGTTAAAATTAATGGTTATATAACCATTAAATTATTAAATGCAAGAGTAATATTTTAAACATTAGTACTAGAAGTTGTTGCCAAGATTTTCATGTACTTACTCACTTACACTTTAATGGGCACAGTAAGTCCAAAGATGCAACGATAAACGGAAGAAACATAGAACCAGTGACACTACCATTACAACTCTCCGAGGCGTGAAACGTAGCGCTGGCTTTATCGGACAGGGATCAGGCGTTACGGTCACGTATGGCTCGGTTCCACTCCCACGTCTTAATTGACCTATTTCGTGTGAGATGTCGCGCTTGGAAGAGAGCGACCGTCTCTGGGATACCATCGCCGCGCCGCGCTCCGACCTACGTGTTACTGCGTATCGTCACTATCAGTTATAACATTGCTACGTATTTTTGACATCCTAGTTGAATTATGTCTATTATTGGATATCATTCTAGAGAGATTATTGATCACTATATAGTTACAAGTTCCAATATACACAGTTATAATTATCATAGGTATAGTTCAATATTGTTTGAGTTTCTTTATAAACTTTGTTTATTATTTCTTACCGACAGCGGAAATCTTATGACTTAAAGTAACGAAACATTACTGTACTATAAATTGTAGAATAGTGGATTGTAGGTTTACGATGGTGTAAATCTATACAAATATTATAAAGAGGTAAACTTTCTGAGTTCGTAAGGTTGTAGGGAGTAATCTCTGGAACTACTGAACCTATTTCTACAATTCTTTTACTAATAGAAAGCCACGTTATTTGTGAGTATCATAGGCTATGTATTAACCCGAAAACTGAAGAGATTTTTTTGTGGTAGTCGGATTTGCAAAGTAAGTTGGAGAAAAACGTTTCCTACGAACGCTGGCTTAACGATGAGAGATCGAGTTTTAGAGAAAAGTCGTAGAGCTTGATAATGCCTACAAAAAAGTCAACGAAAGAGTATGTCTAACTTTTATATTTAAGTCACAAAGAGTAGTTGTTTGTAAATGATTACCACCCAACAAAGTGGACACGGGGCAGCTTGTAGTGAATATACTCTTTTCTGTTTTCATTTTAGCCTGGACAATTAAAGTATAAACAGGAGCAGATAAAACGTGTATTTTTTTATTTAGCAAACCCAAAAGCTTATTTGAGAGCTATTACTTTAGATAGCGCCGGAGGCCCACTTCTCCTCTGTTACCTTCTCTACTTCTTCTCATCGATTCCCTCCTTCCCTCCTAATAAGGATACCAATCTACTTGCGACTCCCCTAGTGTTGCTAGTGAACGGCGGTGATCACTTAATATCAGGGGACCCACCTGTTCGTTTGCCTCCAATGATATAAAAAAATTGTTTACAAAAAATTACTAACATGTTAATAGTAACCTAAAATCTTTTCTTAAATAATGATTTATAAACAAAGCTAATCGAAATTAGTTTTATGTGGATACGTAACAAGTATAGTTATGTTTTGGGTTATAATTAATTCGACGGTGCTGGCTTAAAGAACTAAAGAGCTACGATTAATTGTACTTTTGCTTATTAAATAAGTATATTCATAACTCGGTTATCTGTATATCTGTATATGATAGTAGTATCCGTACTACGGTAACAGGATATCGGACCACCCCATAGTTGCTATCTTGTAAAGTGATCTTGATACAAAAACGCCACCCCTATGGCTCTGTTTGTCTTGTGTGGCCTTCATTTCACGCTAATCAACGACTGTGAACTATTCGTGAATGATTAAACTTATCTCGTTATGGTTGAATAATTCGTAAAAATTTAAACAGAGGCATTGTTGTAATGAGTTCTAATTAAAATAAAATATTTACATTATAATAAATACATTACATTGTTAATGTAGTCATTTACATTGGAATTATATTCCTATATATTTTTATATTATTTATTAACTTAATTGTGTTTCCAATAATTACGTCACATGAAACGCGTCAAATTTAAGAATTAACTCCCCTTTTTACATACGAGTGAAATATCTACATGACCTTGGCGGAATTGTGTATTGCTTACACACGGTGTCATAAATTAAAGAAGAAGAAGAAGGATACATAGTTTTTATGAATGTAGGTTAGTAATTTTATTGTTTTACACAAAATACCTATAGTTGGAGAAAATTTATTCATCTATCTTCCATACTTATAATAAGAATGTATCCCCATAATATCCCCAGGAGTAACTAGCTTTTGTTTCATTAAAATCGGTCCACTCTGTTAAAAGTTATTGTAATTTAAATGACTACTGGAGTTAAGTACGAGAGAAGAGTATTAATCTATACTAATATTATAAATCTGGAAGGTTTGTTTGTTTAGTTTACTTGAATGCGCTTTCTCATGTACTATAAGTTCGATTTTAAGAGTTCTTTCAGTGTTATCTAACACTAGCTATCTAAGCTATCTAGATCATTTATCAAAGAAGGCTACAGGTTATCATCACGCTACGACCAATAGAAGAGGAGCATCAATGAAGAATGTTTCAAAACTGTTTTCTTTTGAGAGCTTCCGCTGCATGTTAGCTAATGCTAATGCCTAAAATAACTATTCCACGCGGACGAAGTCGCGGGCAGAAGCTAGTCGTTTAATAAAGTCACTTCTCCGTGCTATCACTTTATGATAAAGTAAAATTTTGTTGGAAATTGTTTGAAAATTCATATTGCATGACATTCTCTAAATACTGAAAACATTAGAAAGCAAACATAAAAAAATGTAGAAAGGGAATATAAATAAAGACGTACTCATACTAATCGTGTTGGAATGATGGCTGTCCCATTGATTTATTAGGACGTGAACAGACGTGTGCGCGTATTCCAATCCCGAATCTCTAGGGATACGCAGGTAGCAAAACAAAAAAATATTAGGGTGTTTGTTGACAACGCAAGTTTGTCACGGTCGGTAATAACACTATATTAAAAAAAACGGCTCGGATATAAGCATTTAAAACTTGAATTGTACTTTATGTTCTTTGAGATTTAGTAGTTAGTTTGAAATTAGGGTGATGTAAAATATATATCTATATCAATCTGATTTTCAAAATATTTATAATTTATTGAGAATAATTATTTATATGCGTGTTTATATGTTTATAAAGTATGTAGATATTTTGCACGGTTTCCTTTGGGGTTAAGTCCGTTTTATTACAAAAAAAAAAAACGCATCGAACTCTTGTTTAAAGAGAGTTTGATCACATAAGAGTATCTTACCCTTCTTTACAGATGGACATCATTCAAATATAAATATCCTCTAATACTTGTCTAAGTTGACAGTTCTTATATTATTGGTGTGTTTTATTGTTTTTCTATTTGCCGGCAAACGATATTTCGTAATAAATTATGAATTTCGTGGGTATAATTAATTTGGAAGAGATAAATTAATTAAACAATTTTAGAGATTCCCAAGTAAATTATAACTATATGACACTATTCATATTTGACAATGTATTTAATATGTCATTATACTGTTGTTCCACCTTACGCCCTTTGACGTCATATATAAATCTTAAAAATTGCTTAATTTAACAATTACATAGTTGTCTTTTAAGTAAAATGTCACAATAATCATAACAAATTTAACTCATGATAAGTAAATTTTCTTAATTATCTGATCTGAACAAAAATATTGTTCATAAAATGAAAATATTTGCAGAATATCTGCATGTAATGGAACGTTTTTGAATGGTGAGATCAAGTTGAACAAATGCTATAGAGAGTTAGTTGCATAAAATTTTTTAAACCAAATGTTTAGCTAAAGATTGCTTGGATAGTTTTGTATTAAAGTGTTTTTTTTTCTCTTTTTTTCGAACTCACTACGCTATTGACCAAGTGAGGTCTTTACAGCTGCACCGGACTAAATAAAGTGTTATAAGCATGTGTGCAATTAGATCTAAAATTTTAGGAACTGCTTAGTAAAACTGGTGTTAAGCACGTGTCATTTTTGTTTTTGTATTAAGGCCGATATAGTTAATTTACATATTTTATACCACACTTCACAAAGATCTGTGCATTTTTTTAAATTTCGTATTACTTATGAATGAATATATTAATATGTAAGTAGACCCCTCAATATATTATTGGTGAATTTAGAGAATTTTAAATTGAAATTATCCCGTTTCCAAGACCCAAGTTAAATCAAGGGTTGAACATTGACGTCTTTATTTTCGTGGAAGCAGGCAGCCGCGATAACTTGTCAGTTAGCTTCATCAAACATTCACGACTGCCAGCGTCCCGCATTTAGGCGTCCGTAGGACTTGGCACTGGGGATCTTGTGTAAATGACAGGCCTAATGTATGTCTAATATCTATACGTTTTGTTACACGTTATCTTAAGATATTAGAGGTATATCGTAAAAATGAATCTTGTGATATAAATGAAACATTTAGTGATAAAATATATTTTTACATTTGTTTTAAATGAGAAACAGTTACACGTGACATTCGTTGATATATAGCATTTTTAAGTTTAAATAAAGTTTAATCTCAGTTTAAATCAAGTTCGATTAAAAAAAAACTTATTTTACCGTTATAAGTTTTCAGTGATAATATAACTTACCAGGCTATATTTTAAACTAGCTGATATGCACACACTACGGTGTTAATTAAAAACAAAATGACAAACAGTCAATGCAATCCAAAAGATACATTTTTTTAAATCATAGGAGGTAAACGAGCATGCCTCCTGATGTTAAGTGATCACCGCCGTCCATAGACACTAGTAACATCAGGGGAGTTGCAAGTGCATTGCCAGCCTGTTTTTGGGGGGTTAGGGTGAAGTGTGAAGAGGGACGAAGAGGGGTGGGGGAGAGGGGAAGGAAGGTGGGCCTCCGGCGCTCTCGCTGACCGAACAAAAAGCAACAATGCAAGCATTATTACTTCACGTAGCCTATAACTGTCTAAAAAACGAGTGCTGGTTTACATTGGAGGTGGTAGCTAGCTAGCTAGGCGAACTTTAGAAAAAAAAATCCACCACTATGCTATGGATTCATACATACTACACTTAAAACACCTTTTTTTACGTGGGGAAATCTCTCATGGATACCCCCCCTCCCGGGGGAGAGGGCGGGCTATGTCCGACTAAAACACCTGCATGCAAGATTCCAACCTAAACCGATTATTGGAGTGTCCGAACACAATACTATTCAGCCGTAACTGTTTAAATAAGTATGAGGTTATCTATTAAGCTATTATTACTATGAAAAGGTAAAGTTTATTTCTTTTATCTTACAAATCACCGGGCAGGAGATTATCTAGTGATAATCTCTGTCAATTAAAACTTATTTTGCAAACAGAAAGCTTTATTATATCTGAGTGACATATGCGGTATTATATTCTTTTTATTTGCATATGTCTATGAAGTCATGTACCATTACTAGTATTATATAAATTTATAGGTCTAATTTTCGTTATAAAATAATTGAAACAATAAATGAAACACATCTGGTAGGTGGCTACGTATAAATAATATCGTTTTGACCCTCATCACCATCAGGGCGGACACCGCGGTGGCAGCGTCGCAGCCGGTGATAACGAACACTTTTTCGTAATACTTTATTCAGTGTCGGGAGGTTTAGCTCAGTGACAGAGTAATCGGGCGCGTCACGAGCGAGGTGCGGCCCGTTTAAGTATTAATGTTTAACCCTTTTGTATATCCAGCGGTGTCGCTCGTTGGCGCCCGACAACTCAATGTCAATCGCACTCATTCCAAGTCTCGTGAAAATTTAATGTTCATTAATTTGTCACGTTCTTGTTGTAAGTATAGCTTATCGCTACGTACAACATGCTGAATAGATATCAGTGTTTGACGTATATATACATACATGTACGAAGTGAAAGTATTAAGTATTTTAGTAGATTATTTTCCATGATTTGGATAAGTATATATAAAAAAAAACTATAATGAGAAGCCAAAACGCTTTGTGAAATGAGGACAGTTTCCCCTTATTCTACGCAGTGGGCTCCGGAGAAAGTGGCGAGTCTAGCTTCACCGGTTAGATAGCGGAGGAGGAGGAAGTGGTTGAAGCTCTTTTCACTTACCCTTTGCGTTCTTAGCTGAAACCCGGGGACATAAACACCCGGTTTCTCTATCGACCTGAAGCTTTTACTCGGATTACTTTGTATACTTTAAGGATCACCGCAGTGTGAATCCGCGAGGTGTGAGGGATATGGGAATGGTATGTGATTAACCTATCTGCTTGAGGAGCAGGATGGTGTGGCTTTTTGAACCTTCCGGACTATCCATGACAGCCGTGAGTCACACTAGAAAGTTTTTTTACACGATTTGTAGTCGCACTGAGAAGTGTGACTCGAAAAAAGAATTAACTTGATACAATATAAAATTGAATTAATAGCAAGAATAATAACTCTTGAAGGCACTATGCGGTCTATATCTAAGGTTCATAAAAACAACTACAGTCGTTTACGGATACGACCGCTCGCGCTTGCCGTCGGATCGGAATTTCCCAGTTTTTAGAAAATTAAGAAAATTTTTGTATTTTTATATTTTGTTTGCGTGCGGGACCTTGGTAGTTGTCTGGGTCTTCTAAAGATCACATGAATACTTCCGGACGTCTAGAGGCCCCTGTGGCTAGACGCCATTATTGCTGGACTGAGAGGACAGTTGAGGGATAATACTTTGACGCTGTAATTACAACTCTTATTATAGTTATTGATTAATGATCTTAGATGTACTCACAAGAGGGAAGTTTAAGCTGGTCCCTGACTAAATCACGAGAAATATAAAATGGTTACTAGCTTATGAAAGAACCAATCTTAAACCTAATTGTACAAATGTTTTATGTCAATTACATTACTATCTGAAATACCAGTTATACAAACCAAAACACATTGCAAGTGTTATAAATTTACCACAGAAATATTTGTGGTTCAAGTTTGTATTCCGGTGGTTCTTGCACATTTAAACATTGTGTAGTGTACCATCTTTCAAACCATTTGTTTGTAATCAATGCATTCGCAGAAAGAATTGTAACATGAGACGTTTACATTATAATAAGAAATTATTCAGTATAATGGATTAAATATGGTCAGGATAAAAATGTTAATAAACTATTCAAGCAATGTATTTTATTTTAATCTCCCTTCATTAAATGATAACAAATAAAATATAAATAATATAATGAAATAAGTTTTGAATGTACTGTTTATAATAATTAAATATATTTACATTTTAGTAAATAATTTGTATCGCGGAATACAGTTGAGGTGTCGAAATGTATCTTTTCTACTTCAGAAATTTGCGTCTTAACATTTCATACTTTTTAATTATATTACATTATTGAGATATAACTCGGGAACAAACTGCAATGTAGTACGTTTATCTGTCTAAATTTATTGGTGAAAAAATATATTAAGTTATAATATTTAAATGCATACCACAGTTGACAAGGTACAGACCTCGAGGGTATACTTAGGCGTATGCTGATATTTCTCCAGTTTATCCACAAAATTACAGCAGTTAATGTCCAGAGTGTAATATCACTAATATATTCATAACTAAAAGGCTTCGCCGTGGAGGCCAAGCTTAGTTGTATTGGACCCTGGAGACCGGCATGCCGCGGCGACGGACATCGGGTGACCGTTATACTAATCCGCTCAAATCGTAATTTAACCCAATGTGGATTTAACCGCGTAAGAATATTTCGAGTTAAACAGAACATTCCAAATAGCAGAATTGGTAACATCAATTTATCCGACTTCATTTCCTGGTACAATAATAACAATATTAAAAAAACAGGTTCAATAGAAAACATTTGTCTAAATGCATTGTACTTAGTAAAGCTTATTGAAGCATAAAGGGGATCGGGGTACGAGGGGCACCCGACGTCCATTGGCCGCGCCCACGCCTGTGGGAGGAACGAGGAAAATCTAAAAGACAGATTTTCTCAAAACGTCGCGTCGTTCCAAATTTGAAAAGCTTTTAGCATTATTCTCCTGTCACATGGTTCATTATCCATGCCATACTTGTATGTGTTTATTTTTACCTGTCAAAAGTATGAACGATTGATTGCACACAATGAGGAATTCTTGAACCTGATTTGTTTAGGCTAAGAGAGTGTAATATAAGAATTTGGAAAAAGAGATTGCTTTTTTATTCACATAATCGTTGTGGCTCCGAGGTTACTATAGTTATAGTGTGTTGACAAGTGCTTAGCTGAACTATTTTTTGTCTTCACAAAAATATCTGTATATTGATTAAAAATCAGAGTCTTTAAAATAAATATAAAGATTATTAGTAGATATTTAATATATTCTTCATTATACATATGTCTAATCGATATGTGTTAAAATGTGTTATAAGGTTTCTATTAATTAATAATCGATCAGAAGAATCTCAAGCCTGGATTGAAAGAACAAAACAACGTTAATCGTCTGCTGTTTACGTAAAGGACGTGAATGAAGAAGAATAAATAGTTTTGTTTTATGTTAGGAATAACTTTTACTTTAAAGAAGTGGGTGCAAGTAGGATGTGGTCGGATCGAGTGGGCGGGGCAGACAGGCGGGGCGCAGGGTGCCGCAGTGAGGACAGGCCCGAGGTGCTGCCCAGCGCAGTGCCTCAGCCGGGTCGGGCGCCACGACTCGCCCACCCGACCTCGGCGCTTCACAGTCGCGCTGCACACGCCGTTCTTGTCGCGCGTGTCGTTACAACATTTTATAATAAGTCCACCGCGCCTTAACCTAACTTGCATTAAAACCTCGCTACCGTATACCGTGACAACCAGTTCCACAACTCGTTCTAAAATTAAAACCACCTGTAACCAGGAAAGAAAGCTGCGTGCCGTAAATGATTGTCACTAATTAAGCGGATCAGCAGCGGGCACCCAAATAATTGCCGTGAAGGAAGCGTACGACGCGCACAGGCCGCGATATGCGCCCCCTTCAATTAGTTGGCACCTGTCGAACACGCGTCGCCCGTTAATTCGCACTTGCATTAAATGCTTTCGCAAAAAAATCCAAAATAAGTTGTAACCGATGCACCTGCGGCGATCACAGGCCGAAGTGAAACACTCGAGGAGTGGGAGTTTATTGGAAACGACATATCATCAACAATTGATAGAATAAGTTCATCGCAAACGAACTCGCGATATGATCATGCTATTCAAAGGTAATAGTAGTAGATTGGAGCATTTAATAGAGAAAATTCAAGCTAACAAAGAAAATCACGACGTCATATCCGAAGATATAAAAGGTAAGATTTTGTTTAATAAGTATTATAATTTGTTGATCCTCCTTTTATTTTTAACATAATGTTAAATTATAACTTACAAGACCTTATAGTAATATTAACTTGAGATAGTAGATATGTATTGCAATCGAATACAATGCTTATGCGATATGAAAATTTTTCAGCAACATTTTATTATTTCTATATAAGTGTCATTTTGTATACAAATATTATGTGATATGATCATTTAAATAAACTTAACTGAAATATAACGAATTAAATACAACTTAGATATCCGATACTTTTCTCTGTTTTTTTAACATTGAATCGAGTAAAAATGAAAACGTTAGTATCTAAATGACGGAAACAGTAAAATATTTGCCCTATAGCACTGAAATTATCGGATTACAAAACAAATCGGAGTTAATATTTTTATAGAAAATCAGATGTCTTGAATTTTAGTAATTATTACCCTTTCTTGTATACGTCTGTTACTCTCAACGTGTAAAATATTATTGAAGTGGAATTGATATAACTATTTATAGTATTCAGATTTTAGGAATAAGTCTTCGAAATTAGAAATGTATTAAAAAAAAATAGATGAAGTTACATAGAAAAGTGGGATGCGTGTATATCAGTACAAGTGATAGTCCAGAGCATATAACATCTTGGAAAGTATTCAGCATCATTATCATTATAAGTTAGCCATTAAAAATATAAACATAATTTTATAATTGGTCCTAAGTTACTTACAAACTTTAAGGAAAATGTAGACGCAATTTGTACGGCGACAGAGGCTAACGCTGACGGTATTCCTTTTTCCTAACTTGTTATTCCGAGGCTTTATCAACCTCTAGAAGGAATAATTTAACAAAAGCTAACTCAGTAAAGGCATCTAATTAGAGTTGGACGCCGCGTCTTAAACAGTATCAACCTTTCATTGAATGAAAACATTTTTTTTTTTTCAAATTGACTACACTATTGGTCTAGTAAGGCTTTAACAGCTTTACCGGACTACGAAAGAGGCAGCTCGGTTTCGAAATGGGGTTAAACGAATTTTCGAAGCGTGCGAATGTCAACTGAGCTAGTTTTGTTTTTTAGATGAAAACATGTGGTTGATGGTGAAAACATATTATTATGGTAATGGTTTGTCTAAGTCGCCTGGTTAGGTACCACCCTAAAATTGAAAATCTATCGTGAAGTACCTATAGGTGTGTTCGGGCAGATTCAGTTAAGAGCCAGCCCTCCTTCCAGGTTTAGAGTGTTTACCCATTTTGGATCACGTCATCATTTATCGTCACGTGAGAATATGATTAAACGTTAAAATGTAACATGTATAAACAAACCTTATCCTCTTCATATAAGCTTAATTATTGCTGACAGAACTAACATTGACACAGTTTCTGCAACGAAGCAATTTTAAAACATTAATCCGTACCGAGTTCTATAAAATAATAAAAAAACATAATCACAGTAGTATGTCGAACGCAAGGAATTGGAAGATTTTAGCATATTATTTTAAAAACTATTCACGATGTACCACAAAGCAGAGAGCACTATCTAGTCCTAACAAAAACATTATTTTGTCTTCACATTTGTCGGACATCTATGTCTATATTGGCTCTAGCCAATATATTGAAAAAGCCATGTTACATATGTGTAAAAAAAGTCGAGACTGACATAACGACTGCCGAGAGAAGTGAAAACTCAAAACAATGGCGTAAATGTGTTCTCTTTTGTATTTTTAAATTAATTATACTACGAATTATTTAATTTTCAAGTTTTTGTATATTGAAATTATTAACGTTAGTCTGATTGTCACATCTATTTATATTCTGAGCAATAATTATATACTTATATTCAATTTATTAATTAATCAAACATATTATGACCTGTGGTGCAAGCTCAATACAAAACGTCAATATTATATGAACACTCTATACGTCGCTAGTTTCACGCAATCGCAATACGCCATGAGCATATCGGTTATGCTTTCCTAGCATCTCGCTGACACAAAATCATAACATTGTCTCCTACCAAATACCGTTCATCGCGCCTAAAAAAGTTTTCACTTCAAAAATGATTTTATAATAGGCAAGTATAGGGTACTATTTACAATATACTATACATGTTGCATAGTCGCTTAGTTAAAATTCTTTAAGTGAATAAAAACAATAGAAACTATGTATATTTTATTAAGCTACTAAATTATGTATTAAAATAATTTATAAAACAATATTTCGATTTTAATTTCAACTATAAAGAATGCTCATAATAGCAGCTGACCTATGTATGTCAGCACTCATGGAGATCTAACAATGTCGTAACCATACAAATAATGCTTTAAGTCAGAATTAGTTATTTTGAGTTTCAGCTGTGACGATACTTTTTTAATTAAAACAAATAATCTCAAGCAATAGACCCTTACCTGTCTGTCTTCACTGCTAAAGATTGGGGCAATAATAAATTTAAACTTTTTGTATGAAATTTACAAAAAAAAAAATGTGATAACAGATTTGAAAAAATATTTCGGTTTTATAATAGCTCAATCATCGAGAAAGGCTTTAGGCTATATAACCATTACGCTAAGCCCGCGGAGCACCAATGAAGAACGTTTAGAAATCGGGCATTTTTTCCTTTTGAAAGCTTTTGCTGCGTGTTAGCGTTAGAATTAAATACGTTGCCATGTTAACGTGATAAGTTTCTATCGCAACCATTTTCAAAGTTTATTTTGTGTTCCTATTTAAAAGTTTGTTCTACGTTAGTTTTGTTTCCAATTTTTTGATGTGTAATCTATTACGTATTATAAAAATAAAGTCTATTTATGTAAAATTAAAATAACTTTTTGATGAATGAATATGGCTACAAATAAACAACAATAATCTTTTTGATATTTCGTCCCTATTTTTAGATTATTATATTTTATCAGTTTGTTTGTTTGTTTCGGGTAATCTCCAAAACGGCTGGATTAATTGTAACGGGAACTTTACTGGCAGATAGCCGAAATTATAGCGGTTAATATATTCTAAAATATCTTATTTATCCGCGGTTTCGTCCGCATTACTATTTCCAAAATGATTGGACCGATCTTCACGGGGTGTTAACTAGATAGCAGACCTCATAAAAAGTAATTTAGGTTTTTTATACGTCTTCAGCCGCAGTGGAATAACCGAAATGCTTGAACTAATTTTCACAGGACTTTCTCTGGCAGATAACTCACAGTATAAGAAGTAACTTAGACTACTTTATTTTGTTAGCCAAGACTTCGTCTCCAAATCAGACAAATTTCCACGAGATTTTTATAGGCATATAGGTAACTTCTGAGCTATTTTATTTTAAGCTAGCGGGCTCGGTAGACGTTGTCCCACCCTGAAAATAAAAAGGAAATCTTGACTAATTATACCTAAGCCTTCCCCGTGAATCACTCTATCTACTGGTGAAAACGGAATGAAAATCCGTTATGTAATTATTGACTTTATTGTGAATAGATAAAAAGACAGAACAGAGGTCTTTGTTTCACACATGTAGTGATGAAAATGTGCATTGGTACATGTGAAATTGATCAAAAATATGTTGTTTACTGTAAACAAGCGTGTGAGACATACGCTGTACTCTCCAAGCTGTAGACTCCAAGAATAAATATAATTGAAAGTCATATGTTTGGGTGCAATTTGAATTATCTTTGTGGTCAATTTGGAGGCCATTTTGTTTTATTTTCCTTACTGTTAGTATTCACATATCTAATGTACACGTTACATGTTACAGTAGATGGCGGGCGTGTCGTACTTACAAATGTTTTTGAAAGACCATTTCAGTAATGTACCATACAAGTTTACATTTCTTGAATACATTTAAAAAAAAAACGCGTGCGGAGTCGCGGGTAATAGCTAGTAAATAAATAAAATAAAAAGAACCCCAAATAAAAGCGTTAACTGACCTGCTACTCAGCACCTCGTACGGAGCAGCGGCGTTCCAGGCGAAATGTGCGGTGTCTGCGGATTGTTCTCCAGCTATGAGCGAGTGAAGCGGATATAGCGTATTATATGCGGAAGATAGTATAAGGAAAAAACCTTAAACCGTACAGCACAATGCTTTCGTCGACGGCGGTGTGAAGCGAAACTGTATAAAAACAAATCGGTGTGGTGCGTCAAATTTTAAAATTGCTTTTTTTTCTTCTGATTTATATTCTTTTTTGATGATATGACAGCCAGGAAGGTCGTTTATAGTGCATGCATGCCCGTACTCGATCAATGAGGTACAGACCAGAAAAATATCACATTATTTGGAGCGCAGCTATTAAAATCATTTATAAGAAGCCAACCACAATGACTGACGTCGAATCCAAATTTTGCGATTCATTTGTTTTGTAAATGAGTAATCTTCTAAGCAAAAAGAAATTTGACAACCATGTCCAGTTTATTGAATGCATGCTATCAAATTTGCAAGAGCTAAGGCGCAACATAACAGATTCACTTCCTGCACTCGTATTTAGACCGATTTTCACAAAAAAGGGTGACAGATTTCATCAGGATCCTCGAACAATAGAAGAGCGTTATCAGGGAAGATGGAACTTGCATGTGATTGCAGACTATTACTAGAGCTTGCAACGAGATCTACCAAAGTGGTTCATTTAAGGAAATCTTTTGAAAGATCGTTTGATAGTGTTCGATAGAAATTTTGTTAACATATGTATTAACTTTTTGTTTTTTTTTTTCTTCAAAGTAATAAAACTGTATACTACAAAAAGTAAAGCTGTTAGCAATCTCTCGGATTTTTATAATCAGAGCCATAGGAAATCGGAATAAAAGATAAAAAATAAAGGAAACAAAAATTATGTAGACCAGTATTAGTTAGGATGTAAAATTAGAATTTCAATAATACCATGACAAGGATTAAACTTCTGTACATAGTCTCAATAAGAATTAGAAGTATACCCAATTGCGTGTGGTTGAGTTAATGTTCGGTGTTGATTGCCGAGGCGCCGGTTGAGGTGTCGCAGTCGCAGACGTCGCAATTAGGAAGTGCGCTTCCGCCGCCCACCGCTCGCGGCGCCATCGTTACCCTAAGAATTGGTCGCAATCGTGTATGTAGTCAAGGAGTTACATATAGCTAAAATTGTTATAGATTTACATAAACCCATTTATTATTTTGAATTCCAAATATTTTCTTGGAGAACAAAACAAAAATCTGAGATAAGATGTCTTTTAAAATTATTGTGCAATAGTCTTCCTTTACGCTTACAATAACGTACATTAACAATTTTGTTACAGTAAAAAGGCTTCATGTAATATATATTGTATATTTAAATATCTAAGAATGAAATATTTGGTATAAGTATAATATTACAAGTTAGTATTTTCTATTTTTCCCTAGTTTAGAGCCACCAGTACCGTCGTTAAATTGAGTATCTTTTAATACAAATCATGCTGTATTTGCCTATTAGTACCTCATTTATGCTTATCTCTAGTTTGACATGATCAATATCATAAACACTTAAAATCATCCGAGTTGAAGATTAAAGGCTAGTCTAGAGCATGATTAGTGAAGCCTGATGTTTGTAAGAAATATTAAATTATTTAATAATTGATAGGTACGAAAGAAAATAAATGCATGAATGAAAAAAAATTTTCATGAAATAAGTAATTAGAAAATGTAAAGGAATTTATTTAATGTGTTTAATCATCGTAAAATAAAAGTATGAGTTTGAATATTAAACGTGTTTCCTAAAAATGTAACAGATTTTTTTTTTAACTGACTACGATATTGGCCATAATTCTTTGGCCTTTACAGCTTCACCGGACTACAAATGTAACAGATAATAAGGCTTTGACTTAAATAATAATCGATTTATCTTAATCATTATATTTAGTTACAATTTATTTGACTGAACAGTAAGCGCAGTGATTTAAGTAATCTCCTCCTTACTACCATCGAATCCCACACACGACTTTTTTAGACAAATGATTGTTTTGCTGTCCGTGTATTATTTGTGTCCGTTAATTGTAGTAGCTTCCAATAACACAAAGCTTGGTAACAGAATAGTGCGGGCCTTTGTATAAGCAAAAATATTGATTATTATAATTTTGATTTAGACAGGGTATCGTTCTCTGGTATACAGTCTTGTTGACTTTCGGACTCTTCGTTGATCTTATCTACTGCTAGGTTACATATTAAACAACAACTTAAATTATACTGTGGTATCCACTGACCCCAGGCTAGAATTTAAATCAATAATAAATTAACATACTTTATATTTAATATATTTCATTTTATAAAGAAAAAGTTCTGAGTCCGTGCCTGTTTGCGATCGCTGTTAATTACGGCAATCCTTCCACCGACGCGGCACGACGCGATACATACATCTAGCAGTTACGGCAAACATCCCGTTATGCCTGTTTTACTCAAGCTATCTTTATTTTAGCGGTACTGAATTGGTGGTTATTAGAATTTGGCGGTTATAGTGTTG
Source organism: Antheraea mylitta (assembly GCA_014332785.1). Lineage (NCBI taxonomy): Eukaryota > Metazoa > Arthropoda > Insecta > Lepidoptera > Saturniidae > Antheraea > Antheraea mylitta. Next base: position 5,568,441 of record JACEII010000005.1, on the reverse strand, counting down.
TGCCACATGCAAATACAACTATTACGAAAAATTATCTTCTCACGTTATAAAATGTGCGTGTTATATTTATAGAAAGAAATCGAGGAATTTCAAACTTCTTTTTATATATAAATGCTCACGGATACGATTTTTACGTTAAAAAAAAAAAAAAAAAAACTACATATAAGCAAAAAAAAGGTGCGGACCAAGAGTCTGCAGACTAAAACAAAATATATATATAAAAAAAAAAGAAAAAAAAAAGGCTTTGCAAGGCCAATAGCGTAGTCAGTTACCCATTCTCGTTCACTTTTAAATTAATATGAATAAATACAATATTATATCTAGTTATTCATATAATTTATAATTGAAATGATTAATTCAAAAATCTATTAATTTAATGTATTAGCTATTAATATCAACGGTTTAATCCGTTCGATCATATGTAAAAGTATGTATGACATTGTCTGAAGTATCTGGAATAAAATTACAGAATGAAAAGTATTAAAAGATGTGTCAACAATACTTCTTTATTGACAATAAAAACGGATTGTAAAAAATGTCGTGCAAGAGAACTTTTTTATACTTAATCCAGGCAAAAATTATCATAAAATTTCCTTATAAAGTAAATTTTATGAAAGTCCTATTTTATAGTAGCCATTACGAGATGACATTACATACATCAGGGGCGTAGACTATTGAAAGACTGATTGATACAAATAGTTTCCCTTATTTAATAGAGTAAGGGAGCAACTCTCGAGACTTATCTATACTAGTAAATCTGTAGTCTGTATATTTTTCACGAAATCATTTAATTTTTAATTTCTTAGAATATATTATAGATTTTAAATTACGTGCAACAAAAAAGATGCTTCTGTGAAGAACTTTACGTAAGTAGCTTTTGTAACTTTAATGAACTATAATAACATAATGACTTTAAGACATTTATTATAACTGCATATATTGCACTCACAGTAAGTCGGGGCGAGTCGTTAGTTATACGGATTATAATTTCATGACTCCATTAGTTTAGGAAATAAATCTAAGAAAGCAAAGTCAATAATCTCTTCCAAAGTTTATTTTTTCCAGAACTGACTACGCTATTGACCTAGTAAGGTCTTAACAGCTTCACCGAACTACAAAAATCCTCACCGGAGTACGCTTCCTAAGTTTATCATTAACCGTCATCTTCAACAAGAATTTACATAAAAGTGTTTATGTCAATAAGTAACTTATTGTTTTTGATTATTTACACGACATAATCAAAGCAAATTGTATCGGTTATGTCCGAAGAGTATATAGAGAAAAAATGAGCATTGATTTTTTTAATGTTATAATCCTTGCTATATGCCTAAAATAAGTGTATCAAATGGGTCGCAAAATATTAAATATCGTTTCTTTTTATCGTATGTAAGCGTGTTTTAAAATTATAATAATTTTCTTAACTCTAATTCAAAGATTTTACCACTCAATATATTCCAATTTATCACAGCTTTAACCGCAAATAGACGCTAGGTACCTAATAATACAATTTTAAGGCGAGCAGCGTATCTCTCGCTTCGCATTCCGTCATTACTCATCATTTACCCTGATGTTTCTCGTCATCGCGGCCCATTCAATTTGTTTATATTTCACGCCACTCCGAGGTGCTCGTCGAGATGTATCGCCCCTAACGCGGAAATATGGGGTTTTACCAATATTTATTATGGCTTTATCCGCGAAAGCAACTACGTCTGTCAGCCCTAATGTGCTTTACAGTCCTTCTACAACCTTAAATTGTCATTATTGCTTCTTATTATTTGACACGTAATCATTTTCTATTATTTGGTGAGATTTACTTCTGTACATTGATAACTGTAAATATACAACACCGTATTATTTTATATTTCCGGTAGTTACAATGCTATGATATAATGTTTTGTATGTTGATCTTAAATTTGACAAAATAAAATTTATAGTATTAGAATTTTATTTAGTATAGCTGTGCCCGCGACTTTATCCGCTTGGATACTTATGTTATTGGGATTACTATAAGGCAGATTGTAGTTTGTTGGGAATCAAAGAGCCATCAGATTATCTTTATACTAGCCTCTGCCCGCGACTTCGTTCGCGTGGAATAGATACTTAGGGCTAACACTAACACGCAGCAGAAGTTCTCAAAAAGAAAAAAACATCCCGATTTTGAAACATTTTTCATCTGTGCTCCGCTCCTATTAGTCTTAGCGTGATGATATATAGCCTATAACCATTCTCGATGAATGAGCTATATAACACTGAAAGAATTATTCAAATCGGACGAGTAGTTCCTGAGATTATCCCCTACAACGCCACAACATCACAACGTCACAAACTCACAAACTTTACCTCTTTATAATTTTAGTATAGAAGTATAGATATAATAATATTAATATTCTTTTTAATTTTCCGACAGTGTGTCCGTGTGTATTTGTAACATGTGTTTAATTATATCACGGTTATCCAAATATTGCAGTAAAAGGATGAAGTAAATAGAGAATGAGGGTGTGTAACGGATAATGTAAGGATTGGGTTACAGGGGAAAAATCTTACTTAGGTGAGCGATGTATATATTTCACATACTTACAATTGGCACATATAAAAATACATACAAAGCGTAGTCTGGTCTTTTTGACGCTTATTTCTATACGGCTGAGTGTCTTATTCACTTGCTCTAAAAGCGCGGTTAACCTGTAAAAGGTTCGTAAGGACAACAGCGTATAGTCAGTTCGAAAAAAGAACCACGATATTTTTGACAGGACATAATAGCTAATTTGCTACTATGGTTATTCGGTTCTTCGTAGCTCTTGGACTTAAATGTATTTTTGTTTTTTTTTCTACGACTAATTTACGGCGCTATTTTATTTAATGGGAATAATTGTGCGATAAAAAAGTGTAACTTAACAATATAATAATATTTTATTCAAAAATTTTATCTTTCACCTTTCAAAAACAACACTAACAATAGAAAAAAGGTATTTAATATATTGAAAATCTTAATACTAAGAAATTCAAACTACAAATACAAAGAAACAAAATGTCGACTATAGCTAAATTCAATATTGATTTTTCATGACAGTGTGCGCCCGCATCGTAATAACTTCAGGGCGTCGGTTTTTCGTGACGGTGTGCGCGCATCATAAAAAATTACTCTCATCATTTTTCCCTAACACGCCAAAAAAATTACAACTTGAAAATCAACGTACTATGGTGAGATCTTTAATTCTTCACCAGTCGTCGCTGACCTATCAGTGTGTAGAATCCTTTCGACAGTCAGATACATACTGACTGAATCCGAAGCATAATAAACTGTATGAGAATTACTGTGACTAGCTGATGCCACTATTTATGGTACTTCTCCCACTTCGATATGTGGTGGTTACAATGTATCCGGAAATAATTCTCGTCTCCTATTCCTCGACAATGATTCAGTGTTTCAGATATTTTACCCAGTCTGTATAAAAATTATAATATTTAATTTTATTTATTGTCGCACAGAGGCACTGGGCAGTGTGGGGAGCACGGCGGGTAGCTCTTGGCCGTCGTCGACGCCGGAGCACTCGCCATCGCCTGCTTCCACTCCGACCTCGGCTGACGCTGCTGAAGGAGATATTGAACCACCCTTTACAATCGGCGCTACTGAACACACACCTTATCAGTGCCAGTTCTGTGACAAAGCCTTCCCTAGGCTATCATATCTCAAGAAACATGAACAGGTATTTACTAATATACACATTTCTATTTTCTTTTCTATGTATTGTGGTATAACGATAATATAGAAGGCGTAATTTTATTGCTTATTTTATTTATTGTTGTAGAAAACTTAGATGAGATTAGAAATATTATTATGCCCACACATACGATTTACTCTTATTAATTCTTTAGATACAAATGTAAACAGGTATGTTAACAGACGAAATAAAAGGAACCTTTGGGCTTGTTGCCAGGGTGCTGAATGCCTTAAACGCTCGCCTCATTAGCCCGGTTAAGTTGTAAAGCGTTCAGGCTAAAAGCGTTAGTCAGTTCGAAAAAACGAAATAGGTATTCTACAGCGCCTTAGGATAAATGATAGAATTAGGAGACCCCTATAACTTTAAAAAAAAGACACGATGTTCACATCTGGATTAGTTTCCCACAAGGCTGCAAACAACATTATGGTTAAAAAATACTTCAAAAAATAAACAGTAAATACAAGTATATTTTCTCGTTAAATTTGGATACTATTTTCTTTATATAATTATTTATTTTCGTCTATATATAATTATGTAAAATATTAAATGTAAAAAAATAGACAAGATCGACAAATGAAAATATTGCAATAAATATTTCGTTGCATGTGAGCAAGTGTGGGCAGATAAGATTGGTTGACTACGTTGGCGCTTATTTCCATAAAGCAACTTGACAAATTGCACAAACAAGGAGATTGTTATGTTATGGTTGTCATATCAGTAAGCACGCAGTCTGGTTTCGCCATGTAGCTCCTCTGTTCATTAGCAAGTAGATATCCAAAACGGCCCATTTACAGAATAGCACTGTGATATGCATCGGACTCGGTCTGCACCGTGAGGGCTGTGACGTGGAAGCCATTACACCGCCCGTACATCTCGGCTCCTTTGTGTCGCGGTGATCTTGCCGCGTTACGACTTAGATTACAACACACGCTGCGACAGATCTAGACGAGATAGGACAAATAGAAACGTCACTTTGCATGTCGCCGCAGGCAGCTCGCCTACACGGGATACAGATCGACACGTATCCATGAAGTGGCAAAATCGTCACCTCGTATAATATAGAAATTAGAACATTTCAGAGAAGTTAAGAGTAGATTTTATTAGATTATTGATTCGAAAGCGCTGCGGGCTATTACCTGTCGGTAGATAGTGATCGATGCGCTCGATTCGCTTTGCCGCTGCGAATTGCAAGTGTGCGCCGACAAATATATCGGTCTATGATCGCGTCCAGTTTGCTTCGCGAAATCGCGACACTACGTTGACGGCCGGAAATAGGCTCGAGATAACAACTCCCCGGCCTAACTCGCCACACCTTTATCATCTTGCCGGCGCTTGGGAATAGTGATCATTATAAGAATAAATCAATTATAGAGTCCACGTATGCCATTCGTCCGGAGCTTGTTGCGTCTCGGGATAAATCGTAAAGGAATAAAACATGCAAAGAATATACCGTATTTATTTAAGGTTCTAATTAAGTGAGCGTTCGATGTATGTATTTCACATACAACATCTATGAGGTTTAAATAAAACGATTCACTTCTTGATGAATAATAAAATTGTTTTTAATCTATAAGAACAGGGCTAAGAGTAGTAATAAATATAAATACCTATTTATCTATACTAATATTATAAAGAGGTAAAGTTTGTGACGTTGTGAGTTTGTAACGTTGTAGGGGGTAATCTCAGGAACTACTGGTCAGTTTTGAATAATTCTTTCAGTATTATGTAGCATATGTATCGAGAATGGTTATAGGCTAAATATCATCACGCTAAAACCAATAGGACCGGAGCACCAATGAGGAATGTTAAAAAAACGGGGTATTTTTTCCCTTGAGAGCTTCCGCTGCGTGTTAGCGTTAGTCTAAAGTAACTATTCCACGTGAACGAAGCCGTGGGCAGAGGCTAGTATATACATATAATAAGAATGTAAATTGAGTTTATGCCACTTCTAGCGAGTTTACAGTTTTTAGATTTTTGTAAAAACAATTGTCTAGGAAAAGGTAACAAAAACATTTCAATCCATTTTAGAAATGCCTGTCTATCTGTCTATTTCTTTGAACACGCATCACTAGTAAATTACTGTGTTCACGATATAACTTCAAGAAAATCATAAAGCATATCCTCGAGTAACATTTAGTTTTGGTTTCATTAAAAAGCGGTTCACTCTATCTAAAATTATTGTAATTTAAATGACGAGGCGACTGAAGTACAAGAGAAAAGTAGATAAGGACTTGATACATTCAGATAATTTTATTAGTCACTGTTTTATTACATTAGGTTCCAGGAGTCACGGGCACAGATGATTATAAATAAAATAGTGCGTGGAGTTGAAAATAGGAAGGGGTAGAAAGTGATTTTTAGTGAAATCGTATTATTTCTAGCGTTGAACGTTTGACGCAATAGTGCTTTCAACGTGCGTTAAACGTTTAATGCAACCCTGTTTAGAAGTCGCATTAGAAGTTTCACTTCGATAAAACTCATTTGGACAAAGATTACTGCAAGCTTGGTATTATAAATAAACAACGGCGTTGTTTTCCGCAAACTATCCACCTACTTGTTGCATCGTCTCTTAGTCAAGTTCAAATAAAAAACATAATAACAGTTAAAATAATTTTGAAATGGTACTTACCTAAATAAAAGTTAGACGGACGGCGTAGTCAAGATTTACATCTTTATTATCAGTAGGTATGAGCACCAACAAGTTAAAGCTACTGTTTCGGAGAACTTGTCGCATATGAGAATATTAAAGTATTTTTTCATGTTATCAGTGACTCATATATTTCTGCATAACAAAGCGCGGCTACTGCTTCAATTTAAAAATTTTATTGTAGGTTAGATATGGAACGGAGTACTTTAGAATTACTTTTGTTAATTCTTAAATAGTTTTTGTAAGACAAGTCCGTGGTGAGAGTTGTGTCATGGTGGTAGTTGACCCTGAGACCTCCGCCGGCACCTGGCTGTGTGAACTGACAGTGTTGCACTGTTATTGCACCTCAGAAAGTCGTTCAGTAGCAGTTCTTTGCTCATTTCTGAGGTTTAATTGGTCATCACGTTCGTCTTAAACTAGTTTACAACATTTCGTTGTGAGGTTATAATGTGGTAAAACATATTTAACGCTTGTCTCTCACGCTGTATAATAAACACTGATGTTCATTGCGTGATTTTACACCGTAACCATGCCCAATGTCGTGGTGAGAGAGCACGAGACAAGGCAGTAGAATTCCACGTGCACCCAGGGGCCGAACACCCGTGGTGCTCCACGTCATTCTTGCTTATTGAATTTTCGCACGAAACATAATGAAGACAAGAACCAATAAACAGCGAGTGCGAATAAAGATTCCGTTTCAAAGGTTTGTTAATCCGTGAAACTATAAAAGTCCCAGTGGGAAGCTCTCAAGTATTTATCTTACGATGCAATATAAATTAATTATGATAATTTTTATTCATAGCGTTTTTGTGTAATGAATGTTGTAAATCTAAATACAGTATAGTTAATGGCAGAATATAAGAGCAATACAATTTGTCTATTATGAATGTAAAGATGTACCCATAACTATTTGTTGTTAAAGGAAGTTTTGTAAATTGCAACTTATGTAACGCGGTTTCAGATAAATAAATGTTAAGAAGGAATATGGAACCGAATTATTTTCTTAATTGATCGATGTTATATGTTTTTTTTGTATTTTGCCTAAAATGATGTTAATAATCGTCTTAATCCGTGTTTATCATCTGTTCATAAATTAATCCTCAGTTGATCAATTGATCTCAATAACATATTATTCTCATTATTGATATACTTATGTATAGAATTTGACGATTTGCAGTAATGATTTTCTATCTATTATTTTTGATTATTGCAAATATAGTACCTAATTCAAATACTGTAAATCGTCTACGTCTTTATTTTAATCGAAACATCGAATTATTACGAAAAACATGCTTTATAATGAGTTATTATTTATACTAGTGGGCGCCCAGTGGTCGACATTCGACCATAGTTATTTGATCTTTTAAAGTTTAAACTTTATTAGAGTTCTTTTGTCAAAGGGTATAACTTCTATAATCAAAGGTTTTCATCATGGCTATTCAGTTATTTGCCACGATCTTTAATTATATAAACATTTAAAAAAAACTATGTGTAAATGAAATTATTATAAATTTGAAAGTAAAGCTCTCAAATTTTAAGCAAACATAACTTTACTAAAATAAAGGAATTTATAGCAACCCATGACACAATTTTCAATTAATTTTACACGACACCATGGGTGGGTGGTATTTCTGGGTGATATTGAATTAAATGTAGTCTGTTCATTATGAGAAATAGTGATATGCCCAGTATCATCGTTTAGAAAAGTAATGGATCCACAATACAATCAAATGATGAATCCAAGACAAAGATGTTTTAATACTACCATTAGCTTTTGAAAATAAATTCTTTTTTGTCGCTACATGAGGTTAAATTGCAACGTTGTAACCGCGGAGGCCTAAGTCATGGATGACTTTTATGAACAAAATTCTTATTTTGATTATACAAAGTATTATTTTTTTTATTAAATCATCATTTGAAGTGAGTTCACCATATAAAATAATAAACATTAAAATAATAGTTATATTTTATGATATCATTGTTGATTGTACAATGAAAAATAGTAATTGGAACGTAAGAGTTAAAAAATACATACAGTTGAGCATAGCAACTTCATTCACAACCTTTTTTGAAGTTCGTAATTATTGACGGTTGTCAAAATGTCTTTTTTATTTAGGTACATGTGTGTATATGTTGTGTAAAATTCGAGTAGTAGTGTGAGTAGTACATATTTTAATACTTTAATGTACTTCTAATGCATTTTATATAAAATAAACTGCTTTCTGCACTTCTCCGCCATATAAACTTTAACTATGCCAAATTTCAAGTTCACCCGTTGACTGGAAATAGGTTAAAAAGGGGTACAATTTTTTTGCTTCACGTATGAATGTATAGATGTTTAATAAGGAGATCCTGATTTTTATAATATATTCGTATCGTTAAAAGTTAAAGTGGCGTTAAGCGCGCCGCTTGTAACAACGAGGCGATTTATCACCTACAGACGATGGGATTTATTAATTCTGCCTGAGGCCGATTGCTCCAATTAAGTGAGCGAAGTAAACTTGCCGCTGTCAAGTTTATGTTCTAGTCTATCTCAACAGTCGCATCGTAGCATAGCTCTGACGTCATTAATACATCGGAAAGAGCAACAACTCCAAAATAAGAATTAAATAATTATTGAACGAAGACAATGACCATGATAAACTTTTTAATTGTTCAAAATGATGATTGACCATAGATTTATCGAACTTGCATCAGTAAGGAGTTTTTAATTCATACTTTATTTCATATTTTTCAAATAATTACGTAATTAATTTAGACACTGTTTATATGAGAAACTAATTATTTTGTAAAATAAATTATATTTAAAGGTAAAATATACATAAAGTCTTAATAGACATTTTAAATGCAATTTTCTTAAACACAAGTATTAACAAAAAGTATTTTATGAATGACTTATAGGAAAATATGAATAGGAAAAACCCGATGGATCGATTAAGCCAAGTTAACCAATAATTGGTTGGAAAGGACAATATTTTTTCAACATTGGATGAATTGTAAATGTACGCTCATAATGTTAAACATTTAAATCCAAAGTATTTTAAAGTGTTTCTGTTTTATATAATATCTTATATTTATTTATGATAAAGAAAAGTGAAGCGAAAATTTAGCGTCATTAGCAATTAGTTCCTAATAACCGAGTTCACACCTAGAAAACGATCAATAAGTACAGCAAACATTTGTAAAGCATCTGAAACAAGTTGTAGGGAAAAAACGAGGGCTCCCACCGGAAGAGACGTCACTTAGCACAATTAGACCGGACTCCTGTGATGTCCACAACTGCCGTTACGACTGTATAATAAACATAATTATTACCTATTACCCGGATGTTTAATTTGACAATTTGGATTTTATTCGTGTCATAGAACAAATCAGGTTTTTTTCTACATACTTTACATATTACTGTACGGACTGTATCGGTAATAGGGTTTTCAGTATATATAGTAGTTTATCTATCATGCATTATGCCTTGTAATATTTAAGGGAAGTTTTTCTTAAACAAAATGATATATTTTTGAATATCTTGTAGGTAAGGAGAAAGATAGTTGGTATATACATGTAACAATAAATTTTTTATTTATTTTAAGAATTCTTTTATATTTATAGTATTCATTTAACATATCTTAAACTACAACTGGATAAAATTTACTATTAGCATTTTCAATTATAAAATAAGTGTGTATGTACACGCGTTAGAAGTTATACTTGTTTGGCGTAACAAGATAAAAATCTTTTAAATTTAAATCTATTTATCTATTTTTTTTTCTATTTATTTCTTCTTTTTAAATTTTTTGATGCAAAAAAAATATCTTTCGCCTTACTCTACGTTTGTAGGAAAAACGACACTTACAACAGAAAAAAGGTATTTAATACATTGAAAGTTTGAATACAAACAAATATAAAGAAACAAAATGTTGATTATAGCTAACTTCAAGGTGTCTGTTTTTCGTGACGGTGTGCGCGTGCATCAAATAACTTACTCTCGTCAGTTTTCCCTAACGCGCTAAAAGAAGTATAACTTTAATAAATATTTATGCGCAACTCAAACGGGGTGAATTATTTCGAAGAATTAAAACTTGTATGTAATTTTAGAATTCTATTACACGTAAAGTATTCAATAAATAATATTAAACTGCAACTGGATAAAAATCATTATTGTTATTACTCTTGTTTATAAATTTAACCCTCTTTATTAATTTTTGTAATAAAGTCATTCAACAACTGTAACCGATGTAGAGATATCATGCTAATAATAATAAAAGTATAGAGGATGTATATCTTCCAATTATCTACTTTTTTTATTTTTACAATTGTTAAAGCTAATCCAAGTTTGTTTTCTATGTATTTCACTTTACCCTACATCGGTGCTAACAAACTGAGATGTGGCGCTAATGGCCTCAGTCAGCCTTTCAGTGGTAATTGGGGGCGCACGAGACCGCAAAACTCAACAGCAAATCGACAATTTCTTTATATTTTTTATAAAGCTTTAGGGATATATCCAATCTTGATATTTATAATATCAAATTACAATCAATTTCGTGTATTTTGTAGACGATGAAGCATTCTAATGTAATTCTTTTGATCGCAATTTTATTTACGTGTGTAAAATCGTGCCAAACTTTTTGACCGCTTTGAACGTAATTGCGTAGAAGACAAATTTAGGTGAAAATGCGTTTTATATTATATCTTAAACATCGAGACAACTTAAAGCTAAGTAAATGCAAATTTTGGATACCTATAATAATAGTTTTAGATTACTTTGTATCATAACCTCTTGACGATATTACGCACAAACTCGAACTTATGGCTATTCAGAGCGGTCAAAAACATTGATGAAGACTGTAAGCTTGTACCGTCAGATGTTCATGGTTTCTAGTTTTAGTAGGATATTTACTCGAGCATATTCTCAATAATAATCGAATGAAGATATGTCGATGTTGGTTTTGCGAATTATAATTTAAATTTTCCAAAACAGAATTTTAAGCAACATTTTATTAGCATATTGACTAAAAAATGAAAACAATTGAAGTCATTCGTAACGTATATGTTTAGCTTCGTACTCAATGAATGTTACCGAGGTGGTCAATTACTAAAAGCGTGAACAGGCTGTCAGCTTGGGAACCTATTATATTACAGGCCGGCTCCAGTTCACGGCAGTGCGAAGGCCGAACATTTGAACAGATAATATTATGTCGCTGCCAGCAACTATTCATAAGTGCCACATTAACATCTTCTTTATGCTGTTCATGAATAATCCTTTAAGAATATTGAATAATAGATTTGTTAAGGTAATGCTTTGCCCGAACCGTATTTAAGTATAAATTTTATTTGTTTTTTGTTTGTACAATATTTATTTTTAAACTGTTCAGAGGAAATATCTAGGGAGTACTCGAGTTATCGACTTGGTTTTATACTAAAAGATGATTAATTATCAGTGAAATTCGGTATACTTTTTTTAAGATGAATGTGATAAAAATATAAACAAATTACTAACAAAAGTATTAGTTTTGACAAGACTTTTTTTTAGTGCAAAAAATAAGAATCTTATTTGAGTTTATTCATATATTAATAACACGTAGTAATCCATGATTTCTCAATTTTCTATACTTTTTATTAAGGTCAAATAAACCAGAGAACATCTGTGTCTTACCTCGAAATTGTCTACTGCAATCTTAGTCTATAACAAAGTACGCAAACAGACAAACTTAAGTTTCCTGGAGCTGTTTGTGTCTATATCTTGTATGTGCTTTGGCATCTATATATTGTATATCATGGCATATCTATAGTGTAGGACTGTCTAAGCCTTGATTAGTATTATTGTAATTGTAGTACAAAGTGAATGTCCATTTAACAAAAAAATCCACAGTAATACTACAAACTTTTACTATCTTTGTCAAGTGAGTGCGCTTATTTTTTAATGTGTACACTGTTTGATTCAGTTGTTAACGTTGTTGTATTCTATTTGACAGGAAGGGGTGATATTTAAACAAACATATAGGATGTTCATTAGCATGTCATGAAGCCAAGAATTTTGAAACCGGTTCTAAGACAAGAATCCCTTCGATAATGGTTTTAGCTATTGGACATCAATATTTATCAATATTTATCTTTACTTATTGTACCTCTTATATTATTTTACGTAATACTTATTCTGATATACAAACATAGTTATTGGCAAAAGAGTTTTCTAATGTCATATATTTCGAACGAAATAAAGATGAAATTAAACTAGTGCTTCTGGTATCTTTAAGATAATGATATATTTATAAGTATTAGCACTATGTATAAATGTATATTATAGATTACTAATTATTATCCGCCGGTTTCGCTACACATAAAAAAATGTTATGCCCTGTTCCTCGGTATAATCGACTTCAATGCCAAATTTTATTCGAGTCTGTCCATTCATTTGAGCGTGATTCGGAGGCAACGATTCAAACAAACATACTTTTACATTTATAATCTAAAAGATATTTGGTTATATAATATAGTTTTGTGTAAAAGTAACATTTATGGATCCCGTATGGGTTATAAGGATTGAATGTACTGAAATATTATTCTAGCATTCAAAAGTATATTTTATTTGACACGCTCGTTACTTTACTTAAAAACTAATTACAATCCTCATCGATAACGTGATATCGTATCCGATATGAAATATATATAAGAGTTGTTGACGTATGCATGCTTGGTACACATATATGTTCCAACAACTTATATATGTAGCTTTGGTTAGCTCAGATAGGTCTCGAATTGCACTTATCAGGCAACAACCCAAGCCGAGGTGTGCCGAGCACTCGTGAGCTAGTTGTCAAATAAAAGCGGCTAAATGCCCTAAGCATTCGCCTTAGTAGTCCGGTGAAGCTGTTACGACCTTGCTAGGTCAATAGCATAGTCAGTTCGAGCAAAAAAAACCGTGATATCGACACCCTGTTAAAAATGGCGTAATCCTAAGATTTTGACTTTGTTTAGATATGTATCACTAAATACTAGGCAAGTAGAAAAAAACAGTTACAAACATGGGTACCTCTTGGTCTAGTTTCCCTTCTATTTGTACCGTTATAATAAACCGAAAAACTTGTTGTTCTCTCGAGAACAAGGTCCGGTGAACATTACCGATCTATTTCTACATTAGTAAAGCTCCTAAGTGAATTTTATCAGTTTTGTATATGTATACAAAATATTTTAATACGTAAGTACACAATGTTTGGTTAAAATTAAATAGTTCTTTGTTATATAATTATCCAGGAGGATATTAATAGGGTAAATGAGTTTTTAAATAATCTTATTTTTTGTTCCATCAAAAGTTAAGCAATATGTACCGAGATAGTAATATTTATAAGAGTTATTATAAGAGTTACTATCTTGTATAAGGGTTTGTACACAAAACTGCGATGCGAATTCGCAACGCAAAAAATTACGACACGAATTGCTGCGATGCGATGCAAGGCGTCAAAAAAGCCGCGAAAATGAAATAGAATGCCCATATTGTCATCTTATTACAAATACCCCTTATATCTTCAAAATGACTTCCGTCCGATTATGACGTACAGTTGTCCGATCTTTGCACACGCGCAAAAACGTATACAAAAGTTGCAGGTTCTCCAGAACCGAGTCTTACGTAAAATCACCGGTGCTCCGTGGTACGTCTGGAATAAGGATCTCTACAGGGACATGGAGATCAGAAAAAGCCGCGAATCATCCCAGTCCGTTAGTGGTATCCGCTGTGAACTATATTTTTTTTCGAACTAACTACGCTATTGGCCTTGCAAGGTCTTTACAGCTTCACCGGACTAAAACTGCGAACTATGAACCCGTACCCAATGCTGCGCGTTATAAAAGACGGTCCGCGACATATTTTTGGACCCTCCTGATTTAATTACATCATCGAACGATCAGTACCAGCCTGTCTCTCCAAACAGAGCGTGTTCACGCCCACGCCCGCGTAACCACAGATCACGCCGCCGTGGTTTGAGGGTAAATTTCGCTCCCACATACCAGACTAAGCCTTCCTCGGCAGCGGCTCAAGACTAGGTCCGATCTCTCGGCGGGATGCCATTGAGTGCGTTGCTTGCGCGATACAGTGACACAAAATTGCAAGGCGAAAATCGTAGTTAGTTCGAAAAATAAAAATTACTATTAATAATTATAATGTTGCATTGTAAACAGTGAAGTAGCTGATGTATTAAAATAAATTAAGAAGATATCATGTATAGTTATGATAATAGGCAGATATTAACCTTTACAAATATCTAGTCACTAAGTTTAAGATGATTCTCATTTTAAGTTTGCCCGTTGAAGAATCGATTACGGAATGAACAATTTGATAATCAGTAGTGATCGATCTAACGGCAAGTGGACCAGCGGATCCCATGGATGATAACTTATTCGAACGTCACGACAGCTCACTGTTCGGGACCCAGTCGTTTTTTACTATCTATTGACACAAAATGCCGGTAGGTTTGAACTGGGCATATCACGCGGGCGCAGCGGTAGTCACAGCCATTGTTCGCAGCCAGTTCTCACGATAGTTTTTATAATCAAAGCACCCGGAGTTATTTGGATTCAATCTTTGTATGACTTATCACTTTAATCATTACTCATACTATAGCTTTGATAAGTTTATACCATGTCACGTTCCAGTTTATTGTGAAGTTAATAATCCCTATAAAAATCTCGTAATAGTAATGAATATTATAAAAGCGAAAATGATATTCGTATATTAGCTATTTTATAATTTAATGTGAAATTTTGAAAGTACTTACAGTTTAAATATTTATACGAGTGTAAAGAATTAGAGTGGCTTAATTTTTAGTCTGAGAATAAATAGCAACAGAACAACTAAATACTACTACTAATTAAATATTTTTATCTGACAAGCTGTGCCGTGCACCATTGAGCTGGTTGCCCAAATAAAATCAGCTAAGTGCCGCCAGCTCTCGGCTTAGTAGTCCAGTGAAGCTGTTAAGACCTTGCTAGGTCAATAGCGTAGTGAGTTCGAAGAAAAGAAATTTTATCTGGGGGCACGCCATGTCCCCGCCAAGTCGAGAAGAAAAGCGGCACGGTCGTACTATCCTTTTCTCGAAGGAATTTAGGCGATTTTCGACCACCTATAACATCGTTTTGGATAAAACTAGTAGCCGGAATGTAACCAAGTAGGCACTATCTCTATATTACAAATTTCATTCAATTTGAACAAGCACCTAGTTTAAAAATTAAGTTAAAATCTCTTAATTTTGTCACTTACTGACTGACCGATCATCAAAACTCTAAGACACATCTAGCAGGCATAGTATCTTCAAAATTAGAATACTAATAGTGTTTAGTGTATAAATAAAATATATTGATTTGGCAATCGCACTAAACAATTTTGTTTGAAATAATATGTACGTGTTTTCGTGTGATGGCCAATCAATCTATTTTACTTAAAATATAAAAGATTCTCGATATTGATATGGTCACTAGAAGGTGTTATTAGGTTAGCTAATTACGTAATAACTTAAGACAGAAGGTCCCTTAAGTAGGGACTTAATAGAGTTTTTTTTTTTCTCGAACTGACTACGCTATTGACCTGGCAAGTAGCCTAGTAAGTAAGTAGTAGTAGTAGTAAGTAGCAAGTAAGAATTTGTATTACATGGATCTCACAACTTTTTACGGTAGAAGAACTGAATTGTGAGACGTCGATGCGCATGATTTGTTCGTAGTTTCCGTACTGTCTCTCATATTTATACTGTGACGAGGGGTTTTAAAAATATTCTATGCATAGCGCCGCGGAAACTGCTTAGGGGCCTCGTCAACGCGTATGGTTGTGTGAGTGTGTCGGTACGAACTTTTATAGGGAAATTCCGTACTGTCACTTATATTTATACTGTGACCACGCTATGGTTTCAGCACGATGTTATTCCTCGCCAGAAGGCTCGACTCAGTTACTAGGATTTAAACCTACATTTATCGACGCGGTATCCAGACACTGAGCCACCATCGCTATAATATTTGATAAATCTATTCTTATTAAGTAGTTATTGATTTTAGCGTTTGTTCATAGTCTAATGATAAGTGAATACTTAACTTAAGATGTTAAACAAGGATTCTTAAGGGTAATTGCCGGAACATAGGTGGTTTGTAACTGATTTTCAATTTTAGGGTGTTAGTTACCCAGGCGGGCATTATAAATCCTATAAAGCCCTACCACCTACCGCCATGGTATTGTTTCATCATAATGTTATTTCACAAAAAGCTAGGAATAAGAACCTAGTCATTCGACGCAGTGACTGAACACATTACAACTGAACAATCCTTGCTTCCCGGGTTATTTTGATAACGAAAATATTTTGGCATTTATTGATACTGTGAGAATAATAAGAAACTAGTTAAACTCATCTCTTTTAAAAGCGAACATCAAATCCTATTATATTATCATTAATAAACATTTTTCGTAACGCAATGTTAATTTTTTTTTCGAACTGATTACGCTATTGACCTTGCAATTAGCAAAGCCTTAACAGTTTCACTGTTTCGACTACTACACATTGTTAACTGGGGTTGAGTTACTTCTAATTACAGCTACATATATTTCAATTTATTAAACTGAGGACGATATTGAATATTGCGGAAGGTTTGGTCCATTACTTCATACAGTAATTTTCTTTCTGTTTAGGTTTTTGTCACACTTAGTTCAAAAATTTGTGATGTCTTGTAGTTTTTGAATGAAATTATCAGTCAATAATGCATTATTAGGTAAAACGAAAATATATCTGTGATGTAAACGGTCTCATGAAACATTTTAGAATATTATTTTCACAGACGCATTCAGACCAGATGCCATTCCGCTGCGAGTTCTGTGCGCGACTGTTCAAGCATAAGAGATCCCGCGACAGACACGTCAAACTGCACACCGGCGACCGCAAATACCGCTGTGCACATTGCGAATCAGCGTTTTCTAGAAGGTAAGCTTTATCGGGTTTCAACTTTTTTTTATATCATTGGGGGGAAACGAACAGGCGGGTCACATGATATTTAATGATAACCACCGTCCATAAACACTAGCAACACCAGAGGAGTCGCAAGTGCGTTGCCACCCTATGTTGCAAGGGAGAGGGGGAAGGGATGGGGAGGTGGGCCTTCGACGCTCTCACTGACCGAACGAAACGCAATAATGCAAGTGCTGTTACTTCACATCGATTTTCTATAATCTGTAGTCGGGTAGTTCGTAGCTAATTCACTTGTTTATAAAATAATTTCAATATAACAGCAGTAACAGCCTAATTTATTACGATAATTAGCATAAAACTGAAATAGGTCACCATATTAGCGAAAAAACTACGTACATTTTTTTATTATTCTACACGCAACGTTAATTTACTTTCTGGTAAAAACTCGAAAAATATAAATTTTGACATAAATCTTTTAGCGATCAGGTATACTCCTTATGAAATTATATATAGGCGCAAAATGTCAAATACAGGTTCGATATAGGATGGAATTACTTAGTTATATTTAGATTTTCTAAAATGTAGTACAAAATATGTAGTAATTTCTGGTTGTTGCCTGCGGCTTCGTTGTTGTGAAAATAGTTCTGCTTTTTGATAAACTACGTATTCTAATGACTGAATTGTGGACTGCTTTAATTTTGGAAATAGAGTTCTATTAAGATTAAGTAATCATTATAACCCTTTTGTCGGTTTTATGTTACCGCTATTAAATTTTATAGTGCCGATGTAACAGCCTAATAATCCTCATAAACGATCTTCTGAAAATTCTGTCTGCCATTAATAATTTCATAAAAATCGGTTTAACCGTTTTGTAGATTACTCGGAACAAACGAAATACACTTCAATTTTGTCTATATATATAATAGATAGTTATAGATTAATGATTTATACACTCCGTATTCTAAGAAGCCAGACGCCACGTTAGCTATGATAAGCGCGTCATGTGTGCGGTATTCTGGTTGTTGCATGCTTGTTGTAAGTAGTAAGTCTTAAGATAATTTTGTAAGGAAATACATACTTTATATAAAATGTTACTAGTCTATCATACTTTGTTTACCCGTATGTTTAAATAACAAATATGTAACTTTATGATATATTTAGGAGCAAATGCCGTTTTTATAGCACCAAAATAATATTATAATGGATATAGAAATGCTCTATACATATAGTGTAGAAAACAATATTTTAAATAATTATTAACAAAGTCATAGAGTTTTTGGCGAGATCTTAGTCCGTCTAAAAGTGGATCTTATATTTTAGTTATAATCTTGTATTATTTAACTCTATATTTTGTCAGATTAGTAGTGTTTAGGTAAAGTAGTTGGGTTACTGTGTACAAGTAAAGTGGATAGCAACAGAACATGATTTCTGAGCTACCACAAAAGCTCATTAGAAAGTTGTAACAATGGAGACAATAACAAACAATAATTATCTCGAAGATTCGTTGCGTAAAATAAAGCTAAAAAAAACAAAGTAATAAAACGCATACGTACATCTCAAGTGTAGGTACATATATATTCATAATAAATTTTGTATATACTTATACCTTAAATCCTAAGCTATTGAGGAGTACACAGCTAAGCGGATGCTATAGAGGTGCGTTTACTACAATGGCTAAAGCATAAGATTGATCACTGTAAGTCACGGGCACAAAATGAGCTGGGTCGCGACGCGTCACCTTTTTCATCAGCTCTCCGCTGCCACGTGACTAATTCCACGCAATTTGTCGACCCAACAAACCACCGAGTGAAAAGAGTTGATGTACTGACAAATGGTTTCGAGAGTCTTACAAAAATAAAATAATGGCCCGTACCTAAACCGGCACGGCGAGCGTGTCCATTAGTGAAGGTGTTTGGGCGAACGCCTCTATTCTGTAGTTCGCGTGAAAAGCCTCTTTGTTAGTTCTGTTTGGTCCGTGCTTTATGCGGGTACTTATGTCTCGTATGACAAATTGTCATCTCTGAGCACAATGACGATTTATCTTAATTTTTCGTCTGATGTATTCGAGGCATTCTTTAGTGGGCGTAAAAACGAAAGTAACTTCATACTCTATTGAGAGTTAGTTTGAACAGAGTATTCGGAGTTTAGAATTTTATGAACTACATTACAATTTTTATTTTATAGTATTAAATCGAATAGTAGAGATGGATAGATTAGTTGATTTCCTCTATAGTTTGTTAAATTTGTAGTTTCACTAATATGATTTGTCGGCCTTCGATAATAGAATTCCTGCATACAGTTCAGGTTTTTTATGTTTGTCTAAACAATTTCTCTATTTTCTATTATGGTTTACATCTATTATCATTCTATGTATTCTACTATCATTCTACATCTCCATAGTATCGTAAGAAAAACACTCTTGTGTTCCAATTTTGTGGATTATAGTCCTCACTATTGCCAATATGAATTACAGATTACATCTCTAATAGTAGAATGGTATAATTAAACTGAATGTATCAAATACATTTCTGTTGATATCATAATCCTAATTACAATTGTATTGCTTTTTTAAAGTTCTTTCCTATTGATTATTATTGCAGTGACCATTTGAAGATACATATGAAAACGCACGACAATCAAAAGCCATTTCAGTGCACGGTGTGCAACCGTGGTTACAATACTGCTGCAGCTCTGACCTCTCACATGCAAGGCCACAAGCGTGACCGTGAGGGACGTGAAACCGAACGGCGACGACCTCTGCGCTGTTTGCGGTGCGGTGATGCCTTCCGACGTCCTGATCTATTGCAGGTTTATAATATAAAAGTTCATATTGTACTATATTAAAAAATATAAACACAAACATTGTATAGTGACATTATACAGTATCGAAATTCGATCAATAGGGCAATATGTGATTTGTTCCTTTGATATTATTGTAAATCTTTGCCAACGACAATAACATGATTAAGCGTAACTCGAGACTTATTCATTTAAACTTAAATGCTATGTGTAAAGAATCTAGGCACATTTTATATATTTTTTAATATTCTATTATAATGTTTTTTAAACAAAATAAAATATCTAACAGCGCTTTGATCGTTTTTCACTTCGGAAAGAAAAACGTTGTACCTGAATACGCCTAGTATTGTAACACCAGTTTTCGTGATAGATTAAATATACGAAATACAATTAACAATATTTGTTTTGTATTCAGGCACATATGGCGAGTGCACATGGCGTGGATACAGTAGCGCTCACTCCACCGAGTCGAGTGGCTTCACAACCACCTCCTACGCTCCTGGCCTGCATCTACTGTACTCGTGACACCTTTACCAGTATGGAACAGTTACAGCTTCATGTGCGGACCGCACATTCGGCTCTTTTGAACGGTGAATCGCCAATGCAAGTAACAGAACAACCGGCACCGACAGATCTAAGTAGACGAGGATCAGAAGATGTATCAGCAATTAAACGGCCCAGATCAGGGTCTGGAACACCACAGACTACACTGTCACCTAGCACCCTACTGTGTAATCAATGCGATGCAGCATTGCCAGATTTTGAAGCCTTTCGAGCACACGTCAAAGCACATTTAGAGGAAGGAAATGGGCTTAGTAGGTCGAGTCCGGCCCCATGTGTGAATTGTGGCTCTACATTCGCCGATGCTGCCGCTTCTGAACGTTATCTTACATCTCATTATTTAGCTGTATCTTGCGAATATACGTGTCATAGTTGTGCGAGGAGTTTCTCTTCTCCGGATGATTTGCAAAAACATCTTTTGGATCTACATGCACATCATCTTTACCGGTGCGCTTTATGCAAAGAAATTTTCGATTCAAAAGTTGCGATACAGGTGAGAATTTATGTTTTGATACATTTTTGTATTACACGGTCTAGAATTGTTCGGATTTTAAACTTTATTCAATTGATGAATGGAACGTTTTTTTCAACTATGTAAATTTAAGTTAACCTTAAAAGAACTTAGCTAAGGACGGTTTTATATATACACAAGAGCGTTCGCCTTTTCCAACAAAGAGAGTTATAAATGTTGCTATTGTATCACGAAATATATCGATTCAAATCAAGCTAAGTTATTCTTAGGATGCTCAATACAAACTACGAAAATTTTGAGTAAACGACAAGCATTCCATAAAATGACAATTATTTTGCAGGTGCACTTCGCAGTAGCCCATAGCGGTGAAAATAAAGTATGGATGTGCCGATCATGTGGTGGAGGAGCTGGAGCACTGCGGTCGGAGGCAGAGGGTGCTGCCCATGTGCGTTCCCGTCATGCAGCAGGTATTGCGCGTTGTACATGCGGAGCACTAATGGCGGGGCCACGACACACGCGTCCCACCCGTCCCTACCGATGTCCTGTACCGACTTGTACGGATGCATTTACCGTGCAATATCTGTTAGAAAGACATATGCAGGCGCATCATACTTTGCCTCATCAGGTAAACATTATTATTATAAGCGAAGATTATTTTCCTTTGGCAGTAGTTTCAAATGATGACTGTAGTTTGTGCTCAATTATATATATAAAGGAGTACATCTGACTTCTTTGTTGGTCAATAAACATAGTATTTTTACTACATGATAATGATATCTATATATTACGTGAAGCAAAAAAAAATGTACCCTTTTTTAACCTATTTCCCGTCAACGGGTGAACTTGAAATTTGGCATAGTTAAAGTTTATATGGCGGAGAAGTGCAGAAAGCTGTTTATTTTATATAAAATGCATTAGAAGTACATTAAATTAATTAAAATATGCACTTCTCACACTACTGCTTGAATTTTACACAACATATACACACATGTAAATAAAAAAGACATTCTAACAGCCGTCAATAATTACGAAGTTCAAAAGAAGGAGTTATGAAGGAGGTTGCTATGCTCGACTGTATGTATTTTTTAACTCTTACGTTCCAATTACCCTTTTTCATCCTTCATTCAACAATGATATTATAAAATATAACTATTATTGTAATGTTTATTATTTTTTTTATGGTGAACTCACTTCAAATGATGAATTAATAAAAAATTGAGCCAAGTAATACTTTGTATAATCAAAATAAGAATTTTGTTCATAAAAGTAATCCATGACTTAGACCTTCGCGGTTACAATTCAACCTCATGTATCAACAAAAAAGAATTTGAAAATTATTATATTATATTATTAAAAAGCTAATGGTAGTATTAAAACGTCTTTGTCTTGGATTCACCATTTGATTGTATTGTGTATCCATTACTTTTCCAAACGATGATACTGGGCATATCACTATTTCTCATAATGAACAGACACCATTTAATTCAATATCACCCAGTAATATCACCCCATGGTGTCGTGTAAAATTAATTGAAAATTATGTCATGGGTTGCGATAAATTTCTTTATTTTCGTAAAATTATGTTTGGTTAAAATTTGAGCTTTACCACGTGGTTTTTGTTTCCAATTTATAATTAATTTTCATTTTCATTTACACATAGATTTTTTTAATGATTATATAATAAAGATCATGGCAAATGGCAAATAACTGACTAGCCATGATGAAAACCTTTGATTATAGAATATACCTTTTGACAAAAGAACTCTAATAAAATTCAAATTTAAAAAAATCAATTAACTATGGTCGAATGTCGACCACTGGGCGCCCACTAGTCTTCTCAAAAGGGCCAAATTGTGTTAATTTCTATTGTCTATAAATGTGTAGTTCTATTTGTATGTTTTTTTTTAAAGTATGTGATATAAAACTCACGGACCACAGATATCACTTTAAATAATTATTGTTGGTCTGTCTGTTTGCATGTCTGGATTAAACTTACAAATGTTGTAGCCGAATCTTATGAAATTTTATGAACGGGAAGTTTAAATAGGTACTGTGATAATGCAACATTTTTAATTAATAAAATTTGAGAATTTTGAATACACGTATCTATATTTAAGAATATGATAGACCAGAGACAAATTGTAATACATTTAAGTAAATCAAAGAATCCAAAGAAGTAGTAGTAAGTAATACTGCATAAAATCAGGGGGCCTAACCAAGTTGCTTATCGACAATCGCTAACGCTAATAGAAAACGGAAAAATGTATGGAGATGACATAGCTGAGCGCTAGTTTATCACGTGATATAGCGCTCATATATGTCATCTCCATACATTTTTCCGTTTTCTATTAGCGTTAGCGATTGTTGATAAGCAACTTGGTTAGGCCCCCATGTGCATAACTGCTAACAGTTGCTAGTGTATCCATATAACTAGCATATCAGGTTAGATTTATTTTTCAATTATTGCTACAGCGTAGAAATCACTTATAACGTAATTTCTATTTTCCGTAACTAGGAACTAATATTAACAATTTGAAAAACTTTTATATATTCAGGTATTAAATGGAGAGGTCAATAGAGTAAAAAGGGGAGAAAATAATAACAGTGGTGAAGGGTTTGATGGCGCCTGTTCTCCTTGTACAACCTTGCCAGAAAACGCAGCTGGTATTGGAGCGGGAACAAGTGATGAGAGGCGTCGAAAGAATGGCGCTGTAGCGTTACAATGTGCATATTGTGGTGAACGAACACGCAGCCGAGCCGAGCTTGAAGCACATACAAGGGCACATTCTGGTGCGGCCGCAGCACGACACAAGTGTCTCATTTGTGACGAAGTGCTACCTTCCGCCGCTGTTCTTGCAGAACACAAGCTCACCCATTGTAAAGTGAGTAATTTTGTAATATAATACGAGTAAAACTAATTAAAATTAAATTAAATCAAACTAATTAGATTTAACCTCCATTTTAACCAATACCTATGATTAAAATCTAGAACCCATGTAAATTTATTATTTGTAGGTTGTGGCAGGAGATACATGCTCACGCTGCCGTGCCCATCTTACTTCTGAGGAGATGTTTTTGAATCACATGGCGCGACACCATCCAGCGTTGCCTGCTCCCTGTGTGGTTTGCAGACAAACGTTGGCTTCAGAGGCAGAAGCACGACTCCATGCACGTTTTCATCTTCGTCCAAACGAGGACGAACAGAGGTGTGCGATATGTCTGCGAGCTCTTCCAGAAAATGAAGCCGGTGAAGGAGCTCGCGCATGTTCCGCTTGCTACGCACGCCATGCTGCCCCTCGACCTCAACCTCCGACGGATCACGATTGCAAGCTGTGCAGACGAGTTCTAGGTTCCCCCACTCGACTGCAGGCGCATCTAATCGAACATACCTTTGCGGGAATAGGCGCATTTACGTGCTACTTATGTTCGGCAGTATTCACAAGTGCAGCTGGTTTGCAGCGACATCTACCAGAACATGCGTCTGCACCGAGACCTTACGACTGTGGCCGATGTGGCCATAAATTTTTCTTTAGAGCGGAACTAGATAATCATGCTTTTGTTCATTTAGAAGAGGCGGAAATAGCACAGAGGGCGTTTTACGAAGCTTACGCTCGAGGGGCGGCTTCTGCGTGGGCTGCGCTAGCACCTACCGATCCGTCACCAGCTATGGCGTCAGCACCACCTCTATCCGAGATAAAGCGCGAATCTGAAATTAAGGAAGAACGCAACGACGAATACATTGAGGTTTCATCTCCTCCGCCTCCCGCACCGCCTCCCTCTGAACCAACACCGCCGCCAGTAGTAAAACAGGAGAAATCTGACGAAGACTAAATGACTTGCTATACGTTCTCGTCCATGACGCGGGGTTGCCCGCAGCAATACTAGATTACGTCCGAAAGTGTTATGTGAATAGCTAACGTTATTAATGTTAATGGTTATATTTTGCGTTTAGAACGCTGTATTTCTTATCGATTACGTAGGTTGTACTTTGTACTATGTCGTTTATGTTTATTAGGAAATGTATGTTTTATAACGTATACATGAGTATTTGTAAAAACTGTTAAATCAATAAACTATTACGTTAAGCTTCAATGACATTATTTTCAATTAAAAAATCATCAGACATAATTTATTGGTCCCATTATATTGTAAAAAGATCCTTGAAGATAATTACGACACGGAAAATGTTATGGCTTGGCCACTTGCTGTTGTATCCAGGGTAAGAATCTTGCAACGTTGACGTACACCGCAGACACGTTCGCACTGGCACAGCCGAGTCCCCACGCCACGAGACCGACCACCACCCATTGCCCATTAACCTGACACACCAGCCCAGAGCCGCCGTCACCCTGACAAAAAAGTGATTTAGATTTAGCAATTTGTTTTTTTCGTGGTACATAAAAGTTGAGTCCCTTATGTGCCATTAGGAATTTAGATACTTCAAATTATTACAGTAATACTAATGAAGCTAAATTATACTTCATTTTTTCGTCTAAATATCTAATAACAAGAAGAAAGAAAATGATGCCCCTTTTACGCCATATTTTATGATTTTATCCTTTAGGTCAACCATAACTTACATATTTTTGTATTGTAATTTCATAAAAGAGTTTTCAATAATAGTTGTATATGAGGATCTATTATTGGTCGATACTTAGCTCTATTTTATTCAATATTCAGAAAAACACGGGTTGAGTTTTTATGTAAACAAAAAAATAGCGTTTCCAAAGCTTAAGATGTCTATCAGTAGATATCACAAGTTACGTTATGTATTAGATTGCAAAACATAGTAATTTAAATTATGTTTTATCTAAGCTTATGCCTAAAATGCGGTTGCAATCACTCTTATAAGGAAATGAAAAATATCTTTGCAGATTCGATTATTAATTAAAATTTAAATTCTAATCATTATTTATAGACCTACGTACTTAAAAAAGCAACGACAACATTAAAGTAAGAAACTAAACACAAACAACTGCCTCAATAAAGATATATGGAAATTATTTGATAATATTCTGTTTCTTCTTCGTACTTTGGCATCCAATTCTTTTTATTGATGATTATTATTTTCACTATTAAGTGTGTGATTTTTATAGAGTAATGTGATGACTTTAGTGTTTCAATAAGCTAATGGTTCTCTTAATAGAATTTCCTAGATAGTTTTTGAGACATCAGAATTCATATTCCGTATTATTATTTACCGCGCAGTTCCGTGTGCACAATAACCAAGTTATGATATGCAAAATGCCATAAATACTAAAAAATGTACGGTAAAATAATGGAATTTTGCGATTAAAAAATAAACGCTACTGCATGGCAAACTAAAACTCCACCAAAAGCTCTCTAGAACGTATTACGTATTCAAAGTTATAACAAGGAATCTACCATCTTTTTGGAATACTGAAGTCAACAAAACACCCTTTGTAATAATTACATACTGAATAAGAACAATAATAACCTTTAATGAAGAAGATTGGTTGCAAAACTAGGAAACATAGTGTTAAGCTAATTGCACAATGTATCAACACCACGAACGAATGTTTTGGTAAGGCCTTAATGTCCTATATCTATACTAATATTATAAAGAGGTAAAGTTTGTGAGTTTGTGACGTTGTGACGTTGTGACGTTGTAGGGGGTAATCTCTGGAACTACTGGTCCGATTTGAATAATTCTTTCAATGTTATATTGCTCATTCATCGAGAATGGTTCTAGGCTATATATCATCACGCTAAGGTCAATAGGAGCCGAACACAAATGAAAAATGTTTTAAAATCGGGATGTTTTTTCCTTTTGAAAACTGCTGCGTGTTAGTGTATCTATTCCACGCGAACGAAGTCGCGGGCAGGGACTAGTCTATACTAATATTATAAAGAGGTAAAGTTTGTGAGTTTTGACGTTTTAGGGGGTAACCTCAGGAATTACTGGTTCGATTTGAATAATTCTTTCAGTGTTATATATATAGCTTATTCATCGAGAATGGTTATAGGCTACATATCATCACGCTAAGACTAATAGGAGCGGAGCACAGATGGAAAAAGTTTCAAAATCGGGTTGATTTTTCCTTTTGAGAACTGCTGCGTGTTAGTGTATCTAATCCACGCGAACGAAGTCGTGGGCAAAGGTTCTCGTATAAGATTATGGAATGAAATCTCGTGCCAGCTTCGAGAGGCACCCCGTATTCATATATTTTCATTGTTTTAATAAAATCCGACTGATATTTGTTCATTTTGTTTATAATAAATTAAATCTATTCACGCATAATCACGTACCGTACATGAGTCCTTGTCAGCTTCTCCGCCGGCACAAACGAAAGACATGGTGTCTAAAACATATGTCGGTCCTAGGCGCGCTGTCCTCAGTTGAGTTTGACAAACTGCAGGATCAACTATGGGCACTTCAACTTTTTTGATTATCTGTTGATACTGACCACTGAGTCCGAACATGTCCTTACCCCACCCGGACACAGAACATCTGTAAATAAATCAGTTAAATTTCTTAAATATAATTTTGCATATAGTTCGTTTATGGCAAATATTTATTTCTAACTGGCTGTACTCACGACTCTCCCACGTAGAACCTGATGTAAAAAAAACAGTGACTAATAAAAACTGAACATATTAAATCCATGTCCATTTAATTATCTAGTTTTCTATCGTACTTTAGTCGCGTCGTCATTAAAATTACAATAGCTTTTGATAGAGTGAACCGATTTTAATGAAACCGAGAGTAAATGTTATTTGAGGATACGCTTTATGATTGATTGAGGTTTTTTCGTTAACGCAGTACTTTCGCAGTGATGCGTGTTCATACAAACAGGCAGACATTTCTAAGAATGATTGAAATGTACTTAACTACTACTTAAGACACCTGCAACATTTTTTACTACAAAAATCTGAAAAGTATAGGCACGTTAGATTTACATTCTTATTATATTTATAGATTTACAATAAGATACACGTCATTACATCGTTAGTCATTTATTATCTATGAAGCATTTACTCATTATTGCCACGCTACAATGCACAAAATTGTGAATAATGTCAAAGTTCCTATAATCTAGTCAAAGCCGTAACATGCAAATTATTTTAGGCACTAATAGCGATGTTCTATAGTCTTATATTTAGGTCAATATTTTAACAATACATTTATTGCACTGAAATAGAATTGCGTAACAATTTACATTTACCTTTGACCAGTGTAAACAGCAGTTGAGGCAGAGGGTAGACATGCTCTGTTAATCGTGGCCGCGGCCCCAGCAGTAGGCGTGAAGGGCACGGCTGCAAATAGCCTTATCACTGTTATGTCAAACTGTAGGGTGTTAGCGTCATACGAGGGATGACTCGTCACACTTTTAATTTGGTACTCTTGGAACGCGATTGGCTCATAAGTACCAGAAGCATCCCACTCGCCTAATCGCACTTTTAAATTTGGTGCCGTACCTGAAATGCTACAAGTAATTGCTTATAAGATTTATTTTATTTTCTGACAGTGCTTGCGATACATATACATATTTACACTTGTTTCACTAATTATTTGATTGATTTTTAATAATCTACATAATTTTATATTACATCTCTACCACTAATATACGTTGACATTATCTATATATTAATACGTGAAGCAAAATTTTTGTACTCCTTTTTGACCGATTTCCCGTGAACGGGTGAACTTGAAATTTGGCATAGTTAAAGTTTATATGGCGAAGAAGTGCAGAAATGCATTAGAAGTACATTAAATTAATTAAAATATGCACTGCTCCCACTACTGCTTGAATTTTACACAATATTTACACACATGTAAATAAAAAAGACATTTTGACTGCCGTCAATAATTACGAACTTCAAAAAAGATTGTGAAGGAAGTTGCTATGCTCGAATGTAGGTACTTTTTTAACTCTTACGTTCCAATTACCATTTTTCATCCTACATTCAATAATTATATTAAAAAATATAACTATTATTGTAATGTTATTATTGTAATTTTTAAAAAAGAGCCAAATAATACTTTGTATAATCAAGATAACTATTTTGTTCATAAAAGTAATCCATGACTTAGACCTCCGCGGTTACAATATTGCAATTCAACCTCATGTACAACAAAAAAGAATTTATTTTCAAAAGCTAATGGTAGTATTAAAAACATCTTTGTCTTGGATTCACTATTTGATTGTATTGTGGATCCATTCCTTTTCAAACGATGATTCTGGGTATATCACTATTTCTCATAATGAACAGACTACATTTAATTCAATATCACTCAGAAATACCACCCACCCGTGGTGTCGTGTAAAATTAATTGATAATTGTGTCATGTGTTGCGATAAATTTCTTTATTTTCATAAAGTTATGTTTTCTTAAAATTTGAGAGCTTTACCACGTGATTTTTGTTTTACATTTATAATTAATTTCAATTTTCATTTACACATAGAATCTTTTAAATGTTTATATAATTAAAGATCATGGCAAATAACTGAGTAGCCATGATGAAACCTTTGATTATAGAAGTACCCTTATAGATTATTACCCTTTGACAAAATAACTGTAATAAAGTTCAAACTTTACGAAATCAATTGACTGTGGTCAAATGTCGACCACTGGGCACCTACTAGTTGTTATAAAGAGATAAAATTTGTAACCTGGGATATAACGAGTAATATTCGATATATGCTATAGATATTTCTAAAACTCCTTCATAATTGCAAATGTACAAAATGCCTAAATTTTTAGTACCTATACATTTAAATATTATTAACTTCTGTACTTTAATGAATGTTTAGAATTTTGCGAGCAATTTCTAGAAACTTTTAATTAAGTTTAACAATTGGAAAGTTAATCATTTCACCAAGAAAATTTTACTTAAATGCTACTAATGCTTTTAGAATTTAAATTTGAAGAATATAGTACAACATAATCATACTCATTGTCTTTCGTTCATAGTTCATAATTTTTACATTTATAGTCTTTCAAACTAGCCTATTTGATCTACATCTTATACCTTTAAACGAGTAATTCTTGTATATTTTTATATTTGTAGATATTCAGGATCTCGGAAACGGCGTCATCTATTTCCTTGAAACTTAGTATA
This sequence comes from Antheraea mylitta, assembly GCA_014332785.1. Lineage (NCBI taxonomy): Eukaryota > Metazoa > Arthropoda > Insecta > Lepidoptera > Saturniidae > Antheraea > Antheraea mylitta. Next base: position 5,538,224 of record JACEII010000005.1, on the reverse strand, counting down.
TAGGTAGTTTCGGCGACGATAAATCGATCTAGCTAGATTTTATTCATAGAAATCTTTTCGTAACTGAGTTTTCAGGCAATGAAAAAATATATCTAGAATATAAAGATAAATTTCGCCGACGCTGTCAAAAAAAATAGCTCATATGAATAATGGGTTGCTTCGAAAATCCGTGTATCCCCAGTTCGAATCCGAATAATAGCAGAAGAGACATATCATTTAATTTTTTTTTGTGAGAAAAATTTCAGTTTATAAGGCAAATTTAACAGTTTAATTTAAAAATGTTTTTAAAGAACCGAGCTTGGCTCGATCGCCTAGGTACTGTACATTAAATAATTAATATGTAATAAATAATATCCGTTAACATTGCCCGTAGGTAATTACTTAAGTTGTAAAAGAATACTTACACATATGGTAATATTCTATGTGTAACAGTGATAACATTTAGGCTGTCTATTAAAACTCCTCCTGCGATATAGTCGTTTTGTAAGGTTAGTATCATGGCCTGTAATAACAAAGATATTTTATTTAAAAAACAAACGGTACAACGAAAAAGCAGCTAAATATTATAAATTATCGATTATTTGTACACTATATTTTTACTTTATCGTCAGCTGATGGTTTTACAAATCACTAATACGCTATTGAGTAGTACCGTTAGAGAAAATATTCCATTGATTTCAGTATTTAATTTAAAATAGAGAACGACTACGTATTATCAAACAAACTACTATGCCGTTTGCTTGTCTGTTTGTTCGCGATAAACTCAAAACTACTGACCAGATTTTCATACGGTTCTCCCCAGTAGATAAAGTGATTCATGAGGAAGATCTAGGTGTATAATTTGTCACGGTTTTGCACGATGCAAGGTGTAATCTCTTGGTCAGATTTAAAAAAATCTTACAGTGTTATTTAGCTCGTTTATCGAGGATGGTTTACGCAATATCATATCATCACGCAAAGACCAATGGCACGAAGCACCAGTGAAGAATGTTTCAAAATCGTTTTTTTTTTTATTTTGAGAGCTTCCACTGCGTTTAGAGTTATCCCAAAGTTAGTATTCCACGCGAACGAAATTACGGGCACAGGCTAGTGTGATATAAAGAATAAAATGTGATCTGTTAATATAAATGTTTTGTTTAAGAGGTTCAGAATGATTGTAAAGTTATGTCCAAGCGAATCATACCTGCCATGGATATTCTCCAAACTTAGCTTGCCCTGCAGAAGGAGTGACCCCCGTTGTTGGAACAGTTTGCAGCGTACCACAAGCAATTGGTGTTATGATTGGAGTTGTACTAGAATTACTTGTACTGCCACAACAGTATTCCTGACCCGCTGGACATTGCGATCCACCCTATAAATATATGATGGCAGTGTTCAATACTGCTTTAAATACAATAAATTTATTTATATCATAAGGTTTCTTACTGGTGTGGCAATTCTGATGTCGATCATACCGGCACCATAATTTGTCCCATTGCGTATACAAGTCCCGGCAGCCACGCATCTACAACTTTGTCTCTTACGGATCTCGTGTTTATTATCTGTCTTTGGGAAAGTATTTAAAAAATCCTTTATACTTATTAATTTGACGTCTCTCTTCAGCTTCGGAAACCTAACCGCTGTACTGTATGATGGTATTTCATAGTTAACATCCACAGTCTGCAAAACAAGTGCCGATGATGGTCCGGGAGTAGTGCCGAGCCTCGGGTCAATCGGCAGTGGTCCTGTGATGTCATCAGGATTAATTATACACACAACATCTGGATCGTTACAATATATGAGAGGTAATAGAAGACCACCTGTTGTTGGCGTCGGCGTCGGTGTCATTCCTGTTGGAGGAGGCGTGGGTGTAACCGATGGTGTAGATGTTGGATTCGGTGTTGGCATCATGGACGGTGGCGGACCCATTGTGTTATTTCCCGGTGGCGGCATAGGAGGGGACGTCATATTCCCTGGTGCAGATGTTGGAGGCATTGTCATATTCCCTGGTGCAGTGGTTGGAGGCATCGTCATATTTCCCGGTAGTGGTGGTCTTGGGGTATTTGCCGCAGTTGTCATAGTTGAAGCTGTTGTTGGAACTAGAATTGGCGGTGGGACACCAGGTATTACGACGATTGGAGGAGACGGATTGGCGGGCAACAGCCCCAAACATGCGGTTAAAATCCATAAGCACATTGAAGTATTCTATTTTATTTCCTCCAGTTCAGTAAATAAATATGAAATACACGTTATCGTGCTATGTTGAATGAGTTTCTAATCCACGATGATTTTGCCGAGGTATTAAATATTTAGGTGTTTAATGTTGTCATGGATGGTATTTCCCTAACAACTGTAGCCTTCATGGTGTAATGCGTAACATCAATAGTGAAATACTGTTGTAATCAACTAAACGTGGATTATTACTAATCTGTAGTTGACGGATGCAGAGTTAAATGATGTTATTATTTTTATTTATTCGAAATAGTAAATGTTGTTGTTTGTTTAATACATGTATGTAGGTGCGACATTTTTCATACATATTATATACACAAACCATCCTCAAGTTTTCCCATACTTTTGGAATATTTTTATTGATAGATATTTGTGCCTATGAAATAATTTTGAAACAATCGTCTATATTTAATTTTACAGTAATATTTTTTATTGCATTATACGTAATATAAATACTTAAAACTGTAGTAAGTACAGTTAATTATTTTTGAAATGTGATTATAGACTTCTATTATAAACATGATAGATAACGAATACGACGATAAAATAATGTATGTTCGTCTGTTTGTTTGTATATTCGGATTGAACTCAGAAACAGCTTAACCTATTTCATTGAAATTATTTACAAGGGGAAATATTATTTATGAATTGATATGAGAATTGTCAATAATAAATTTCGAAATGACAAAAAAAAAATCTCAGCTGATTGTGACGAAAATGTAAAAAATAGATTTATATAATATCCAAACATTTGTAGATAATGTATTACTTTACATAAGTAAGACAAACAGAGACAAAATAGTTACTCTATAAAAAAAAAACGCTTGCGCAGCCGCGGACACCACTAGTACATTATATATGTTAGAATAGGTTTGTTTATTATAATTTTTACCATTAATTACGCTCAAACTGAAGGAATCGTAGTGAACCGTGTCACAGAACTCGATTATGTCATAAATTAGGACAAATCTAATATATTTTTACTACTACATTTGATCAAACACAATTAAATGAATGCTGTAGTTACATTTACAAGTGTCTAAATAAGTATCTTTCATGTTTATTTTCACTCAAATTTTAACCTTCAAAGTTGATCTTTTTGAATTTTGTTAGTTTAACGATTAAATATATAACTTTAATAAGTTAATATGAAGCCTAAACACTTTCCTACGGAATCTTTGTATTTCGTAAACATATTTTAGAAAAGAGTTATATCCAAAATCCTTTCGCTTATAGCTTGTTTTAGAATACTCATAAAAACATTTTGGATCGATCTAAAATTTTGATACGGCCATCTGTCCTCTTATATAGTATAATTCGTAGTAATTCAATTCAACAATAACCCACTTCATTTAAGAATAAAAAGTATAGATGGCGCTATAATCAATGCGTTATGGACATTACATATGTCTCGCTAGGGGTCGTTATGTTTGTGAATAGTTTTGCGCAAGCCCAATGTACGTCAATACAAATAAGTCGTCTACACTGGAGAACGTAAAGTGTATATATGTATAGCTTAGATTGGAAGCGGCAGCCAGTAGTGTTCTGTTCATTTTGCGCACATTGCTTGTGTAACTCGAGGGCGATTGTGAATGCAATTTACATTTCTGTACCATTGCCGCGAGTTTTGATAAAGAACGTTTTATATTACTGTATAGATAATAAGTTCAATTTAAGTTCAGTGAGTTAACGTTATGAAACAATAAATTTAGTTTTGCCTAAGAGATCAAGTAATCCATACATTTTAAAAATTAATGGCTTCAGGCGCTGATAGTGTCGTCACAGTACTGATAATCAAAATGTGCGGTGTGTTAACTATGTTGTGTTTTTATTTTTACGATTACCCTTGGCAGTATATGCAAATTGTAAGAAAATTTGAGTAACAATAAAAAATACTAGATAAATAACGATCTATGAATTTTGTAAGGTGCCGGATTTTTAAAATGCCCTCTTACAGTCAGGAAATTAATGTGGATCTAAATTCTGGTGAAAATGGTGCCTTGAACAATAAGACGAAAGATAATACCAACACAGAAGATCTCTTGACTGATCAAGTCCCTTCAAATAATGTTTTGAGCGAGCTTAGTTCTGAACAGCGAATATCTTTTGCGCTTCGGGATTTTTTGGGACCGGCGAATATGGCGGTTGGGAGTGGCGAACCGTCACCGTTGAATTTGGGAGAGTCTCTTTCCTATATCGACGAGCAGACAGACACTGAACACTCCACACAGTCTGAAGATGAGCAAGTGCAGCGTCGAGACACGGAGGAAGTATTGAACAACGCTGCATGTCGTCTTAGGCGTTGGCGTGCCGCGTCCAGGAAACTTCGTAGACCAAGAATTATAGACAATTTATGTACGAATGAGGAGAAAGACGGTAACAGTGGTAAAACGTGTAATGGTGGACATACAGATTTAGCAGATCGACTGCGCAGCTTAGCTGCAGCAGGCAGTATGTCGGCATCTGCAGGCGAATTATTATCATTAGCTCCGCCACCACCTGCCGCAACTGCCCCGCCTTCACCCGGTTGTCTGCTCTCCCCAACACTCGCAGAACAGAGTTCTGCTGAATATTTCGTAAGTTTTCCTTGCATTTTCAGGCAAATATAATAGACAATATGAGAGCAACGAACAAATACGCTTATCGTAAATCAAGAGTGTGCTATGAACACGCCTACTGATTACGCAGCTAACGCTGTATTTACGTTTGAAAGACGCACAAACACGTCGATGTGAAACATTGAAACAAGATTTATTTCTAAGAAATCTTGTTTTGTTGTTATACACGTGTACTTAAAACCACGTGAAAAAGGTACTCATCTAACAACTAACATATTATACTAACATATATTATCATAAGGTATTATTTAAATATAATTTCGAGAATGTTTATTATTTTTTAAAGTCCCACGACAACTACTTTCAAATTGGTTCACTAGTCTTTCAGTATTACGCGTTCTAAATCCTAACACGGAAAATTATCTAATTTATTATGACATTCGTACACTGATTACTTGCAACTAACTGCTTTACCTTCTTAGAATGCTTCATGGCGTTACACAAATTTTATACATACAGGTTATAGGATTATCATATTGGAGTCTATATTCAGTACTTACAGTACAGCAGAACGTTCTCTTACACATAGTTATCTTAAGCAAAACACTAAATCAGATAATTCGAAACATTATTTAAGGAAAGCTTGTGGAGTTTATAATATGATTGTCCTTATTAAATTATTAAGTAATAAAAAATAAGAAAAACAAGAAAATCCGTTACGGTTTCGTATTCAATTTAAAGATCTACTTTGATCTCTTTATTTGATAACTAGCCTCTGCCCGCTACTTCGTTCACGTGGAATAAAGATATTTTTTATTTCTAACACGCAGCGGAATCTCTCAAGAGGAAAACCCCGATTTTGAAACATTCTTCATTGGTGCTCCACTCCTTTTGGTCTTAGCGTGATAGCCTATAACCATTCTCGATAAATGAGCTATATAACATTGAAGAATTATTCAAATCGGACCAGTAGTTCCTGAGATTACCCCCTACAACGTCACAATATCACAACGTCACAAACTTTACCTCTATATAATATTAGTATAGATGTCAACATAACTAAGGCTTTGCAATTCATAATTATCGACGGTAGTGAGTATTTACGTTAAAACTAAGAAGGTACCTTCACCATATCGAATTACTATTAAGAAAAAATTCATTTAAATACATTCTATTTACTGTAGCATGTAATTAAAAACAATATGTCCACGAAAAAAATAAAGGTCATTTTCAAAGTTATAGTGCGAAAAAAAAACTGAGAAAGGTTTTCTCCCTTAATCAATCATTATGATAATTTTGTCTTTTATGTTCCGTGTATTACTGACTGTATACATATAGTACGGTGTGTTTACATTTAAAGTTTAAATAGCGTGTTTATTACATAAATAGAATTTCATGTCCATAGTCCATACAGACAGCTGTAAAAAAGTTAATAGACGAATATATAAAATCAAACAAAGAGTTCCATATGGTATTAGAAAGTAACAATAATAGATAATCTTTAGCTAGAAACGTAGTTCGTGACATGTAACTTAGCTGAATATATTTTAGTACATTAGAGAATTAGAGATTTGTACTAACGCGTCAATATATGTACAGTCCTCGTCAATCTTTTTGGCCGCTTTGAATATTGCCATAAGTTTCGTACTTGCGCGTAATATAGTGAAGAGTTAAATGCAAGAAAAAAAAATATTATAGCAATCTAAAATTGGCATATATGTATCCTTAAGTTGTCTCGATGTTATTCATACAACTTAATACATATTTATAGGTACTTAGATTTGTGTTTTATGCAGTTATATTTAGCGCGGTCAAAAAGCTTGGTGAGGGCTGTAGTTTTTTATTTTTCTTACTCAATACGTCGTTCAGTTTTCCGTCTCATTCAAGGATGTAAGTAGGACTCTTAGGATTCTTTTGAGCGTTTAACGCAGATGTTTGTGATGATTGAAACGTTGTATAGTTGGTAGGGTGTTTTATGGCTCCCTCCTGATTAGTTATCCTCATTAGGTTGAAATCTGAAACTAAAAGATTACCGATGTATGCCGGTAATTCTATTTTACATTAAACCTGGTATATCTTATAGGTCTATCCTTCGAGGACACCATATATTTTTCTGCATGATAGGTACCGTATGTGCTTTCCTGTGAAGTTGTTGAGTAGTTACGGTGTGAAAGTGTAACAAACAAACAAATTCACTGTAGGTGTAAGTTTTAAACTAAATTGAAATAAAGGTAGATATTATACAAACGAAATCTATACATATAAGTAAATGAAATTTAAGCATCTATATTTTGTGCAGGGTAATTTACAAAACGGCTATTGAGTGACCAGATTAGGCCCCCCTCGGCAGCGACGCGATACAGTGACACAAAAATTTACATCACTGCTACAACACTACACGATCACCCCCACACACGTGCACGCTACACGCTTACACATGGAAGTGGAAGGGTTTTATTTTTTTCCTTATCGAACTGAAAAAACTCTAATTTTCCGATAAAAAATACATGGAGGGGTTGTTGAGGCGTGTATGCTTGGTACACATATGCGTCTCAACAACTCAAACATATATGAATAGTTAGCTAGATTAGATAAGTTAGGTAGCGAGCTTGCATGCAACAGGCAACAGCCAAGCCGAGGTGAGCCTTGCACCCTTGAGCTAGTTGCTCAAATAAAATCGGCTGAGTGCCTTAAGCGCTCGCCTTAGTAGTTCGGTGAAGCTGTTAAGACCTTGCTAGGTCAATAGCGTAGTGAGTTCGAAAAAAAAGCTATTGAGGATATTATTATTACATAGTAATAAACAAAGTCCTCGGCGACGTCCAGCTGTCTGTTCGCGACAAACTTAAAACTACTGAACGTATTTTCATGCGGTTTTCACCAGTAGATAAAGCAATTCATGAAGAAGGTTCATCAAGTTTTTTTTTTGGTGTGAAACATCTACACGTGCGGGTAAACCTGATTGTTGGCGTGGCGTGTGTGTGAGACGTGACAACGCGATGCCATGCGCAAGCAACTGTGCACAATCTCTCTTGCAGCCCTGAGCTCCCATACCTACAGTGTAATGTGAGAATTCGATACTCGTTCGATTCAAACAAATTCAATGCTTCACATCTGCCAGGCCTCCCGTGACGGTTCAATTTTCTTTTTATTATAAGGGCGGAATATCGTCCTGCGGTCCCGTTAGTTATTATATATACGCTATTGAATAGGCTTTGATAAGTAGAGGATTATTCTATGGTAAAGCATTAATTATAACATTTACCTTGTAACTTAAATTTATAAAACAATTAAAGAGTATGAAAGAGAGCCCACAATTATTGGAGACACAATAATTACGTTGAAACAACAAGAACAAAGATCTTGGGTAGCTGGTTGATTTCTAAAAGTTACAATACTTCATATAGGCAAACCGACAGACGTTATATGTATATTTATAGAGTATTGTGTATGTGAATGTGCTCGATGTTGAATGACCGGACGTCTGTAAACGTATCATTTAAGAAAGTAGTCTTGTGTCGATCTTGACATTTGTTTTTTTTTAAATATCTCTTCTTTATATATATTTTAAATGTATTCTACAAATATACATTATTTACGGAACACTACGTACGTATTAAAATATATTTAATGTTTAGGGTACTGTATTGTTGATCAAAGAAAAAATTTATGGAGTTAATCATAGTCGGCTTTTTCGTTAGGCGATTAGAACTAAAAAAACACATCAAAACTAACCTCACAGTTTAATCGTTCCAATTAATTAATTACTTCATAGAGATTTAAGAGGATTATGACGTTTAGTTTATGCATTTGATTTCTATGATATTTAAGAAAATAAACTGAAGTTAAATACGTCTAATACATCATTAGTTTCATAATATTTTTTGACAATATGTTCACCATAGTTCATTGTACCTGATATATAATTAGACAAGAAAATATTAAAAAAATCGACTTTGAAAAAAATACTCTACAAAATGCACTAAAACATCTTTGCTCATAGTTATGCACGTACCTTTCTGGTCTTACAATATCATAAATCTGCCAATACTTCAATCACTTTACATTTCCTATACGATTTTGAATTTTATGTCTTCGGAATCATTGTTAATTATATTGAAATGCAACCCCTTTACAAATTCCCCTTTCTGATAAAAGAAAAACTATCCTATATTGGTTTAAAATGTGATGAAGTTCTCATCTATAACAAACATTTAAAAACAACAACCTAATTAAGAACCTCCTCCGTTTTGAATTTGGTTGACAATGAAATAAACAAAATTAATTCAACTGTTACAATATAGTAGACATTCCTAAATATACTGAATCAATAGTAGTCCGGTGAAGCTGTGAAGGCCCTAAACAAAGCCAATAGCGTAGTCAGTTCGAGAAAAAAAAACTGAACCTAAATTATAATTTATAACTATATTTTCAAAGCCATATTGTAACAATTCTGATGTTAATAATGAAGGATCTTAATAAGTTATATTGAATACACGTCCCTAAAATGCGTTTATTACCATATAGTATGTACACTTTTGTTTACTAACAGTACCTAACGATAAAAGTAAATCTATGATATAGATTAACAAGTTGTGCAAATATAACGTTGTTTTTCGGACTTTGTACCGGTTTCTATAAGCAAATTTCATATTATAGATATGAAATATTTTTAATATCAATGCTTTTTTGGATTCAAATGAAGCTCTTATAAAAAATATAATATGATCCTACATAAAGTGGAACAATGTATGTCAGCATAAGTGAGATTATATAACACTCATTACCTCTAGGCACCCTTGACTTAGGGAATTATTTTATATTATATTTAAACAGCATATTACTGTTGACATTAGAAATTGATTATTTCACCTAATAAATAACATATGAAGTGATTTTAAATGATTATCCAGGCAGTACTCACGATTATACCAATTTTAGATATATTATCATCTTATTTCCATACTTTTAATAAAGCGATTGTAATAATCAGAAAAGTTGAATTATAAAACCAATTTTAAAGTTTTTCGAAAATTTGTGTAAAAAGAAGTCTGCTTGTTTATTTATCTAAGGTTCAGAAAACTGAGTTCAAAAATATAATCAAAAATTATATGTATGAGACTACATCGGTTTTAATTGAACCCTATGTTATAGGAGAAAGCATTTTTTTTTCATTACATCAAAGGTTATAACGTTATAATCATAAACGTGTTGAAAACACAAGATGCGGCCTAAGATGGTAACATCACAGTATACATATAAGAGACAGTACAGAAACTACCTATAAATGCTCGTACCGGCACACATAAACATGCGCATCTACGAGACCCCTTAGCTGTTTTCGCGGTGCTCGCCATAGAATACCTCTGAAAACCTCTCGTTAATGCGCATGTTTGTACGAGTGTGCCGTTTTTGAGAGTTAGTTGGTAGTTTCGGTACTCCCTCTCATATTTATACTGTGGTAACACTATTCTTTGTAAGAGGATCGGTTCTCAATTGCAGCTGCGGGAACACATGTACTACGAGCATGCAAAGGTTTAATTACAATGTTTTCTTTGATAGAAATATTTGATTTACTGTGAAGTTAGAGTACCGAGCGTGCTTATACTGACTTTAACGCGTTACACATTCAATTGTTAAATCAATATACTTTGTAATTAAAGAGATAACTCTTAATATTTAGTTTACTTATCGGTTATATTATTAAACGTATTATGGAATGCCTTCCGCGTAATTCCTTTGTGCTCAAACAATGCTACGTACTCGAAATAGGTAAGTCTATTATAGGACCTTAGTATGAATACAAAATATTACATTGAATACGCTATAGTACTTTAGAATACATCCAATAGTCTTTCTCCGATAAAATCACTCGCCGGTGAACATTCAGGGAATAAATCAAGTTCCTGACGTCAACAGCGCGTCGGTTGCCGATACTTAAATATTTATACACATATACAAATCGAATTTATGTAGGTACAAATGCTACAAAATCTTAAATTTTCACGTTGTTTAAGATCGAGTTTTAGTACTACTGCTATTTAGGTTAAAAATTGTTCAATATACAGAAACATGTATTCGGTAAGTTTACTTAGTTTAAAAAACAAGGTGAGCTAAAATCATGACAATGTTTCAGTAATGTCCGTTTATTTTACTGTCATTCTATTCTTATATTCTTGTACGTTTGACCCAAAATACATGAAACTACTATAAGCATTGATAGTTGTTTGCACATTTCAACTTATCAGCGGTGGATCTTCTTCTTAGATTATTACTTGCACCGTTATCAGTGTGAGAGGAAGGTCCTACTCAAGATATGGAATAGCAAAAATACAAATACTTTTGTTTGCCTTTTTTATCTGAGCAAAGGCAAGTAAATACATATATATACGTGTAAGTAGATACTTAAGAAATTATAGATAGAGTTCCAAATAAAAACAAAATAGGTTTCTTTAAAACTGTCTCTCTATCTAACTTTAAATAGATTTTAGTCTTTTTAAAAGTATACTATATTAACAATGAGATGAATTACTATTCCTTTTTTTCTTCCGTGTCCCCTTGTGACAGATATATTTTTTTCTATTCTACTCCTTTTTATGACTCTTTACAAGTGACACATTATATTAAATTTAAGTACACGCGTTATGCAAATCTGTGACAGGCATTTACAATTAAAAAGATCCTCACAAGTTTCTAGGATGTGAGACTTAATGGTCATAGATGTGAATAATATTAAAACAAATACTAATAAACAACTAAGAAAACCAAAGTTCAAGTTTGTTTTAAGCCTTTCAAAAGTATAGTTACAAACGTTTAAATAAAACAATAAACCTAAGTGCAATGACCGATGCCAAAAGCTACCGGAGTTAATAACTTTCGGTAGTAAAACGGGCAATAAATCTTATTATTTTGTTCCTGACGTTCCAGTGTTCATTTTCAAATGAAAGTGAAAACACCCGATGGTCATTGACACTGAGCTTTAACACAGACGCGTAAAGGATTGTGTATATTTTTTGTAATTTTCTAGATGATTAGGTCAAAAATAATTACTTATATTTTAATTGATTTAGAATGAGAATCGAGTGCAGAGGGTCCTCCACAAATATTACTACTGTCTAAATAGTCACCTGGTATGACTATAGATCAGTTACTTAAATAAACAATGATAGCATGTTGTTAAATCTAAAAAATATTTAGATGAACATAAACTCACGCATATTTCTGGTTTGAATTTATCATATATGCTATAAACTTTTTACTTATTTTCTAAGCCATAACGTTCACGCGTTCAACTGATGAACTTAACGCGTTCTCTAGTAGTAACTTTCTTATAATATTGATTATATCCAGTAGGTAACATTAATCTTTACTCTAATTTCATATCTTAAGTAAATATTTAAACAACCATTCTCTTAATTCAAGCGATTTACGGTTAAATTGGAATCATTCTATAAGTTTTATATTAGGTAATATCTCAAAAATGACTTCGAAAATATATTTCTCTTTTATGGCAAATAATTAAATGTACTTATACTCATAGCGGGAGAATACAAGATATCACTTCAGTTGTTTCATTAATATTGAAATTGCGATAAAGTTTGGTTCTTTAAAACAACACTTGATAAAAATTAATCTATTAACAGATTCTCCTGGTTTATTTAACGATCGAGCAGCACTCGACTGTTAGCCTGATTTTACGTATTGTGTTTCGAATCCCTAATGAATTAATGGTTATTCAACTAATCGTGATCAATACATTAATTTGGTTCAGTCCCGTGTGGCGTGTACCATTAACAGTATGACGTCCACACGGCACACAGGTTGCACGCTCGCTTTAAATAAATATTATTTTACATTATGTAGCAACGGTTATTTTAAGAAAAACGATTATTTCAATGATACTGTATACATTAATCGCACGGCTATCATAGCTAAAATTAATGACGGGTATTTGTTAATTACGTTGTAAAAACCGACTTCGACAATCAAACAATTTGGGTTAATATAAAAAATAATTTAAAATGGTAATGATCTTTTACAGATATGTGTAAAGGTTTATACAACACTAGCTTCTGCTTGGGACTTCGTCTTTGTGGAATAGTTCCTTCTGAGTATTGCTAACACTACTCTTCTCTCGTACTTAACTAGAGCCGTCGTTCAAATTACAATAACTTTTGATAGAGTGGACCGATTTTAATGAAACAAAGACTTAGTTACTCTCGAGAATATGCTTTATGATTACCTTGTGCTCTTAATGTGACCCAGTACTTTATGAGTGACGCGTGTTTATACAAACAGAGAGACAGACCGAAATTTCTAAAAATGTTTAAAACGTATTTTACTACTTATTCCTAGACATATGCAACAATCTTTTTCACATAAAACGAAAAAGTACAGATACTTTACATTTTCATTGTTATTATATGTATAGTTATAAATGTTTAACATCCAACATGCGATTATTTTTGTATATTCATGTTATTTATTTATATATTTATTTATATAAAGTTTTTGGATACTCTAATCTATGTAAATAAAATTATAGAGGTCTGCCGCTGTGCGCGCTTCATACAAAAACTAATTCATAGATTTCGATAAAAAAAATAGTTCTTAGACATTTGTTTTTTGTGTAAAAATACTATTGTTTTCGTTTAATATAAAAGTATTACACTTTTAAGAAACTACGATTTTTTACGCACTAAAGGAATGTAAGCAAAGTATATTTTCTTCTTTCAATACTTATGTTTTATTCTTCTGTGCGTATACTATATTGGTAACATAATAAACAACGCAGACAAAATCGTGAATATCAGCTAATATGAGCTTTAAAACTATTTTTGCAACTATATTCATAACTGTTCTTGTTTTGTGTGACGTCAGAGCCACGATACGGTACTTGCGTTATTCGAGCTGTTGATGCGGCTGGTGCAGAAGCGCGGTCGCACCTCAGAACGCGCCCTCCTGACCCAAATTTTCCCAATTACGTCACTGAACATCGACCAGCATGTGGGTCATGCTACGAGGCGTGGGCTCGCGACCCACTCTGTATCACAATCCTAGTTATAGATAACGTGATAAGATAATTTTAGTTATACTTTGTTGTTGTTTCCATTTTGCACTTTTTTACCACACACACTTTCATGTGTTGTATATTACTGTTTATGATATATTTACATTTATATATTGCACATGCAGATTTGTATCAACATATAAGGCGTATATATCAGATGTAAACATGTTTCTCTGGTTGAGGAAGTCGCAGGATTTATTAAGTAAAATATAATAATGTGTTCTGCATTTTAATATTAAGGTGCTCTAAATATGTTCGCAGTTACTGATGAATCAGTTTTTGTAAATACCTTATTAATTAGTTATACATACACAGTGGTCTAACTCTTGAAACTGATTTCAATTTGGTTTTGTTTCTGATTCGAACTTGATATTGATCCGAACTCGATCTAAAAGGGTACTCTTGAACTAAATCGAATCGAATATCAAGAACGAGTTACGATCGAATCATAGCGGCGTCGTTAAGTGTATCCGGTCATAGTATACACACAATACGTCACAGTAAAGTGTTATTTATCTAAGCTTGATTCATAGTTTTTGTAATGTTATCTACCATTATAACACTAGAAAAATGATTTATATAAGGTTACATATTATAAAAATATGTCACATCTATTAAAATCATCCTTAAATAATTGATTTTAATATTGAGGACATGTTTTTTAGTCTGTGCCACAGAATAAAGTCTGCCGTAATCTGTGCTTCGGACTGTCAGACAAAAATCAAAACATTGGAATGTTTTACAGAATTATGGGATGTATTTATTGTATGACCATCGTTTTATATGAAAATATGCGAAAGATAATATTTATGAAGTGCGTGTGTTAATATAAAACTTCATCTTTTACGAACATACATTTAGAGATACCTATAAACATCGTGCATTCTTAATTAGACATTGTGAATTGTTCACCCCTTTTTAAAGTTAAATAATGTAATAAGTATTAACTTTTAAGTATTAACACTCATGCCCGATATCGTACTAAGAATCATAACAACCGTGATGAGTATTTTCTTGGATTAAGAATATCATACACAACAAATTATTCAATGTGATGAATATTGCACTAATATAGTATGAAAAGACATACCTAAAACCCAAAACAATAACTAAATCCGTTTACCATTATCGACATTAACGAATGTAATATCTCATATTTGTAGTGTTACTTTAAACTCATATAGGGTATATGAATTATAAATAATGGATCTTAATATGTGTGGTAATATATTTTATTGATAAAATATCTCTTGTGTAATATTTTTTAACACTAGGAGTTAGAAACAGTTATATAAACTACCCTTATACAAAGTTTATATCATACACATATAATATATTAAGAAAAGATTTAAAATATGCTAAAGAGAGAATTGGTATGAAGTCATTTTTTACTTTTATTAACATATAGCTATTTAGACATGTAAATATAACTTTGCCAGATAGTTAGTGTGTCTTAACATTTAATATCACAGTGATACTAATCATAACCAATTTCATAATAAAAACCTGAGCGACCATAGTATATTTCATATTAAGTGTAGCTTACTTGATTAAGAATATCATACAGTATAGAGATATTGTAGTTTACCACCATAGCTTATATGCACTTACACACATTCATATATTGTCCCATTAAGCACTTTATAGTTTACTATATAGATGGGCTGTTCTGTTAGAACAATGAATGAGTTTTTAATTCAAATGTTTACAACATTTACAAAAATGTCAATAAAAAAGGGCTTCTTTTACAATTCTTTATTAATAACAAGACTTTCTAACACAACTAATCAAACTGTATCACAATTCAATAAAAACAGTATATATTTACTATTCACTAATGTTACTGGACATCGTGATGGTATAAATAACCTTCAGGGATTGTACTAATGTACCACAGTTTCTCATGGAAAGCTTTGATTGTAATCCTTGATAAGATTTTATACTTTTTATGAGATACAACTCGTGTTTACTCGTACAACTCATATAAGAGTATTTTTTCATTCTTCTTAGGATTTTACCGGGATCACCTAAAAAAACAATGTATTGTTAGTTATCTGTAAGATGTTAGAATTTGTCTGTAATCTTGAATGAACTATACTACACTTTTCTACTTATCAGTAGTATCTAATAACCCTTTACTGAATTCCTTGTTAATTATGAAATACCCTGGGTGGCACATATGTAACTTTTATTAGAAAAAACTATACATGTTACATTTTTTTTTATAACATGTATTTAAATTTGGCATACATTATGTTTATATAATAGCACACATACAGGATATTAGTCACAAGACAAAATTAAACTTGCTAATCAAACAAATGAGAACTCACGACAACTCAACTAAAGATAAGCTTAGTACCATGAGATTTATATAAAAGCATAGTTACTTATCTTCACTAAACCTATACCCACATAATCTATATTATTTTTAAGTATAAATCTTGGTTCATGAGATGAAGATATCTTTGTAAATATTTTATGGTTAGTTCATTTTCCTAACACCTTTTTGTGTTATAAAATGACCATGATGTTATCGTTATATATCTTAATCGGATAAAATAATGATGTACCCAAAACATTAAATTACAATCCTATTCCTCATATAGTTTTTATCAAATTACATACACACATATATTCACATTTGTGGCTGGCCTTGTATGCCTTTGTAGTGCCACTGAGAGATTTAGATACAGCTTATTGGCTTCAAATGCATGTATATAGCAAACAAATATACCGACATGTTATGTGTAAACTTAAATCTTACAACTTAACTTATTATTAATAGAAATATCATAATGTTGTAGATTTATCCATGTAGGGCATAATAAATTTATGAACACGTAGAGTTTCTTCGAAATCCTTGAGAATTTCAATTTTAATAATCTAGTCGTTATATCGACTTATATTAAGCAAATATCTTCACGCATGTGTGTTTATTTGGTTTGGTGTTGCAAAGTGAACGATAATAATGTATATTTTTAAATAAATATCACAATAAAACACAAAAATAAGCTCACTCGATCCTAATAAAGTACCTCTTTCTCAATCGTCTATTTTGACATCTATATTCGATTGAACGACTCGATCCACAGCTGTCAGATTGTGTGGAGAGTACCGATTTTTCGATCCTAACGACGAAGTCGATCCAAGTTAGTTCCTATTTGAGCCACAGTACGATTATGCGCTAGTGTTGGTTTCAAGAGTACGAAACAACATGAAATCGACTGATATTCGATTCGATTTAGAACTCGAATGCGTCGAGAGTAACCCACCAGTTCTTACCAAAATATATGTAAGTATATACGATACTGTTTTGTTTCAAATATATTTTTTCTCTTGTAGTAGTTTTTTTTTGTTTTTCACAAACGAAGCGCATTTATCTAAATATTTTTATATTGTTATTTATATGTATAAGATTGCGAGCAAGTGCAGTCATATACAAATCCTCATCAATTTTTTGACCGCTCTGAATTTAGACATATGTTAATGTTTGCGCGTAATATAAAATAAAGTGAAATTATTGTTATTGGAATCTAAAACTAGTCTTAATATATAAATTTAATATACAGGCAGTCCTCGTACTTACGGCTTGTTAGGTTCTCGAAATACGCGACGTAAATCGAAACGACGTAAGTCGATACATATTATTCATATGTTTATATGTAAAACTCGAGGATTAGTTTCGACACGGACTCAAAATAAAAAAAAAAATCTTATTTTAACAAAGGATATACATACTTTATTATCAAAAGTAAGTTCTTAAAATAATTTATATGTATGTATGAATAATAGGCAAATTAGAGGAACCCGTCGCTGAGTTTGATTTTGAAACCAAGTGTACAAGAGTTTTTCTTTTTCACAAATTAAAGCATTCCTTTTTCGTATAATAGTGCTGTTTAAAGAGACGGAAGGTAGAGCTGTTAGGAGTTTTTCTTTATTTTTCAATATTGTTTATACAGTCGTGCGTGATAAATTAAGTTCTCGTCCAATAGATGAAGTCGAACAACCGCGATTTTTGAGTTTTAAAATCTTAGATTTAACCTCCATTCTAATTGTTTTTCCTACTCTCTTCTTCACTTTACTATTACTATTACTGTCTTGTTTAGTTGGCATAGTTAGATTAAAATTCACTTAAATATGTATGTAAAAACAAAAACTGTCAAAGATGTAAAAACAAACTAATGTATTATGTTTTGATTGTTTGTTGTACATGAACTAACTGAACAAAATCAGAGCCATGTGCGGAGTGAACCCCCGCGACAAGTGAATTCTCCTATGCCGGAGATCGAAAGAATCGACGTAAGCTTGAGGAATAGTGTCAAAACAATGTTCGACGTAACTTGAGATGACGTAAGTCGAGAACTGCCTGTAATACATATTTAAATTCGTGTTCTGCACAACTATATTCAGAGCGGTCAAAAAGCTTGGCGAGGACTGTATTCGTATCTACTTAACAAGAATGCATGATATATTAACCCAACTAATCATTTTAGTAATAAATCGCTCAAAGATAATTTGGTTCATATATAAAACTTATCTACAAATTTTACTACAGGTAATCTTATATCAACATTCTGACATTTTGACATTGACATACTTACCGGCATAATATTTGACTAGAGCATTAATATATATTAACATATCATTTAAAATTAAAAAAAAAAACAAAAACACTTACGAATTCCTAAGTTATTTGAATATATGTACCTTCATGTTAAAAGCTGACACATTCGAGTAATATGTCAAATTTTGTGGAACATAATTGCCTGTTATGGCGTCAAATCACATGAAATTATTAACCTATTCATCAATAACGAAACATAATTACATACTTCGGACAGTTTCAATTTTTTTCTCTATAGTCGATTTCTTTGATCTCTATGTAAATTAAGTAGATTATTAATTTGCAATGGTTAGTGTGAGAGGAATGTTATTGATTGCGTAGGCAATACCAGACGTTATTAAATGTTTAAACGTAAGCTCACAATAGCAACAGAAGCACAACGAATAGTATCCAACACAAAATACATATAAGAGTTGTCGAAGTGTGTATGCTTGGTACACATATATGTTTCAATAACTCATATAAGTATGAATATGTAGCTTAGCTTAGGTTAGCTCAGATAGGTCGCGAATTCTGGTGTGTACCCAGTCTGCTTCTCTATAGGTAGGAGCCCGGCGGTCAATTTCCGTCGGGCGGACCGTTGGGGCGGCTCTACAAGGTGATTAGCAAGCTCGACCCTTTGCCGCCCCAACAATAACGGTCCGTCGGTACATCGTAAGGTTGGTGTGAGTCGGACATAACCCACTCTCTCCCCCGGGAGGGTGGGTATCCATGATGGATTTCCCCACGTAAAAAAAAGATAGGTCGCGAATTGCATTTATAAGGCAACAGCCCAAGCCGAGGTGTACCGTGCACCCTTGAGCTAGTTGCCCAAATGAAATCGGCTGAGTGCAGCAAGCGCTCGCCTTAGTAGTCCGGTGAAGCTGTTAAGACCATCATAGGTCAATAGCATAGTCAGTTCGAAAAAAAAAACAACGAATAGAAGTCAATTTTTCAAAATAACATTATGAAGTTTTTGCCGAGATCTTGAAATGCCAAGTAGTGATCTTTATATTTTGTCCATAATCTTGTGTTATTTTTGTTTATGTTATTTGGGTCTATATTGGCGGTGCTTTACGTAATATATTTTGGTTATTTGCACAAGTGAACTGGACAGGAAATAATACCACGCAGCATGAATTCTGACTTGCCACAAAAACTCCGAGGAAAGTTCTAACAAGACGGCCATCATCTTGTTAGTTCATTGAAATTATATCAAAAAACTTGTAATATCGTTACTCACTAGACAATGGCAGTAATAGTCTACTAGAAGACTGGTTGCTAACAATAAAATAGAAGAAGAAGAATATTATAATTATGTAGTTATTTCAAATAGTGAAATTATCTCTTATTCTGCTAAAATAGTAATATAGTAATCTATGTCTAATTAACAAGAATATGCTTCTATTTCCATTGTTACAATAAGTTGTAATTACAATCAATTATTCTAATTACACAGTAATAAACTTGAAAGGTAATTAAAAACTTATAATAAAAACGTATATTAATTACAAACGTTATCTACTTCATATTTATATTAATACATTAACGATACAACGCCTGGCGTTACTTGATACACATTATATGATATTGTTATTGAAAAAAAAATATCACCTTAAGAACGACATAATATGAATACACACTGTATTATTCCTATTTGTCAGTAATGTAAACTGCGCGTCTGCTGTTACAATCAGCTGACCACATACGTCATACACGTGTAGACACACAGACAGCAATCAGGAAATTTTATTCCGACACCGCTGTGTACATGGTAGTTTCTGTTTAAAACCGCAATATCTACTTTACAATTTCAGTTGAAGCTATGCGGAAAATCGTGCGACACGCCTCTTTATCCACGACTAGAAAACATTACTCATTTTAGACATACTAATCTTAAGGCTACTTAATTTAAAACGTTAGAGGATATACATGAGGACAGCTACATCTTGATTAGTAACTTATGGCTATTCTAGCATTTTATAGTACTACTAGATGTACCCGCGACTACGTCCGCGTGGAACCTAATATAAAAAACAGTGACTAATAAAACCATTCGAATGTATTGTCTGTTTACTTACCTGCTTTTCTCTCGTATTTAAGACGCGTTATTAAAATTACAATAAATTCTAATAGAGTGGACTAATTTTAATGTAACAAAAACTGAGTTACTCTCGAAGATATGTTTTATGATTTTATGATTTTACTAGCCATTCCCGCCCGCTTTGTCGGGCGAATGACATTATAATGACATTTACATTATGAGCTAGAAAACAAATGAACCAAGGATAAATGCCTGTTTTTTGTTTTATGGGAGCAAATAAATTAATAAACAAACAAATTGAGAAAACATGGCAAAGGGCTCATTGAATTTGAAAAATATATAACCTATAACCATCTACGATTAATTCCGCGTCGAATGGTTGTGGTTTCATCCCGATCCGTCCAGTAATTTTCGAGTTTACCTCGGACAAAGAAAACAAACTTTGCTTATATATATATAAGATTGTGATCCTCATACTTTAGCAGTGATGCGTGTTCATACAAAAAGACAGACAGACTTCTGTAAGAATGATTGAAAAGAATGTTATTACTTATTCCTAGACACCTGCAATAATTTTTTTCACGAAAATCGAAAAACTACAGATACGTTAGATTTACATACTTATTATCTTATACATTAATACGTGAAACCAAAACTTTGTACCCCTTTTTAAGCGAATTGCGCGAACGGATGAACTTGAAATTTAGCATAGTTAAAATATATATGCAGGAGCAGTGCAGAAAGCTATTTTTTCATATAAAAAATCAATGAACAATGGTCGAATGTCTACCACTAGGCGCCCACTAGTATTTATATACATGCATATGTATATACATAGGCTAGACATAATTGTTATGACAGAAGAGTTAATTTCGATTAAACGATATCTTTCATTAGTTATCTACATTAGTATTTTGTACTATCGGATCAGAAATATTATATTACAATTTTGTTGAGATAATAGGCGTGTTTAAATAGTGTTATATATAGAGTACAGTGTAATATAATGAGTAGTGTACATAATATGTTGTTACATTCTTTGTGAAACTGCCTTTCTAATATAGCAAAGACTAAAAACAAACAAAATAACATAATGCGTTCAAATACTTTTATGTTTGCAGCATATATGTATGTAAAAAACTATACATTTAACTATTATAGTATGCAAGTAAACTGTTATATTATTAAAATTAATTTTATCTCAACCACAAAACTAAATGTACAAGGCCATCACTAACGTCAAACAGATAGGTGTTCAAATGTATTATTATTTAATTTTATTCGTTCATTGTGTAAACAATAGGCATGCTCATATTATTTTAGTTTATTGACTCGCTATGTTTACCTAAACTGTGTATTGAACGAACGATGTAGAATTTTATCGCCTACGATATTAAACTATAATATATGTAGTCACAAACTTTAATTATTTCGATATTTATTTATTTATTTATTTACACATGGATAAAGCAACAGTCGACAATCAAAAATAATAATACAATAGCAATAATAAAAAAAATAAACTAAATTGAAGACCTAAAACGCTTTATCACATAGAAAATTAACTTACACTAATGATAATAAGGAAATAATAAATTGTTTTAATAGAATAGAAACATTGGATTAAAAAAACTATATATAAAAGAATAAACGAAAAAGTTCAAATGAATTCAATTATGAAAACTAAAATTACCACATGGAAGAAAAAAAAAGAACAGGTTGGCAAACATAAATAATGAATATTAAAATATAATATAGTAACTGTTGTTGAGATGGTCATGGATATAAAATGTGTTTAACTGTTTTTTTGAATTTGAATGCCCGATGGTCAAATATGTCTAATGAAATGTGTTTGCTTTCAAGCTCATTATATATACGAGTCATACGTACAATTGGGTTGAAATAAGAAGTATTATTCATATAAGTTTTAAGAATAAATGTTTTAGGAAAACGATAACTGAAATTGGTGTTAAAATTAAGAGACTCTAGCAAGGAGGGAGATGAAATATAATTGTGCAGCAATTTATGAAGAAATACTAGATCATGTTGAATTCTACGAACATGTAATGATATAATGTTATATCTATTTAATCTGTCACAGTAAGAAGAGACACTGCGAGCATGACCATACCTGTAACATAGAATTTTTGAAAATTTTCTTTGAACTGCCTCAATAGATTTAGAATGTATGGTGTAACAAGGTGACCAAACTACAGATGCATACTCGACGATACTACGAACTAAACTGTTAAATAGGATGACAAGACTGTTAGGGTTTTTAAAAGATAAGGATGATCTAGTTATGAAACCTAAAATTCTAAAAGCTCTACTAGTGATGTCATGGTAATGTTCTCTAAATGATAATTTATCATCAAATAAGATGCCTAAATCTTTCGCCAAAGATTTTCTTGCTAGTAATTGATTGTCAATTATGTAAGGATAGGAAATTTTATATCTCTTATTGGTAAATGAAATAACAAAACATTTGTCAACATTAAGGTACATAAAGTTATCAATACACCAACGGGATATAGTGTCAAGATAGATTTACTTCAGGAAATATTATACAATGTATATGATTATAATTTAAAACGCATGATCGAAACGGTATAACTTAGTGAAATATTGTTTATTTCACGTAAATCATGAATTCTTACAATGTTTTAGGTATTCTTTACAAAGTTCCGGAGACAGTGTAAACATTATTGTTCTGAGAGTATATTTTTAATAATGATTTTATTTTGTCATTTATATTTTTAATATAAAATATACATTTTAAGTTATCGTACTTATACACATATATGTAATATTTAAATATATTTTCGTTACTTCTGCTTAGCACTGATTATAGTACGTTTTAATTTAAATACAATTGAACCTCGATAAGTTAAAATCCAGACAGTTTATGTTACAGCGCTCATTGAAACATTTTTTAAGGAACTGATTGCTAATACTGAAATAATTTGTATAAGTTACGTACTTTATGTAATAAAAGCTTTAGACACTGAGGGAAACGGAACAGATTATTTTTTGAAGTTATAAAGGTTTTTTTATCTTATCAAGGGTTGTCTTATACAGGTTTTATTGTTTAGGTATCTTTGTAAATTAGTTATACAAAACAAGTAACAGTAAAAAGTAATATTTTACTAAGCTTGAACGAACTATCGGTGGAGTGTTTTTTTTTTTATCGAAGCACGACAAAGTGACTGCACCTTGCCTGATGGTAAGCATAGTACAATCTAAAAACATCGGCAACCATCGAGAGACAGATTATCCATGGGCGGTCGCCGCTGTCATGCCGGCCATAATGACAAAAGTCACACGGTACTGGATATGCACAGGCTGATCCCGAAATGCGACGCACAGAAGCGAGTCACTATGACGGGGTTTTTCGCCATATACATGGTGGTTGTGACCCAGTCGGGCTGTATAACCCTGCCACCCCGCTTTCGCCATTGCCTCGTTCGTTGATCAGCAGGGTGCACCACGTGCAGATGAGGTTGGCTTGGGTGTCTCAAGTCTTAAGATGTTACTCGACACACCCCTTACACCCCAACTTCCACTTCTATAGATTTGATACTCAGTGAAACGAACAAGCGATATTAAAAAGAGACAAACATATACATTTATAAGATTTATTGTGCGAGTGAATGAGTTAGAATACATTATCGTGTATGCGAATACCTTATATTTTTTTTAAGTTTCATTGAATTTTCTAGTGCCTATGAATTACACACATGTTTTTTTTATGAATCATGGAGCGATCGTTTAATATTAGTTTCTTTTCAGGGTTCAAGTCCAGAATGCTGCGCGGACAACATTGGATTAGAAAGCAGTACAGCTGGTGCACCTGTACCTCCGCCAGGACCTAGGTACAAGTTAGCTACAGAAGGCACATTGAGAGTATGCTGTTTCCAACATACGAGAACAGTTGTGGACAAGATACTGGCTACGAAATTTTTGAGGAGATGGGAGACACATGTCCTGTATCTGCAAGAATATCACATTGTATCGAAGACGGTGAGTGTATTATGAAAGCAAAGCTATTAAATTTTTTACAGGAAACACGGTTCAAAAAAATAGTTTACAAAGATTCTACGTATTACAAAATTCAATCTAGCATCTTTTGTTACGACCAAAATGAATAATATTTAGGTTTTTGCGTTATCTGTGCCACTTATGAACAAATATCTATTTATGTTATCAATTTCCTTACTTAGAAATTTATCGAACTTTCAGTTAATAGTGTAAATTTTTCCATTCATGATAAATAATTGTTATTTATTTAGGTATACATTTATGTTTATATTCCAAAAAAAAATGTTGTTGTTATTTTCGATTACAATTTTAGTTTTTTTTTTTTGTGTAAATCGAACTTGTAATGTTACCGGACGAGAAAAGTATATTAAATTTATTTTTAAAAAGTAAAATAAATACTTCAAAATCATCTACCCGTCGTTAAAACAAGTGGTCATAGCATCGTGGCAAGGCACTTTCTAATGCGTATTTGGTACCCAGCTGCAAATTTGTTGCAAAGCGTCTATCTCTTCCGATAGCCGCGCCGCATTCGATTCATTTAGTTCGTATTCCATTTCCTTGGCTTTGTACATTGCCGACTTGGTTTCTTTCACGTATTTCGTAAGTAGGATTTTAATAATTTTTGACACAACAAAAAGTACCAAAAAAGTAAACAAAGCTCTCAGTCCCCTCCTGTGCTGACGTAAGGACTGGCATAACTTTTCTCTACGTGTAAACAAAATGTGAAAAATAAATAAGAAAACACGTAATCACCGAATGGCGCCCTCGTACCCCACCCTCTTTGGTGCTTAGGTAATATTTGTATGTCCCCGTCAACTACATCGGTCATATAACACCAGGTGAAATGTTCTCAAGCGATAACCTAGGGTTTCATTACATTTTTCTTTTTTTATATAATCTATATTATGTACAGAACTAGAATTATATGTCATAATGATTAGTTATCTGTATACCTGTATATGTCATGTAGTGGATTTTATTCAGAATCTTGTGTTATTTGACTCTATATTTTGTAAATTAGGTGGTGTTTTACGTAGTATAGTTAGTTTATTGTGCATAAGTGAGGTGAATGGAAAAAAATACCGCGCATCATGAAATTCTGAGATGCCACAAAAACTCCCTAGAAGGTTCTAACAAGGGATCCACCATCTTATTAGAATATTGAAATATTCAAACGACGTTTGTAATATTATTAACTCTATGACAATGGCAGTAATAATCTAAAAGTTTGGTTGACAAAAATAAAATTTAAAAAAAGATACGAATGACTGTCTTGCTATCGAGATAGGTATAGAGTACATGAAAAGATGAATACCTACTTCTAATGCTGCACGTATATTCAATAACCGTATTATATGTTACATATTTACATCCTTGAGCTTCTTACGGCTCCTTTTGTCTAATTTGTTTACGTGCTTGCCAAACATGTCCGATGACGTCATTAACTGAGTTAGAGATTATTAGCAACAATGTTTTTGTTCCGACAACAACTCTACTTACAGTTAATTCAACATAGTAAGAATTGTTTTTAATTGCTTTTTTGTGACGTATACCCGTTGGTTTTATTGACCATCACGCATATTGACAGAGTTACCGGGTCAGGTGAAAGTGCAGAAGGCATTCAACCTCCTTATTAGAGAGGTGAGAACGCTTGTACCCACTATGATTCATCATATTAACATCCTTCACTTTTTGAAGATACGTACTTAACTGTTTATGTGTATTCAGTATTTAGCTTTTACAAGGTCACGAATGAAGTTCTATATTTCTAGTTTAAAGGTCGGTTTTCGCATAATTACCTCTCTGTTTTTATAATATAATTTAGTGTAGTGGTTTAATGTGTTATCGATTTGAATACTCATAAATTGATGAGCCAAGTTTCTTATTATTCACTTGTTTCGTTGGAAATTTACAGCAACATTTGTACTTAAGAAACTTTTTTTTTAATTAAACATAATTTTAACTGCCCATATTTGCAGTTATTTAGATTTAATATACTAGCCCCTGCCCGCGGCTTCGTCCTCGTAGTAATAGTTACTTTGGGCTAACGTTAATACGCAGCGGAAATTGTCAAGAGGAAAAAAAAATCCCAATATTGAAACATTTTTCATCGGTCTTAGCGTGATGATATATAGCCTATAACCTTTCCCGATAAATGAACTATATAACATTGAAAGAGTTTTTCAAATCGGACCAGTAGTTCCTGAGATAACCCCTACAACGTCACAAACCCACAAACTTTACGTTAATAATCAAATATTCATTAGAATATGATGATGTGTGACTGACGTCTTATTCATTAAAATATCATGTGAAGTGGCAATTAATTACAGGCATATTTTTAATATCTTGGAAAACTCCTATTTTTGACGCAAATGAAATTACTCTCGAACTTAATAATTAATTAATCATAATTTATTACTCAAACTATTAATAATGAATTGCCCTAAAATTTTAAACTTCTTGATTAACAGTAAGTTAATTCTATATACAACAGTAACTAATTATTGACCATCTAGCGGTTATTAATATTTACTGCTCTGTAGTTTATAGCAACTAAACTATGATAATTTTCAAGTAGTTTGTGTTCGCCTACGATATCTTTACTGATTTTAATTTACATTTTCAATTTTTTTATTACTGTTTAGCTTCTACAAAAAAGTGCACTGCTATGTAGGTCAGATGATATTCTGTTAAGTCTATCTCTTAGTAAAAGTATAGTCAAAGCCGCTTTAGATGTTTCGAAGGTGAACTTTAGACACAAAAAACATTTAAAATTTTCTTTGTATGTGTAGATATATTAAATTCAACTGAACATTTTAATCTACTTATAAAGTTACTTATTTATGATGATAATAAATCATTATAAATAAATAAAATAAATCATACAAAAATATGGCAGAGAGTATTTTATTAAATCTTTTTAATTACTTTAGGGGTGTGTTATAGGATTTTCCATCGGCATTATTTTCGAAATCATTCTATTTCAAACTCCCAGAAAGTGACCTAGAGCTGTATTTCTTAAAGTGGTCTATATTGACCCTCAGGGGTCTATGACAAATAATAAAGGGGTACGATGTCAAGCGAAAAAGAAAATGGCGGTCCGTGAGATGCAAATAAAGGTGAATAATAATTATCACACTTAAACAGGTCGCAGGTTTAATTTTGGGTGTTCTTGATTTTTATTTCTCGAACTGACTACGCTTTTGACCTAGCAAGGACTTTACAGCTTCACCGGACTGCAACTCTTCATACATGAAATAATATTTATACACATACTGTCAACTTAAATAATGCCTAACGAAGACATAACTATCTACATAAATGATAAAATTACCATTCAAAACATTTAAAATTGAGAAATATTCAAATAAATTAATATCAGGTAAGCAGGGGCTATACATATAACCGAAAAACATGGTCAATGGTTAACGGAACAAAAGAGTTTGATGACCTCTAATTTGAGGATGAATTTTCAAAAATCACATTTGTTGCATACCTTTTTTATCGAGGGGAAAATCATATATAGGATACCTTCGCACTGCCGGGGAACAGTGTGAAGGTTATATCGGATACCTACCGACTAAAAACCCCTCGGTCACATAGCGCGAAAGTGGACCAGGTTGAGTGGTGACGACTAGCAAACTCCACTGCCTTGGCCCCGCACTTGGGTCACTCGTGGATGGAAGAAGCAGGTACCCACCTCTCAGGTAGAATTATTTCTCTGTTTCTCATATGGAGCGGCGACTAAACCCGTGCTCTTGAGCACGGGCCTTCATATACCGGTGACGGGCACCCCCGCGTCTGCCACCTGAAATTACGTCAGGAAGGCATCTGATGGAAAAGCCTGCGTTACACAAAACTCATGTTCAAAAACCCATCTAAACGTGCTATATTAACTCTTGCATTGTCTGTCGTTCATTATTTAAAATTAGGATTCTTTAACATTTGTATAAAAATATAATATTGACTGTTAAGTGAATGCCATCTGTTTAATTATTCTTACTAAACATATTTCGTCACTAACAATTTGTAACGATATTTAAGTAACCTGAAATCATCTTGACATTTGTACAAACAAATTGGAACGTCATTTCGATTACTCATAGCTGTAGAAGGGGGTAATTTGAATTGACGTATTTTATTTTTAATGATACGACTATTTTGAAGCAATTTAACCTACGTCAATATTATAATGAAAATAATTTGCACAGATATTATTATTTTATGTTATTATAGTATTGCAGAATAGACTTATGAACTTTCAAATTAAATAAAAAATTAAATGTCTTTGTAGTAGAAATATATGTGGAAGGTTAGAGTACATATTATGTAAAAAAATTCAGTTATTATTCAAACTTTTGACGTGACAACGTCTTATAAATTGGTTTGCCGGGTGACACTTCAAGAAACTGCGTTACGCTCCGCTCACGTTATGCGCTCACAATGAGAGCAAGTGAGAGGCACGCGTCCCTTCCACGGTTAGCCCGCCTAAGAGCGAGAGACTACTATACGAAAATTATTTTACCACTCAAAGTCGTTGTCACGTAAAACTTTCGCCCGTATACCGACTTTACAGGCAACCAATTTTTTTTTTGCATAGTTCGTAGTTCTTTATTTTATTACATGTAGATTGCATACTGTATTTTCTTCTTGTTGTCTTTGTACTTGTATTAAATTTAAGTAGGTTGCTCATGCTATGCACTGAGTTTACAACCATCAACCAAGTAGGTATGAAATTTCCTCGTTTAGATTGAGAAGGTTAATACAGTGAGATGATATCTCTGCGAATTTCATAAATAAATGACCGCTACTATGTTGGCGGCGCTGTTATCATAGTTACAGCAAAACTAATTATTAAAACACTAGTGGGTCAGACGGACGTTATTCTTCCTGACAATAAAAAAAAATCTTAACAAATTGTATACCTAAGCCTTCCTCATGAATCACTTTTTCTACTGATTAAAATCGCATGAAAATCTGTTCAGTAGTTTGTGAGTTTATCGCGAACAGACAGACAGACAGACGTGGCAGAGGACTTTGTTTTATAGATAGTGATAAATTTATTACTTTAATCGGTATTAAAATCATAATACGTATTTTTCTGCAATAGGTATCCGAAAATAACATCTGATTAATCAACGACCATACTGTAAATTTAAACAATGAAGTGACCACGTCGTGCTCTAGTTATACACCTTAGTACGTATAACAAATTGTAAGATTTTATTTATTGAATAAGCAACGCTGAAATTATTAATGGTTTCAGCGCTAATGGGTCGGCTCGCTCGGGGTAGTACCACCCTCTCACAGAAAACCGACGTGAAGTAACAGTGCTTGCATTCTTGCGTTTCTTTCGGTCAGTGAGAGCGCTGGAGACACATCTCCTTTCCTCTCCCCTCTTCCATCTCCTCTCCCCATCCCTTCCCCCCCCCATTCTCCCAAAACACAGGTTGGCAACACACTTGCGACTCCCCTGGTGTTGCTAGTGTCTATGGACAGCGGTGATCGATTAACATCGGTGACAGGCGTGTTCGTTTACCTTCTATTCGATATAAAAAAATCCAATATAAAAGGCTAAAATGCTCAGTTATATGTTTTTTTCGGCAGTTGTACTTCGCAGATATTCATTTTAAACTTTATCGATGTTATTACAAAAAAGTTCAATACGTATTGAATACTTGCTTTAAAAAGGTTTCGTTTTAAATGCACCGGCTCGCTGAATGTTCGCCATCTTGTTCTATTGTCTCGCTTTGGTTAGGTTAGACTTGCGAAAAAAGGACGAACTTACCTCCGGCAAGCGCGATGCATTTAGTATGAAACCTTTTTAAAGCAAGTATGTAATACGTATTCAACTTTTATAATAACACCGTATATGGTTATTATCTTAGGCAAATTACAAGTCTTAACTAAAAGAACAATTGTAAAATATCCAAAAACCAATGCACAAGAAACCATAAAAACTTGTGACAAAGTTAATCATATCGATAACCAATCGATACAGTCATGTGTTTTTCGAATAACATTTTGTAATTTAATACATACTGATTCAGAACATGAGTCATGGCTAGCTTGATGACAAATGAAAGATTCTACGTATTCTTACAATTTCGATTATACCTTCAAGATTTTGAATGAGATATCTGTGTTTAATTATAAGGCGAATTTGTAATATAACTTTAGTTGTTGCTCGCTCGTTTAACTGCATGATTTAAAAAAGTATCCTGTTACGAAATAATCGATTTCTATGCTATACATCAATAAAATTCGTTCTGCCATCTAACCTGATTAGGCCACCCATAGCAGCAGCTCAAGCCTAGGTTCGATCTCTCGGAAGGGAGCCCTTGAGTGCGATGCTTGCGCGATACGGTGACACACAAATATACATCACTACTACAACACTACACGATCACCCCCACACACGTGCACGCCTTCACGCTTACACATGAAAGTGGAAGGGTTTACTTTAATCCCTTATCGAACTGAAAAACTCTCAATTTTTAGATAATAAATATATGGAGGAGTTGTTGAGGCGTGTATGCTTGGTACACATATACGTTTCAACAACTCATACATATATGAATAGTTAGCTAGGTTAGCTAAGATAGGTCGCGATTTTGCAAGCAACAGGCAACAGCCAAGCCGAGGTGTGCTGGCACCCTTGAGCTGGTTGCCAAAATAAAATCGGCTGAGTGCCTTCAGCGCTCGCCTTAGTAGTCCGGTGAAGCTGTTAAGACCTTGCTGGGTCAATAGCGTAGTCATTTCCAAAAAAAAAATCCTGCCATCTAATGATGAGTAATGAAAAACATACACATATATGTTTCTTTTTATATCACAGTTTCTGATACCTGCACAATTTATTATCTCAATAATGTATTTTATGTACAGTGAAAAAACACAAGCACCACACAGCTTGCCCCACTTCTCTATTGCTTATAAAAAATGTAGTTTCATAAAACTTTTATAACTTTATGCTAAACTAGCTGTGACCGCGACTCCGCTCACGTGGAACCTAACCTAAAAAAAACAGTGACTAACAAAATCATCTGAATGTATTAAGTCCATTTACTTATTTCCTTCTCTCTCGTGCCTAAGTCGCGTCGACAATAAAATTACAATAACTTTTCATAACCCCCACCGATGTTAATGTTCGAGGATAGGCTTTGTGATTTTTTTTATTGTGAACCCAGTATTTTAGCAGTGATGCGTGTTCATACAAACAGACAGACATACATTGCTAAAAATGATTGAAATGTGTTTTATTACGTGTTCCTAGACACCTACTCAATTTTTTTCTCACGAAAATCTAAAAAGTACAGACACAGATATACATTCTTATTATATGTATAGAAAATAAAACTACCGTGATAATTTTTTAGGCAAGGACCAAATGTCTGAGAAGTAAAACTAAAAGAAATCAGCGAAGCCTATTCACTAGTTTTTGAGACAGACCTCTATCATTAATTTATATAAATATCAGATTAATTATAATGAATGTTTTTTATCTATTAAGAACAACAAACAATTGTACTCAAAAATACACGTAAGCAATATTGCTTACATAAAAAAAACAAATAGTTCTTAGAGAAGTAGAAGAGATTAAGTATACAATTTTTAAAATTTTTGGGCATAAATAAAATCAAATAAACGAATGAACCTTTAGTCTTCAGGTTTACAGTCTAGAGTCACTTTACTGAGTCTAACGTAACACATTCAATTTTTGCCCCCTTTATTGCTATAGGCGGGGTGCTCAAACTTGAATCGCTAGCGATCCACCTTAATATTGTTAGACCACGATCGGTGGACTCTGACAGTCTGCATGTGTGATGAAGGAATGTCATCAAGATATGTGTGGGTAACCTCGGTTAAAAACGACAAAAGAAAGTGATGAGGGTATCATTCTGGCCTATATGTGTATCAAATAAATTTTAATTCTTTATTAATTACATTTTGTTTTAGGTACCTAGCTACTAAACAAAATCTGTAAATAGTTCTCTATCGGCAAATCTATCTGGAGATCGATTCCAAAAGCACTCGTAATTGACTGTTTGATCACTCCTGTGCTATAAAATTAAAAATACATAAAACTTTACATTGTGATTCTTCATTAATTCTGATAAGTTATCGATTAAAAAAAAACTGTATCAAAAATATGATCGAGTTTTTGGCGGGATTTTGATCTGTCATGTAGTTGAGGTTATATTTTATTCATCATCATCATCATCATTACCCTTATCCCACCTAAGTAGGGTCGGCACAACATGTTTTCTTTTTCCACTCTCTCCTATCAAATGTCATCTCAGTATTCACACCTTTTACGCACATATCATTTTTCACACAATCCATCCACACCTTTTTCGGTCTTCCTCTACTCGTATATCCATCCACTATCATACTCAACACTTTTCTAGTCACATGGTTTTCATCTCTTCTCATGACATGCCCATACCACCTATTACTTCTCAACTTCTCTGTCACCGGTGCTATTTTCAAACTTCCTCTGATATACTCATTCTTAATCTTATCCATTCTAGTCACACCACACATCCACCTTAACAATCGCATCTCTGCCACATGTAATTTCCTCTCATCCGTTTCTTTCGTAGCCCAGAACTCAGATGCATACAGCATGACCGGTCTTATCATGGTTTTATAAACTTTCCCCTTGAGTTTCAAAGGCATTCGTGGGTCACAAGCTACCCCAGACACATTTCGCCATTTCATCCATCCTGCATTTATCCTGTTCCTCACATCCTTATCATTGCCACCGTCGTTTTGTATCATTGAACCGAGATACCGAAAATTGGAGCAAGCTTGTAGGGATACACCATTTAAGGCTATAGGAGAAAAACTAGATGTACCACCAAAGTCGCAAAACAAGTATTCAGTTTTTGTTCTACTAATTTTTAAACCGACATTCTCCAGGTTTTCTCGCCATTTTTCCAGCCTGCTCTGGACATCGTTAGCGTCCTCTCCGATAAGAACAATGTCGTCAGCAAACAGCATACACCAAGGTGTATCCTCCTGTATGTCTGATGTTAATGCATCCATAACAAGAAGAAATAAATAAGGGCTTAAAGCTGAACCCTGGTGTAAACCTACTGCCACATTGAAATCATCGGTAACTCCAGCTTCGGACCTAACTTGTGTTTTCGCTTGACCGTACATACCACGAATAAGTTGTAGGTACTTCCCAGGCACTCTTTTCTTTTTCAAGGCCCACCACAAAACATCTCGAGGTACTCGATCATATGCCTTTTCCAGATCAACAAACACCATATGCAAGTTCTTATGCACACGTCTGTATTTTTCGCACAATTGCCGAAGTGCAAAAATGGCATCGGTTGTCGCTCGTCCAGGCATAAACCCAAATTGATTCTGCGTCACTTCAGTCTCATCTCTTATTCGTCTCGCTATCACTCTTTCCCAAACCTTCATACTATGTGACATGAGCTTTATTCCTCGATAATTGTTACAGTCCTGCACATCACCCTTATTCTTAAAGATAGGTACTATTATGCTATAACACCACTCATTTGGGATCGCTTCTTCCTGTAACATCTTATTAAAAAATAAAGTCAGCCACATCCATCCATCTACTTTTAAAAACTTCCATACTTCAATAGGTATGCCATCTGGCCCTACGGATTTTCCGTTTTTCATACCATTCACAGCTTTTCTTACTTCTTCCTCACTTATTTCTTGTACAACGCCTAAATTTAATGGTACAGACTCTAGCTCTCCAGTCCTGTCATTTTCTTCATTCATTAGTCTTTCAAAATATCTCTTCCAACGACACTTTATGTCTTCATCATCCGTCAAAAAGTTATATTTAATTCATAATATTGTTTCATTTGATTCTATATTAAGTAAAATTAGTGGTGTTTTACATAATACTGTTAGTTTATTGTGCATAAGTGAAGTGAATAGAAAATAATACCACGGACCATAAATTCTGAGATGCCACAAAAACTCCTTGGAAAGTTCTAACAAGGGAGACACCATCTTGTTGGAACATTGAAATAATCAGACAATACTTGTAACATCATAATAGGCACTCAGTAATAATCTGGAAGATCGGTTGCCAAAAATAAGATAAAAATGTATATAAGACTAGCCTCTGCCCGCGACTTCGTTCGCGTGGAATAGATACACTAACACTAACACGCAGCAGTTCTCAAAGGAAAAAACATCCCGATTTTGAAACATTTTTCATCTGTGCTCTGCTCCTATTGGTCTTAGCGTCAAGATATATAGCCTATAACCATTCTCGATGAATGATCTATATAACATTGAAAATTATTCAAATCGGACCAGTAGTTCCTGAGATTACTCCCTACAATGTCACAAACTCACAAACTTTACCTCTTTATAATATTAGTATAGATTAGTTAGTTGTTCCTGTATTATGTCAAGAGTCCAGCTATTTATTTTCATCGTTTAAATTCGTTTCACGTACGAAGATGCTATCAAGCATTCTATTGATGTCTTATTGTTTGTGTCACAACTCACAACTAAAGACCATGGTAATTAAATTGCCTTTGTCACACATACGTACTCATAATCAATGTTGATATTATATGCTAGTCTTAATTCAGAATAAAGAGTGTATGTTTTACAAAATATTCATCTTAGTGTGATACACAGTATTAATACAATATACATGAAGTACCCTTGCTAGAACACGTATTTCAAATATGTTTTTCACACAAAACCAGTCTGCTAATGATTTTCATGTGAAGCATCTATAAGCGGAGGGTAAACCTAAATGTCGGCGTGGCGACGTATAGCCAAACTTTCCACTGTTAACGAAATACTTAAAAACATTTGCAGCCCTATTTGCATAAACATAAGATCTAAACTGTTTTGTAGGACACTCGTTGTACTAGTGTTACGCGGCATAAATGATAGATTAATAAATGCCTCCTAAACACCGCGCCTGTGCCTAGTTGAATTTTTGTATTTAATAAAAATGAATATTTATGTGGTAAAATAATTTAACAGTCATTATTTTATGGAACAAATTTGCTTTATCTTTTCATTATGACAAACCTGATTACTGTCATAACCTGTTCTTTCACGCAATATAACTTATACAAAACGATATCGATGTTTCACATCTGCGAGACGTCCCCGACGCCCCATGTTTTTAATCTTACTAAAAAATATTTATTTATTTGGAAAGATGCTAATACTGGTAATTACGAATTTTACCTACACTATGCTTAACATGTGATAAAAACTAAGAGCTGAGTAATGCTTTAACAATTAAAATTAAATTAATAATTAAAAAGTCACTCATCGTAAAATAATGATCTAATGACATTTTGACTAACTCAAATGATAGATGTTGTGACCATTATTTTTGGTTAGACTACCAACTTACTGAATTTATACTAAGCTTGTATGAGATTTGATAAGAGCCGATTTCGTATGTAGATATTTTCTTATATATTGTGCATCAAATTTCACTATAGATGTTAAATTATCCATACTGTAAGTCGGATTATAATCCACACATGCTTCAAGGTAAAGATAAGAACTACGCTTTAGGTATTGAAACAGAATATTTAAATGTAAATTCAAAAATATATTTATTACAGTTGTAAGTAGCGTATATGGCATGGATTTGACTTGGATCTTATCAAGTCCTTAGCTGTACATTGTACCATAAAGAACTAGCATTTAAAAAATTATAATATTTTGTATTCTACTTGAATAAGATAAATATTTACAGTACTGAAAAATAATTCTCAAATGATGTTCCTAAAAGTTTTGATTCTTCGTTGCATATTTTTAATTGAAAAATTCGCTTACACGACTCTCGTATAATTTGAACGACGATGTCTGTAGTCTACAGGCTTTTGCTTAATAATCTTTCTGATTTGTCCAAAATAGGAAATGTACGTCTTTCTGACTTAAACTTAGTCAATGAATAAACTAATTAGCATCTCATTAATTGGTGTTTAATGACGTTTATATGTTTAGATTACACGATTGTAGCGTTTCTCTGCATCGAGGTCAATCAAAGATAAGAGAACGTTCGTGCGTCACAACTCATACACGTTTTACTGATTCTACAATAAACAATAAGAAAATAAATCTTTAATTGAGTTTTTGTTCATAATGTGTTATGTAATTAGTAAGCTATTTTAGTGCACATTGATAATAGGAAAAAGCGAAATAAATATATTCTTATGAACTCTTGTTGTATTGTATCAATATAAAAGTCTTGGTTATTTAAATTAACGTAATTTTTATAAGCCACGTAGAGTAGAGTAAGTGTCCAATTTAATTAGTCTACAGGCGTCTGAAGCTCATCTAAAGATTTTATTCTTTGATATTATAGACATTTCATATTACAAATGAAGAGATCGGAACTTGCATATCAAGAATATAAGGGATAAATTTCAATTAACATGTTTTGCAAAAAAAAAAAAAAAAACCATTTATACTAAATCATTTTATCGACAACAGTAAACTCGTCTGGCCTGAGATGAAGAAACATCTTGTTTACGATTAACGACTTTGCGTCCGAAACAGTTACCCCATGACATCGTGTTTACGCGGAAAACATTCAGGTGCGCCTGCTGTCCGGATTCGGCAGTAATTATCCGTTATTAAACTCCAAGTTGTCAATACAATAATCTACAATTACATGCATATATATACACATAAACAAACTGGCTGTTTTCGTAGCTCCACTCGTGAGTACAACAAAATTACTGTAAACTCTTTATTAAAACTTTTTATCTCTTACGTGGTTTATGATTATTATTGTACATTTCTGATAATGCCATTTTTATTAGTAATTTCTATTTATATTCAAAATTGTCTATAACAATATACTGTCGAATATTCAATGGTTTAGGTAAAATATTACAAGAGTCTTGAGGTTTGTGTCGACTTAATTTACTTTTAGCGTCATAACTGATATAAATGGAAAGTGAACTTGTTTTGTTGTACAGATAAGGTCATTTTATTCACATTAAATTTACTGTTGCCGAGAGATCCGTTCTAAGAAAATCCCAACAAAATCTACTTTTCTAAAACCTATTTAATATAATAATATAAATCGATTCAGTACTTTTTGAATTACAAACAAGCAATTGATAAATATAAAGGAGTTTTTTGTAATAAAAGGGTTATTTAGTTACGTAATTCATGCCATTAAACAATAAATTAGCTAAAATTAATTGAAAACGATTTTATTTGACGTAATGTATTTGTTTGGAAAATACGTGCCGAAATTCTTCCTCTTCAGTGTAAAATTACAACATGAACAATGTGGGGAAAAATATACCTATATTTACTTAACGATTTTTTTTTGTACAGTTTATATTAATTTTAAATATAAATCATTATCAGTTATTATTAATTTAAATTATACAAAAATGATGATAAATAAGCATAGTTATATTTTTCCTCTCATTGTTGTAAAGAGGAAGAATTTCATACGTAGTATATTCCGAACAAATATAATACGTCAAGCAAAATAGTTTTCAACTAATCTTACTGAACTTATCTTTTAATGGCAAGAAATACGTAACTACATTATACAATAATTAACAATTTATCACGGTTTTGTACGTGTTGTCTATAGAAAAGTATAAAGTAAGTATTTCAAATTGTTTATTTTACAACTACCTATACCAGGTGAAAGGTTAAACACTTACAGTATTTTAGGATTTAATACTTCATGACCACATTTAACATATAAAATAATAATATCAAAACAAATATTAATAAATAATGAAGAGAATCTAAGTTAAAGTTTGTTCTAAGATTTTCAAAAGTATGAACACAATCGTAATAAACCTAAGTGCAATAACCAGTGCCCAAAACTGAAAGTTGAAGTTTATAGCCTTCGATAATAAAACAGGTAATAAACCATTTTGTTTTGTCCATACCATTACCTGCTTCCCCTTTAAATTAAAGCGAAATCACCCGGTGGTCACTGACACTGTTTTAACATAGAAGAGTAGAGGATTGCGTATAATTTTTGTATTTTTCTAGATAATTAGGTCAAATATTATGCACCTATTTTATAATTGGTTTAAAACGAGAATCGACTGCCGACTATGCTTCATAAATATTGCTACCGTCTAAACTTTCAGCCTGTATAACTGACTGACTATTAACGAAAATGATGGAAATACCAACTTGTATGGAAATGACTGATTTTCATACAAATTGTTATTACCTTTTTCACCACCTCGGGGTTGAATTTCCAAATATCATTTTTAATTCTATATATAGACTAGCCTCTGTTCGCGACTTCGTCCACATGGAATAGTTAATTTGAGCTAACGCTAACACGCAGCGGGAGCTCACAAGAGAAAATAAAAACGATTTTGAATTACTCTTCATAGGTGCCCCGCTCCTATCGGTTTTAGCATGATGAAAGCCTATATCCGTCCTCGAATAAATAGCTATATAACACTGAAGGGATTTTTGAAATCGGATCAGTAGTTTCTGAGATTACCCTCTACAACAATAAAAGAAAGGACAATAAATTGGTTTCAAAGTTTATATTACTGTAATTATCTATATAGTACACACATCAAAAAAGTCTAAGCAACATGCGTAATATTACAAATTTTACCATTTATATTAATTAATTTCTTAGTATTTACTCTAACAAAGTGCGTAGGTAAGTAAATTTTTTTGTTATTGATGACATACTGGCTGGTTGTAAAAAAAATTTGATTATGTTTTGTTTTTTCATAAAATTCAAATGATTGCGAATTTGTTTGAATTTAAGTGCATTTTAATTGCTACGTTTAGTCTTGATTTTATAATTTTACCAACCATTTAAATATAGTTAGCGACAAAATTGAATTGTTAGATATTCTTTACGTCATGAAGCGACGCTATTTGATGGCAGATGAAATGCAAAGAGCTGTAGGGATGTTGCAAGCGGGAAGTAAGCAATCTCAGGTATCTCGACATTTTGGCATTCATAGAAGTGTTATTTGTCGTCTTTGGCAGCGCTACAATAATACAGGAGAACCTGCTGAACAGCATCCAGGCCGTAAAAGGAGTACAACCACTCGGCAAGACCGGTACATACATCTGACTGCAAGACGCCAGCCGATGTTAACCGCTCGAGAGATAAGTTTGAGGCTACAAATTTCAAGTGGTGTTGATGTAAGTTCTCAAACTATGCGAAATCGACTGCATGAGTACGGCCTACGAGCTCGACGCCCAATCAGGTGCCCACCAATACGTCACGGGAATCGCGCTCGTCGATATGAATGGTGTAGAGAACGCATAACATGGACCCAGGAACAATGGGATAAAATTATGTTTTCCGATGAGTCGCGATTCGGGTTTAAGCCTGATACAAGAAGGGTGCGAGTGTATCCTCGGCCCGGAAATACTGAAAGGCTCAGGTGCGTTCAGGAAGTTCATCCATACAGCGGCTCAACAGTTATGTTATGGGCGGGTATTATGAAGAACAGGTGAACTGAGCTCGTTTTTATAAATGGAAACATGAATGCTGAAAATTACATTGAGGATATTCTCAGACCTTATGTCTACCCATTTGCACAAACCTTTGGCTCCGATTTTAGGTTAATGCATGACAATGCGCGTTCACATACAGCTCGGCGAACCAGTGAATACTTTGCAACGGAGAACATCCGGGTATTGCCGTGACCTGCACAATCGCCAGATCTCAAGCCTATGGAGCACGCATTGGACATGCTCCAGAGACGTGTTTTGAAGGACTTGGACGGAGCGACAACAACCCAACAGCTGAAGGATTTGCTACAATTCCATTGGGAGCGAATACCGACATAAACAGTCTCATTAATTCAATGAATAATCGTTGCCGACAAGTTCTGAATAGCAGAGGAGACCATACTTTGTATTAAATTGTTCTATTCTTTTACAATAAATACATTTTCTTTAGAAATTTCATTTTGTAAAAAAAAAGTTTAGTTTCTTATGTATCTTAGTTTCTACAGTATAGTCTAATATTGTTCATTTCTGTTATTAAAAGAACTTATAAAGACAACAGCTGTTATTTTTACATCATAGAACCCTAAAGATATTATTTTAAAAATAAAATTCACCGTTATAATGTGAAGAACCATCCTAAAATTTAAATTAGTACATGTTGCTTAGACTTTTTTGATGAGTGTATAATATAATGTTAATATATAAAAACAGATGGTTTATTAATTGCAGTTGAAGGAAAACCAATGTCCTTATACCTATTTTTCCTAAAAAAAAGACATATTTAAATACCAAATGTTCGAATGATAATTTTAGTAATACTGTTGACATCGATTCAAAATAAATGAGTGTGCGTTTCGATTACAATCTACTATATGAGTATATCGAAGTATATGATATCTAACATCGGAGTGGTTTAGAGACATCGTGTCGGGCAAATGTCAGAGGTTGTTCACTGATAGACATAACAATTTCGAGCGCTACTCCACCCTTGATTTTGCTTTTAGCGTTATTAATTTTATTAGATACTTAAAATAGAAACAATGTACTATATGAACACATATTTTAGAGCAATTGTATTTATTATAACTCTATGAGAAATCTTTTCAGTTCGTAGTACATTACGAAAATTTCATTAATTTTTACTCTTACGTGTTTTTGGTAGTCACCACTACTTCGAATGTAACGTAAGGTTACGACTTGCGTCAGTATACTAACAGAGTAATTACGTTTGACTATTGTGAGAAACATGGAAATACCATAATGCAAATTTATTGATTAAAGTCAATTAAAATGCCTAAATTTTCTTATTAGCTTCGAATATAAATTACAAATACTCCCAAATACGTAACAAAAAAAATTGAAGAGATATACACGATTTTAACACACGTATCGATTAATTTTATTTGAATTTGATTGGTGAAATTTATGTACTGCAGTGAAGAAAACCGAGAGAACCTGAATGCTTAAAAATAATGCTAGTAAGCGGAAAAAGACATGACTGGCTATTTTGGTGTATTTAATTAAGTCTTTAATCGATCATCGCCTCGTGTGTTGATTAACATGCTAGTTTTTTATATAAAACTAGGCTAGTATTATGTACTATTAGTCTCTCGTCTTCTTATACTTTGTATATAATCTTAACAATATATTTTATGTGAAAATAGGAAAGCAAAACTAGATTATTCTTACAAAAAATTTCGTAAACAACGTTATCCGTTTACTTCCTCTCTTCTGTATATGTAGACCGCCTTGCCCTATTTCATACATCGCTAATGTAGAGATCGCGGTTTCTTAAAAAAACATTAAACTTTATAATAAATTAAACTGAAAAATATGGATTGAATTATATCCAGTATTGTATTAGAGTGTTGCGCGCACAACGACGGACCCCTATAATTTCTATTTAAATAGATTTTATGGTATAAAACATTATTTACAATAGACCAGTTTAAAGTGTGCTATTAAATATACGTATATAGTTAGTTATTACTTGTTTAATTTTTACTCGATACAAACAAGAAACTGCTGTAGTTCATGAATAAATTTTCTTTAATTAAACTAGACAATAATCAATTAAAAAAGCAATCTCTATATCAAAGATAGTCCTTTGACTAATAGATGAATGAGCTAAGTTTATATTATAATAGCATTAATATCTAACCACTTCAATAACTCAATTGCAGTTTGCGGAACATTCACAGTTTTATAATTCTCGGTTTAACTCGTACATGGTGCAACTGCGCATGAAAGCTTATCCATTGACGTACGTAGCTCCACATTAGTCATTCGGACAGAAAGTAATAACATAGCGTTATTTGCCTACTATCTATACTATGAAATACACTTAATAGTTTCCTTAACGTAAAGAACACCTTTTACGAAATTGTCTTTTATTCACACATTTATTACAACTGACACGCATGTATATCAACATTTAATTACGTATTGTATTTGTAATTTCGTCTATCATTCTTTATGAGATGTTTACGGTGTATTAAGAGAATTGATTTAAGAAATTTAATGGTCAATCTGTAAAAAAAGTAAATAGCTTATCCATCTAGCCTCATGTATATCATTTAAAAGGAATACAATCTTCCGTGTATCTTTGCATTACCTAGTAGTGATGATAAAAATCTCATATAACGCAGTTTTGATACGAGGTTCTCTCTTTTCTTGAACACGCAAAGAGTATATTTTTAGACTTCTCTTACAAAATTAATGTAATGCTTTGAACTCCGTTTTACAAATGTGTATAAATCCGCAGGATTACCATAAACAACTAATCAGTGCAATGAAGATGTATTGTTATGTTATTTTTTATATTAACATGGTTTAACTTCGATTAAAGAGAAATATTGTTATTTCAATTTTATCAATTCGATATCTATTGAAGGTTATTAGCACTATAGCTTAAACCAGTTGGTCTAGGAGCGTCAAATTTAGAACAAGATTTCCTACTAACGGAAACAACAACTAAGAAATGACTTTTGATAATTTGTCAATTAAAAAGCTTAAATTTATTTACCTCCAAGCGTTGTTACCGATGGAAATCCCATCGGACTTACGGTTAATACCGAATAATATGTACGATGTTGTGAACTCTTTGCTAGTGTTTGGTAAAATATTAGTGGTAGATACCTATAAAGTATTTTGGTATTTCCGCTGTGTGCTTCCCATATGTTGGGTATCGTGTAAAATAAATCTCATTCTGATTGAATATTGCTATGATAATGCAAATTTTATGTTCACTCGTTTCGTGGTTTTTGGAGTAATGTATACACATAATGTACATTTTTCCATAATGTATAGAAGGTATGTGCGTAAAGTGGTTTATAAACATGAGCATTGAATTAGAATCGCCAGATAAATTAATAACAAGGTAAAGAGATCCTTTGATGTTTAGGTAATAATATTTTTTGAACGTACATTAATTACAATGTAAAATATTCAGTAACTTCTGCACTATTTGTCCCCAGAACTACATATAGGGTTAAAATTCTTAAATAGAAATCGATGCCACTTTAGTACAGTTTACTCAAGTGTTTCTATACAATAAATAACCAACAAAATATTACAATAAAGTATGGACCCTTTAAAGTACAAGAGTACTTATAGGTACAACTTAAAGCAATAAAACATTTCTTAATGGATACAGATTTAATAATATCAATGAATAATGGAAATATAAAAAAATAAAAATATGTATAATTATATACTTATTCTATTATTTAGAATAATAAAGTGCTAACTGTATATAACTAAATTTTGATATTCTAATTAATACCAGTCCGCCAATTATACTTGAATTCCTTTCCTTTGAATTTCCTTTGAAAGTGTTCTGCGAGGAAAATATTTACTTTTAAAATACTTTCAATTTACATTACATTGTCAACCAACCACTGAAATTATTTTAAAAATATTATTTTCACAGATTTTAAATTACTACAATGGGTGATTTTTATGTAGCCAAAGCATTATTGTCATTGTTATATTATGTAAATACGTAATTGTATCATATGAAATTGTGTTGGTATTTTTTTCATTCCAATTGAAAATGATTATTGTATTCTGAACGTTCAATTCTAGTAGTCTGGTAAGATTTAAATATTCCATTCTCACCTATAAATTTCTCGATTTTCCTACGACGAACGTATAAGCTATGCTTAGTTTGGAATCAAATGGCCCTGTATTCAGTTTACTTTACATGTTAGTATTAAATAATACTCATTAGGAAAGATATGACACGTAGATATGACATACAAGCCGAATCAATTTGCTATTACGGGAAAAATGTATACTTTTTATTTCAGAATCTAATCCTGTGCTTCCCAAAGTATTCTATATAGACCCACAGGGGTCTATGACTACTAGCAAAGAGGTCGATGCTAATGGAAAAAAAATTGGAGGTCCATGATGAGAACCACATTTAAGCAGACTTAATTTTGGATCTGCATAGATGATACTACACATATATTCTCAACTCCAATAATGCTTAACTTAAATATGATGCTAGTCCGGTGAAGCTGCTAAAACCTTTCTAGGTCAATAGCATAGTCAGTTCGAGAAGAAAAAAACTTAAATATAAAGTTATATTTTGCTACATATATGCTAATATATCTATCAAAAAATATTTAAAATTGAGGAGTTTCCAAATACATCAATATCAGGTGAGCAGGGTTTATGGAACTGGAAAACATGGTAAGTGGCCCATGAGACAAAAAGTTTTGAGGAT
The DNA here is from genome assembly GCA_014332785.1 of Antheraea mylitta. Lineage (NCBI taxonomy): Eukaryota > Metazoa > Arthropoda > Insecta > Lepidoptera > Saturniidae > Antheraea > Antheraea mylitta. Next base: position 5,493,503 of record JACEII010000005.1, on the reverse strand, counting down.
CTTTGATTTAGTCCATTAGGAGTATTCGATATCCTATAGGTTATGAGTTTCATTAATTGAAGAATCTCCCTCATCAATACATGAAAAAGAAAACCCTAAGTATATAAACCTAATATTAAAAATACTTCATCTTATATATACATTTTCTTTCCGATCACATGTTGTGTTTCTGAATCATGCAATTTTTAATTACATAATTCACAAATGGTTACACGTATAGCTTAGAATAGTTTAGCTAGGTCAGGGTTTTCCTCGGTAACAGTTCAAGCCGAGGTGTGCCGTGCACCCTTGAGCATGTCACCTGAATAAAATTGACTGAGTGGCTTAAGCGCTCGCCTTAGTAGTCCTGTGAAGCTGTAAAAGCTCTGCAAGGCCAATAGCGTAGTCAGTTTTTGAAAAAAAAAAAAAACAACTTCATCTTATACTTTACCACAAGTGTTACGCAACGCGACGACTTGCGTCACGATCAATACGAGTTTCATGGGTAATAACTTTTTTATTTCTTAAATGTCCGAAAACGTGCAATATACGAAACAATAAAAATAGCTTTTAAAGTACAGTTGAGAAAAATCAAGCGTAAACCACTAAGAACAACGACGTTAGATGCTATTTCTGTTAAATTTTTAGTACATTATAAAATTTTCCACTACCCTGAATATTTTTACATTTTTGAGTCAAAATTTGAATACAACTATATTCTCTTTACAATTATTAAAGTGAGTTTTTTTTATTTCATCCATTTTAATAATAATTTCATTAATCGTCAATAATAATCTTACTAACAATTTACCAATTCGAAACCGGTTATCGAACAAGGCGCGTAGCTTTTACTGATGTTCGGATTTATGGATCCACTCACATCTATACGCCCTTTGCAGGTCATTGCTCCATAAAGTACGGGAGCGTGACATTACATTCAAATAATATGCGAATATATTATTATATATTTGCAGTATTTTTAAAACAAAATTTGAATTGTATTCGTTTATATTATAAACAGTCAGTTATATGATCATTCTATGAATACAATATCTTCTATCTTCTTCTATACTATAATAAAACTGTAACAAGTCGAAATCTGTACATTAAATAATTTTTGAAAATTTTAATCAGGGTAGACTATGTTATCGATATAGAAGCCAAAAATAATCTTTTTACAATTTTTGCCTGTCTGTCTGTCTGTCCCTATGAACACACATCACTCTGAAACTACTGAACCAATCTTGACGAAACTTGACATAGTGATAACTAATATTACGAGATTACATCAAATATACTTTTTGTCCCAGAAAACGCAAAGGGTTCTTCAGGATAAAGGATTAAAGCCTAGAATCTAAACCAGTATTACTCTGAAAGTACTGAACCAATTTTAACGAAACTTAACACAGTAATAACTGATATTACAAAGCTACATCCAGGATACTTTTTGTCCCATAAAACGCAAGGTGTTCTCCAGGATAACGAAAAACAGGAGTTTGTAGTTAACGTAACTAGACTTTTTTGCGACACCTTAGTACAAGAGCCGGCACCGTTAAAAGAACAAGAATTTTAGAATACCTTGTTCTTTAATATATTAATATATATTTTTTGTATCATAGGAGGCAAACAAACAAGTGGGTCACGTGATGTTAAGTGATCCCTCTATAGACTCTAGCAACACCAGGGTTGTCGCAAGTGCCTTGCCAACCTGTATATAGGGGAGGGTAAGGGAAGGCAAAGGAGGAAAGGAGAAGAGAGGTGGGCCTCCAGCGCTCTTACTGACCAAATGAAACACTAAAATGCAAGCACTGTTATTTCACGTCGGTTTTCTGTGAGAGGGTGGTATTAGCCCGAAAAGACACTTGGTAGCCGGTTAACGTTGTATTTTCAATGCGAATTTTGAGTTATGAATAGGTTTAGGAACATTTTTTTTTTCAGTAACTTTTAAACGCAATTAAAAGCATGAATTTATTACAGTCAGACACAGTTTTTTATAAACAATCATATATATACCCTCAGATATATTTTATAAATAAAAATAATAAACAAACCAATTATTTTTTCCATAGCAAAGAACAAATTTCATTTTATTATTATTTTAAACATTATGGATACTAAGATTTCACCATATACAATGAAACAAAGATAAACGGAAACGTATGACTTGGGATTGACGCCATCTTAAATATATGCGTCGTCGACCATCAGGCTATACGAAACCGAAATACCTTGGGCCGGTGAGATGAAATATCTCAGCGTCACTTTAGATAAACAATTAAATTTCGATTCACACACAGATAAAGTGCGAAACAAAGCCACTATGGTCTTGGGTCGTCTCTATCATTTGCTTTGTCATAAGAGTAAAATGTCCCCCAGACATAAACTTGCTTGATATAAAACTTGCATCCGTCCGATTATGACGTACAGTTGTTCGGTCTTTGCACATGCACAAAATCGTATTCAAAAGTTGCTGGTTCTCCAGAACTGAGTCCTACGTAAAATTACCGGTGCCCCATGGTACGTCCGCAATAAGGATCTCCACAGGGACCTGGAGATGCTTTCTGTCTGGGCGTATATAAAATCAATCACACGTAGTTATTTCGAAAAAGCCGCGAATCTTAGAGAAATTTTTCCGACACAAAATACATATAGGAGTTGTTGAGGCAGGCATGCTTGGTACACATGCATGTTTCAATAACTTATATATGTATATCTAGATAGCTTAGCTTAGGTTAGCTCAGATATGTCGCGATTTTTACACAAAACAGGCGACAGCCCAAGCCGAGGTGTGCCGTGTACCCTTGAGTTGGTCGCCCAAATATCCCAAGTCGGTTGAGAGTGCCTTCAGCGCTCGCCTCAATAGTTCGGTGAAGCTGTAAAAACCTTTCCAGGTCAACAGTGTATACATTTCGAAAAAAAAAAAAATGCGTCGATAACATACGTTGCCACAATTATCGCTATCTTTATCGTGCAGCCAGTGCTGCACTAAGCTATACCTATAGCTATATTCTATACACATATTATTTTATAGCAATAAATCGATCTAAATATTGAGTTAATAACTGAATTAGTGAGAAAGATGAAATTTGTACTTATTTATATTTAAATATAGTAATAATAAAATTACTGCTATTCTAACATGGGGTAAGATTACTTTTATTTTTACTTCCAAAAAATACCATCAAGCACATTATTGTCAATACCAAAAATGTCTTTCAATAATAATTCCAATTTAATAACGTTTCAAATTTAGTGAAAAAAAAAAACATCCTAAAATTATTTAAAAATCAATATTTTTGTCTGTAAAGGTACGATATACACAAATAAACACAACTCTTACCGGTAACCAGGTAGCCCGTTGTTCGGATGAATATAATATATAAAACTGGCTTGATTGATTCTTTCCGGTATGGCCTCTGCCTATTAGGTAATTTCGCCAATATCAAGTGTGACAAATACACGTTATAAATTTAATGCCAAATATTTAGTGTAACAACGTAGAATAATCTACAATAGAAACATATCAACATGCACAAATTACTAAACGGTACTATGTTGTGAGTGGTACAAAGATTATTTATAAATATATTTAAAATACGTTTTCGAAACAGTTTATAATCTTAAACAATAGTTTCAAGCAAGTGACAGGTGACGCTTCGGCACGATGTTTGACGCTTCCATACGGTTGGTATTCATATATTTTTCTTTAATACCATAGAGTATAAAAAGGTTTTAATACAAGTTGAAGATAGTTACGAGGAAGTAAGTGGTAGAGATGTTTATTTAGTTTTATGTAGGTTACTTTTTATCTTAATTGATCCTTGTAGATGATTTTTTTTTTTCTGGAAATGATTACGCTATTGACCGAGCAAGGTCTTAACAGCTTCACCGGACTACAAACAACGGAGTGTAGATAATGCTTCGAACGGGTACTAGACTTATTTAAAAAAAAAACACATGTAATCTGGTAATGTTTCAGTTAATCCGTGGATAGTTTGGATTCACAATTGGAAACGGTAGTTGTGGCTGCAATCGGGTATTAGTTTTATTAAATTTTTTCACGTTTAAAAATACAATTGAAACCAGTGATAGCTAATTTGGTGCAGACGAAGTTGCACGGGTCAGCTAGTAGTATAATATATTTATAATTTATCACATATATTGAAAGTTGATGCGATAACTTTATAATTAATGTGTTAATGAAAACCAACGTGTTAATGTGATTGACGTCAGTGTTAAATTTATGTTTGAATAATAATCACTTTTTAACAACAATCTAATGTTAAATCACATTATAGTCCTGATAACAAAATTCAATCGAATTCATTTTAGAATAATTTGTGGGTAATTATGAAATAAATAATATTCATTGACGTCTTTTTATATTACTCTTGCCATCATTAGGAAATAAAAATTAAAATGAATATTTTCCTTGTACTAATTTAGTTTTAATATATTATTTTAAATAACTAAATACGTTATCATTATCATACAATAAGTTTGTTAATTATGCTTATTTAACCTACATTGTTATGTAAATATTATTCAGTTTTATGTAATCTTTTCGTATTCATATCCTTTAGTATGTATTGAAGTGTGGGACATAATGCGTATTTTAAAACAAGATATTACTAGTATGAATAATACATTTTTGAAATCCGGATTTCTGTCGGCGAAAGCCAAGTCATACACCGGTGCAGTGAAAGGGATAGAACGAGATACACAAATGTAATATTACGGCGAGGATTGCGATGCGCGTTTGCGTCTCGCGCAAGGGCATTGCTCTACTACGTACTACGTCATACCATACGTACATACATCAAAGAATATATACATCCCAAGCTACAAACTACTCATACACAAAGCAATGGATGCGTCCTTCTCTATCACTGACCTAATTTTCACTGAATCTACACAATAGGCTGATACGAAAATAGTATGTTATTTAGCTCTCAGTGGAAAACAGTCTGTTGTGTCCGAAATATGATTGATATTTATAAACAACCTAGGTTAGATATCATAAGGTCAGGCCGTTCTAAATTAATGAGTTACATCGAGTGATTTTGTTCAATTAGATTCATGAAAAATAAGTATTAATAATAAATAATTTATTGCTGAATTTGATACTCAAAACCGAATAAGTATAATTCCAAATATTTTATTTATTTATGAAATTTATAAATAATGAAAACGAAACTAGCGAGCACCTTTGACTTTATCCGTGTTGAATTACTGTATGACAATGATTAACAATAAGATATATATACTGTCGCCAGCTAGCGGTTAGTTACAGCAAAACAATATAGCGCTCAGATATGTCATCTCCATACATTTTTTCGTTTTTTACTTGCGTTAGTGATTGCCGATTAGCAACTTGGGTAGGCCCCCAGATACTATAAAACATAAGTATGTGTTTAACTTTGGCGATAATAGTTCAAAACAAAATGGGTATTTTTTCGCAGCCGAATTTTTTTTGGTTACCTAACCCGTATGATATTTCCCGTTCAAGAGCTTGTACAAGAAATGTATATTCAAAAGCCTTCCCAAAATAACTATTGGTGTTTATCTGGTATTAGCAATAACTTTCAATGGGCTTCACATGTTACATAATAGAAAAACATATTGACTTCATTAAACATGAATAAAAAATATGATCATATTGTTATTTTATTCTTTTTATATTATAGGTTGCAAACGAATAGGCGGGTCACCGGGTAAGTGATCACCGCCGTCCATAGACACTAGCAACAACAGAGGAGTCGCAAGTGCGTTGCCAGCCTGTCTTTGGGGATAGGGGATGGGGAAGGGAGGGGGAGGTGCAAGTGGGGAATGGGAGGTGGGTTCCTCCGGCTCTCTTGCTAACCGAATGAAACCCAATACTGCAAGCATTATTACTTTACGTCGGCTTTCTATGAGAGGATGGTACTACCCCGGACGAGCCTACCCATTCATGCTGAATCCAGTTATAGCTTCCGCGTGGCTCTACCACCAGTGTAAAATGTCTATATACACTAATAGTATAATTATAAACACTAAAAACCTTTCCATAACTAAAATAATTAAATATTCATAGAAAACTGAGAAAGGTTCGCCTTTTTTCGTAGTCTGTTAAAACAGGTTTTTGTAAGTCGATCCGTCAAAATTGTAACACAATATTTTCTTTGTTCTAGCCTTCTGGCTTATTGGAGAACCCGTTATCATACAGCTGTATGCAGGAAGTGTATTGCATATCACGATGGGATCCAGCAAGGAAATATTGTCTACGGATAGTTATGCCACATGGGTCGCTGTTACTGCAGGTATTTGTTAAAACTTTTTTAAGTTATACTTCTTTAGCACGTTAGGGAAAAATGATGAGAGTAAATTTTTACGAAGCGCGCGCACACCGCACGAAAAACCGACACCCTGAAGTTAACTATAGTCATGATTTTGTTTCTTTGTATTTGTTGTATGTATTAAAACTTTCAATGTATTAAATACCTTTTTTCTATTGCTAGTGCCGTTTTTTCTACAAACGTAGAATAAGGCGAAAGATAACATTTTTGAATTTTTTTTATCTTGTTATGCCAAAAAAGTATAACTTCTAACGCGTGAATATATGTACACACACACTTTTTATTTTAAATTTCTAGATTCTGAATTCTAAAACAAATGGAGAAAAACAATATTCACTATTCTAGATGTGATATAGTTTTAGATTAAGTAACACGCAAATATTTAGAATCGACTAATCATATTGTCTTGTTAATACACAGTTGATTCCGAAAATATAGTCTAAAACCCTTATATATATCATACGGAGTAGCTAAAAATATATGAAATTATTTCAGAGTTCTATGGCTCTCAGACTTATTTGTACGTCAATACTTGGCTGTTAGGTCACATTTTAGTTTATGCCAACCGAGCGACCTACGGGCGGTCAACGATCAGGCCGTGTTAATTAAATATAAAATACTTTTCATAAAATTATTTTCTAAGCCCAGCCCTTTTAATACCCCTCTCATTTATAAATCATAGTCATAATTAACGTGTATTTACTTTATAAAAAGATAAAAGTAATTAACATCAATAAAGTATGTATAAGTTTACATTGGGTAAACACCAAATATCACATTCTAAGCTTTTAATTTAATATTATTCATATGAAGCCAGTAAATGAAGTGCTGAGGTGTGTCCATTTTTACCGTTTAGTTTACAAAAAAAATACTTTTAAAAACATTAGGTGAGAATACATTATAAAACGTCATTGTATTGTTTTCAGGCAAATGACGCTTATACACGGGACCAATGGTATCATTCTATTGTTTGGAGAGTAAGTATTAAAAGATATATCTGATGAGTACAGTATTTAAAAAGATTAACATGATAATGTTATATATAATGTTTCAGAGAAATATTATAAGGTACCGAAATTTTCTCACGAAGACCGTTAGAAAGGAGGTGGTGTTGAAAGAATTAAAGGTAATAATAATAAATTTATTCTTTTCTTTAATTTTTGTTCTTTAAAAGTATAAAGTTTTTAATTGATTTATAAATTAGAGTTTGATCACAATCTTACGTGATGTTTGGTGGCGATATAGACAAAAAGCTAGCTAAACATATACATGTGTCAAGACAAGCTTGAAGTTATATTGTCTCAAGGAGTGTTTTGAGGTGTTATTTTATTTTGTTTCAGAATATGGTGGATTTTGTTATGACCACACCATTGCAAGATGAGAGTGTAACACGAGTCCCCTTGCAAATACTTACAGACTTGTTGTCCGAGGTAAGATTTATTTTAATGAAAAAAACATGGTGAATCTTTTTTAGCGGTTAACAAGCAGTCGGAAATTAAAGTATCATCTCTTTAATTCATTTTGTGACCTAATTAACAAGGTTAAAACACATAATTGTTTATGGATTTATGTTTAATGTTATCGGGATACAACACATATGTTCTTATTAAAACCTACCTGTGAAACCTCACATAATTGTTTGTGTATTTATGTTTAATGTT
>JACEII010000005.1:5451664-5483837 GCA_014332785.1 Antheraea mylitta | reverse complement strand
TATTACAATATCGGTATAAAAGTAGGTATAAGAACACACATAACGATAGAAATTACAATAGCGGCTCTAACAGGTGAAAGGTTAAACAGTTGCAGTATTCTAGGATATTATAATTCATGGTCACATTTACATATAAAATGTTAATATCAGAACAAATATTAATAAACAACAAAGAGGACTTAACTTAAATTTTAGTCTACGACTTTCAAAAGTATAAACACAATCGTACTAAGCCTAGGTGCAATGACTGGTCCAGAAGCTATAGAGGCGACCCGGAGTTAACAACCTTACATAATAAAACGGACAACAAACCCTTTTGTTTTTTCATCCGGTTCAGACGTTCATCACCCGACTGTCATTGACAATGTGCTTTAACATAAATGCGTATGATTTTTGTATATTTTTAGATAATTAGGTCGAATATTAAGCACCTATTTTTTATTCTGCTGTTCAATAATTTGCTATTGTATATTGTAATGTAACTTGTAACATGACACGATAATTAAAGGGATAATGGTGGTTCTTATCGTGACTTTGATTGCGAGCAACTCGGAGTGCCTTTCCCTTCACACCATTTTGTAGTTGCAAATGCTTGTTTCTTCGCATATAGCCTTAACATCAGTTGTATATTGTCATTGTCAATAATAATAACGGAGAATGGTACACCGACAGCAGAATAATATCTTCAGTAACTTATTTATTACCTAGGAATAGTGATTATATATTATGAGTTGTTGTAATAATGGCCATCATTAATCAAAACATAGGAAACATTAAAATCAAAACAAGATTTCTTTTGCGATTGTTGCTAAATGTCCTAAAAAAATAGAGGGTGGATTCTACAAGTGAACAATGGTGACGTCTGAAAATGATGTCCGTTCTAGTGTATCCACCAAAAACTATGAAAAGTTAGACCATATCGAGTTTCTTGGCGATTCTTCTCGATGCTTAGGTTGTTTTCCGAACTGGTAGTTGCTTTGACGTTCATAAATGCTATCTCAGTGCCTAAATTGCATAGAATAGTTTTTGATTTTATCTTCATTTCGTTTGCAGGTGTAAGTATGAAGACTGGATTATGGTAGTAGGAGCCGTACTCCAACCAGTACCTTTGTGTGCGGGGGCGATGAGTTGCCCTCGCGTCGCTAATCACCTCGGCAACGTACTCACGATGCTTGCTCGTGATTCTCGCTGTTCAGCACACGGATGCGTGGCGCCAGCCCGCGCCGTGCGTATGTACCCACCGTCCTGGCTCAGAGTCGCCGCACCCTCCGATCCACTGATAGCACTGCCAAACAAACAACTCTGTCAACTTTGGGGAAATATGGTAAATATTATTTTTGTAAAACATAGCAGTTAGTCTATATAGAATACTTGCCCCTGCCTGCGACTTCGTCCGCGTAGTAATAGTTACTTTGGGCTAACGCTAACACGCAGCGCAGGATCTTAAGAGCAAAAAAAAAAACCATTTTGAAACATTCTTCATTGGTGCTCCACTCCTATTGATCGTAGCATGATGATATATAGCTTATAATTATCCTCGATAAATGAGCTACATAACACTGAAAGATTTTTTCAAATCGGAGTAGTAGTTCCTGAAATTACCCCCTACAACGTCACAGCGTTACAAACTTTACCTGCTTATAATATTACTAAGTATAGATTCGTTAACTTCCTTGTCAATATTTTTGACCGCTCTGAAGTAGTCGTACGTAATATAGTCAAAATCTTAATATGAAACAAAAGTAGAATATTATTAGTGGATTCTAAAATGGGCATTTGTTTGTCCTTGAGTTATCTCGATGTTATAGTATATGTAATACGTATTAATACTTAGTTTTAAGTTTTGTGCAACTATATTCAGATAATCAGAAGTGCTATTCAAAAGGGAAACATATTGATAAAACAGGTGGAGTGTCTCAGCATCTTTTTTCGGCGACAGATATATTGTTCTATCTGTGACTTGTCTTTCTAGAGTTCATAATTAAGTGTTTTGATTTTTAATTTTCTACACCAATATTGTCATCAAAAGGAAAAAGAGCACAACTGCCATTTTTTGCTAAAATGCGTTTTATATAAAAAATATTTGAAATCACCAAAAAAGGCACATCTAATAGTGCTTTTATTATTTTCTGTTTATTTCTGTTCTTGAATTGTACATAAAAAAGAATAAATTAAATAATTAGTCATACTTCGCTAAAGCTACAAGAACAATATCCCTTCAACTTTTTTTCGATTTATGTTTTAATTAGATGTACGCCTTTTCCTTATGGCAGCAGACCATGAATTTTTAATGTCATTAATTTAAATATCATTGCAGATTGGCAGTTTGCTAAACTGTTGTAATAAAAGAAAAAGTTTTCTTCAAAGCATGAGTAAGCAGCTACCCGATTTCGTTCTAGTCGCGTTGACCGGACACGTAAGTACATACAGACTGAAGTTTTCATGAATTATTTTGTTTATATATATTCTCAAATTCCGAAATCATTTTTATAGAAATAATAGAAAGGACACATGCGGTGTTATTACAAAAAAGTTAAATACTTTTTTTTTGTGTCTAACAAAAGTTAAATACGTATTAAATACTTGCTTTTAAAAGATTTCGTACTTAATGCACCGCGCTCGTCCGAGGCAAGTTCGCGTTATCCTTTTCTCGCAAGTCTAACCTAAACTAACCAAAGCGAGACAAAAGAGCAAGATGATGAACATTCAGTGAGCGCGGTGTATTTAAAACGTAACCTTTTTAAAGCAAGTATCTAATACGTATTTAACTTTTTTGTAATAACAGCAAAAAAGCTTAAAGACACTAGAAACTGATTCTTGGATTCAGATAAATGTAAGCCTTATTTATATATTTTTCATATCTCTCATTTCAAATGCAAAAACTATACCGAAATAAGTAATATTATTTTATTATTCCAGCCAGCAGCTATAGAAGCTTTATGTTTAATGCTGGAATGGGAAATAGTTAGCGGAGAACAGACTCAGCTGGAAATTATCGCTGCGCTCCAGGGTACGGAGCTAGGACAGAAGTATTATAACGACCTTTGCGATAGACAGAAAAACCTTCAAAGGCTGGTAAGTGCATTTTATCAATATCACCACTGGTATATTACTAACTAACCAGCGTATGACTAAATTTTGTGTTATGAGTGTAGATCGCAATGTGCGTATAACGGATAGCGTGTTTATGTCCTTGTTACACCGATTTCAAAAAAGCCTTTGATAAAGTAAATCATTTTATTCTTATTAAAAAATAAGCTCTTTATGGAATTCACGGTAATTTACTTCGTTGGGTACAATCCTATTTAAATAATAGAAGTCAACTTGTAGTTATTAAGGGTTCTACTTCCTTACCTTTTCTCATTAAGTCAGGTGTGCCTCAAGGCTCTCACCTTGGCCCTATATTCTTTATAGTTTTTATAAACGACTTGATTATTCAACTTTCTTGTGAATCTTTACTTTATGCAGACGATCTCAAAGTGTTTAAATCTATTAGTTCTATTTCTGATTGCTTCTTTCTACAACAAGATCTTGACACTATATCCCGTTGGTGTATTGATAACTTTATGTACCTTAACGTTGACAAATGTTTGGTATTTCGTTTACCAATAAGAGATATAAAATTTCCTATCCTTACATAATTGACAATCAATTACTAGCAAGAAAATCTTTGGCGAAAGATTTAGGCATCTTATTTGATGATAAATTATCATTTAGAGAACATTACCATGACATCACAAGTAGAGCTTTTAGAATTTTAGATTTCATAACTAGATCTTCCTTATCGTTTAAAAACCCTAACAGTCTTGTAGTCCTATTTAACAGTTTAGTTCATTGTATCGTCGAGTATGCATCTGTAGTTTGGTCACCCTGTTACACCATACATTCTAAATCTATTGAGGCAGTTCAAAGAAAATTTTCAAAAATTCTATGTTACAGGTATGCACAGGTTACACATGCTCGCAGTGTCTCTTCTTACTATGACAGATTAAATAAATATAACATTATACCATAACATGTTCGTAGAATTCAACATGATCTAGTATTTCTTCATAAATTGCTGCACAATTATATTTCATCTCCCTCCTTGCTAGAGTCTCTTAATTTTAACACCAATTTCAATTATCGTTTTCCTAAAACATTTATTCTTAAAACTTATATGAATAATACTTCTTATTTCAACCCAATTGTATGTATGACTCGTATATATAATGAACTTGCAAGCAAACACATTTCATTAGACATATTTGACCATCGGGCATTCAAATTCAAAAAAACAGTTAAACACATTTTATATCCATGACCATCTCAACAACAGTTTTTATATTATATTTTAATATTCATTATTTATATTTGCCAACCTGTTCTTTTTTTTTTCTTCCATGTATGTGGTAATTTTAGTTTTCATAATTGAATTCATTTGAACTTTTTCGTTTATTCTTTTATATATCGTTTTTTTAATCCAATGTTTCTAAATATTTAAACAATTATTATTTCCTTATTATTATTATGATTAGTGTAAGTTAAGTTTCTATGTGATAAAGCTTTTTAGGTCTTCAGTTTAGTTTATTTTTTTATTATTGCTATTGTATTATTATTTTTGATTGTCGACTGTTGCTTTATCCATGTGTAAATAAATAAATAAATTATACCACACAGTAACAGCCAAGTTGCGGCATAATTCACCATTTACTTCTAACCGTTGTGACACATTGGCCACCTTTAGCATCAGGCGACAAGAACGGCAAATTGGGTTCTCGTCACCACCGTGGCATTGTGAGACTTAGCTCGTCCACTGAATCGGAGTTGAATCTACTATTTGCTGAGACTTCGAGCGGTAGTCACATCTCTTAGGTTAGGTCCTAGATTAGGTTATAAAAGGTTTGTTCTCGGTTCAGACTTCGAATGATTGTGACATCTCGTAGGTTGAATTACGGTGCTATTAGCTCATACCTCGAGCAATACTCACCTTATAGTTTTAATGTTACTATAAGTAAATGCGTGTTCGTTTGGTAGGTGGTAGAGCAACGCTGAAGCTTTTACTAGTTTCAGCATGAATGGGTCGGGTCGCCCGGGGTAGTACCATCCGACCCACAGAGACACCGACGCGACGTCAGTGACAGCGCCGGGGCCCTCTTCTCCTCACCATCCCCTTCTCCTCTTCCCTTCCTTCGCTTCCCACCTCCGTCAACACAGGATGACAACACGCGTGCGATTTCCCTGGTGTTACCAAGTGTCTATGGACGGTAGTGATCACTTAGCATCAGATGACCCACCTTTTTGTGACGTTTGCCTCTGATATAATTTTTTTTTTAATTCATTTTCTTCAAAGTCACAGACGCGCCTCACATAATTTCCACACATTTAATACTGTTACTAGCCACTGCCCGCGACTTCGTCCGCGTAGAATAGTTACTTTGGGCTAACGCTAACACACAACGAAAGCTTTCAAGAGAAAAAAAAACTGATTTTGAAACATTCTTTATTAGTGCTCCGCTCATATTGGTGTTAACGTGATGATATATAGCCTATAACCTTCTTCGTTAAATGATCTATATAACACTGAATTTTTCAATTTGGACTAGTATTTCTTGAGATTACCCCCTACAACGTCACAAACTTTACCTCTTTATAATATTAGTATAGATTATCTTCTACTTATTGTCATATAGGTGGCCGTAATTTGATATTCATAACTGAAACAGGTTTAAGGCAGTAATAATAAAACTACAGTTAGATTTTAACATATAAATACGAAACGTTTGAGGAAAAGCAATGCTGTAGAAGTGCAATAACCATACAGTAACATAGAACACATTGCTTGCATTTTTATTTGTAATCTTAATAACACTAAATCTATTACTACGACTTCCACTAGATATAAATATCCTCTACATGTACCATTAGTGGGATCATTATACCGAAAGTCATTCTAATTAGAGCTAACAGTCTCTCGAAAACCTTTTATATAGATAGATCTCTTTCACACGGAGTTTTCAAACTTATGAAAGTTACCACTAGTCATTTTAAAAATAAATGTACCAACTCAGTTCATGTATGAATTTTTGATTAGATAGTCTTATTTATGGTATTACGTATACCTATATCTGTAAATTTTATAGCTATGAAATAATCTTTTACCGTAAAATAAAATACACTTCATGTTAATAATCTACATGTCATAATACCTAGATCCAGGCCTATTTTTGACACTTCCTTTTTGGGAACACGCTTATTTTTTAAAGATGTAATTCCATAACTTTTTGTTTCTCATAAAGTGCAGAAATATACATCTTGTTGTTTGGGTACTTATGGCATATAATAATAGTAAGATACTGTTCTAAAAAATTCAGAACGAAAACCAACTTATGACAATTTTTCGGTATTTTCGAATTTCTCTTTATGGGAACGTGCCTCCATAAGAAAGCTTTGTGTAGATGTATTTTTTTATAAAAAGGGATTTGTTTTTTTTTTTTTTATCCTAGCAAGCTGAAGGCGGTCCTCGACAACTTGCTCTACCGGTGCGTGCAACCGACGAAGACGTTGCTGCTTTGTTAGACGAGGGTGCGCTCGGCAACCTGGAGTGTCTCTCACTCGCTTTCACAAGCGTGACTAGTGCTTGCGCGCATCATCTCATAAAGGTGAAATATTTTGCTAATTTATATACGTTTCGACTAGATTATTATCTTTGTAATTTGTTTTTATATCATAGGAGGCACACGAGCAGGTGGGTCACCTGATGTTAAGTGATCACCACCGCCTATAGACACTAGCAACATCAGGGGAGTCGCGAGTACGTTGCCAGCCTGTGTTTGGGGGAGGGAAGGAGAATGTGAAAAGGGAGGAGAAGGGAAGGGGGAGAGGAGGTGGTTCTCCAGCACTCTCGTCGACCGAACGAAATGTAACAATGCAAGCACTGTTACTTCACTTCGGTTTTCTGTGGGTCGGGTGGTGCTACCCCAGGCGAGCCGACACATTCATGCTGAAACTAGTAAGAGCTTCAGCGTAACTCTACCACCTACAAATATCGTTTCTAAGAAAAATATCAGTTGTTTATTTATTCTAGTTACCGTCGCTTCGTTACTTAAACTTATGGTCTACAAAGTTCGGTGATACAGGCGTACAACTAATCGCTGAACACCTAACTCAACTCCAAGTACTTAACCTGTGTGAAACTCCCGTCTCCGATAAAGGAATAGAAGCTTTATCAGGTAAAATCATCGTTTCTGTATTTTATCCTTTTATCTATAGTTAGTAAATACCAAATTTATAAAATCAAAATTATTTTATATAATTTAGGCCCTAAAAAGACGCCTATGAACGTCAAAAATACTATTGGTTCGGAAACCAATCTAATCATCGAGAAGAATCAAGAAGAAACTAAATTAGCTTTATCTTTATAGCATACCGACACAAGAAAGCGGAATTATCGTAACTGGAAAATCCCAAGATTACACCAGAGCCAAAAAACTATTTCAGATCTCATATTATAAGTACAATATTTAAAATACTTATAAAATCTTTAAGCCTATCTGCTCCCAAAAATGCTAAAAATGCATATTTTACACTAGTTTCGACATTTTTTTATGTGTAGTACTAGGTAACAAAAGCAAGGTCATATCAATGAAAAATTTAATCGTAGGAAAACGAGACCCAAACCATTTGAAGCGGTATTTTTTATACAAGAATATGGTAAAAATTGATTTAGCCCAAAATGCAAATTACATTTCCAATTTCCCCCGACGATACCTATATTTAAAGACGTTGTTAAAAGCGCTTTTAGTGGATGCATAGAGAAGTTTCAGTTTGAGATCAAGTAAATTATGGTTGGTTTAAAATGTATAACTTAAATTTTTAGGTCTGTCAAATCTACAAAGACTGAATTTGAACAGTACGAAGTTGTCAGCGGAGGCGTTTGAAATTCTGAGGCAAAGATTGCCGCATCTTCAGGAATATGACATCAGGTACACAGAGGCTTGGTGACAGCGAGCACCAGCACGTCGTCCTACCAATTCCACCATCTAGGTACCGACACGATCTCAACTAATCCACTACAGTATTACCACAAATATACACTAGAGATTTCACTTTAGTAAAACACAAAACGATTATGTTTATTCAATTCAATCTTTCATTAGGTCATGTATTAGTAATCGAGTTGAAATACTTTATAAACTATTACAAGTTTTTAATATATGATGGACGCTTGATTATACCCTAACATTTTGCATTTTTTTTAAAAACCAAAGATATATTATTGCATTACATTTTATAAAATTTATTTAAGCAAATATTTCAAATGTAAATTATTTTACATTTTAATACGGTTCCCTATTCAATCTTTTTCATGTATTTTATTACAGTAAATGACAGTAATAATATAGTGAAATGAAAGACCGAGAGATCTGAAATACTTTATTAGAATATGTTTGAAATTTTTGATTCAAAATATTGAATCAAGATCGTTATGTGAGTTTTTGTTCTCCTTGACGGCTACGTACATAATATTATTAAGATTCAATATCATGCATCTTTTTTACAAGTTCCAGTTCGTTCTTTCATGCTCCTCTAAATTTGTATTAGTACGTTACGATAATCACACAATTCATTCATTTCAAAACCATTTAATTAAACTAGACATGCTGTGCCATACTAAAAAATTGAACAATAAGTACTAGAACATTGTTTAAAACTCAAATTATCATCATATATTGTGCAATAAAAAAGCTTGTCTGTTTATGATAATTTAAATGCCGATTTTTATTACTCATTCCACTTAATCTGGGTTAACAATCGATGTAATTTAAAATTACGTTTTACTTTTAGACTTTAGGTTATTTATTATCAAGGGTGTAATTACCGCGAATCGTATCGTGATAATGAGCCCCCGACACATAAAGGGCCATTGTGTGAAAAATTCGTTGTTACTCACAACTTCAGATTATTTTAATGAATTAAAAATGGAAAAATGAAGACATCGATAAGAGTTTTAAAATACTTGATCACATTAAAAAACACGATATAGTACAACGGTGGGAAGCTTACCGAATTTTTTTGACACAAGGCCCCTTTAAGTCGGGTTACGTTACTGGTTACTATATAGATTACTTAATATTTCTTTATGGAAATAATTTTAGAATGATTGTTAACCTAAATATTCGATATGATATCTGAAAGACTTTAGTAAAGCTCACCGAATCGTATAAGAGTTTCAGTTCCAAATTGTTTGTCTAGTTGATATAAATTGCCTGCCATAATTAAAGCGTTTATCATTTTACAATACCATTACCTGAATTATCAATTTGTTTGTATTAGTGTAGATAGATAAATATGTACAGATTAAAATTCTTAACTTAACATAATTAATCGAATTAAACTACGCTTAAACTCACTGTAGTATTGTTATTCTAAACTAATTTAAGGTTTAATGGGCTGTGAGAAAATGAACCAACTGCGTGTGTGGAAAG
Source organism: Antheraea mylitta (assembly GCA_014332785.1). Taxonomy (NCBI): domain Eukaryota; kingdom Metazoa; phylum Arthropoda; class Insecta; order Lepidoptera; family Saturniidae; genus Antheraea; species Antheraea mylitta. The sequence goes on along the minus strand of JACEII010000005.1, from coordinate 5,474,370 downwards.
TTGTATTGATTTAATCGAATGGGCTCTATATGTAGTTATGTATCTACCCTACGTGTCATAATTACAACATATTTTAGCACAATTCCTGATTAATTTTAAGTAATATTAAGTTTTAATTAAGATTATTTATTGTGTGACAATCGCACAATTTGTAATTATTGTAACTTTTTGTAAGTATTTATTTTATTAGTATGATTTAAGAAGTTTAATGTTAACGTCTAAACTTGCTTCACATAAGAAATACCTACATAATTTTTTTCATATATGTAATTAAATTGAATTTGCAATAAATCTCTCTTATGAAAGCCATTAGGTACACCATTCCAATAAAAACACTTACGTTGTGCCTCTGTGAATTATATTTAATTAAAACTTGATTTATAAGGAAATAGAGGATATCAATTTACATAATACGTCAATTTATATGGAAATGTTTGGCCCAGTTTGTCGAATACATGATTAAATTAGTAAATTAAAATTCAGGCGAATCTTTCCATTTAATAGTAAAATTTTATTAATAATTCAAGGATATCGTTGTTCAAAAATTCAGATTTTGAACGCAATTTGGGCATATGTTAGTACTTACCATAAGGTTGCAATAAAAATTGTACATTCTAGAAATTCGATAAAGATATCTAAATATTATCAATTCTTACATACTATTGCAATCGTTTGTCATGTTTATCAAATGTATTTTTTTCTGTGTAAATATTCTGTGTTATTGCTAATGAATTTAGGAACATGAAGAGATAAAGACTTAATCACTGCGTGAATTGTAAAAGTTTGCAATAAAATTATAAGAAATATTTTTTGTATTATTTTCTACAAAATAACGATTCTTTTAGAACAAATACATACATCATTCTTGAATTGGAAAGTTACATTACTTTGACATGAGTTTTATGTTATGTACTTGGTTCTCAACATATGTATACAAAACGACGTTACGGATATTGGACATCAGAAATGGCTGGTCTAAACGTGATCTTCTGCCATTGTCCACCCCGATAGCATAAAGCACAGAACAAAATCATTTTCAAAAGCCAACGAAAGAAGACAAGTAGTAAGTAAGGATTTTGAAGGACTTTTCTTAGACAATATAGTGAAAAATTTTCTTTAACTGCCATGTTCCAGAAGGGTATGCATATTATCTTTATATATATATTTTTTCTGTACGTGTGTATGTCACTGAACTCCTCCTAAATAGATGGATCAATTTTGATGAAATTTTGTCTGTTCCAGTGGATCCGAGAATGGTTTAGATTCACAATTGGAACCGGTAGGTGGCGCTGCGGTTGAATTTAGGATTTTTTTATTATCAAGGCAGGACAACGTCCGTCAAGCTCGTTAGTATAAGTATGTTTTATTGTCGAGGTCATTATCTAAATAATAAACAAATACATTAATTACAGTAAATATATTTCAATAACATTAATATTATAATACCCATATGATACATATAATTAATTATATTCCTTAACTTTAATTTTTTTTTAATTCATTAACTTTATCTAATTATGTCAATACGATAATAGTTGATTTATATACATACAGATAAATTAAATCAAAAATAAAATATTATCTATTATAGACGAATGTGAATGCATACTTTCTAAAAGGTACAAAAAGGTTACTGACAGATTCAAAGTTTCTTTTCTAATAAGATTTGTTGTCATTAAATCATGCAAAATCGAATGCGTTCGGCACTGAGAAAGTCTTGACCATGTCTTCCTCCATATTTATAGTAAGCATTCATTACGAAGCTCGTTAAAAATTTAGTCATTTCAATGAGTGGAACTAAGTGCTGATACCAAAATATAATCATACAAAATTAAAGGTAAGATATAAATTATTATCATAAATTCATGTTTTTCAAAATAAACTACATACTATAATAGACTAATGTATAACTACAGAAGATTAAAAATTGTGGTTCAAAAATAATTTCGCAATATTTAAATCTATCAAGTTACATTATAGTAACAGCTGCAATTCAACACAGTATTGGTATATTATAGGGAAACATGATTGGGTCTTGTTTCAATATTAGCAGAACATGATTTATTTCGAAACGTGCGTCATTATCATACGGCGTACTGCGAATGAAAATACGCACAAAACAGCCGTATATTATTAGAATCACATAACTACATATATTCAAGGCTTTTAACTAAATATCACTTGATAAATCATATCTTATAGATTAACATCTGTTCATATAGAAGTTACAAAAAAAAAAACATTTATTTTTATCTACAAATCGTACGATTATCAACTAAAATTTTGATTTGTATCAAATATCAACATTGATTGGTCGAAAGAAAACAAGGATACGCAATCATCCATTTTCTTTTTCAGCGAAACTAACTAAGAACTACTGCTAAAGATTAAAAGCTATAAATATACCATTATTTTAGATATTTAGGAAATTTCTAGAATACAAAATCAATCAATAATAAAAGACAATTTTAAACATAATTTAATATTGATACAATTTACATAACTGACAATTATAAATCAACATAAATATACAAAAAAAAGATTCCTATTTTTTTATATTTTCATTATATACGCAAACGTTAACCTAAATCATAAAATAATACAGAGTATAGTAATATACATGTAATATGTATATAACCTTGGGCAGTCGTGTTATTGAATGAAGGCTGCTATCATATATGTTCAAGTTATGTTTTCTCAAGTTTTTTGTAATAGAAAATAATATTGATGATCTACCTGTATAGGCAATTATTATACTTTTTATTTATAGTCTATCACATTGTTTTATTACCACCTATGTCTATGAAAAAAAAACATTCATGGTTATATTAGTGTTACTAATGTTACTAATATCTAAAATTTATTTTAATTAACAATAACATTCAACTAAACAGGGTTATACTTACTATGAATGATTTGTGCCACAGATTAATCTATTTTTAAGATTTCTTTTTTATGAAAAGAACAAGACACAAATGCATATGATGCAATTTATATTCCAATATAATATTTTAAAGTATTTTATTTTGCATTGACGTGATAAATAAATGTTTTACATTTACCAATAAGTGCATTTTAAATAAAACGTTAAATTGAGCTCTATCAAACAATTTAATACTGAATAAATAAATATACCAAATAAGTTGTTGCGTGTACAAGCTCCTTAATTTTAAAACTCGATAATTATTTTATTTCACATTTGTACAGTAAAATTATCAAATTCACTTTAAAAACAATAGGATTTTTTTACATTAATTGTCCTTGTCGATTAATATTCATAGTTCAATTTAGAACAAAAATTATAAATTCATCCACTTGAAAGTTTAGTTCGCTCGTAAACTGGTCGAAATAAAACTAATCGTGTCATTACATTCCAGAATCAAATAAATCTAATTTTACAATGTTGTTCAAGAACTTCAAATTTTATGCATATAACATATAAGGATCATAACAAATCCAACGGCAAAATTTGAACTTCGTTCTCGGTATATAAAAACTGGAAATCTTAAAAAAAAAGCACGTTATATGACCAACTAAAATTGGATTTAGCTAATGTTGAAATGTGACGACTCAATCGAATTATATTTATTACCAGTCATATCTGTATATATATATGTTTAAATCGTTTTTCACAACGGATACATGTTATCGCTATTTAGTGAACGCTGCGAAAACAGCCCACATGATTTCGCAAGCGTCCGGTCTCATCGCCTCGGCCTCGAAGTCGAGATCTAGGAGAGCGCGGACCCTACGCGTCGCCAACTCGTAGTCCTCATCCGAGAGCGGAGCGAACGCGTTCTCTAACACGTCCGCGGAGTGAGCTAACATCAACAACGCGAGTGACCGCTTGTCCGCGTGAGCCACGTCCGTTATCGACCGTCGTAAAGCCGCTTCCTGTACCTTCAATCAAATTTACTCTATTCATTCTCACACAGTACAAAGGCCTTACTGAGCTTTTTGACGTGAAACATCTATAGGTGCGGGTAAACCTGATTATTGACGTGGCGACGACGCGACGACGGCATACGCAAGCGACTGTGCACAATCTTTCTTGCCGCACTCAGCTCGCATACCTATAGTGTAATTTGAGAAATCGAGATTCGTTCGATTCGAACAATTTCGATGTTTCACATCTGCCAGGCGTCCCGTGGCGACTCAATTTTTTCTTCTCGAACCGATTATGCTATTGACCTAGCAAGGTTTTAACAGCTTCACTCGGCTACAATCTTACTGAGCGTCAAAGAGTTTGGCAGATAATATATGAAAACTCGCCTCAGGATAGATGCGACTACCCAAATTGGAGGATATTATAAAATTGCGTACGACTTTTGGGAATTTCCTTCCATATGACACGATAATTAACTGGGCATTGATATTGTAGGCGATACCTTAATCGTCCTAAGATTATTGACGATGACTCTGCCTTTGCGATAACACACCTGTGCAAAACTTTGAACATTTGCTTCTAGAATCACCCAAGTTTAGTACGAAGCAGTGCCCCAGCGTTCGATATTTTCGGCTCGATGAAGAAGGTGTCTACTATCAAATCGTTCGATAATCTATTATGCATGCGATCGTTAATCTCAAGACATTTAACTGACATTGAAATTACCAGAACTTTTTATATAATGCGCATGCTAATAGAAAGAGAAATAAATTGTATCAAATTACAATCCCTACTCTATCCCTTTATATCGCTAATTCCAAAATATATCTGTGTGAAACCACGTGTACCAACGATGGTACACGTTAAATTTAATTTTTAGGCCACGTGTACCATCAGTAGTAGTACACGTTGAACTTGTATCTTTAAGTATTAATCTTTAGTCAGAGCGGTCAGTGCTTAATTTCTACATAGTCTCAAAGCACATTACTGATTTGCTGAATAACGAGTTCAACCCATATCAGTTGAATTGTTATGTCTAAACACGACCATATAACACACCTCACTCTGTGCCTCCATCAAAAACGATTGCAAGTATAATGTATTTATAGGAACATTTATGATGAAAAAATAATCCAGATCGAGTTTCTAGGATTTTCTTCTTTATGACTGAATTGTTTTCCGGACCGGTTATAGTTTTGACGCTCATAAGCGCCTTCTCAGAGCCACAATTGAATAAAATATCTTTGATTTTGATATTCAAGCGCCTAATCCGACTGATTAATATATACTAGAAAATCATCAAAAACCTTCGAAAATAATTCAGAGTACTCATTTTTTTTACCAAATTGTTATTAATTTGAAGCACGTTAATGTCGTATTTATCTAAACATAAAAAGTAGGTACGAGTGATTCATAATATGTCTAGTCATAAAATATGTTATATGTAAGTGGGAACATAAGAAACGTAGGTTTTAAATAAATACTTCTTAAATCTATTCATAGGTGGAAAACACAACGTATATGTCAGTATATATACAGCGCGACTGGTTAGTTGCTAGCAATATTTTTACAGAATAAATCATTAGTCGATTCTCGTTCTAAAGCAATTTAAAAAATAGGTGCTTAATATTTGACCTAATTATCTAGAGAAAAACAACTGATATACACTCAACATCAGGTGATTTACACAAACTGGTATAATAATAGGGAAAGCAATAAATCACACCGTGCCGCGCAGTCCCATCCGCGTCGCCGACCGCGCTCCGCTACCCTTTCTTCGACTATGCGGCGTTCCGAAGATAAGCAGTTACGAAATGATTATTAACCTTGAAAACCGCCCCGTTAATTTTGTTCATTGAAACTAGATGTAATTTTTTTACATTTAAAGTATCATTCCCATGCTTGTAGAACTTGTTAGAACTTTAATTAAGGTTTTTCCCTTTGTTGTTTATTAGTGTTTGTTTTGATATTATTATTTTATATGTAACTATGAACTACCAAAGGATTGAAATGTGTTAAACCTTAAACCGTCACCTGGTATAATTAGCATTATCTGGTATCGAATATATAGTAGTTTCCGGAATTTAATTTAATTTTCTTATTCTATCATAACACTGAGATTTATCTCTTAGATTTTTATTGAGTATAAGGTATTGGAAACTTAAAAAGATTCTTATTTAAAAAATGTGTTTTGCGTACTTGTAATAACATATACTAGCAGGGCCGGAGGACGTTGTACCGTCCTGATAATAAAAGAAACCTAAAAAAATGATACACCTATCCCTCTCTTATGAATCACTTTATCTAGTGGTGAAAACCACATGAAAATCCATTCAGTAGATAGTCCGGTGAAGCTGTAAAGGCCTTGCAAGGCCAAAAGCATAGTCAGTTCGAAAAAAAAACATTCAGTAGTTTTTAGTTTGTTGCAAACAGACAGACAGACGTGGCAGAGGACTTTGTTTAATAATATGTAGTGATAAATATGACCAGTTATCTTCTATGATGAGTTATAATAAATCATTGAATCAAGGCTGCTGATGACAACAGGATTTGGAATTGATCTCAACATTATCTTGTTTGACTTTTAAGGTCTCACACTTCTCATTAATAGTATTATTTTGATCAAGTGTCTTTAATATTCACACTGGTTAAATGTATGAAATAATTCGCTTTTCATCCTAATTATCTACAAACTGAACTATAGTATTATAAACTTTGGCCCACACCTTTCTAAAGTATGCCCATACATCATAACCAAAGTAAAAACGTGTATCCTAAACGCATCGTCTTACGCAAATAATCATCTCTATCAAAGGTCAATAGGTGTGTGCAACTTAGTCACTTTCGTTAAAGAACAAGTTTTGTAATCATGTTGCAGAGCGACCACCGCCCTGGCGCTCATCTATAAGTCAAATGTTAATTGATTTTGGTGACTTAATGAATATTGAAAAGAGATCTACCACATTTTTTTTTCATATGAGTAAAGGTATTTGGGTAATATCTGTACCGTTAATAATGAACACGATTATAAAGTCTATATATAAACAGGCAGAGAAAATTTTTTCATCCATTCTTCGACAGATTTTTTATTTTATTGCAGATATACTATAATTCTAAGATTTCAACTTCTCAAGGCTTTTTACATGTGACAGTTGAAAAAATGTTGTTATATTAACTATTCATTAGAATTTAAAATTTGTATAAACTCCATCATTCATCAAGGGAAATAGATCAATGTCTGCTTATCTTTTAATAAGCCCAATAAAGATTTAATTTATGTCAAAATAACAGTCACATATGTAAAAGACATTCCATCATGAAGAACCTTCATTAGCTTATATCTATAATTTAAAAATTCATGTATTGAATTAATTTAAACTATTTTTTTAAATTATGGGTTAAAATAGAAATAAACTTACCTTCTTAACCAAGCGGCACTTTACAACATTATCTGTGAGAGGGTGTGTAGTCATGTCAAATAGTAAAAAATTTTGTTTTTCTGTCGTTAAAACTCCTTTTTCAACAAGATTTTTAGCCAGCCTTTCTCTGACATTTTTTAACTGATACTTTAATTTCATCGGATTCCATGTTTCACCTATAATTGATAATTTAATTTAATAATTTGGTTTTAATATACCATTAAAAATGCACTTTTACATAGTGAGTACAATTAATTATGAAATTAACGGCTAAGATTATGTACTTTTATTTAACCCTGAAATATTATGCGATTTCTGTACATCTAAATTACAAATGGTTAAGAAAAAATAACTATCTTTGAACAAAACCAATAACAAACTAAATTACACTTTTGAATATACCAAGTCTAATGTTGAATCTTCTTTGGGGCATATTCACTATATTAAAAGAGTTTTGAGGTACTATTATCTATACTAATATTATAAAGAGGTAAAGTTTGTGAGTTTGTGTTGTGACGTTGTAGGGGGTAATCTCAGGAACTACTGGTCCGATGTGAATAATTCTTTCAGTGTTATATAGCTCATTCATCGAGAATGGTTATAGGCTATATATCATCACGCTAAGACCAATAGGAGCGGAGCACAGATGAAGAATGTTTCAAAATCGGGATGTTTTTTTCTTTTGAGAACGCAAACGAAGTCGCGGGCAGAGGCTAGTTAAATACATAAATCCAACATTCATATAAATTCTTAACACGAGGGAATCTCTATAGCTCAATATTTTTGTTTTTATATTTGAATAATAAGTTAATGCCATTGCAAAGTGCAACTTAATTTCATAAACAAATAAAGTCACAACCTTCTCTGAACTTTAGTCTTTTAGCCTTTTATAAACCACTTCCCAAGAAAACCAGTTGTACCACTAAAAAAAAAAAAAAAACATAACTAACAGCACTTACCACTAAGATATTCTATCCAGCTCTGCACAGTCTCTGGTGGTTCTGTATCCTTCATATGCTTTAGTGCTTCATCCAATAAGACATCACCAGTAGGAGTATCTTTAAAACAAGATATTTTTTTTAAGATAATTTACAGGAATAATAAATACACTATGATCCAAAATAGGTGCAACCATTGAGAAATTTGTATATCAACAGTCACCACTGTCATGCCAACTTCTCAACCTTGCATAATAGCTGTAACCCAGTCAGATATACTTAACCATGACACTAAAGTCTTAAAGTCACTATCACAACTGATGTATAATTGCCGAATTTTACTCAGACACAATTTTCATGTCATATCACCCAGCAAAACAGCCATTTTTCATAATAAGATATTAAGGATAGGATGCATATTATAGAAATATAATACTTCTCTAAATAAAAAAGGATCAACTCTGATCATATAATAGTATAGTATTCTATATATATATAGTATTATATAGTATATATATAGTATTATATAGTACCTATATAGTATAGTATACTAACTGACCACAAAACTAACACATACAACTTATTCTCTATTACAACTTTAAAGGATATGATTAGCCTTAATCTGACCCTCTGACCACTCATGTAGTGTACGAAATAAGTAAAGACACATTACCAGATGTGTACTCACAAAAACATACATTTCAACAACAAATCTGATCAAAGTTATGAGGCAAATGTCAGATATAAAAAAAAATATATAGGTGCAATCTCCATATATTTTTCAAAAAATATTCTTGAAAAAAGCCTTTAAGCAATAGTGTGAAGCAGATCAAAATCCGTTGTGAGACACAACAAGTTTTTGGGTGTAAGGGGTGTCGAGTAACATCTTAAGACTTGAGACACCCAAGCCAACCTCACCTGCACGTGGTGCACCCTGCTGATCAACGAACGAGGCAATGGCGATAGCGGGGTGGTAGGGTTTTACAGCCCGACTGGGTCGCAACCACCATGTATATGGCGAAAAAGCCCATCGTAGTGACTCGCTTCTGCGTGTCGCGTTTCGGGATCAGCCTGTGCATATCCAGTACTGGGTGAGTTTCGTCATTATGGCCGGCATGACAGCGGCGACCGGCGATGGATAATCTGTCCATCAGTGGTTGCCGATGTTTCTGGATTGTACTATGCTTAACATCAGGCATAGCGCAGTCACTTTGTCGTGCTTCAATAAAAAAAAAAAAAAACGTGTGGCACTCGGGGACTGCCGCGGTAAAGCTATTGCATAGCATTTTTTATTAACTTATGCAATTATAACTATTTATTTATTTTATTTATGCAGTGTTTTTTCCTTTGATTTTTTTTTCTTTGATATTAATTCAAATTACACTTTTTGAGTGTGGTGACTGATAAGAAAACAATTTTTTTTCTTTTATTAAATAAATTAGAAGTTAATATTGTTCAAAATATTTTTATTATCTTACAATACATGTAGGTTATTCAGGAAAACACTTTGTACACAAATTATACGAGTACAGATATTCACTGTTGTACATAGATGATAAATACCTATAGACCAGTATACTTTCTCACAAATAGCTGATTACGTATTCGTCCGATTTCGGAGCGCAGCTCGTCTCGATCCGTGCGAGCTATGTACAGTCGTACCATATATAGTTAAGCGAACGCTCAGCCGAGCTACATGGTAGGCAGAGTGGGGGGTATTAGGTTTTTTCGTTACGGAATTTTTGGATTCGGTCTCCACGCTCAAGGCCCGCGATAGAAGCTATGCAATAGTTTAAAAGTTACTTTGTTTAATATTATTTGTATATATATGAGAAATAGTCAAAATATAGTACAACTCAAAGTTATATCAAGTAATATATATTAACAGGCCTTTTTGTCACTTCTTTTTTGTGGTCACTCTACTAATCGAAAATTGTAAGTCTATATTTGTCATAACAAATCTCTACTACAAATACCAACTACTGTGCAATGCTTAACTGTTCAAGAAAGGTACATTAGATTTTGTGTATGAAATGCATAGAGCTCGCTGACCTCTACCAGCCAGCTTGCATTATCTTTTTTTAACAGACTAACCAAACCGAAACCAAACAAAAATGTACAATGTTTCTATGATTGTTCGAATCTGATACATAATCTCAAAACTTTGATCATGAATATCACAGTAAATAAGAATTTCCGTAGAGACGAGAAATCACCTTTCACATGCTGCTCCCGCCCTGTCAACTTTTATATCAAGATGTGAATTGTAAATGTAGCTCCTCATAACACTGCTTGCTATTTTACTGCGGTTTGATTAGGTTAGGTTAAACTGCGAAAAAGATAACAGGATCCAGCCGCAGTAGGGGTCGGCGAGCCCAGTGTATTTAATACACAAGTGACGATATTTATTTGGAAAACTTTGAGTTATTAAAAGGAAGCAACATAATTTTTCATACAGATTACCATTGATTGACTTTTTATTTCAAACTTTTTCAAGCTTTTATGGCAATTTTTCAATATTTTCAAAATCCCTTTTAAAGGCATTGAGTGTCCTAGTATGCTCCCACAAAAAAAAACCCTGGATATTAATAATCTCTGCATACAACACATATGAATGATACATATCAAACATAATTTTATATCATTTTAAAATAGTTTTTTAACATTTAATAGAAAGGAAATATACACATACATCAACTCATATCTTTATATGAGTTGATCTTTATGAAGACTATTTTTTTACTTATACCTAGCCTCTACCCACGACTTCGTCCATGTGGAATAGTTACTTTGTGCTCCTATTGGTCTTAGTGTGATGATATATAGCCTATAACCATTCTCGATAAATGAGCTATATAACACTGAAAGAATTATTCAAATCGGCCAGTAGTTCCTGAGTTTACCCCCTACAACGTCACAACATCACAAACTTTACCTCTTTATAATATTAAGTATAGATAATGAAATAAATACACTAATTGGATTGAGATGTATGAACAATTGTGTTCAAGTACTTTTACTCACCTGATTTCACTATTACTTTCCTAGACAGCAACCCTTTTCTTCGCATTCCAGCTCTTTCCAGTTCTACACGTCCTCTCAAACCAAGCTCAATTAATATACATCCTCTCAGACCACTGGATATGCAATCATTCCAAAATGATGTGTAACCCTAAATGGAAACATAAAAGATAATTAAATCACGATATCAATTTCTACAGTTTTTAATTAACACAGTAAAATACAACCATCTTACTTCCTTGTCCTTCAATCCCAACAGCAATACTTCTTCCATTAAAGTCAACCTGGTTCCTTTGGAGTCTCCATCATCGTAATTTTTATCATTTTTCTTATCATCAATGTCTTGATTCTCTTTCAAGCCATCTGCATTACTGTCTTTTAGTACGTTTTTTCGTTGAACCAGACCTTCCGTTCGGTTCATATTACCATTTAATTAAAGAACAGAATAAAAACAAAACTATATTACATTAAAAGCTAAAAACACACGGATATTTTTGGAATATGTATCGTAAATGAAAGAATGATACACGGATAGTTGACGTTTACTATACGACGTGATATTGTTGTGGAAAATATGGCCGACGATAAAAAAATATTTCGTTTATGGATAGTAAAACTGATGTTTTGATTTCGACCAAAAATAATGACAAAAGCAAAATTATATATAAAAAATAAGGATATAATATAAACACATTTTTTGATAGAATTATGTTTACACAATTAATTATTATATCAAAATTAAAAAAGATATGATGTATCGATCAATCAATATTTACAATTTGACAAATCATTTATTCTATCTATTTATAGTGTTTTCTTATATATCGATAGAAAATAACATTAAAATTGATATTTTTCGCACGGCAATATGCACCGTTGTCATCAGTGACTTAAATAACTGGTTTTCTAATGATTAAACGTACAAATTCCGTAAAAGTTTATACAACTTGAATTTGTTTGTTCATGTATGTTAGTACCAACATAGCATTGGGTACCGATTATAAATGATACGTCCTTCTTTATTATAAGGTTATGAAATATTTAATATTTCTTAGGCAGGTCTGCCAGTTTATATCATTATATAAAAATATAATCATTCGAAATATTATATATATTAAAAAGATAAACCAGATCGAGTTTCTTGCCGGTTCTTCTCTATGACTGGGTTGTTTCCGAAGTTTTTGACGTTCCTAAGTGTCTTATTAGGGCCTAAACTGAATAAAGTATTTTTGATTTTGAACCTAAAGTAATATCTGCAATAAATAAAACAGATTTTACATTAAATTTATTGTACGTATAATAATTTTTTCGTCAGTTTGTTTCAATTACTACGCGATTACCTATTAAATACGATTTAATATTTACCAAATATGTATGTATTATTTTTAATAATATATAGTATTTATTCCATAAATACACTTTCATTAATAGAAATTGTTATTTTAAATTGCCCTACACTAATCATTTAATCTTACAAAATCATATCGATATGTAGACATTTTATTCGATATTTTGGAATCAATATTGATATATTTATTTATCCAGTAAGTAACGGTATAATATATATCGATAAGATTGATTCACTTCCGTCATCTCTATATAAATCCTTTTGGTGGGAATTTTTAAAAGGATGTGTGTATTGATTATTCTACATTTTTAAGGATACCTTGTTTCTTGAACTAAAATGTTTTTACGAAAAGGTCACGCTAAGCTTTTGTGTCTCCAGAATGTTATGTAATTATAATTATTTTTAAATACGATTACCTACAAATTTTAAATTGGAAGTGGTTCTTCTGTAATTGCAATACATTTCATACTAGGTGTGTTTGTGGGTATAGGTGTATGAAACAAAAAAGTAAGCTTAAATAAATTAAATTAATTCAGTAAATAATTCTTGCAAGGCCATTTTGTACACGTTTTCTTGTCGCACATACAATGAGATTTTATGTAAGATTTAGTGTTAAATATACTCTGTGTTAAAGGTAATTGATACTTCATAAACTCTCATGCAGCGGATTATTTACAAGTCTGCCGCTTGTAAATTTTGCCGCCCCTGTAAATATTTTAGGTACCTATGTAGTGAACCTGGATACTAGCTTTGGGACAGATTGGTCCCAGCGCGCTTTTTTAAAAAAATTTAAATTTCCCGCCATCGGCAAAGACATTTAGTACATGTACCATATGAGTCTATAAATCTATGGTCACAATAATATATTTAATTATATTCAGATTATATATGATTTTTATATTATCATGTATTTGATATTATTTTCATAAAAATTATATCTAATTTAAAATATATTTCGTTTTTTTTTCTTATGATCGATAAAATATTGTATATTTTCTTGAAATAAGTTTTATATGAAATAAGGAGAAAGAATAATAGTAAAGTTAATTGGCTGAAAACTATTGTTATCATATTCATTGTCTAAATTATTCAATATTTAATTTAATATATTCATATTGTATTAGTTTAATGTATGTTTAGTTCAGTATTTAATATAAAATATTTTTTCTAACCTAAAAGTATAAATACAATAGCTAAGTTGGACATTTCGTGGTTTAGTACAAAAAATAGTTCTTAAAAATTAAATAATAATGTAATAATACATTTTGCATAATAATTGGAATTTTACATTACATCATTTATAATTATTCAAATCTTGTAATAAATCCAGTATTTTTTTAAACCGTATACTGCCAAACTGTTTGCTAACCTTTGAGTCATAAGGTCTATTTTCGTTTGTATGGCGCTTAAATCTTTATGGTTTTTCACTAATACAGGTGTTAAATAGATGAGTCTCATTTTTATTCTGAATTAAAAAAAAAACTTAAACAGAAATCAAAATGCACGCACTATTGAGTTATCTTCAAAAACGGGATTAAGCCTGTCCCGTGTGGGACATTTAAATTTTATTTAAAAATCGAGTCTTTAAAAAAGTTTTGTAATGTTGTCGGAAACATCTGGGGGCCTACCCAAGTTGCTTATCGACAATCAGAAAATGGAAAAATGTATGGAGATGACATATCTGAACGCTATATCACATGATTATCACGTGATAAAGTCACGTGATATAGCGTTTAGATTTGTCATCTCCATACATTTTTCCATTTTCTGACTGTCGATAAGCAACTTAGGTAGGCCTCCTGTATAGAAACACGTCGACTGCTTTTATCGTGACCCGTAATAACTAATCCTTTAAAGCGCTTCAACTATCCGACGCGGCGCGGCGCGGCATCTCGAAGACGAACATTCTTCAACACTTCGACGCCTTTCGCTTTTGTATATACAAAATTTATATTGAAACATATCAAAGGAATTAAATAATAAACTCTTTCTTCTACATTGTGTTTCGAAACGTGGGACCCTGTGAGAGAGTTATACATTTTAATAAAATAATTAATATTCTGAGAATCTACGATTTTATTTAAATACGTCGTAGAAAATTTCTCATAGGCATTTTTGTGAGAATTTATACATTCTGAAATAATTATTGCATAATTTATATATATAAATAGATTTCAGTTTAAAATATTTTCATATGTGCAATTACGAATATACTTCTATTAAAAAAAGTAAGATTCATTGATCTATGAAGTCACATCAATAAAAAGTTTTAAGATATAAATTTGTAGGAGAGTTTATCTTTCATATAGCTGTAATAGGAGTAAATAAGAGAATTCCTATTATTACCTTTTTCACTTAATATTTGTGAAAATTATCAGTTTCATAGAATGTCCTTATGTCATAATTTAGTGTCTTATCAACTACTAGCGGACCCACCGGCTGTTGTTCTGCCCTAATAATAAAAAAAAACCTTGACTAATTATATACAAAAACTATTCACTGTTGAAAATCGTATGAAAATCCGTTCAATCGTTTTTGAGTTTAACGCCAACATACAGACAGACGCTGTGGGGACTTTGTTTTATATTATGTAATTAAACACTTTGTCATATTTTCATACTACGATTTTCATAACATTATATAAAGAACTCGTAAGAATTCGCAGAGAATGACTTAATTACTACTTTAGAGAAAATTATTCTATTGACAATTTTAGAGCTTTTTCTACTATTATGAGTTGAAAGATAGTCTTCTGATATATATTTTATTGAGAACCTATGAAGTCTCTTCCAAACTACATCAAACATCAACTTACATAGCCCAGTATTTAATTTATTTTTGTTTTCATAAGAAAATATTTCTTTATTCATTAATGTAGATTTTTATACCAAAAATAAACCCTAATAAAGCAGATTCATAGACTAAGCAATTGTTTAACGGAAGCCTTAGATTATACTGAATTAAACAGAATTAGGTAAGAAATTTAAATTCTATGACTTATGACATATGACATATCACATCGTCCATTGTTAATTATGTTGCATCACGTTAGGTGCGGATGTATTCGGATAATGTAATTTAACGCCATCTCACAAAATTTTGAGGTACCAGTGTCTTATAATTCATTCGTAACAATGCAAGTACCACAAAATTTATGAGATTGTGTGCCAGTTTAGTAACAACATTAATCAACATATAAATAGGTAGTGACAAAAGAGTAAAATACAACCTTCTTTTTTGTTTCTCAGGCATTTTCTTTTTTATTTGTTAGCTACTGACTTTAGTATTATCAATAAAATCTGAACGAAATTTTGATTTTTCCTTAATATTAAAACTTGAAAAATAGTGAATTATGCTCTAATCGTGATCACTAGACAATCATTAATAATTATTAAGCAATAATTAGTAATAATATGTTACTATACTTTTATTTTTGGAAATATTAAATGAATATGGGGCGCATTCCTCGCCAAATCGGAAGGTTTGCAAAATGTATTTTTCGATTTTTTTTTTATTTTAATTTTAAATTTCCATCCATTCCTCAATTTTTAAGCCCGGTCTGGTAATGAGGTTTCTCTAATAACCATTTATTTTTAATTTATGAAACTTTGAACTTCTTCAGTATTTCAAACCATTTGTCGATTTCAAACTCGATGAGATTAGTTTTTTCTATAAAGGCCATGTAAAACAAAAAAAAATGAAAGATCGAATTTATAAAGTTATTTCCCAAAAATTAAAAAAAAGTCTTTTTAACGAGTAATAAATAATGTCAAAATTTACCAAGAAGGTTATTTTGAGAGGCGCTAAAAGATTAAAAAATTGAGGAAATATTTTGATTTTTCAAACCGTTCGATTTGGCATGGAACGCTCCTATATATTGTTTTCTATTAGCTGCGCCCGTAGATCTGCCCGTAGATCTGTATTTTGCAATTATTTTTGTAATTATGCACTACTGATTTTAAAACGATATTTTTCTGCAATCAAATTTCTTTACCACCTCCTGTGAATAAACAAAAATATAATTTTATGGACTTATTTTTAAGTATTATTATATAAAAAGTTACTGATAATTTTACGAACTATTAATTTTGATGACATATACGTCTCCATATACCATATTCTATTAAAATTAATTTCTCAAGCAATATTTTAATATAAAAATTTCTAAAAATATTGGCAAACAAAACATTTTTAAATGTAATATTCTTCCTTGACATTCATATATAATGAAATTTCCCAGAAAACTATTGAATCAAGAATACATGTAGACAGAATTACAGATTTAGTATAAATAACAGAGGGTTTAGTATCCTATGAAAACTTTATATTAACTAGTCTGATACGCATTGTAAGGTTGCAGGTAGGTATTATTCATATGTTTGAATTATCTAATTGCCAACTGAATTAAAAAAAAATCGTTCATCTAAATCGGGAACATTGACATTATAAAAAACCATAAAACATCTAACCTAATTATTTATATAAAAGGTATGTGCTCTTCCATATCATATTTTGCGACGTGTATACGTAGCGGATGTGACACCCAAGTAAGCCGAAGAATTAGTCATCAGGATATGACGAAGATAGGTAATGCTAAAATGTAAAATTTCAATAGCCGATGACGTACAACAAAAAAACCTACCAAACATGATTACATATCACGCCATGTTATTGTGTTACTGATTATAAAATTATCCTTTTATGGCACACTAGCCTCTGCCCGGGACTTAGTTCGCGTGGAATAGTTACTTTGTGCTAACGCTAACACGCAGCGGAAGCTATCAATTGGAGCTCCGATCCTATTGATCTTAGCGTGATGATATGTAGCCTATAACCTTCCTTGACAAATAAGCTTAATACTGAAATAATTTTTCAAATCTGACCCGTAGTTTCTGAGATTACCTCCTACGTCACAAACTCACAAGCTTTATCTCTTTATAATATTTGTATAGAAGTATAGATATAGACTACTATAACTATAATTGGTTTAACATCGTGTCTTATTCAGAATATGTTATGTAAATACCTACTGCACTATCTGAAGAAATCTTTGCTAATGTATAATTAATGGAATAAAATAATCAGCGTACATGACTCTGAATTTTCCAACAAGAATAGTCTTTATAACAACGACATGAGCAAGCATTTTAGTCGTATATATTAAGTGTATGTATGTTGTATTGTAACATTATTCTTACTGTTTACAGAATGCAACATCTCTTTACAATCACCTACAGACAAATAAATACCTATAGGTGTCTTCAACTGTATTTAAGAGCCAGTCCCTATCCAGGCTCAGAGTGTTTACAATCTTAGACATGTGGCCATTCAACATCGATCACCTATAAAGTATAAAAAATGTATATTAATTGTTGGTTTGTATAATATATGGGACAATTTAGAGGGCACAAGTAAATGAAGCCTATATAAAATAATTCAATTAGTTTACTTTTTAAATATTGTGATTACAAGCACCCTGAAATAAATACTGAGATATCACGTAACATTCAGAAAGCTTTACAAAAAAAACTTTATAATAACATTTTAGCTGACGAGAGCGAAGCAGGTGGAGTTGCAAACGGAGCTGTTTACAATGAAAATTATTAATTGTGCACGCGCATAGTGACCATCTGAAAACATTTTGACAAAATAGACATCGTATACTACAGGGCCGTAGCTAGCTAGAGTCGAATTTCAGATAGGGCGGCATTGGCTACAGGTAGGACGAAAGTAAAAAAAAATTGATATATAATAATAAATAACTAATCTGCCCTCGTATGTCAAAAAACTGTGGTGTGTTCGGAAAAGTTTAGATACCTATCGCTATAATTTAATTACAGTAATTTATCTCAGTTTTTGGTATTCTTAAGGTAAGACATAGTGATTTCAAAGTAAGGCATTGCCTCACAACAATAAAAATAATTTGCCAAATGTATGTATCTACCCTTAGCCAAATTCAAAATACGTGTAAATGTTTGTGAAGCATGGTTCGTATATGAGTCTCATTAACGCATACATGTATGGATAGCTTGGCTTGCATTAATAGTTAAGATCGATAGGCGATATCGCATACAAGGCAACAGTTGCAGTCCAGTTCGAGGCGCGTCCATGCGCCCTTGAACTCGTTGCCATACGGCTGAATGCTTTACGCGCTCGCCAAAAAGGCAGGTGAAGCTTTTAAGGCCCATAACGATTTCAGGTCGACAAAAAAAAAACGAATTTATGTAAGCTCATCACTTCGAAACGGCTGCACCTGCTTGGATAATTCTTTTTTTATCGTGTTTGTGATTTCAGGCAAGGTTTGTATGATAAATAAAAAATTGTACGGAAAAGTGCAAAAATTAAGGTAAGCATTTTCCATATAAAAAGTGAGTGAGAGAGACATAAGACCGTGGGGAGATCTTCAAAAATATTGACAGAATTAACAGATTAACGTTCACTTGATTAGTTGTTATTTTATACAGTCCGGTGAAGCTGTGAAGGCCTTACTAGGCCAATAGCATAGTCAGTTCGAAAAAAAATATAGAATTACATATTCATACTGTAAAGGAAAGACTTTGCTTTATTTTCTTTGTGAGTACACCAGTAACTAGTTCTGTATAGCACAATAAACGTAATTTTATTATAACGTTACATTGTATACCTTGTTGGTATTTATCAAGTAAGAATGAGGAAATCACATACTTATAGTGATAGACTTGGAAACTGTCAAGATAAGATTAAGATCACTTTTCTATTTTACGAAGATATATTATTTATATGTGTATCGCTTTGTAATAAATAAACTTTAAAAAATGGCAAAGAATCAGTGGACCCCAAAAAATAATTAAGCTAGAAGGATGTATGAAAAATTCCTTGGTCATAGTCCTATGCCGAAATGTTTAGTAGTTTTGACGTGATTCTCAAAGGTATTTTCATTAAATATGTATAGATTAATGTATGCTTTATTAGATTTTTTTAAACTTGATCGAATTTCGTTAAAAAATAAACCCATACTAGTTACGAGTTCAAAGATAATAAGCTTGTAAAGTAAAAATCAGTGATGAAGTAGTTGTAGAGTAGACTGCTCCAAGATTATCGTCTGTAATCCGATGAAGCTATCAGGACTTTGTTGGGTCAATAGCATAGTCACTTCGAGAAAAAAAAAACTTTTATCACTTTGCTTGCAAACGCAACAACCACTGACCAGCTCTAATGGAGGTTTAAGATAGATATAAGGTTTAAATGTATGTAGATATATTGTATATTCATTTCATAATATTGTTTAGTGAATACAAATTACGTTTCTAATGTTAGTGTAACATAATACACTATTAAAATCAATTAGCACTTCATGAAATTTTAAAGCAACAAATTGGGATAGAGTCTTTAGTACATAACTTCAATAAATCAATTCAATTCAATAATCATAAATTCAATAAAAAGTACAATAAAAAAATCGATATGATTTTTTTAAATTGCATTGAAATTAATGTAATGTACGTGCAGCAAGGCATTTGCTTTATACCCGATTAGGCCTCCCACGGCAGCGCCTCAAGCCTAGGTTCGATCCCTCGGTAGGGAGCCCTTGAGTGCGTTGCTTGCGCGATACGGTGACACACAAATATACATCACCGCTACAACACTACACGATCACCCCCACACACGTGCACGCCTACACGCTTACACATGAAAGTGGAAGGGTTTCATTTTTGTTTTTCCCTTATCGAACTGAAAAACTCTCAATTTTCCGATAATAAATATATGGAGGAGTTGTTGAGGCTTGTATACTTGGTACACATATACGTTTCAACAACTCATACATATATGAATAGTTAGCTAGGTTAACTAAGATAGGTCGCGATTTTGCATGCAACAGGCAACAGCCAAGCCGGGGTGTGCCGTGCACCCTTGAGCTGGTTGCCAAAATAAAATCGGCTGAGTGCCTTAAGCGCTCGCCTTAGTAGTCCGGTGAAGCTGTTAAGACCTTGCTGGGTCAACAGCGTAGTCGTTTCGAAAAAAAAAAAAAATTGCTTTATTGAAGGAATTGAGATAATTCGCCTAGCATTGTTACACTACTCTTTGTTATGCTATTTACTGAATGGAATGCACTCAGGGGGCCTAGCCAAGTTGCTTATCTACAATCACTAACACAAATAGAAAACGGAAAAATGTATGAAGATGACATATATGAACGCTATATCATGTGATTTTATCAGGAACACAAATAGAAAACGGAAAAATGTATGAAGATGAGTGATTGCAGATAAGCAACTTAGCTAGGCCCCCAGATCACTTACCTTCACTGAAGCAATAAGTGTTATATACAACATTTCTCGTTCTATTGTTATGTGCGGGAACGAACAAAGTGGATTCATTTTTGTACGTTATTTTTTATTAATTTTTAAATTGTTCCTTCGCACCGCAGAACCTATTTCAGTATATTAAAATGTTCCTGAATTGCATTATTTCATGGGAGATTCAAATAGAAACTCTAATGATTAAAATGCTAATGACAATACCACACGCCATCACCAACATGGACACTAATCTGAAATCCTCTGTGGTTTATATATTTAAACAGTAAAGGTTACATAGTATTTTATTTTAATTAATATTGGGTTAATGGTGACCACATATCACCAGATATTAAGACTTTATGGAATTGAAAATTATAAAGAAAACTTGCATTTTATTGAGATCTGCCGTTGTGCGAATATCACGCAAAAACTATTTAGTCTATTGATTTTGTCACTTGTCTTCATCTAAGAAATATCAAGTTATTTTCATTTAATATAAGGTTGTTAACATTTTAAGAAACAATAGTTTTTATAAGCATTACGCGTTTAGCCCTGTCTGCAGTAGAACTCTCTAGTAGCGTATTCCGTCAGTTCGCTTTGTAGGTTTTATATGTTGTGTTCAGGTTTTGTTCTCAAAAGGCGTTTTATAATTCAGTTTTAATATTAAAAATATATATTACATTGGCGACATGAGTCCTAAAATTGGAATTGGTTTAATTTTTATTTCTATAAAGAATTTTGAATATAAAATACACATATTTTTAATCGGTAATTTGTACGTAACCTGCGGGAAAAGAGACAATATTTTACTTGAAATAAAAATCCGTTTTTACAACCTAATTGCGATCCCTTTATTTATACATTTTATTCTTGTAAAATATATATTAATTAATGCTTTTGTGCCTCAGCGACTTCTACAATTATATGCTATGCTAGTATTTACATAGATTATACATATATATACAATTTGAATTATTTACAACAGGTATACTAGGATAACGTTAATCTCTCTGAGTTGTCGTGTTACATAACACTTGTTTATTATCTTCTTATCTACTAGTTATCTTTACCAATTATTACTTCATATCTTTAGACGTTGACAAATTATTTTAGTACCTATTTTTAATGTTATTAGTTTATGTGGTACATTTAAATGTAGATAACTCCTTTGGATTTAGAATGCATAATTATCAAAGGAGATTAAGGTAACGATTAGATTATTTAAAAATGTATAATAAATAAAACTGAAAACGGAATAATGAGGCAATCACCCGATTAATCAAGCTCCTTTTTTTGGTTGTGTTATCGGAGTGCTGAAATACAGTACACGCGTATAACTACACAGCTCAGTCACCGCTGCGATCGCTGCGCGCTGGTGAGCACGTGCACTGTGATATGACCGTATCAGAACACCGAGCCGACATGGAAGTGGAACAAGAACAGAAAACGGTATGTTTTATTCACTACAAAGTTTTAAACAAACGTTTTGTCGCGTCGCTACCTTGTACTAACTAAAGTGTGAACACTGTGAATAGATTAATTTATTTATCTAACAGAAACGTTTATATATTGCTGAAAGCGCGAAATATTAAAGTGTTTACAGAGTCTTTGCAAACAGTGAAGTGAACTTTACACTTAGCACTGACAGTACGTGGTCGCGCAATAGGGCAAGACGCCAGTTGGCTGCGGTGCTTGCGTCGTCTCGGTCGCAACGATATTATAATATTCGTATAGCGTCGATCTACACGGGGTCAGACCTTGCGTGTCGATATCAACTCGCAATATACTTCTGATAATTTTTATATATTTTTTGTC
>JACEII010000005.1:5423074-5451654 GCA_014332785.1 Antheraea mylitta | reverse complement strand
CTGATAAGTGATAAAGTGGCGTTATATCTTTTGCTATCTTCTTCATATACTTACAGAGGGGTAACGAGTTATATTCTATGTATTACACTATATTATCTACCTAAACTACTAATCTATGTAGGCAATGCCATTATCTTAAGCAGGGTTTAGCGTTTATACATGTTATTAAAGTAATTATTAGTAAAGACAGTAATTTATTCTAGGTATTAATAAAAATATAACGTTTGTAATACGTACTTGTTAACAGCAAGGCTTCGACAAGATTTCGTATGAATTCTTAATACTAATAAACACAACCCGTACTGATAATACTATCTTTCCAGTGTAATAATATGATTACGAATAAACAGTGTATATATATTGTTCTCTATGGTTACGAATCGCCTTGTAAAATTTGGTATTAAATTGATTCCTATAACTAGATTAACTCAATTTTTTTTTCTCGAACTGACTGCGTTATTGGCCTAGCAAGGTCTTAACAGCTCACCGGACTATTAGATTAACTCACACTCACTAAAATACCCTTTTGACTAAAAAACCAAGTATCGTTATTTTTTATTTCACTGCTCAATTAATTTCATTTAAGAAATAAAAACTGGGATGTGGAAAATTTTAGACAAATACAATTTAATTTTTTACAAAATATTTTCTGAACCAGATTTCTTGTTTAACTAACGACGCTATTGCCCTTGCAAAGCCTTTACAGCTTCACTGGACTACGTTTCTGAACCAGAGCTTCAAGATCAATGAATTTTATATATAGATACTTATTAAACACCTATTATATTTTTTGAAGATAACTAGAAAAAATAAATTGGCTTAGATTTGTAAAAAAGTTTATAATTAAATAAACCTTATGATAATTAAAACAAAATATGAAAATTTAATGATAAACTTACGTATAAAATAAGGTCATCAAGGTATTGACCTAGTCGATAAATATCAACTGCTGTATATTATTTATACGGCCATATATTCCTTTTTTATGTTATCATAAGAGTTAATAAAATGTCAAGAAAATACTTAATAACTATCAATAAAGATTGTTTTCTTAATAGGAACATTATTTTACTAACAACAATATACAAGCTGTGTTCACAATAAAAAAAAATATTTCTAATAATTATTATTACATGATAATAAATGTACTGGAAAATATTGTATATAACTATAATTTTAATTATCACAACGCAATTGGTAATCATATATTGTTATCTATTGTAAAATTACTTGTTTCATGTAAAATAATGAAACAAAACTTTTTTTACAAATTCTCAATCAAATAATCTATCTTTTTTATCTAGATATAAATCTAATAGATATTATAATATCACGAATTAATTTCATGGTTATAGTGCGGCTCGCAGGGTGCTGGTGCATAATGTATACATTATTTACATTACATAGCTATAACAATACAACGCGAAGCCTAGGTCCGTTCCCTCGGCATAGAGCCCTTGAGTGCCCTGCTCGCGCGATACGCTCACACAAAATCTTACATCACTGCGACAACATTACATATATCACCTCCATACACGCGCACGCATACACGCTTACACATGAAAGTGGAAGGGTTTTGTTTCTTTCCCTTATCGAACTGAAATAGTTTAGAAAATTATCCGATACGAAATATACATAAGAGTTGTTGAGGTATGTATGCTTGGTACACATATATGTTCCATCAACTCATATATGTATGAATAGTTAGCTTGAATTATCTTAGATAGGTCGCGAATTGCACGTATCAGGCAACACCCCAAGCCGAGGTGTACTGTGCACCCTTGAACTGGTTGTCAAATAAAATCGACTGAGAGCCCTAAGCGCTCGTTTTAGTAGTCCGATGAATTGTTCATACCTTATTAGGTCAATAGTGTAATCAGAGGAAAAAAAAACGCGAACTAACAATTCTACTAATGAGTAAGTAAAGAAGATTTATTAAGATGATTTCTGAGTATCATTCACACTCGCCAATAAAACCCGCTGAAGTGGTACAGGTCCAAGAGCAACAGCGATTGATCAGAAAAAAAAAAGATTTCTTAAGAATACACATATTATAGAGGCTACTTTTCTTAGCCATATTCTAACATATCAAATCCTACATATGGTAATTTTTGCTTATCGTATAATTATTATAAACAAGTAAAAGTTTGCAATCATAATATATAAATAAAATATGCTGTGTCGATAAAATCCATAATGAACGGATACATGATAATTATATGTCAATTATACGTACAAATCTATTCATTATCTGTAACATCGCTAGTTACTATGAAGTGTTTCAGTATTGCTATCTAACAACACAATCCACGTAATTATTTACTGTATATAGTACAGATAATTCTTAAATTTTCTACATTAATTTAAACAAAATAAGAAGGAAGAAAGTTCTGCTTCTGTTGTTTTTTTGAAGTTATACTTCGTTTGGCGCGTTAAGGAAAAATGATGAGAGTAAATTTTTACGATGCGCGCGCACTCCGTCACGAAAAGTCGACATCCTGAAGTTATTACGATGCGCGTGCATACGTACCATCACGAAAAACCGACACCCTGAAGTTAGCTATAGTTAACATTCTGTTTCGTTGTATTTCTTGTTTTTATTTCTTTATATTAAAACTTTCAATGTATTAAATACTTTTTTTTATATTTTTAGTGTCGTTTTTGCTACAAACGTAGAATAAAAGATGTTTATCTTGTTAAGCCAAAGAAGTATAACTTCTAACGCGTGTACATAAGTACACACACTTTTTTCGGTATGGCTTTTGCCTATGTTGGCAATTTCGCCCATGAAAAGTGTGACAAATACAAGTTTGAAACTTAATGCCAAATATTCAGTGTAACAACGTAGAATAATCTAAAATAGCAACATGTCAACATAGATAAATCACCAAAAGAAGGTAGATATTGTGTTGTGAGTGCCACAGAGATTATAATTGTATATTATATATTGGGAATATACATAGCATAATTACATAAGTATAAACATAGATAACATTATAGTTTAAGTTCTTTAAAGATACTACTACCTAACGTCGGAACTTTTATTCTCGAAAATTATGCTGATTTTCGCTTTATCCATTTTCACTCTAAATCTGAATGTAAAGACAATTTAACGTAGAGAAATTCGATCAGTTAGTTCAGTGATCACAAAAAATAATATGAACATCTGTTTGTGGTTTCGTACCATAAAACTTTATTTTATAATAAATAAAATAAAGTTAGTTGTCGTATAAATACCTGACAAATTAAGCATATTTAGAATTTAGAACTATTCATCACTTGTAAAGTGATACAGTACAAACAATAAATTTGAACCATTCTTATTACTGGTAAAAAAATTGACTATGTTTGTAGTAAATATTGTTTTTTTGGGTAATCATATATAAAGTAAAAAAAAAACAATATCTGTTGTTATTTGCATTTCAGAATTACATTACATTTTACGCAATGAATTTCTAACTAGGCAGATCTTATGTCATACATTTATTTTTCTTAGAACAACACAGCTCAGTTCCTAAGAGACCTCTTACAAATTTTACAGCATTTAAATGTTTTATAACAACACAGTAATAATGTATTCCCTTCTAGAAAGCTAAATTCTATAAATTAATATTTTTGTAATTCCACAAGTTCGAGTCTAAGCATGCGCTAGCGAATGCTTTGGAATTCGTGTAAATGTACATAATATAAACCAACATCAGGAAAATAATTAGAAACATAAAACATATAGGATTAAGTCAAAGTACAGGTTATATACATAAGGTGCGAAACGAGTTGTGTGTAATGGAAAGACGCCAATTAGCAAATGTGTGTAAACTAGGAGTATTCTTTTCATAACACCTCTTCGGTTAGCGTTGTGGTTACGGTCACTAATTTTAGTTAATTCTTTACGTTATTTATGTCCTTCTAATGTTTTTTGCCTCCAAGTTAAGGTGATGATTGTATTAAACAGGTTTTACATAATACAAAGATATTAAATACACGAGGTTCATATAATTATATATTTCTGATAATGATACAAATCATTAGAACAAACATTTGAAGTTGTATTTGATCAGATCGGTATTACAAAAGCAAATGTCTTGTTCTATTCTGAAATTATTACTACTTTTTAATAAATACCAACATTTATACGAGTAGCTACTACACATAAAACATACAAACTACGTAATTTTAACTATTCACTGCGTAACTTCTATCAAAAGATCTGGTATTATAAAAATTTCCATGTTCTCACAATAATTATGCCGGATATTCTATGAGCTAAAATGAATTAATTATTCTGTTAATGTTGACTATAAGATTACAAAATCTTAATTAAATATATTCCCAGATAATTTTATTCTTAAAATTTTTATACCATACTCGGATACACTAAGATAATGCTTTTAAACATTAGTGTTATTTAATTAATTTCTCTATATATAATTCACGAATGTATTTCTGTAGGTATTGGATAGCAAAATAATGTAGTTTATGAAGAATGAGTTTTAATTTCGATAGCAATCTTGGAAATGTGCGCCGAAAAGAATTTAGGTTTGCAAAAAGATAGGAAAAATATATAATAAACAAACTCACTTTCACATCTATAATATTACTTTGGAATCAAGATGTTGTTTAAATTATTCTAAATTACGAAATTTATTTACATGTGTGTATATGTAAATAAAAAATAGGTAATAAAATTTATTACCTATTTTTAAAAAAGGTGACATCCATTCTGTTGTAAATTACAGACCCATTTCTATATTGTCTGTATTGGGAAAGGTCTTTGAAAAGTTATTATATCCTCATATAAGTAATCACATCAAAATTTACATTTCTCCTCAACAACATGATTTTTTGAAGGCAAGATCTACTAATAGTAATCTTTCCAACTATGTAGCTTATTTGCTATTTAAACCGACTTTTCAAAGGCTTTTGATAGAGTTAATCATAATTTACTTATTAAGAAACTTTCTTCTCATGGAATTGGTGGCACACTGTTACAGTGGTTTTGTTCATATCTTACTAATCGTATATCAGTTGTTGTCATTGACGGTTTTCAACCTGGTTCATTTAACATAATCTCTGGTGTACTTCAAGGGTCTACTTTTTACCCGCTTCTGTTCAATATCTTTGTTAATGACATAACCCAGTGTATAGGTAACTCTTTATGTTTCATGTTTGCTGACGATCTCAAGATTGCACGTAAAATACACACTATTAATGACGTTAACTTGTTACAATTTGACATTAACAGATTGCTTGTTTGGTGTGAAACAAATGGTATGGCTTTAAACATAAACAAATGTTATCACATAAAATTCAGCAGGAAGAAAAACATAATACCGTCGAGCTATCACATTAACCACATTCCTATTCAAGAAGTAACATATATTAGGGACCTTGGAGTCATCTTCGACAATCATTTAAAGTTTGATATTCATATTAATAACATTTGTTTATCTTCACGTAAAATTTTAGGTTTCATTCTTAGGAACAGTAGGCTTTTTAGAAACAAATCCATCAAGATACTTCTATACAGCACGCTTGTAAGAAGCCACCTTGAATATTGTAGCACTGTCTGGTGTCCTCATTATCAACTTTACATAGACTGTATCGAAAATATTCAAAGACGTTTTACTATAGCTTGTTTGTCATGTTCTAAGAAATTTGCTCCGTATAATGATAGACTGGAAGAAGTTAAACTAAAATCTATGTACAATAGAAGAATTATGCTGAACATGACTTTTTTACAAACTTTTCAATAACCACATTTATAATTCAGAACTTTTGAATCGATTTAACATTAATGTGCCTTCCAGACTACTTAGATTTCCTGTCTCTTTACTTGGTCACAAAAGCTACAGAACCAATTTAGGTCATTTCTCCATCGTTCCCAGACTTTCTCGACAATATAACGACCTTGTTAAAAAAGATCACACCGTAGACTTATTTAGTAATTCCCTATCTAATTTCAAATCTAAAATTAGTTTTTTATTTAATTAATTTCTGCAGGATCTTTTTTCCTTAATTTTTAAGTTATAGATTATCGAATTGTTTTATTTTATTATCTTCTTAATTCTTTTCATAATTGTTTCTTTTACTTTTATTTTCTTCGGCATCGTATTTTTTATTCATAAATGCTGTAGTCAACTATAAATAGTGACATAAATAATTTTTAAGTATTCGCATGTATGTTTTTTAGCTTTTTATTTTATATTACTGTTGTTGATTCTATATGTTAAATAAATAAATAAATAAATGTTGTGTAAAATTCGAGTAGTAGTGTGAGTAGTGCATATTTTAATTAATTTAATGTACTTCTAATGCATTTTAAATAAAATAAACAGCTTTCTGCACTTCTCCGCCGTATAAACTTTAACTATGCCAAATTTCAAGTTAACCCGTTGACGGGAAATAGCTTATAAACAGGAGTACAATTTTTATTCCTTCACGTATTAATATATAGATTTACTATACTATTTATATTTTATACTATAAGAAGTACTACATACATACATACCTACACATACACAAATACATACCTACCTTACGTTTAATACGTAACGGAATATTTTCTCTAGCATGTCATAAAAAGTCCTAGTATAGTAAAATAAAATTAGAAAAAAATTCAGCATACTAAAACAAGATGTAGTAAGTAAAATACGATATTTTTGTTCGTAGGATATAACAAACTTAAATTTAATATATACCTGCTTATTATGTAGTACCTGGACGACCGAACCTAGCTCGGTTCTTTAAAAAACAGTTTTAAGTTAAAATAAACTGTTAGGTTTGTATCACAAAATTGGCATTTTCTATCAAAAAAAATAATTAAAAAAGGTATCTTTTGTTGTCTCTCGGAGGCGAACTGGTGTTAGACGGATTTTGAAAGCAACCGATTTTCACCTGAGCTATTTTTGTTTTGATAGCGACGGCGAAATTTACCTTTATATTCTGGCTATATTTTTTCATTACCTGAAAACTCGAATAAAAGTTTTCTATAAATGAAACCTAGTTAGATCGATTTATCGTCACCGAAACCACCTATACACTAAGTTTCCGAAAATCCTTCCGTTTCTGAGATATTGAACATATGACAATATAAAAATATACAAGAATTGCTCGTTTAAAGGTATTAAATTATAGATTATACATTTTTCACTCCACCTTGTAATTATTTAGCTTGTTTGCAATGTTTCAGGTAGATAACTCTACATGATAGATCGTAATTTAAGCCCCTTGGAATTATATCATGGATAAAAATGATAGTTGGAAGTACCGTATTGATAGTAAATGGTAGTTGATTACATGCTATCAGCTGTGTAAATTAAAGGTAAAAGCTAATAATATTTGAAAGCAAAATTGAAACCTTAATGGTTATTTTTCTCTACATACAAATATATGTATACACTATATAAACAGTGTATTTTATTCAAAAATCAGCTTTTTTATTTTATTAGCTTCCTACGGTCGTTTTATCTTTGTTCTCACAGAGCGCTCATGAAAGGAATAATTATCATAAATTATTCTTAACAATAACTAATTTTGTTTCAGAAAATAAACACCGCAATCGTGGAGAACGGTGAAGAGCAAATTCAAGATAGCAGCATGCAAGTACCGAACGGAGTTACCCATCAAAAATATTTAGATGGTAAATCATGTATTGATTATATTTCTATATAATCTATAACTACATAATATTAATTGACCGTTCATTTTGTTCATTTATATAAATTAAATATCTTTAACACGTAAGTCATGTCTGCGGTCCGTACGCCTTTTTACTATTGTATTAAAAAGGATTCTCGAATAATGTAATTGTAGGAGTTGGCATATGAAGTTAGCTCCCTGGCCAGTTTGAATTAAAATTAAATCTGTATATGTCAAATTTCAGAATGAAACCTTTTTACTCGAAACTATAAAATACTTAATTTAAAAGAACAGGATATCGCATTAATCGACTTTCGATTCTTTTTACATTCAGCTTTTAAAGATAGATAAAGCGAGAATCAGAGTAATCATCAATAAAGTAAATCATAATGTGATATAGTTCATACTCGATTGCAGATAATGCCTTTTGATATCTATTCACCTTTCCAAGAATTCCTTTTAAATCGTTTCGTTCGACTAATTTCAGTACCTCTGCTTCAGAAAGTTTTCAATTTCCATACAAAATTTCTACACGATGTCTCACTCGCTTAGAAGTAAACCTAATTTGAACAAAAACAACTTTCTTATTTCACTCATGGCACAAATTAAATTGTTGTCTGAATTTTAATACCTTCGCTCGGAGGTTCGTGAGTCATTCAGGATTTCATTTAAAACAGTATAAAATAAATTAACACAAGCATATAATTCTAAATCTGTTATGTTTTCTAAGATATAAGATATGAGACTGGTATGCTGTAAAGGGCAGTTCTGATCTACAACGGAACAAAAGTACTTAATTAGACAACGATTCATAACATATTTGTGAAAATAAGGTCACAAAAATGTGGTATGTTAGGAGAGGAACAGAGAGATGTATGACATGGAGGAGTTTTGTGTAGGCAGATATTTAGATGCATCTATGGTATATACGTTTTATATATCTCATAAGGTTTAGCCAGTTTTATCATTGTAATCATTCAAGAACACCTTACGATTTAATCAGAATACGTCGCCTTTTCTTTACTTTATATATTGTATACCTTACGAAGGAAATTCCCTAAACGATAATGAAAACCGTATAAAAATCCGTTGCGTTACTTAGAAGAATTAAGATAACGCTATGTGCAGAGACAAAAGAGACTTTCTTTTTATAATATTCTTAGGAACCGGTCGACCGAGCCTAGCTCAGTTCTCTAAAAAATATTTTAAAATTAGAATAAGCTGTTTGGTTTGCCTCACATAATTAGCATTTTTTATATAAAAAAAGACAACTGCGGCGAAATTTCCCTTTATATTCTAGCTATATTTTTTCATTGCCTGAAAATTCAGATAAAAAAGTTCTCTATGAATGAAATCTAGCTAGATCGATTTCTCGTCCCCTAAACCACCTACATACTAAGTTTCACGGAAATCGCTGACGTCGTTTCCGAGATCCTAAATATATAACAATGTACAAGAATTGATCATTTAAAGGTATTATATACCGATATGTTATTAATGAAAGGCCTGGCGTCTACCAAGGAGTTCAGTTATTAAAACTTTACGAAAAAATAGATTATATCAGTATGCAGAAGAAACCTTTAATAAGTTATTATTTTGGTCTTACAAAGTACGTAAGGGAGTTTTGTACGAACGTAAGTTATCATAATATGTAAGTATTACATTTAATAACCAGGATAGCAACAGGCGCTCCTATCACATATAACAGATTTAGATTGCAATTTTTAATAATCATTACAATATATTTTTTTAAAGATAGCCGCATGTAATCCGCTATTGTCGGTAGTTTCCAATTATTATTATTTATGTGAGTAATATGTAGGAATATCTTTTTATTTAAATTCCGACTAGATATTATAATATATATAACTAAATATATCAGTAACAAGGAATATACGACAGTTTTTAAAATTCTGTACCAAATGTTTGACTAGAATCTACTGTATAATTTAATATTCGGTCTATAGTATTAATTATTTGAAATGAGTGTATATCTTTCTCAATATTAATTAAGCCATTCAACTATCATAAATACAAAATGTTATGTTAATTATCGAGATTATTTTATAAATTATGCCTGAATAATCAATTTGTCTATATTGGGAAGTATCTATTGTATAATTTTATATATAAATGGTATAAAACAAATTTGCTTTTCGTGTTTGTCCGTGGCCTTCCTTAGTTTTTCTAAACTACACAACGGATTCTGATATGGTTATCACTATCTTTTAGGGAATTTCTAGCGGAAAACTTATATGTATAATAGATATATTATCTTTATATAAATTTATTCTGTACGTGTGTATGTCACGGAACTCCTAGACGGCTGGACGGATTTTGATCAAATTTTGTGTGCGTGGCTCCGAGAATGGTTTAGATTCACAATTGGACCCGGTAGGTGGCGCTGAGGTTGGCATTAGGATTTTTTTTTATTATCAAAACAGGACAACGTCCGTAGTGACCGCTAGTCTATACTAATATTATAAAGAGGTAAAGTCTGTGAGTTTGTGACGATGTAGGGGGTAATCTCAGGAACTATTGGTCCAATTTGAATAATTCTTTCAATGTTATATAGCTCATTCATCGAGAATGGTTATAGGCTATATATCATCACGCTGAGATCAATCGGAGCGGAGCACAGATGAAAAATGTTTCAAAATCGGGATATTTTTTCTTTTTGAAAACTGCTGCGTGTTAGTGTATCTATTCCACGCGAACGAAGTCGCGGGCAGAGGCTAGTATTTATATAAAATGGAGAAAAGTCGATGTATTCTAATCAAGCAATATGGAATTTTCAGACGCTTACGTTAGTAAAGTTAATTAAACCTTATGAGATTTATAAGAATGGCGTATTATAGAATGCCACACAAAAGTCCTGAATGACATATGTCTCTCCTCTAAAGACAAATCAAAGTTTTTGAAGAGTCGTAACATATAAAAACGAGCTAAATCCAACTTTAATAGTTCATATAACATTTTATTTTTTTAAGATTCCCATAGTTATTTTATTTTTAACGAAAATCTTAGAAGTTAGTATATATCAAAAATTACGTGCAATAGAAGAAAAGTCTATATTGCAGATTCTTACTCAGCTTTTATGACTTTCATGAACTGTAGCTCTCACAGCATCAAAATATTAATCTAATTTAGTTATAATGCCACATTAATACATTGCACCCATACGAAACCGGGGCAGGTCGATAGTAATATATAAAATAGATTGTATGCATGATATCCGGATTAATTACTTTGGCGTAGTAATACTTATCACAACGATTACTTGATAACAGTCGTGCTAATTCATTATGATTTTACAAGTGAGCATGACTGAAAGTTTTACTTTATATTCCTCATTCGTAATTTTTTTTTTTTTTTTTAACTTTATTTTTGGCAATCAATCTTTCAGATTATTACTGCCATTGTCGAGTAATCAATAATATTACAAGCGTCGTATGATCATTATAATATCAAGCGTCGTGTCAATCAATATTCTAACAAGATGGTGGGTCTCTTGTTAGAACCCTCCAGGGAGTTTTTGTGGCACCTCAGAATTTCATGCTCCGTGGTATTATTTTCCATTCACTTCACTTATGCACAATAAACTAACCATATTACATTAAAAAACCACCAATTTTACACAATATAGAGTCAAGTAACACAAGATTATGAATAAAATATAAAATCCACTACATGACAGACTGAAATCCCACCAAAAGCTCTATTCGTAATTTTGATGTCGATTCAGTGTCACTATTTCTACTAAAATAAGGTAAACGTGACTAGTGTTGATCACGTAAATAGAGGAGATAAGAAAATGCACACATATTCATAATATTATAAATAGTATATAAGTTTCAAAACTAAAAAGGCAACACTAGTTTCATATTCATTGTTTCTAGTAAAATAGTGTTTGATTTATTTGTATATTAAAGTTTCCTCTATGAATTAAATTAATTATATTTCAATGTAATTTGCAACATAATATAGTAAAGAGTAAATGCCAACTTTATTGTTTGTAATGTGAAACACTATTGTTTTATTGAAACTGTGTAATCGGGTAAAAGTAGTATAGTTGGTCCATATTTAGAAAACTACGGTTTATCTCTCTAAAAATACGTATTTACATGAATCTCTGTAATCAACATTATGTTTATAAATTGTTATGTGGTCCAGTGAAATTAAATAAAGCTAATATATACATTTTTAAGGTACATAAATTGTTAGCACTGTGTAGAAAGATTTTGTAAGTTAGATGCTCCGATGCTTATATCTTTATAAGGATGATAATTAATTTAAAAAAATCCTTATCAATACATATTATTTTAAGCCTTATAAATCAGGCACTACAATTTTTTTAATAATTATACTAAAATCTTACATAAGACGATAATATACAAATTTATTTAGTTGCAATTGCACCTTTTTACTATTATTTATTGAAATAGACCCTGTAGTATCCTCATGTAACTATTTATTGTAACCATACTAATTGGTTAAACCTATCCCTAAGCTTCCTGAAGGCATCGATGGTGACAAAAAAAGTAATATAATACCATTTTTCATATGTTTATGTGTCCCTCTTTTAAAATAAAGTAACGTTGACACCTATTAATGATATTTGTACCATACAATTACAATTAACAATAAAAAAGAGAAACTTACCTTAGAACATGAAAAATTATATGTTTAAACCATATATGTACATGTAAAACCATTAAATTGTTAATAAACATTCTTTCTAGGCAGAGTGATAGAATTTTATTGTCTGATCGGGACCGGGAGTTTGTTTTCCTTGTATAAAATACTATATACGGTTATATATCATCACGCTAGGATCCATAGGAGCGGAACACTAATGAAGAATGTTTCAAAATCGTTTTCTTTTCCGTTGCGTGTTAGCGTTGGCCTATTCCACGCGAACGAAGTCGCGGGCAGAAGCTAGTTATAGAATATAACTTTACCTAAAGGTTTCAATAATTCTGAATTAAAATAGCCCAAACTTATTATATGATTTAGGAAATTGCTAAAATTATTCAAAATAAAGTAACATATTAATTAACATATTATATATAAGAATTGTGGGTATATCTAGTTATTTTCATAGTGTATAGGTAAGAATTTTCATGATTCATAAGTTTAAAGATGATATCACTACAAAGGCAGTTAAGATAGTCTATCATGCTTTAAGTAATTTACGGTATTTGTTATGTTTCCTTTGGTTTCGAATAATGCTAATGTATCCGTTAAACAATCTTTGACAATATAAATATTATCGCATTTTAATTCAAAATAAGCAATTCTTATATGTGATGTAAGCGCATTCCTTTCTTTTTAATCATTTATTCAACTTTAACTGAACTCATTTCAAGTATCTACAAAAAAAATTGTCTAAATCTTCAAAACTGAAAAATAAGTAATTACACTTCAAACAGAGCATTCTACCCAGTGAAGAAAATGAAAAATTAAATTACACACTTAAGTTATTAGCATTGTCGTAGTTTCGCATGCATAGATTGTATGATTCATACATAATGGATAACATAATTATTTAAAGCATAATTATTCTGTTGTTAATTATCCGTAGCTTATTATTATTCTTGGTTGGCAGGTATTATCGCCACGTGAGTATAAGTAAGCATTCAGCAATATGTAATAGGTGCGAAAGGGTATATATATTCTCATTTCTCACACTTTAAGTCACGATACGAATATTGAATATTAATTTCATCATCGTATCATTATTAGAAATTGCTATATATATAAAACGGCAACTTATCCCTCAGGAGAATAACTGGCAGTACTTTACAACAACAATTATAGTAAAAGTAACACAGTAACGTAATTAATTAATAATGAATAGCATTTTTTTTCTTCGAACGAACTACACTATTGACCTAGTAAGACTTGAATAGCTTCCCCGGACTACTACTAATGAATAACAGTTTTAAACATCTATAATACATAGTGATTACATTGGAAGCGAAATCAAGATTTTTAAAAGAATTTAATACATATGTTTCATTAACAGGACCGAATCAGATAATTCCATCTGACAGCTACATCTCTTGTATCCCCGGAGGTCATGTAAAGCTGCGTATTGCGTCTCGGGGACCCGCAGCGGAACCTCCTATTTCTGTCCCGGGTTTGTTAACCCGGACGACGTCAAGATACCCAGACGCTACAGCCCTCGCTACAAAGAAATCAGACGGAAAATGGCACAAATTAACATACAAGTAAAGTCTACCTTTCTGAATAGATTTTTTTTAATCTTTATTTATGGCAACCAATCTTTCAGATAATTACTGCCATTGTCGTGTAGTTAAATAATATTACAAGCGTCGCGTGATTATTTCAATATTCTAACAAGATGGTGGCTCCCATGTTAGACTTTCCAGGGAGTTTTTGTGGAGAAAGTTTCTTTTCCATTCACTTCACTTATGCACAATAAACTAACTATATTACGTAAAACAGCTCGAAATTTACAAAATATGGAGTCAAATAACAGAAGATTATGAATAAAATATAAAATCCACTACTATGACAGAATAAAATCCCGCCAATAACTGCATGAATAGATTTGCTAACATAGGTTCAAGTATTGAAGTTAGTCATCAGGGGAAAGGATGGTTATATCACTATTTTTATGAGATGTCTTGGATTTTTGGGCGATATATAATGTTAATGTAATGCTTCTCTTATATTGTGAAGCAGCAAACATTTAAAAACCCTGCTACATTAATTACTTTGTTTGTGACATTAGTTAGAAGCATCCTAGAGTATTGTTCGGTGGTATGGAATCCATACTATCACGTTTATACTGACAGGATAGAAGCTATCCAAAGACGTTTTGTACGTAATTTATCATCAAAATTTGGACTACGACGCAAACTACCATCATATGAAAATAGACTAAATTACTATGGGGTCAAAACACTCTCATCCAGGTGTAGTTTTACCTCTTATTCAATCCTACACAAAATAATCAATTCCAAATGGGATACAGCAGAGTTGTTAAGCCAATTATCAATAATCACAAGAGTTAGCCGTAATCATAATATCTTTCAAGTTCCACATTGCTCAAATAATGTCTCTTATAATAATCCATTATACAGAATGTGTAGAGAATACAATAATAACGCAAGGGATTTGGATATATTTTACGAAAATACAAGTAAAGATAGTAATAGTGAAAATAATCACGCATTATTCTGTATTTAGTAAATATATTAATCTTTTTCTTTTCGTTATATATTTTTTATTACTTTTATAATTTTGTGAAATGTATTTTGCAACTATCATAATATTTTTTATTGTTATTTTGAATCATTGCTATAATTTTTAACAAGTTGTGCCCAACATTAATAGGAAAACAAATTTAGTCCTGTAAGCTATTATAATTAATGTACATTTTGTGTAATTTGTTTTCTGTTGTTGAGCCTGAATAAATAAAATAAAATAACCTACGGCTATTCGAAAACCATCTTAATAGGACTACACTAACTATAATAGGCTCCTCCCAATCTGGGATATAAACTTGGAATGCCTCATAATAAAATAAATATATGTACTATATAGACGAATAGATGTAAAAACGCATCGAAAATAATATTATTTTCCAAGAAGTAGATACACCTAAAGTCTAAATATTCCAAAAAGTAGAAAAGTAAGGCATGTCATTTTCGTTATTTACGGCTAAAATTACAACATTCCTGCTTAGTATCCTTTGAGCAGAGTTTCTAGATTAAATAATTGAATAAAAATACGAATACAAATGCAGAATAATATTTGAGAGAATTAAAATAATGTTTCATATTACATTACGTCAAAAATTTTTGTCTCTTTCTGATTAAAAATGCATCTATTTTATTAATAATATATAATATAAATACTAATTTTTCGATCTTTGTTAATTGGAATTTTAGATAAATACCTCATTATTAAAAAATAGTGTTTATAATTTAGTATGTATTTAATAATAATATATTGTCTTCAACAAGCTATACTAAGCAATATACAGTACAATATTAAAACGACAAATATTCTTACAAAATCTTATCGAATGTATCTAAATGTTGAATTCAATGTATCGAAACCAACATTAAAATATTTTGGCTCATCTGACATCCCTTAGTGGATTTTATATACAACAACAAATTACAACTTGGATTTCAATTACAACTATTTTAATATATAGAATAATTACTTTATACAAGTTGCTTATCGACAATTATTAACGCAAATAGAAAACGAAAAAATGTATGGAGATGACATATCTGAGCACTATATCAAGTGATAAACATGTGATTTTATGACGTGGTATAGCGCTCAGATATGTCATCTCCATACATTTTTTCGTTTTCTATTTGCGTTAGTGATTGTCGATAAGCAACTTGGATAGGCCCCCAGAACACTCAGGAAGATAATAAATATTTAGATATATTTTCAAATAATGTTCATATTTCAGACAATACCAAGAGCGTGTACGGACTATCGCAAAAGCATTTCTCAAATTAGGATTGGAGAGATACCATTCAGTGGGCATCCTAGGATTTAACTCTGAACAATGGTTCATAGCCGACTTAGCTGCAATACACGCTGGGTAAATATTGCATCATGTTATAATCCATTTTCATGCATGTTTTTATAAGTCTTCCAAAAGAATAACACCATTGTCATACTATGGTAAAAAGATCAAGATTTTGCCGAATGATTGATATATTCAGAAACATTCAAATAATTTAAAAAACTAATATAATAGCATACACAAACTTAACACAGTTTAATCCTAGAAGACATCTTGAAAAAGATATAGTCATGGTTACCAGTTATTGCATGATGTTTCTTATTTTTGACTATCATAAGGCGCACAAGAACAAAGATCCTCTATCTTATATCTGTCATCAATTCACATAAATAGCTTGTTTGTTGATTTATTGTTTTGTTGTAAACATGTACATATTATTTATTCCCTCTAATACGGATCAAAAATGAAAGAAAAAAAAAAGAAAAAAAAGAAAATTATATTTTGTTTTCATTTATATAATCACTAATCTCTGTCCGCGACTCTGTCCTCGTGGAATAGTTACTTTGGGCTAACGCTAACACCCAGCGCAAAGTCTCAAGAGGAAAAAAAAGTGTGTGTGTACTTATGTCTACGCGTTAGAATTTATACTTTGGCTTAACAAGATAAAAATATTTTCAAAAAAAATTTCTTTCGCCTTATTCTACGTTTGTAGAAAAAACGACACTCACGATTGATAAAAGGTATCTAATACATTGAAAGTTTTAATACAAACAAATACAAAGAAACAAAATGTTGACTATAGATAACTTCAGGGTGTCTGTTTTTCGTGATAGTATGCGCGCGCATCGTAAAAATTTACCCTCATCATTTTTCCCTAACGCGCCAAAAGAAGTATAACTTCAAAAAACGATTTTGAACATTTTTCATTAGAGCTCCGCTCCTATTAGCCTTAGCCTAATAATATATAGCCTATCATCTTCCTGGATAAATGAGCTATATAACACTGAAAGAATTTTTCAAATCGGACCAGTAGTTCCTGAGATTACCCCCTACAACGTCACAAACCCACAGACTTTACCTCTTTATAATATTAGTATAGATTTTGTCTATATACTTACTCGTAATATTATATTTATATATTGTCATATAATATAGAGGATACGCTGCGGGGATTTATACAACAAACTCAGCTGATGCTTGTTATCATTGCCTGGAATCGTCGCGAGCCAATATATGTGTGGTGCAGGATAAGAAACTGTTGGATAAAATTCTCTCGGTTCGGCAAAAGCTGCAGCATCTCAAAGTTATCGTACAATGGGAAGGGCCCGTCGATACTTCGGTTCCAGGGGTTTATAGTGTAAGTATGCGTATACTATATTGTATAGACAGATATTTAATTCCAAGTTTTTTCGGTTAACACAATTCGCGGCAACGATCATAATTATAGGATGTTTGTTTGATAATTGTCTGAGTTCTGTTGGTACTTTTGGGTGTTGCGTGGCATTTATGTAATATGCACATCGCGAAACCAAGGTGATACTATAAATAGCTAAATATCGGCTTCCAAATGACAAATACACAAACATTACGTACCAACCATAATCAAGCCTTAACAAATCAACCGTAGAATTTTATGTCTATATCTAATATGAAAAACTCCTAATATCAAATTCTACAGAAATGATAGTTTATATTTCAAGAGCCATACATGTAGTAACCAGTTCTGCTTTGGTTTTGCTCTCGCTAAATACGTAATTAGGGGAGCAAGGCATAACATCGCTACTGTCAAACAGGCATCCCACATAAGCCTGTTATTGTGATATTGTTACTCACTGCTGTTTTTTTTTATTTTACGGTACCGTAAACATTAACAAGTACAGTTCAAGAATTTTATTTTTATGTGTATTGAAACTAGAATAACAGAAAAATTACAGACCTTATAAAATAGTTATTAACCGGGAACTAATTCTACCGCTGGAAATGTTGCTTTTCAATAGCAGGCATAGAGTTAACAATGACTATAGCCCAAAAGAAAATTTCTTAAAATACTTTCGGTTTCTTCGCGGTGTACACTTCTTTAAAAGACCGGCAAGTAAGCAAGGCAAGATAATGTTTATGGACGGCGGTGTTCACTCACCTACCATCAGGTGACTCGCCTGTTCGTTTGCCCCATGTAAATCTTTTGTTTCACAATTCGCTGATAGTGTTACTAAATTTTAATTAGTGCAAGCTATGTAACCGTATTTGTTGATGCATGTCGATGCTTCGAACTATCGGATATTTCTTTATTATTTCACTTTGAGCCACTGCTTATTTTAACATTTAACGTTATTGGATTTTTTATTAACAGTAAAAATCTATTGCTATACAAGAATCTTTACATATAATAAGTTTGTAAATCTAACGTGTCTGTTCGACTTTCGTGAAGAAAATTGTTGCAGGTATCTAGGAATAATACATTTCAATCATTTTTAGAAATATCTGTCTGTCTGTTTGTATGAACACGTATGATAGCTAAAGGTCTGGGTTCACAATAAAATCACACCAAGAAAATTATAAAGCATATCTTCGAGAACAACTTAGCCTTTATTTTATTAAAATCGTTCCACTCTATCAAAAAATATTGTAATTTTAATGAGGACGCGGCGTAAATACGAGAGAAAAGTATATAAGTAAATGGACTTAATACATTCAGATGATTTTATTTACGACTGTTTTTACATAAATTTCCACGCAAACAGAGTCGCGGGCGCAGCTAGTATAACACATAATAATAAAATTACATTATACGTTTCATTTCAGTGGGAACAACTACTCGAGATGGGTGCTAAAGAACCAGATACAGAATTAAACAACATTCTCAACAGTTTGTCGGTCAACGAATGTTGCACTTTGGTATATACTGTAAGTTATCTCAACGCAGGGATCTGCAACTGTTACTTATTATTTTATTTCAGCAATTACAACTATAAACAGTTTCTAATGAATACAGACAAGAGAATTATAGATAGTAAAATATTGAGCCGTCACGGGACGCCTGGCAGATGTGAAACATCAAAATTGTTTTGTATAAGTTACATGCATAAAAGAACAGATTATACATATATATACAGGAATCAGTTATGGCATAATGAAAAGATAAAGCTAAAAAAATTACAATTTAGTTCCATAAAATAATGACTGTTTATTAATTTTATTACATAAATATTCATTTTTAGTAAATACAAAGATTCAACTAGGCGCTGGCGCGGTGATTTTGGCGACATTTATCAAAGGGCGCTAGGTCTTCAGCGCGTGCCACGTAACACTTGTAGAACAAGTGGCCTACAAGATAGGGTTGCAAATGTTTTTGAGCATTTCGTTAATAGTGTAATGTTCATGATTTGCGTCGCCACGCCAGCAATCAGGTTTATCCTCCGCTTATAGATGTTTCACATCAAAAAGTAAGAATTTCCATTTTATCTGCCATTTTAAAAATACAAGTAATGGCGTCAGAAAAATGATACCTAGTATTAATAGCACTTAAAGTAGATAATCGAAGTAAGTTTAATTTTCTCGCATGACTGTTATCACTGTTTATTATATTTTTTTTATTGTTTATGAAAGTACGAGAATATCTTACATGTTACACTTATATACACACTCACACACATCACATTCATTCATACTCTTGTTATCAATTTCACAACTTTATGAAATGAAACAGGTGTTTTACATTGTTTATGAATGTGATATAAACATATTTAACCAGCTTTGATACATTTTCAAGAGAGCATCTTGTTAAAAGTGCAGGGGTTCCCAAACTTTATCAGATGGCGGCACACTTTCAAGTTTGGTATTTTGTCACGGCGCGGTGCTCCAACCTAGGTACAGCGAACGCGTGACGTCACGAGCTGAATGACCTCCTACCTAAAGCTAGTTGATCTACACATAGTTTCAATATCACACTAAAGAATACACTTCCATTCTCCAACCTAGGTAGGATATACATACAATGATATTAGTTAGATAGGCACATATATTAAAACATCTACAACATGGGTACACATATGTGCTGAGAATTTAATGTTTTACGTTCTTAAGCTTCAGAAGAATTGTTTAAAAGAGTACCTTACGGCGTGGGGCAACTCTTTGCTTTATATGGCGCACAAGGGTGTCGCGATGCACACTTTGGGAACCTCTGGTATAGTGCTTAAAGTTTATGTATATCGATCTATTGACAGTGTTAAAACTATAGTACAATTGAACCTACCAACATTATATTTATACCGTTATTTTTACTCTAGCTTTACTGTTGATGACATTTCTATTTTATTAAACTAGTCAAGGATAATCCCAGAAAAATATTCTAGTATTAATAAAATAAATACGTGACGCAAAATTTTACCTTTTTAGAACAACTTATCTCCTTCGTTACGCTGTTACAATTTCTGTGATCCTGCTGTCATACTCCATCGCGAATTATAAATTTCCCCCTTTCATGTGTAAATGTATACATAAAGATATTATTGTAATTGACTAGATTAACTTTCTACTTTGATGATAAAGAAAAAGTTGATAAAATTCGAGAGAGAAATTTGCAAGTTTAATTAAACAAGCTTCGAACACCACGTTTTTATGGACCCCCTAACCGTCTTGTTACATCTTATAACAGTAAGGGACACCCTATCCCTTTCTATGTTATTTTTGAACCAAGCAACTGCCCAAGCCGATACGTGCCTTGCACCTTTGAGCTAGTTGTCAAAATAAAATCGACTGAGTGCCTTAAGCGCTCGCCTCAGTATTCTGGTGGAGCTGTTAAGACGTTGGTAGACCAATAGCATAATCAATTCGAGAAAAAAACCAATCCCTGCTATTAGCGCGAACGTATTTTATAAACGATCCCTTGTCAATATTTTAAGAATTTTATTGTTAACTACAACAACGGTTCATTGTTTAAATATTTTAT
The DNA here is from genome assembly GCA_014332785.1 of Antheraea mylitta. Classification (NCBI taxonomy): domain Eukaryota; kingdom Metazoa; phylum Arthropoda; class Insecta; order Lepidoptera; family Saturniidae; genus Antheraea; species Antheraea mylitta. The sequence continues at coordinate 5,430,544 of JACEII010000005.1, read as the reverse complement.
AGTCCGGTACAGTGGGCCCTCCAAAAGCGGTAATGTTGTCGCACGACAATTTAACATGGGACGCATTCAGCATCACCGAAAGATGTGGAGATTTACAGCCGCTTCACGACAGGCTTATTTCATTCTTACCACTCAGCCATGTTGCAGCACAGGTAATCCCTAATAATTTTTCAAGCAAAACACAATCTTATACAGTCTCATTCTAGAATGCTTTTTGTATACGTTGTAGAGGCACGCTGAAGCTATTATTGGTTACAACATGAATGGGGTCGGTTGGCTTAAAAACAAAAATAGCTCAGATGGAAATCGGCTGCATCGAAAATCCGTCTAACCCAAGTTCGAATCTGAGTGATAGTAAAAGAGATATCTTTTGTAGTCCGGTGAAGCTGTTAAGACCTTGCTGGGTCAATAGCGTAGTCAGTTCGAAAAAAAAAGTCGGTTGGCTCGGGGTAGTACACTCTCTTACAGAAACACCGACGTGAAGTAACAGTGCTTACATTGTTGCGTTTCGTTCGGTCAGTGAGAACGCCGGCAGACCATCTCCTCCTCCTTTTTTTCCTCTCTCCTACTACTCCTCCCTCAACCACAGGCTGGCAACGCACTTGTGGCTCCTCGGGTGTCGTAAATGTCTACGGACCATGGTGATCACCTAACATCAGGTGACCCTCCACGCATCGAAGAGAGATTTTAAAAGCTACTTACTTACTCTATGGAGAGCACTGCGAAACCTACCTAGAGGGTCTCGTCGATGCATATGTTTGTGTGTTTGTAGGTACTTTCCATACTGTTTCTAATATTAATATTATGTTAATAGCTAATAACATCGTACGGAGGTTAAGTCTATAGATAACCTTTAATCGCAATCTGACCTTTACAAGACGCCAGTCACACTCAATTTTATCGCGCCATCAGATGTTTCAGATCTAACATTGTGTCATAGAAGTTAATTTCCTCATTTATTGGTTAATTTTGTACGTTTGTCAAAATCACAACGCGTGTTTTTTTATATTATACAGGAGGCAAACGGACAGGCGGCTCACCTGATGTTAAGAGATCACCGCCGTCCATTGACACCAACAACATCAGAGGAGTTGTTGCCAACCTGTGTTTAGAGGGATGGAGGAATGGAGAGAAGAGAGAGGAGAGGGGAAGAGAAAGGAAGGGACGGGAGAGGTGGGGCTCCGGCGCTTTCAGTGACCGAACGAAACGTAATAATGCAACCACGTTTACTTCACGTCAGTTTTCTGTGAGAGAGTGGTACTACCACGGACGTGCTGACCCATTCATTTTGAAACCAGTTATAGCTTAATTAGTCATATCCGTTAAATATCCTTATTTTTTAGCTATCTTCTCCATCAAGTTTATAGATTCTTATCTATATTATTTCTATTTATTTGTTTCGTATACTTTTGCAGTGGAGTGGAATAAAAAAAAATTAAACACATATTGTATACTTATATATTGTTATGTTCTGTCATGTAGTTAACTTGTCTAGCAGCATGACAATGGGAGACGCGCAGCCTATAATTTATGCATATTGTTCGTTCTCACGGAACCTTTTACTGTCATGTTAAACAATCTACCAGTCTAGAGTTACCTTTGAATTAACAGGTGGCTATGGTTACAGTTACATACTGCTGTATCTGCATTTTTTTGTTACATCGAGATACTAGTTTGGCGCTAAATTGTGTATTAAATATACCCGTCAATCTTAGCGTGCCCAAGTATTTGGAACGATAGGCACCATTCAAGTATTTATTACATAAGCAGAATTTTTGTAATTTCCGACTGCCCTCTCCCCCTGGTCAGCAATAGTAAGAAATGTTCTTAACCCTCCCCCCAATAATTACGTAACTATTTATATAAGTATATTCTAATCTGTACTAATTCAGTAAATAAATGTATATATATGATCAAAGATAAGCAAATCAAAGACCCTCCCACCCCCTATCAGTAATACTTGAATGACCCCATACAAAATAATCTAAAGTTAATTACGTTTCATTTAGGAAAATAAAATAAAAATCTAGATAAGCATTGAAAACTAACACGACTTTAGTAGTAGGTAGGTTGTTATAAACACAAGGAAGCCTCTTCATTATTGTCAATTTCATTAAGTTCTTACATTTAATGTGCAATGATTGTTACACAATCGAATTCTTGTAGATGGCAAAGCCACGCTGAAGCTATTACTGGCTTCATTCAGTATGAATGGGTCGGCTCGCTGGGGTAGTACCACTCACTCATAGAAAACCGACTATTTCGTTCGGTCAGTGAGAACGCCGGTGGGCACCTCTCCTCACCTTCCCCCTCTTCTCTTCCCTTCCTCCCAACATCCCCTCAACATAGACTGGCAACGCGCTTGCGACTCCACTGGTGTTGTAAGTGTCTATGGACGATGGTGATCACTTAACATCAAGTGACCCACTTATTCGTTTCCCCCTATGATACATATAAAAAGAAAAGAATTATTATATTATGTTTTTAGGTAGTTGATATCTATGCAACACTATCAAACGCTATCCCCGTTTTCTTCGCACAACCGGACGCTCTAAAGGGCAGTCTTGTCGAGACCCTCAAGGAAGTGCGACCTACAAGGTCAGTAATACTTTCTTTATATGTATATTTTTTCTGGTCTGATACAAAGCAGTTAGCGCTTACTATATATGTACTTCTTATACATATGCATTACAGGTTTCTAGCTGTGCCTCGTGTATGGGAGAAAATGTATGAGAAAATAATTGCCGTGGGTGCGTCCAACGGTACCCTTAAACGTCAGCTTGCTATTTGGGCAAAAGACAAGGGCCTGAAGTACCACACTGCACGGATTAATGGGTAAATTATTATTATTTTTTTAAAGGCTCTTTATTTCAAAAGTAACGGACAGATCATTTATATCTAAATATTGTGACAAATAGCGCGCTCCGTTTTTAGATTGGTGATTTAACAAAGAAAATGGGGCTAACTTTTCCTATTACAATACGACAATGCAACTTAACGTGAATCTTCTAATTCCGTCAATATTTTTTTAGATATCCCTTATCTCTTTTGTGCCACTCACTATTTTAGAAACATTTTTAACCGAAATTTTTCACTATTCCATTCAATGATTATTTCTTCTATACAAACCTTGTCCTGGTATTGAGACAAACAAAAGAATAATTAGCCAAATGAGCGCAGTCATTCTGAAGTGATGAGCGTACATGCATTCAGGAAGTGATTATTACTTTATACATTTTTGTTACATATTACTGTATTTATATACAGGCTGAATGTTTAGACAGTAGCAATATTTATGGAGGATACTCTGCACTCGATTCTCGTTATAATTAGTTAAAAAAATAGATGCTTAATATTTGTCATAATTATCTAGAAGAATACAAAAATCCTCTACGTGTCTATGTTAAAGCATAGTGTGGGACAGTGGGCGAAATAATCTTCTCTGTTTATTAGCTGATTTTCTTCATTCTTCATTTATTTTGTAGCTATTAACAAGCTTGAAAAAAATTGGAGGTCGTTTTTTTAGGGTATATAGGGTCGAAGTTCGACCACTGGACGAGCACTCGTAGTATTAAAATTATCGCATTAGCTGAGACTCATTTGTTAATATTTCACCAAACCAAATAAATATAGTAGTACAATAAATATTTTAAGAAATAACAGAAGTAATTAGTAATAGATTAGATCTGTGAAACACAAAATAATGCAGTTTTTTTTTTATATCAGAGCTCTCTCAGCTGGAATGTACGGCCTCCCAGTAGATTTTACAACAATCGAAATGTTATCGTTTTGGTATGTAAGTGATGACGTGAACTACAATGTTCCAATAATTTTGAATGCATGAACCACCAAGCAGCATCGATAATTCTAGTGATCTTATATATTTTAGTAACTACCTTTTTATATTGAAAGTCGTTTGTATGTTTGCATGGTTTAAATAGCAATAGAATGCTTCAAGTAGTTGATTAAAACAGTATTAAAAATTTATTAAAATTTTAATGGAATGAACTATTGCATTTATCTAGTACCTTTGTATTATAGCATATATTATTATAGTATAGTACAATTATTGTAGTTTATATATCCACTATCTAATTAAAAACTATAGAAAATAAGGCTATAGAAATTTTAATCTAATTTTTTACACTTTTTAAAACAAAATACGGTAACATTTGAACACTGTACTTTATTGTTAAATATAATTTACTGTGAAAACAAAATTATTCATTTATAATAAGATCATGAAGAATATGATGTAAAAAACAACATTACTAACATGCCGATGCGTTTATATTTATATAACATTTTATTTTATAATTTTAATTGGTATTACTTCATAATTCGTAACGATTATGTTCGATTATACGAGTTCCTCTTATTCCTAGTAAATATTCAATAACACTAGTAAATCTTGTCCTAACTAATTTGTGATGTTCCATGACACCTTCTTACTTTACACGTATACTTCGAATGTATCCATACCCATGACTATTCGAATTTTACCTGTTTCTTGGTATTAAACGAATGCTGCTTTATGTGCTCAAATAAAAGCATGATTTATGAATATTTTTTAAGTGAAATGTTTTAGAAGTTATCATAATTTTATTTAATATTAAGTAACGATATGACTCACAATAGTAAGACATTGGCTGCATTCAGTAAACGCTCACAACGCTCACGCTCACGACCGCGAGTTTTCCTGTTCCACTTGTTCTCGAGCGTTATAATCAAAGAGTATAGTAAGTATTATAGCAGTTATAATTATAAACGCTAGTGGAACGTATTTATGGGCGTTTTGGGCATTAAGATAAATAATGCAAATGGCGATCTAGAAAAAATAAAGCAAAATCTTTAAGAGGTTAAGTTACAATTTGTAAATCTTAACAGTAAATTCTAATTATTATTAAATTAATTTAAGTATATTAAAAAAATGTAACACATTTTTTTATTTTAATTATCATAAAAACATAAGAATGACCATTTTGGTCAAGTGAAAAAAAATTAAATTACCATGAAATGGTTATAAATTATTTTCTACATTGTATTTAAGAATTCATAACATTTTTCAAAAGAAGTTAAATTATTAGAACTTAATTAACATATTTGGTAGTTCGGTGAAGCTGTTAAGACCTTACTGAGTCAATAGCGTAGTCAGTTCGAAAAAAAAAAAAAACATATTTAATTTCACATTTCATTTATGTATTTTAATACACTATGATATTTAATATAATTATGTATTAAATAATGAAATTTTTGCGGTCGCCATTGAAAATCTCGCCAATTTTGTCAACGCTCACATCGACCCACTTCCAGACATGTGGCGTCGTGAGCTTCGCGTGAGCATATGAAATGACGTCTTCAATGACGTTTTCTTCACGACCACAACGATCGCGGTTGTCTAGTGAAACGGTTTTTTTTTTTCTCGAAGTGACTACGCTATTGACCCAGCAAGGTCTTAATAGATTCCTCGGACCACGACTAGTGGAACGTTGAAAAGTCTGTTGTGAGCATTTTTAATGTCTTGTGGAACGCGCCTGTTCACTCAACTGAGAACTGTCTCTCAAATGCAGATTCCAAACACGTCTACAAATTGGTAATAGATTTTCTGCTAATGAGGGATGAACAAGTTCTTTAGAGAAAATACTACTAGCTTATCAATATATATTTCAATGCATACAACACATGTTGTATAGTATACCATTAATAAATCTTTTATGTTTGTTTATATACACTGTCAGATATATGTTGCTACACACCGGATCAAACGAAAAAAATCCTTATAGTATTATTTGAAACAATGTTTGAAATAATACTCTTACTATCGAACTGAAAAACTATCAATTTTCCGTTAATAAATATGTGGAGTTGTTGAGGCGTGTATGCTTGGTACACATATACGTTTCAATAACTCATACATACATGAATAGTTAGCTAGGTTAGCTAGATAAGTCGCGATTTTGCATGCAACAGGCAACAGCCAAGCCGAGGTGTGCCGTGCACCCTTGAGCTGGTTGCCAAATTAAAATCGGCTGAGTGCCTTAAGCGCTCGCCTTAATAGTTCGGTGAAGCTGTTAAGACCTTGCTGGGTCAATAGCGTAGTCATTTCGAAAAAAAAAAAATGTCACGAATACAGAAAAGGCCATAAGGTACCTTTCGTCTAGTTTTTTTTTTTCTCGAACTGACTACGCTATTGACCTAGCAAGGTCTTAACAGCTTCACCGGACTACAGGATAAAAGTACTGCTTACGAGGGATAGATTAAATCTACATTAACACCAGTGAAGTCGTGAGCAAAAACTAGTATTTATAAAAATATACTGTCTATATGAACTACGACGATTACGATTTAGTACGTTTTTTTTTTTAAATCTGCGACTGCTGTTGTGCTGTTTTTCCGTTACTAGTGTCATTCAGTACTAGAATGTGTGAAAACTGTTATTTTTAAAACTTTTATAGGTATGATGGGTCCTCGTTAGGATACAAGGTGGCGAAGTCGATGATATTCAGCAAAGTTCGTGAATCACTGGGACTGGACAAATGCACAACGTTTGTGACAGCGGCGGCACCATTATCTCCGGACATCAAGAAATTCTTCCTGTCACTTGATATACCTATTATGGATGCGTTTGGTATGAGCGAAGCCGCTGGTGCCCACACACTTAGTATTTATCCAAAGTAAGTAAAATTGAAGCTGTTGAGACCTTGCTGGGTCAAAAGCGTAGTCAGATCGAAAAAAAAAGTAAAATTTATATACACTCCTACACTTCAAATCGGTTAGTGATTTTCATTCTTCTTATACCTCATACTATCGAGGAGCAGAATGTCCTTTACGTTGAAAATAATTTTCACGATCCTTTACAAACTTATATATGATTTTGGTTACGACGCTCATATTGGGGCTCTGGCGACTGCTTTCATTTCTCACATATACGAGCACATTGAAAATATAAATAGTCCTATGACGTTTATAACAGAGACGTGTAGAACTGGTTGCTACTTCATTACTTGCCCAGAATATCTTCTTTTTTACATATATAAAATAATAATAATAATATTAAAATAATAACAATAAAAATAGGTGGTAGAGCCACGCTGAAGCTATTACTGGTTTCAGCATGAATAGGTCGGCTCGACCGGGGTAATACCACCTTCCCACGGAATAATGACGTGAAGTAACAGTGCACGCATTGTTGCTTTTCCTTCGGTCAGTGAGAGTGCCGGAGACCCACTTCCCCTCCAGCTTTCTCCATTCCCCAATCCCCAATCCCAAACATATGCTGGTAACGCACTTGCAACTCCTTTGGTATTGCTGGTGTCTATGAAGGGTGGTGATCACTTAACATCAGGTGACTCACAAGTTCGTTTGCCTCCTATGACATAAAAAAATACAGATCTGCCGTTGCGCGGGCATCACGCAAAAGCTACTAAATGGATCATTTATTTTTAGTTTTACTACTTGGTATTTATCCAA
>JACEII010000005.1:5362575-5413778 GCA_014332785.1 Antheraea mylitta | reverse complement strand
GGTAGTGGGATCAAGGGGTGGTAGTGGGATCAAGGGGTGGTAGTGGGATCAGGGGCGTTAGTGGGATAAGGAGCGGTAGTGGGAACAAGGGGTGGTAGCGGGATCAGGGGCGGTAGTGGGATCAAGCGGTGGTAGTGGGATCAGGGGTGGTAGTGGGATGAGGGGTTGTTAGTGGGATCAGTGGGTGGTGGGGGGCGCAGTCTGGGGGAGTGGGGGCGGCGCGTCCGCGAGGGGCAGTGGTTTGGCGACGCCTATTCGCACAACTCCTCGTGGTGCACCCTTCAAAGCCGCCACCGCTTGCTCCAAGCTCGCGTCTTCAAGGTTCTGCAAATTTATATTATTTTTAAAATGACTTAATTCGTATATATGTGCAATCAAATATCTCTGTATATTATAAATAAGTGAAAATATGCGAATAAGACAATAGCGATGTTATAACGATTTTCTTCATTCTTATTTGATTTGTAGCTATTGACGAGCTTTAGTGTTATCAAGAAAAAAAAAATTGAGAAAAGTGTATTTTTCTTTATCGTCGAAGTTCGACCAATGGACTAGCACTCGTATCCATTAAACGATAGATAACATACTATTGTCGATAAAGAAATACTTGTAAGGGCACAAAAGTGTTGTATGTAGTACTTATGACGAGTTTGTTGTAGCAGTAATTATTACGCTCTAGGAATAAACTTTTTTTTGACTACGCTATTGACCCTGCAAGGTCTTAACAGCTTCACCGGACTACTAAGGCGAGCGCTTAAGGCACTCAGCCGATTTTATTTTGGAAACCAGCTCAAGGGTGCACGGCACACCTCGGCTTAGCTGTTGCCTGTTGCATGCAAAATCGCGACCTATCTTAGCTAACCTAGCTAACTATTCATATATGTATGAGCTGTTGAAACGTATTTGTGTACCAAGCACACACGCCTCAACAACTCCTCCATATATTTATTATCGGAAAATTGAGTTTTTCAGCTCGATAAGGGAAAAAAAGTAAACCCTTCCACTTTCATGTGTAAGCGTGTAGGCGTGCAAGTGTGTGGTGTAGTGTTGTAGCGGTGATGTATATTTGTGCGTCACCGTATCGCGCAAGCAACGCACTCAAGGGCTCCCTACCGAGGGATCGAACCTAAGCTTGAGCCGCTGCCGTAGGAGGCCTAATCGGATGGGAATAAACTCTTATAGTGCATGTCTTCTATTATACAATTCCCTATATATACATCCTCACATGCAATGAATACACAAGTACAGACACATTAAGTAATATAGTAAAAACAGTAATAAACCTAACATCCTTTTTTTTGACATAGGAGGCAAGCTAGCAGGCGAGTCACTTAATGTTAAGTGATCACCGCTGCTCATACACACTTGCAACACCAGGGAAGTCGCAATTGCGTTGCCAGCCTGTGTTTGGGCAAATGGATATGGGACGGGATGGAGGGAGGAGAGAGGTGAGGGGAGGTGGTCTTTCGTCATTGATCGAGTGAATCGCAACAATGCAAGCACTGTTACTTCATGTCGGTGTTCTATGAGAGGGTGGTACTACCTCGAACGAGCTGACCCATTCATGCTGAAACCAGTAATAGCTTCAGCGTGGCTCTACTTCTGACTCTACCTTTTATAAGTGAAGTTTATATATACCTGATCATTGACAAATAATAGTCTATCCCCGGGTATGAGCCGTCCGTCCTGTTGGGCCACACCTCCGGGTACCAGCGATCGGATGACCACAAGAGTGTGGGACGGACGTAACGGATCTTGATAATCCAGTATCGAGAAGCCGAGTCCACGTTCACCCTTCACCAATTCTAGAAAAAAAAAAAAAAACGGAAAATATTATAAAACACCACAGATACCTTAACATAACTGAATATCACAAAGTCATTCGCAGTTCATACAAATCATAAGCGGTTACACTTAACAAGTAGGAAAAAAAAATTGAGCCCCAATCTCATTTCTTTTAATTAATATAAGATGGAATTTGGCTGCGTCTGAATATTTTTTATTTTTATTTAATGCATTAATCGTTTTTTTTTTTTGTCGGATGTCTCTTTTTACGAAATATTTGGTGTTATAATATTTATTTTTGCAAAAAATCAAAAGAAGATCATGAGAGTAATCGGTATAGACTGCATGGTATAAAAATATTCTCTTTAATTATCCATAAATAAAACAGAGCAATAAACGGCGCATGCATATCATGTTAATATATATTTTTATAAATATTTTAAATAGTATATTTACCGATTATCTGAGGTTCAGAAGACCACATGGCAAGTCCAGTGAGCGGTTCCAGACTTCGAGAACGCACTTTTCCTCCGACGGATAGTGATCCACCTTCCTCTGATCCAGCTCCTGCGAGACTACCGTCAGATTTGGCCTGAAATTTATTTATCACCTAAATAGTATGTAGTATGTAAATATGTAATTTGCAAACATGTTTTACATGAAAAAGATATAGCAAACCACACATTTCACACTCAAAAAATTATGCCGAAGTTATAAATAATAAGACGCTGCAAAAGTGGAACTTTGCACAGTTTTCCTAGGACTCTACTCTTATCGAGCTCTTATTTACAGAGTTTAATTATCTTGAACAAATATAAAGCACTATTATAACCTCAAATATGCATTTATACTTAACAAGTACAACAATGTTAATTAAAATAGTGTAATTCTTACCAACTAAGACCAAATCTATAAATTTTACGATAGGTAATATAATATTGAGTATAATGTACTCTGTGTATACTACAATAAGTAACAAGATGGAAGAGGTTATATATCTTCCTTTGTGAAGCATACGATCATAGGTTAGAATTAGGTACTTTACACACACACGGGTTATAAGGTTTGTCTTCTGATCTATATACATTATTACGTAGATAGTTATATTTATTTTGTCACACTATACAACGTCCACAATGGTCTTTAATTACAGTAAAAAAACACATGGTGGTGTTTTTGTACTAGCGATTCTGTAAGTTTTATGTTATGAAGTAATAAAGAGACAAGAAATTGCTAAAGAAAAAAGCTGGCAAAATGCCAAGGGCCAGAGAAAGGGCCTATTAAAATTGAATCTAAAGAGTGCGGAACACTTACTATAACACAAACTGTAGAACACGCTCCTAAACGAAAACCGTGTCTATGTCGTGTTTAACCCAATTTTAACCTAAAACCATAAACTTATTAGAAGATATTGGTATATACACTAATATGATTTTATAAATACACAAACACTATGTACTGTTATGTAAAAGAAAATACAGAGCCTATCGCCAATTAAAGAAGTACGTGCATTTTCTCAATTAATACCTGAAGATAACAATATGGATACAATAATGAATCACAAACTCACAAATAACACATATCAATTGTTATGGATTGTAGTTAGTAATGAATGATAAAGTACTCTAAATCTTGGTGTTTGATAAAATACACTTTACACCTACAGTTCATTTTGTAAACCAATAGATACGGGTACATTTGTTCATGCAAACAAACAAAACATTTCTCGAGCAAAGTACCTTGCGACATTCTATGAGTAGTTTACAAGTATTGCTGTATCTCATAAACATAACATGAGATCACTGAAAAGAGAGACAATACAATTTGTGAATTTCCATCATAAGTGTTTTATTTCATTACCATGAATCAAATATATAGTAAACACACTTTTATTCAATTTTTTACACGTTTCAGACAGTTTCACTTTAAAATACTATAATTTTTTATATTTTTTATGTAATACCCATAAAAATTTAGAGTATCACGACGGACAGTTGGACAAAAAGACTCTCTCATAATTATTCTCTTGACTCAACACAATATATAACATACTATTGCCAGATCAGGCGGTTTACAAAGTTCAGGAAGGTTTTTAAAGTCCAAAGACGAAATTTAAGAGCTCTAAAATTTCAGAACAATTTACAGGAAAAAAAATGTATTGAGGATCCAGAAGTTTTTTGTAGAGATAAATGGATTATAATTGTAAATTTTGTTGGTACCGTCTTTCAATACACTCTAGGTAGCATATATATTCATATGTTTTATTTAACTTGATTAATTTGATAACCTATTTATCTTCCGCTTTTTGGAGCCTTATGGGTTTTTGATTGATATTGAAGTCAGTTTTTTTTTTTTAATTTACTTTTACTTGAATGAAACACGTTTTCTTAAAACATGCTGTGTAGGTAAGATTGGCTTAATTGGTAGCGTGTTTGAACACCGCATCTATTCGATGTAAGTTCGAATCATTGTGACTGAGTCACTGCTTTTGTTCACCAAAGTTCTTCAAAGTCAATGTGTCATGACGAATCATAATATGGAATTAGGGCTTATTCTAAGCCATCCACCAGCTACCACTCTCATATTGAAAATCTATCACTAAGCACCAGTTGCGTGTGTTTCGGCAGCTGTACTGGAGAGTCAATCCCACTCTAAATATAGTGTAATTACCATCTTAGACGAAACAGTCATTAAAACACCAAATGGGATTTTACTAGAATTCTAAAAACCTATAAAGTATTCAAACAAAATGTAAGTAGTAATTTTAAAGAAGGTTATATTCCTAAAATTTGAATTGGGATCAAGGTTAAATCGAGGAGAAAATGAAACAGCTATCTGGCAACGGTCATATCAAATTAATTCAGGAAATTTCTATCTAACTAGCGGGTCTGAGGTATATTGTCCCGTCCTGACAATAAAAAAAGACTTTGATAAATTATATAATTCTATACTAAAACCTTCTTCATGAATCACATTATTTAAAGATGAAAACTGCATGAAAATCCATTCGGTAGTTTTTGTCTCTCGCGAACAGACAGACAGACAAACGTGGTGGAGGACTTTGTTTTATAATATGTAGGGGATTATATTAGATTTGACAAAAAAAAGTGATACGTACTTTAACGAGTGTAGCCGACGGTGGAGCGAGGTCGAGGGGCGGTGCGGGACGTGGTCGGGCACACACCATGCACACTTCACTCGACAACTCCTTCAATATCGACACCACCTCCAAATGGTTCATGCCCAGTAACCGATGACCGTTCACCTCTAAACATTAACATAACTTATACTATAACTAGCTTCTGCACACGACTTCGTTCATGTGGAACAGTTACTTTGGGCTGACGCTAACACGTAGCGGAAGCTCTCAAAAGAAAAAATTACCCGATTTTGAAACATTCTTCATTTGTGCCCCGGTCCTATTGGTCATAGCGTGATGATATATAGTCTATAACGTTCCTCGATAACTGAGCTATATGACACTGAAAGAATTTTTCAAATCGGACCAGTAGTTCCTGAGATTACCCCGTATAACATCTCAACGTCATAAACTCACAAAGTTTACTTCTTTATATTAGTATAGTGCACGTGGCACTTGTCGAGCTTACCGTTCCGTGCGGAACTAATATTCCTAAAGACCACGAGATGAAGCAGCCTGCTGAAAGACCTCGGTCTATCCAGAACTGCAGTAAGTTCTATACTAGAATGAACTTCTAAAGCTGCACTAGCATATTTGGATAGGCAGGGAGAGAAGCACGAGTAGTCTGGGTGGGTGTTAAGGTACATTCGAAAGGGGCCCGTTAAACCTACACCCATGTCACAAGTCTCGGGAACTATTCGGAGCTTCTCTCGTTGCCACGCGATGGACCCGGCACTGACACCGTGAATCCGTGGTATGCTAAGTAGTTCGTCTCTAGTATAGATATTTTGTACTTAAAACTGATAACGAAAAATTGGAACTGTTTAAATCAGACGCATCAAATTGTACAGACAGACCTCCTATTTAACCTACCTATTACCTTCGTGTTGGTCTGTGAGACTGACAATATACATTTGACTGTATTTTTTTTAAACAAAACGCTGGTTTGTTAATGGCATACTTCAAATGAGTATAGCGTGATCGTTTGTGCATAATTACAGGTGCACATGAATTTCATAATTATTCGTAGCGATATACACAGGTTTTGGACTAACATAATAAAAAGAAGAAAAGTTACAATGGGAATTTTTAGCGCGATCTTGGAATGTGATATCGTGGATTTTATATTTTATCCATAATCTTGGGTTCTATATTTTGTAATATTGGTAGTGTTTTATCTAATATAGTTTGATTATTGTGCACAAGTGAAGTGTATGAGAAAGAATACCACGGAGTATGGATTCTGACTTTCTAAAAAAAACTCCTTGGAAAGTTCTAAGAATGCAGCCATCGTCTTGTTGGTTCATTGAAATGATCCCAAGAAAACTAACAATATCATTACCTACTCGGCGATGGTAGTAATGATGTGATAGAAGACTTATTAATATTTTTTTCTTTTGAACTCACTACGCTATTGGCAAGCTATTTAGCAAGGCCTAACAGCTTCACGGGACAACGAGGCCATAAATAAAATGAATACATATGGTTAGTACCGAGTAATTCATCCCCGGGACGGTGTACCCCGGCGCGTCCGACCGGCCCCTCCGGCAGTACGGAGCGCACGTAATGGTGCGGACGCACCTCCCTCCCCCCCTCCACGTCGACCGTGCCCTCCAGCGAGATGCCGAGCCCCCCACCGCCACGTATCACCACCCCCACCACTATCTCCACATCATCACCTGTAGAAAACCCATTAAATTCCTCGTCAGACATGTACCTACTGACGTATCAACTGATCTGTATAAAAAATCTTTAAAGGTTCCCCACAATACAACAATATTTTTTTTTACAAATTAATAATAAGAAGATAACGATAGTGTTTGTACGTCCTCCCAAGTTTCATGTAACGTATCGTAATATAATGTAACGATATAAATCAATATTAAGGAGTAACAACAAAAACTTAAAACATCTATGCTTTAAAAATATCTATCTTCTTCTCAAACTTTTTGGAAGTTCTACATATAGTCTCGTCGGGGCTTGTGCATAACACAGTCATAAGTGTAATACAAAACAAAGTTATAATATAAGAATCTAAAATTTGCGTTCATATATCCTTAAGACATCTTAATGTACATTCAGATCATAATGTACATTTATATTTAAATTTATATTCTACATACATTTAAAAAGGTTTAAAAGTTTGATACGAACTGTACCTTTTTCGATTTTATTAACATGGGGAAATCCTTTATGGATACGCCACCCTCCCAGGGGAGAGAGTGGGTTATGTACGAGTCTCACGGACTAAAGCCCCACAGTGTACCGTCCGCCACACGGTACGGGTACCCAGCCATGCTCGGCAGTGAGAGATCGTCCCCTAATGCGAACTGTACTTGGCTTGTGGGATACTCACCGAGTATTCCTTGCCACTTTCTACGTATGGCATCCTTTTGTTCATTTGTACGTGGCATCTCGAACTGAGGTGCGGGACGAGACACCGGCGCTGGCGGCGTAGCCGGTACTGGAGGGGAGGCGGGAGCGAGCGCGGGCGCTGGGGGCGGAGTACGAGCCAAAGCGACCGCTTCCTCCACACCACTTTCCACACTAATACATACATTAACCTCTATATAATTACTGTGGCTGAGTTACTACATATCGAATTAAAATTATGATAAACTATTTGCATGACGTCATCTGAAATATTTATGTTTTCTATCAACAAACTAATATAAAACGCCATCTGTCCGAGACTGACGTAACTTACGATTAATAACAATAAACAATATTGACGATCATTCCATTTGTAATTAAAAATCATCGACACCATTAATCGATATATAAATTATTCTATCTCTCAAGTCGGACCAAATTATACATGATTGCCAACTTTTATGAACATCGGCCGAGTAGTTTCGGAGTTCATCGTGGACGAAGATCATGACACTTGATTTTTTTATAAATAAAGGCATCGCAAGGTTAATTAATCCCTGTACCGTTTTTAGTGGATGTACAAAGAGGGGCGTCATTTTTAGACGTCATCATTGTTTACATATCGATCCACCCTATAACAAGCTTTTAAACATTAAAACCCGCTTGACATGGTGCTTGAACTCATTATCCGACAAATTCTTAATGCACTTTGGGACTTTGTTATAAAACCTATTACTATTTTACCTAAACCATTGTTGTCTTAATGATCCTGAAACATAGACTTACCATTTTGTTGCTGCTACTAATATTTAAATTATGTTGGGTTTATACTATCTAAGATGCAACCGATAACAACCGAGCAGTGGCAATATATGTTAGTTGAGGAATCTTTCGAACTGTGAATGCAGCAGAACTTTATTTTCCAGCTATTTTGATGTAAAACATTTATAGGCGATGGGTAAACCTAACTGTCGGCGTGGCGACGCAAAACACGAACTGTGCACTATTAACGTAATACTCAAAAACATTTGCAACTCTATTTTGTAAGCCACTCATTCTACTAGTGTTACGCGGCTCGCGCCGACGACCTAGAACCTGCGCCTAATTGAATTTTTGTATTTAATAAAATGGATATTTGTGTAATAAAATAAATAAACAGTCATTATTTTATGGAACTAATTTGTAATGCTTTATCTTTTCATTATGCTATAGCTGATTGCTGTCGTAATCTGTTCTTTTATGCATATAACATATACAAAAAATTTCGATGTTTCACATCTGCCAGGCGTCCCGTGACGGCTCAATTTTTTTTTATGTGAAGTTTAGTGAGTACTCACGATGAATGTAGATGCATCATCTGTATGTCATGTTCAGGCGAGAGATGCGGCTCGGGGCGGTGCATATGCAGGAAAGGGTTGTGGGGAGTGGCCGGCGCCGCGGACTCACCCGCCGCTATCGCTTGCTGCAGTTGCTCGTACTTCGGACCTCGTAAGTATCTGCCCACAAACAAATAACATTACTTCCTTATTATACAGCGCGACTGGTTAGCCGCTCTCAATATTTTAACAAGATAATAATTAAGCGGTTCTCGTTTTATATCAATTAAAAAGTAGGAACTTAATATTTGATCTAATCTACCTAGACCTAATAGACCTATGTAGAGGAAAACAAGACTGATAAACATATAATAAAAATATAAATCTTACGTGTCTGTACTTTTTCGATTCTCGAGAGAAACACGTGTTACGTGTCTAGGAAAAAGTAATAAAATACATTTCAACCATTTTCAGAAATATCTATCTGTCTATTTGTATGAACACGAATCACTGGTAAAGTACTTCGTTCCCAAGAATCATAATGCATATCTTCGTGTATAACTTAGTCCTGTTTCATTAAAATCAGTCCACTCTATTAAAAGTTATTATAATATGAATGATGTCTAGAGTTAAGTAAGAGAGAAGAGTAGTAATGTATACTAATATTATAAAGCTTAATTTATTTGGTTATCCCATGGCAGTGGCTCAAGTCTAGGTTCGTTCCCTCGGTAGGCAGCCCTTGAGTGCGTTGCTTGCGCGATACGGTGACACAAAATATACATCACTGCTACAACATTACACATTCACCCCCACACACGTGCACGCCCTACACACTTACACATGAAAGTGGAAGGGTTTACTTTTTTCCCTTATCGAACTGAAAAAACTCCCAATTTTCCGATAGTAAATATATGGAGGAGTTGTTGAGGCGTATATGATTGGTACACATATACGTTTCTAAGATAGGTCGCGATTTTGCATGCAACAGGCAACAGCCAAGCCAAGGTGTGCCGTGCACCCTTGAGCTGGTTGCCAAAATAAAATCGGCGGAGTGCCTTAAGCGCTCGCCTTAGTAGTCCGGTGAAGCTGTTATGACCTTACTAGGTCAATAGCGTAGTCAGTTCGAGAAAAAAATATATTTGGTTGAACGCGTTAATTTTTTTTTCTATATCATAGCAGACAAACGGACAGGTAGGTCATCTCATGTTCAGTGATCACCACCGTCCATAGACACTTGCAACACCAGGAAGTCACAAGTGCGTTGCCAGCTCGTGTTGTGATGGGGGAATAGGGAAAGAGGAGTAGGGGAGATATTATGCAAGAGCAATGGGAGCGGAGCACCAATGAAGAATGTTTCAAAATCAGGTTTTTTTTCTTTTCAGAGCTCCCTTTGCGTGTTAACGTTAGCCCAAAGTATTTTTTCCATGCGGACGAAGTCGCAGGCAGAAGCTAGTATATAATAAAGTGTGTCAGAACGCTTACAATACAAAAGCGTATTTTATTAGGAACATATCTTAAAATAGTAAGTATTGATATGAAACCTCTAATGCGACTTCCAATAAGATTGCGTTAAACGTTAAACACTCCTGGTGAGGGGGAATAAAACTACTACTAACTACTAAAGTGTTTGAATGAGTGTAAATGCGTGGTACTCGACCGCATGCTCGTAGTATACCTGTTTATGTATATTTATTTATATCAATTTCTACCCCTTCCTATTTTCATTTCCACATTACGAAGACTAAGAAGACTCCACGCACTATTTTTTTTTTATGAATGTGGGTGTTAATATGTACCTCTCGAGTTCGAGCGTGACGACGTTACCGCTCTGTTTGAGTGCGTCGACGGCGCGCTGGTTCGACTTGCCCGCGAGCGAGACGCCGTCGACGGCGACGATGCGGTCGTTGACCCGTACCTTGCCGCTGAGCGCCGCCGCGCTGCCACTAGTCACAGACTTCACGAATATTCCCGATAGTTCCTCTTTTTCACACACGTAACCTACAACAAATGAACATAAGAAGCCGATGTAGTCTACCGGCAGAAGTGTGAACAATCAAAATAAATAAAGCGTATCTATGATTATTTATATATGATACTCTGTTTAATATGCATGTTACTTCTTTAAGTGTTACTCTTATCTATCGAATACCTTTAAACGAGCAATTCTTGTATATATTTATATATATTCAGGGTCTCGGAAACGGCGTCATGTATTTCCGTGAAACTTAGTATGTAGGTATTTTCGGGGACGTTAAATCTATCTAGCTAGATTTTATTCATAGAAAACTTTTTTAACTGAGTATTCAGGCAATGAAAAAATATAGCTAGAATATAAAGGTAAATTTCGACAATGCTGTTAAAACAAAAATAGCTCAGATGAAAATCGGTTGTTTCGAAAATCAGTATAACCCCAGTTCGAATTCGAGTCACAGCACAAAAAATATACTTTTTTTTACATATTTTTTTTTTTAATTTTATGAGTCAACCCTCACAGTTTATTTCAATTTAAAATTTAATTTAAAGAACCGAGCTAGGCTCGGTCGCCAGAATACTGTATAAGTTTTATTACTATAAAAAGTAACAAACGTCCTTATATCATCATAAAATTTCTCAATTATAGGACAATATTAAACAGAATATATAATAAATACATTTATGTATGTTATGTGACAAATTTACTGGTTATAATTAATACGTACTGTGTCGCTGACGAATGCTAGTATATTATAACAATAAATAAATATACAGTAACTTACCCGCGATAGTAATCCCCAAGCCATTTTCATCTTTCTTCAACTGCACTGTGAATCTATCAACTTCCGGGGACTCGACATCTGTGTACAATAATTATTTCAAATATATATCCTTATTTTATAATATATTATCTACATATTTATGAATGTCGAATAACATATAGGATATCCCAAACTCTAGTCATATGCGATAGACTACGCTAAAAAAAGCCGCAAAAAGCCGATTGAATTTCAATAAATTGATAGAGAGCTAATGCTTTACGGGATGAGAACAATATTAGATAAAAGTAAATTATATCAACCATTCAGGTCCCAGATGAGCATCTAAAAGTTGTGTCACATTATTTTTAGGCAAGACTAAGGGGGGAGGGGGGGACTTGAGAGGTAGGATAATTTATATTTCGATTAATAATAGCCTCAATATTATTTCATTACAAATCAAATGATAGTAAATATTGATTATTAATTGTATGTTTCATCAGTCTCGAATAGATGGCGTTAAAGCGCCATTATTTTGTTGACATAAACTGTAGGAGCGACTGTTTAAGATATCTCATAGATGGCGTCACGTTTTAATTTGTAATTTATTTTTCAATTGTAATTTAACATAATATAATAACTGAGTCACAACAACGAGTAGCCAGGTTAATAACATCTAAAAGAATGAATACTTTAAAGAGATATAATCTAATAGAAATGTATGCCGGAGTAATTGAAATACCTGAGTCAGGAGGTGGCGTGATAGATTTATCGAAGATAAATCTCGACGAAGTAGTATTCAATTGTAGTTGTGTCGGTTGCGTGTGGAACACTTGCTCGAAACCGGCGTCCATTAGATAACGATCCAAAGCTTCTGGATCAGATAGAAGTCTGTAAACATAAGAGAATAACTTCACATATCACTATCGCTGGCTTATACTGTAGCCTTATAACAACTTTAGAACAAAATCATTAATTTTACGTGATACAGCAAAAAGAAAGAGAGTAATATACTTTAATAATAATCATACTAGTAAAACTTTATTTTCCATAAGGTTAAATTGAACTTATGTTTGTCGGTTACATATGTACTGATAGAATTACATAAATTGTAAGCACAGTAAAGCCTAAATAAAAACAAAATCATAAATAAAATAAATCATAAACAGCATTTATATAAATGTTAATGTTTCCAGTACTTACCCGTTCAGTTAAGACTTTAAAGCATATATGATATGTATTTTTATCGTCAAGTAAGTTACCAATACTGAACAAAAGCTTAAGCTCGTCTCTAAGGTAAACTGTCACTTAACATATAATAAAGACATACATTAAAGAAAAAAAAAATAGTCATGTTTGTATGCCCGCTAGTATTATTTTTTTCCTATTCTCTTGAACCTGTGGTATTCTAGTCATTTTGTTACTCTATAGTTACATCACTGTTTGACACTAATAATGTAATATGAAGAATTATGCCACGTAAAGCCGCATCTACATTCTTGAAACGATATTTCTTTACGCGACTTGCAGTAAAAGTTGATTGGTAGAAATTGTCACGTAAGAAAAACGAATTATACCTTCTCAACGTAACTTTCTGTTTGTATTGTAAACGAGTGCGTACGAGTATAAAAAATCGTATTGCGCTGTACAACCTCATTACAGAACGCATGGAAATTTCATTAAGTTTCGATTACTATAACGAGTATCGATAAGCGAGATCGATTTTAGCTTTCACCGTGCCATTTGATATTTGACATGATAAAAACGTATGGTATAGGATTACAATAGTTCTTACCTAGCAGGTACGAAAGGAGCGGGCGAAGGTTGTACGGCTGTGGGATCGACAGCTCGAGCCACTACTAAACGTACACGGGAGCCGGACGCACGGAGAACACCGGCTACTTGTTCTGAACCCATCTCCACGAGACTAACCTATTACATTATCACACGACCATAGATTCCACATATATCATATACATATTAAGTCTTTACCTGTGAAATTGCCGTTTTGTATAAAAAAAATTAAACGAATTTTTTTCATGTATTTAATTAAAATGAATTACCCATGCAATCAATGCATCTTTGCCAACGCAGTGGCAGTTTATTGATGCCCTTCTTAAAGAAATCAGCTGGACGGGAGGCGACAAATTCTTCAAAGGCATTTTGTACTGCCTCTCAGGTATTGAATTTTTTTCCCGCCAAGGAGTTATCCAAATTCTGGAAAAAGTACTAGTCTGTAGGCGCAAGGTCTGGTAAGTAGGGCGAATGACGGAGAACTTCCAACCCCAGTTCTTGCAACTTGGAGACCGTTTGCTGTGCAGTATGAGGTCGCGCGTTGTCCTGCAGGAGCAGCGAAGACAAGCGATTGACCCATGCTGGTTGGAGATGAGCCAGCTTCTCCATCATTGTGTTCAGTTCTTCACAGTACTCATCTGCAGTAATGCTCACCCCGCTTGGTAAGAAGCTGTGATGAATCACACCGGCGCTATAACACCAAACAGTGACTATCACTTTTCTAGGGGTAAGTTTTCGTTTAGGGCATTGTTTAGGTGCTGAACCAGGATCAAACCAACTTGCTGAGCGCTTGCGGTTATCAAACAGAATCCATTTTTCATCTCAGGTAACAATGTGGTTCAAAATTCCTACATTTGTGTATCTGTTGAGCAGTGCAAGGCACGTCTCGAAGCGTACTTCGCGCTGGTGATCATTGAGTTCGTGGGGTACCCATTTGTAAAGCTTTTTTACCTTGCCAATTTGACGCAAATGGACCAATATTGTTTTGACGCTAACGTCGAAAGCTGCTGCTAATTCAGCCGTAGATTGTGTATCATCAGCTTCCACAATCGCCTTTAATTCGTCATTGTCGACCAAAGTCTTCGTACGACCGCGAGGTTCATTTTTCAGGTCGAAATTTCCAGAACGGAAGCGAGAAAATTAATAACAGGTGGTGTGTTGATTTGTAGTGTTAGTTCCGTAAACGTCGTTGATGTTGCGAGCCGCTTGTGCCGCGTTCCTGCCACGACGGTACTCATATTCCATAATTAGTCGAATTTTTAACGTATCCATGATGACAAAAAAGATTGAAACGCAATGAAAATGTAACACTAATCAATAAACAAATGACTACTTTTGGTAAAAGAATTCCATGTTTTTAAAATAAAATTAATTTGAAATTAGAATTCTTAGCCAAACAAAAATTATTTTGATTTGAAATAGCCAGTACTGCAGAACGGCAATTTAATAGGTAAAGACCTATTATAATAACAATGTAAATCCCAAGTATAGATTGTGTCATTGGATTTAGTGATTTCCCTAAGTAAATATAAACGAAAAGTAAGCAATACTATGGCCATTAATATGACACTAAAATCTTTGTTTAGTATTTATATTAAAAAATTACATCTCCAATTTGAAGAATATGGTCTCCGGATCTAAGTCTACCGTCACGATCAGCAACACCACCAGCCAATATGGTCTTTACGATAACGCCGCTTGTTCTAGCACCGATTATACCTAAAAAATTGAATTTCAATGTTAAAACATACTATTGTTATATTTCTCGGGAACAGTCCATTGGTTTGAATGACGGGTACCGTATGTACTTTTCGGTTGAGTAGTTATTGTGTGCAACATAACAAAAGCAATTTCATATTTGCATTTACAATATGTGTTAGAATGTATGACATTTTTTAATTCATTTATATTTTCTTCACATCATTATCCTACTAAACTAGAATTGGGGCTTGATAAATGATAGTTAAAGAAATTTATTTAAAATATTATTTAATATATTCTCTATAGTTATTGTTCATACTAAATTAGACTTTTTAAAGCTTTTAAAATAATAATGAATAAACTTCAAATTCTTATTCATAACTAGATGATATCAGCGACTTCGTCTGCATTGTTTATTACCTTAACAATATGTTTTTTCGACTATAGAAAAAAAAAAAAAAAAACAAACGCTAACATATACTTTGTTTACAAAATTTATTTGTTAACAATGTTATCAATTTCTTCCCCTTTTCTACGCATACGCACCAACCATTTGTCTCACTCCACACATAGTGAACATAGATAGTGCTTATAAACATTACAGTTTCGTAAAACTTCAAGAACTGTATATTAAATGAAGATGTTGTGATAATTGTAGATCAGAACAGAGTAAATCTAAAAAATGTAATTGAAATTTACACAACGGAATACCCTTATAACTTTGTTTATATAGGTATCTTAAATAAGACTTATTAAAAATAGTAACGATTAAATTATATTGAATAAAACTCACCAAATCCAAGCCCAGTACCATCGTTTACTAAATTAATGATCTCGACCTGCGCCCAATCTCCAGCTACAATATTGTATGAAACAGAAGCCAGTGAATCATCATTGCGAGATAGCTCTAACAAGCCGTGACTCTGACAAAAAAGAAATCAATTTATTTTCATATATTGCTAATGTATTTTTAGAATTTGAGACTAAAAACTATATACCTGTTTTGGTGACATGTTTGAATCAATTGAACCGCTATCGAGACCCAAAATGCGCTCATTATCAGAGCCAGAACCAAACTCTAAACTATGAGGTGGTGAAACTTGGGGCACTCTTTGTTCTTCCTCACCTTCATGGCCCCCATATAAATTTCTTGCCTGTAGTGCTAGATCACCTAGAACATTCATATTAATATTGTTATCTCATTATTAATACTACAGGTAAGATAACATACATTTTAATTTGATCTAATGAATAAAACCTTCTTTATACATTAAAAAAAAACTGATTGGGCACTCATATAAAGAATGCAACTTGAGTTTTTGGCGGGATCTCAGTCTATCATGTAGTGGATTTTATATTTTATTCATAATCTTGTGTTATTGGACTCTATATTTTGTAAATTTGGTGGTGTTTTGCGTAATATAGTTAGTTTCTTATGCATAAGTGAAGTGAATGGAAAATAATACCACGGAGCATGAAATTCTGAGATGCCACAAAAACTCCCTGGAAGGTTCTAACAAGGGATCCACCATCTTGTTAGAATATTGACTCACACGACACAATATTTAAGTAATTGCACGACGCTTGTAATATTATTGACTACGTGACAATGGCAGTAATAATCTAAACGATTGATTGCCAAAAATAAAGATAAAAAAAAAAAGAATGCAACTAAAAAATAAAGATTATAAAATTGATTAACAAATCAGTTTGATTGTACTCATATAGAGTGTCAATGTAGATACACAATTTTTTTAAATGTTTATTTAACAAATTATGAGATTCTTACATGATACTATATAGGTAGGTGATGATATTATATTATAAAAAGTATAGATTTTCTATACAGTTTATCATATTCAATATTTTATTGTATTTTTTTTTTAAATTAAAACACTACTTTTGAAAAATCTGAATTTCCATTGCAGTTACTCTTTAGAAACTTATAACTTAACATATGAATGTTGTACAAATTTTATATTTACAATCATACAATCAGAAGTACAAGTGGGCCCAGCAGACATTGTCCTGTCCTAATTATTAAAAAGAAATCCTTGACAAATTATATACCAAAACCTTCCTCGTGAATCACTTCATGTACTGGTGAAAACTGCATGAAAATCTGTTTAGTAGTTTTTGAGTTTACCGCAAAAAGACAGACAGATGCGATAGGAGACTTTGTTTTGTACTATGTAATAATTGTAAGTTGTATGGATGTGATAAAGCATTGTGTGTTTTCAATGTAGTTTATTCCTTCTTGGTATGGTTATTATATTATTTCTCAGACTGTTGACTATTGTATTATCCACATTTGCAAATAAATAAATTATTGCTCCTGTATAGGTGATATAAATAAAATCAAACACTTTGGTAAGGCTAAATTATACCAATTACATAGCTACAAAAAATTTGTTACTAGTACTGAGAAAACCGTGAATTGAATACCAATTATACTTCAAACACTATTAGGTTTATCAATTTTAAGAGATATAAATATTGACATACCAGCTGGAGTAATATCAAAGTCACCAGGTAAAATAGATGGGTGATGTGCCACCTGTGTTGCAAGTAAGCCTACCGAATCATGAAGTGTAGCTATGCTTTTCAAAATGGGGCTGTCCAGAAGATTAATTAACATATTTAAATCATCACTTGCCGCGGCCTAGAAAACAAATAGTATACATAATAAACAAGAAGGTACATTAGCTGTTAATAATAATCTTACTCGGCTGAGTGCCTTAAGCGCTCGCCTTAGTAGTCCAGTGAAGCTGTAAAGACCTTGCTAGGTCAATAGCGTAGTCAGTTCGAGAAAAAAAAAAAAATAATAATCTTACAGGAATATTAAAAAATACTTAATATCATAAAACATTTCATATATTAAAAAAGGTTCTAAGAAAACTGTCAAT
The DNA here is from genome assembly GCA_014332785.1 of Antheraea mylitta. Lineage (NCBI taxonomy): Eukaryota > Metazoa > Arthropoda > Insecta > Lepidoptera > Saturniidae > Antheraea > Antheraea mylitta. The sequence goes on along the minus strand of JACEII010000005.1, from coordinate 5,396,032 downwards.
CTTTTGAATATTAGAAAACACAATAACTCGGTCTTAATACAAAATTAATTATCTTCGTTTTTTAATTACATTTTTTAACTCGGTTCTCTTCGTTTATGACACTATCTGGCACAGACAGAGCACACTCTATATCTACAATCTACATGACATTGGCGGAATTGTGTATTGCTTACACACGGTGCCATAAATTAAAGAAGAAGAAGAAGACACTTCACCAGATATTTTAGATTAGGCCTCCCTCGGTAGTGGCTCAAGTCTAGGTTTGATCCCTCGGCAGGGAACACTTGAGTGCGTTGCTTGCGCTATATAGTGTCATAAAAATTTACATCACTGCTATAACACTACACAATCACCCCCACACATGTGCCCGCTTACACAAGGAAGTGGAAGGGTTTTATTTTTTCCCTTTATCGAAATGAAAAAACTAATCGTCTGATAATAAATATATGGAGGGGTTGTTGAAGCGTGTATGCTTGGTACACATATGCATCTCAACAACTCATACATATATGAATAGCTAGGTTAGCTAAGATAGGTCGCGGTTTTGCATGCAACAGGCAACAGCCAAGCCGAGGTGTGCCGTGCACCCTTGAATTAGTTGCCCAAATAAAATCGGCTGAGTGCCTTAAGGGCTCACCTTAGTAGTTCTGTGAAGCTGTTAAGACCTTGCTAGGTCTATAGCGTAGTCAGTTTGAGAAAAAAAACCCGATATTTTAAAAATAATATTAAGCTAAGATGATCTCTTGGCTATCAAAGGCAGAATCTTCATCTATTAATCTTTATTAATATAATCTTTATAAATATAATAAGTATAAATTTATATTAGATAAGTATAAAGCAAGCAATGTTATTTTCAAAAAAATTTAATGTTTATAGACCACCAGGTATATCCACCAGCTGCATAGGGAACAACACTTGTGATAAAAATTACATGACATTAATAACCGTATGTTTTTATAACTTGAATTGTGTACTTTTTATCGTTTTCTTTAATGTATATGGTCAAGTTGTATATATGAATAAAACAGAGGTATTATTATTTACCATAATATTGTTATAACAATCCAATTCAGTGTAATATTACTTTTTTTGGGCATACCTTTAACTTTGGGTCATCACTTTGATCTACAGCTGTTTTCACGCTTTCCAGCTGTTGTAATGCATTTGAAATATTTACTCCAAGATGCATTCTGGAATTACGAGAATTTGGTAAATTTATACATAAAAAATAAACAATAAATATTTGGCAATAACACGAACTTGAAAAATTGTGATTGTGATGTATTTTGTTTGGAGGAAATAAATGTAGAAAAACCCAGGGATATTGTATACACTAATACATTATATTTTTATTTGTAAATATATGTATGTAGACACATAACCATTGGTAAATGACAGTCGTTCATAGACAGGATAGGACCACAGACTAATAATAATATTCGTCGAATAGGACAGGCGAAGGAATTAATCCATACTGCCAATTCCGAAGTTGTCAATATAATTATGTTGTTCTTGTATATTCTGTAGTGAGTTTTATTCTTGTTCAAGTAAAGGCGTACGCGCCAAAATCTTCTAATCTCTTAAGATAATTTTCAAACCGTTTCTTTTACCAGTTCTGAAGTTGTCCATGTGGATAGTTCTTATGTATTCTTTAGTCTGTTTTCTTCTATATCAAAGTTAATATAAAGGCATAAGCGCCAAATCTTCTATATAATATTTCAGACATCTTTTATCTTCTTAATCGTCCAGTAATCATTAAAAAATCTTCTGATTGTCGTAAATAAGAACGTTATAAAGTGTCGTGCTGTTATTTCAATGTTATAACAAGATGATGGTTCTCTTGTTACAACTTTCCTGGAAATTTTTGTGGCATCGCAGAATTCATGGACCGTGGTATTATTTCTCATTCACTTCACTAATGCACAATGAACTAACCATATAACATAAAACACCTCCTACTTTACACAATATAGAGTCAAGTAACACAAGATTATGAATAAAATATAAAATCTACTACATGACAGACTGTAATCCCACCAAATTTACCGGATCACAGACTATTAGTCGTATAGGTAGACAGGATGTCTCACGAACTCAAAGGTTTTTTTGTGTCTGTTGACTCGGCTAAACTACGCTAACCAAATTCGAAAAATAAGGGGAAAAAAATAAAACCCTGTCACTATATGTCTAATTACCTGCGCGTGTTTGCGAGTGTGTATTCAGATAGTGAGCAATGAGCAGAAACTCTCTTTTGTGTCATAAGTAGCGTGCCCGAGAGTTCCACTCCGGTATATTGAACCTAATCTTGTCACTGCCAAGGGGTGTCACGGTGAATGTAAGGGAGCGAAATTTACTACCAGACTATGTGAGCGTGATCGGTAGTTACACGGGTGCTGGAGCTCATATGCCTTATACTTTATATATATTCAGATATATATTTAGTAGGAGGAGGATCGGAGAAAATATCTCACGGCTATCTTTTATATTGTGGGACGTTGGGTATGGTCGTGTAATTCGCGGCGGATATCACTAGCAGGCTAGGAAATCTCGAAATAACTAGTCGTGCTTTCACTATACAATTTATTTTACGTACACCCAGCTCAACGGAAACTCCAAGACTTTATGGAGATCGATCTTCTGGGGCTCCGGCCACCTCTTGTAAGTAGCTTTTTTGTAAACGACGATATGGTTTAAGATTGTAAACTCGCTAAAGGGGTTGGCGCTCGAGTGCAGCTGATGAAACTCACCCATAGGGGCTCTGAGACAGATTTTCAACTCGAGGGTTGCTAGCAAGCCAGGCGTAGAAAAAGCCAAAACAAGAAAAAGAACAAGAAGAACGTTAATAACGTAACATCTTCTTCTTCTTCTTTTTCTTGCTTTGGCACCGCAGAAGCGTTTGCCAGTGTCAATGTTTCCTTTCAATGGCCGCTACAATACAATCATATTAGAAGCGTCGTATGATTATTTCAATATTTTAACAATATGGTGGATCTCTTGTTAGAACCTTTCAGGGAGTTTTTGTGGCATCTCCGAATTTTATGCTCCGTGGTATTATTTTTCATTCACTTCACTTATGCCCAATAAACTAACGTTATTACGTAAAACACCACCACATTTACAAAATACAGAGTCAAATAACACAAGATTATGAATAAAATAAAAATCCACTACATAACTTTTTTTTTTTTATTAACGTGGGGAAATCCCTAACGGATACGCTACCCTCCCGGGGGAGAGGGTAGGTCGTGTCCGATTAGCACGGACTAAAACCCCACGGCGTACCGTCCGCCGCATGGTAGGAGCAGCCAGGGTTCGAGCATGCTCACTGACCTGATAGCTACATGATAACCTAAAATCCCGCCAAAAAAGGCCGTAATAGTCTATGACGTTAATTATCATAGAATTGGATAGTTTGTGGAATTGGAATAGAGTACACATCTCCGCTAGGAGTAATATTATTCTGTGGTACACATAGAGAGTACAATTCTGTGAAGGAATATACGAATACATATTTACGTATAGAAAAGTTTGTAATTTTGTTTCTCTTCTTATAAACCATAAAATGTCTAATTCATGTGACGATAGTGTTATCGATTTGACTAATTCATTTGTTTTGGCTGATCATAACAATTTAAATGACACTGTAATAGATTTAGTTACTAGTCCAACAGATGATTCCATTGGTAAGCATAATATTTATCGTACGTAATTTTAGTTTTACCTTGAATCACGTTACAATTTTTTAGCCAGAAAATCTATTATTTCAAATTTTTATACATAGTGGTTAGAACTCACAAAAGTTTATAATAATTTAAATTTTTCTGTTGAAAGTAGAAAGTGTATTATTCCTTGCAATTTGTAAGTCTAAATAATCTTTTACAGTATAAAGTACATATTTTTCTGTTTGGATTATCACTTTTAAACATTCTACTTCGATCTAAATATTTATGGTTTTATGTTTAATGTATGAGAATCTATACAGTTTTAGTTTCCGTTAACATAACTTTTTAAGAAAACTTGGATGTTTCAGAAGCTTTGTCGTGAAGTAGAGCATATGAATAATTTTTTATATTTAATATTTACCGATTGTGAGGTTGATTACACTTGTTGTTGTCCTTGACAAAAGAATTTTCTAGATTTCCCATATTTTAAAATGCTTGTTTGTGAATTGGTTAAACTTGTGTCTTCTTCCAGATAGAGTCTTTAATCTAATATAGAGTGATTCGTAATTTGCCACTGATTTCTTGTATTTACAGTTTACATACCTCAGTTATTAAATCAAAATGTTGAGGGGTCAACATCATCAATTACAACTTGTAATACCAGACCTTGTGAAATATTTAATTCAGCATCTGGTACCTCAAGGAAAAGGGTAAAGCGCTCATTAATACCTAGGTATAATAAAGTAAGTTTGATCTGTCACTAAGCTTCATCTATTTCAAATTATTATTTCTCTGCACCAGTGCCCTCACTTGTGTCTTTTATTTTCTCTTCTAAATATCTATTTCTAGAAATGCTCATGATGATCTGTTGATTAATACAAAAGTAACAATCCTCACCAATTTTTTTAATAACCCTTAAGGTAAATACACAGAACACAGATGTAGATATAAATATGCCTTGTATTAAGTTTATTATGTCAAGAGAAGAAAAAAATGACAATTTTATATTTCTATAATAATATCTAATGTTTGTTTTGTATTAATTGCTCGATTGTGTTATGCGCACACTCAAAATTAAGGCTCTATTAAGAGAAATAAAAAAGGTTGATGAGGATTATAAGTTGATGCAGTGCGGTTTTTTTTATGTGGAGAGAAAATCCTCATGAACTGTCAGACCCAAAGGGGCCTGAGTTGAGTCGACCGCTCACTGCATATGGGACACAGCAGTGACGGTGCCTTTTGGCAACTTTTCCTGACTAAAACTTCATGACAACCATGCACTCCTCTATGGGGTTTGTGAACAAGCTCTGCAACAACTTCCGACAGCAGGCGTTTTCACACCGCAACAGACTGAGGCAGCCCGGTTGGGAGACTGCCTCCTCCTTCCCCAAAGCTGCCTAGTAATAAGTTTTAGCGAAATGGATAACATAATCTCACCTGAAATGTGTCAACCTTCAGGGTGATTAGTTTAATGGTGTTCTTGTTTATAGATTTTATTTGTAGATTAATATAAACTGATATATGAATTATTATCATTTCATTGAATTTTAGTTCTACATAGTTTTAAGTGATTTTTCAGTGATTGTTTGGGTATATTATAATTCATACATTAAATTTAAACCTTAAACTATACTGAATGGTACACATCTGTGATAAATGTAACCTTAACAATCTAATCTTTTTCATTTGGTTACTTTCAAATTATTTTGTATGCATTTTTTTACTGGTTTCTACAAAAATTCTTCAGTATACCTGGTTATTAATTCATTTTACCATTTAAATAAGTAAAGGATTTGCATTCTAATAATAATAAAAAAGTGATTACAAAAGGCCATGACATCTTTATAGTACATTTCCTCATTAGGCATAAAACTTTAATCAGCAATCCTTATTATGATTACTTATGCTATAGCAATTTTGCGTATTATTTCTAATTTGCGTATCCCAAAATTTGTAAAATATTTGGAACTTGTTACAGTTCTTTTTTCATGGTTTTGTGTCATGGTTACCATAGAAGTTTTTTTTTAAATAGAACCATCTACAAAACAATATATTACTCTTTTTACATTTTGTTAGGGCTCAGATTAATTTTAAAATAAAGAAGTACAGTATGACACAATTTCTTTTTATTTGATAGGAGTTCATTCAGTACTATCCTGAAGAACAAATTGAACAGCCTATAAATAAGGATCATCTTAATATTCATGATTTTTTTTACATTTTTTTACATAAAGTAAAATTTTTCTTACTTTCATGTAAATAAATTCAACCAAAATTGTTAACCAATACAGACAACAGTTATATATTTTGAATCAAGAATATATGTAAATTTTATCAACAATTATATGACATAATAATATTTTTAAATAAGTACTCTCATATCAATGGACTTTTTAATTTCATATTGCCCTTACAGTTCACATCTTTGAAACTTACATTCTATTTATTGTTTTTGTAAAGGAAATAAATACATGTATTTAATTTAATATTTCTCTACATTTCAGAAATATGAGGAGCAGATAAATATTAACACTAAGAAGACAAGGCCCAAAACATTTGGTGAATGCCCTATATGTTGGGATGAGTTGGGTGTAAAACCTTTAGCCTCAACTAAATGTGGTCATGTATACTGTCTGAAGTGTCTAGAAAATGCTCTTCAAATTGAAAAAAAGTGTCCTTGTTGTAGACGTGCCTTGAAAGGTAGTGCAGCGTATCACCCACTCTATTTAGCTAAGCATTAATATTCATAACATATTATTTAGTTTATTTAATTTTTATTAGAATCGTCTACAATTAATTACATTATTCCCTTTGTCCTATAAGTAGCATTTTGCTGTCCTACCTAGATGAAGTGATATCTGCAACTCATGGCTCTCTTTACTTAACATTGAATCACTGGTTATGTGTAATGCTGATTAGGGTCATGTATATTTTTGAAATTTAAGTTGAAATATGTTCCATGTTAATATACAAACAAACTTTCATAATTATCAGGGAATACTACTGTATATTTAAAAACAATTATATACTGTATATTTTATGCCATATAAAACATTAAGTGACTGTGATAAAAAAAGAAAAAAATAGTGTTTTAAGTTAGTTTATTTACATATATCCTTAGTACCATAGTTAGGTAATTCAGGGTACTGAGGGTGAAGTATGTCGATCTTGTGCATTACCAGCCACCACTATCATAGCGTAATAGAGCATTTTTCTCCAAACCAATAACTTTAAGCATATATTTATTGTTTATTATGATGGATATAACATGATTAATTTATTTATATTGTAGTAAAATAACTAAGTAGTCTAAAATAACACAGTGTAAACTAAAGATTTTTTAAAATTAGAAGTTGATTATTTCTTAAAAGTGTATAATACAATTGCATTTTGGTTAAATTTTTAATTTCACTGTAACTCAAATTGACATATGTTATGCAAATATTTTGTTTTTGATAACCTATGATTTAGACTAAACTACTTCATAAGTTTATACTCAATAAATAAGGTAAATTTTAGTTATACATTGAACTAGGGTTGAATATTTTGATTTTCACAATCCAAACAATATCGGCACTACTGTGTATCCTAACATATTAATCTCTAAGTGGGATAGTGTTCTAATAATAATTAATATTGACGAAAAGTTTATTCAACTTGTTTGTAAATGTAATAAATTCCATGAACAGAGATATAGTCCTCGTCAATCCTTTTGGTTGCTTTTAAAAGTAGAAAGTTCGGCCTTGCATATAATATGGCTAAGGGTGTTAAAGAGTGTATTACAACAAGGATAAAATATTATAGAAATCTAAAATTGGCATTTATTTATATCTAAATTTGTGCTCTGCAGAACTATTTTCAGTAACAGAGCAGTCAAAAAGTTTGGTGACAACATCTAGTAACGGATGGGTCATTAGGTTAATACCCAGTATGCATTAGATCAACCTGTAACATATACCCTTGTAGAACTTGGGCTGAGTATCATAGTAATATATATATATATATATATATATTTAATTTATTAATGAAATGTGAACATTTTAAAGAAGCTTCTAAATAGAGACGAATGTACAATCAACTCAAAACTCAAATATGACTGCTTCTTTTAAGTATATAAAACAGTTTTGACTGGACTAAGATTAAGACTAGATTTCTATTTTAGTAACATTTTCTAGTGATGAATAAAACGAGTTTGTTTGTAGTTGTTCTGATTTCTTTAACTGGGACCTTATATTTTACGATTATTAGTGCGAGAGAACTTTTTTTTATTGTAGCACGGCAAAGTGACTGCACTATGTCTGATGGTAAGCACAGTGCAATCTAAAAACAACGGCGACTGCCGAGAGATACGTCATACTTCGTCAGTCGTCGCTGTCATGCCGGTCTGCGTAAATGCCTCTTTAAGTTATGCTTGAAGGACCCCATATTATAGGAAGGAGGGAACACACTGGTTGGGAGATTGTTCCCGAGCTTCACGGTACGGCAAAGATAGGATGTTGATAGATTTCCGGGCTACGGCGAAATATCTACGTACGTTTTCGCTTTGCTCTCAGTATATGTTATGACTTAAAACAATTATATTTTTACATGTGTCTTCGAGTCTATGATTTCTTCAAACTCAATCGAAATAATATAGCGAATAAAGCATATATTTGACAAGCCCTTACGTGCGATCAAATATTATTGCGAGAAAATCTTTTCATGGGTTTGAATTACCGAAAATGAAGCGACGTACATGCAATCTAGTCTGAAATGCTAAAGTTGTTGCTAAGGATTTACTTACAATCGTCGCCGAACTTTTGGACCAAACATTTTTGAATGCACAGAACGTAATTTTGGGTGTAAGTGAGTATTATATGCATAAACATTGAGATAACTTATCCGAATGAATGCCAATGTTGGATTCCTACAATATTTTAATTTTGTTTTGTATAAAACTATCTTCACAGTGTTACGCTCAAGTTTTGATTTCCGGCTATATTCAGAACGGCCAAAATGATGCTTTGGGATAATGATCACGATATTGCGATGAGTGCGGTCTCGACTTTTATTTATTCCATAATTGATAATATTAAGAATTAAGAACATTACTGTAAAAACCATTATCAAATTATGCAGTGCATAAGTAGTCTGTAACGAATTATTAACCTAGTTTTGACAGCCTTTGTAATCTAGTATGAACTGCACTAAATGTCGTAAATGTTATATTCTATATTAAAGAAAAAAGAAAAGATTTCTTGAGCCAAATTAATTTTATTCTTATGGGACGATATGTCAAAGATAGATATAAGATATTACGTATTGTACTACGTGACATGCTACCACGTTCAGCACAAAAGGTTTATTAAACAAGATGATGTGATATAACAGTTCTGACACGGTATTCATATTAACCAAACAAATAAGAATGTATCATCTAAGCTTTAAATTGATTGGGATTCGAGGTTACTTTGTCTCGAATACATTAGATATATAAATAATTTTAAATTAAATAATTTAAGTTGTCGTTACTTATATTTATTTTAACCTTTTATTATTTGACTGTCTTGAGTTTTAACATTTCGTAAACTAATATAATTTTTAACACTATATTTTTTTATCTGTAAGTAGCTTCAAAGTATGTTTTTGTACATTTATAATTATTACTCTTAAAATTATATTTTGAGATATACGAAAAAAGGGTTGAAAGAGGGATGAAAAGTTGTATGGATTATCGTCATTTTCAGAGCTAAAACCTTGGAAGAAATTTTTAGGCTCTTGACTCGATATAAATAAACATGACATTTAAAGTTTGTTAAAGTCATTCCACGTAGACGAAGTCGCGAGCAGAAGCTAGTATAACTATGTGTGCGTAGCATAAACCGCTAGAAATATCTCTCTCTCTCTTGGAATCCTATGTCCCCAAATTGTCGGGGCAGAGGGCAGACACAATGCTTCTCCATCTGGATCTGTCGATGGCTTGACGCTTCACCTCACTCCAAGTAAGCCCAATCTTCGTGGACTCCGCGAGCACAGATCTTCGCCAAATTTGTCAACCACGTTTCCGCCTGCCCTGGGGATTTCAGTCCAATGCCTGATTAGGGACATAGCCTGTTGTCCCTTCACAAAGTGTGGTCCAGGTCCATTTTCGACGACGCACTTGATGGTCTATGGGATCTTCATGGCACATTTCCATAACTCTGCATTGCCGATTGTCACTGGCCAGAATGCTCTCAAGATATGGCGTAAACTGCGGTTAACGAAGACTTGGGAGCTGGTGTGTGAGATCTACAGTAGCCTTCCATGTTTCACACCCGTACCACGACTGACTTGACGTTCGACTTAAATATTTTCAGTTTGATTCTTCTAGAGAGGTATTTGACTTGCCATATGGGCCTAAGATACGCGAAGGCGCCCTTTGCTTTGGCAATCCGGGATGCAATATCAAGCTCTGATCTTCCAGTTGGTGACACGACACTTTTTTTATATCATAGGAGGCAAACGAACAGATGGGTTACCTGATGTTAGGTGATCACCACCGTCCATAGACACTTGCAACAACCAGGGGAGTCACAAGTGCGTTGCCAGCCTGTGTTTGGGAGGAGGGCGCGGGGTACAGGAAGGGAAGTGGAAGGGGAGGGTACGTGGGTCTCCGGCTCTCTCACTGACCGAACAAAACGCAACAATGCAAGCACTGTTACTTCACGTCGCTTTTCTGTGAGAGGGTGGTGCTTCCCCGGACGAGCCGACCCATTCGTGCTGAAAACAATAGCTTCAGCTTGGCTTTACCACTACGTGAAATTGGAGACTGGTTCCACCACCTCCCCTCCACTTAAAAGTGGGATGTCATTATCAGAAGTATAGTAGAGCATTATCATTTATTTATACGAAAGAAGTGGACGGCCATTAGTAGTATGTTGAATTTACAGGTAGTCGATCAATAGGTAAATAAAAAAATAGTCATGTCATTGTATTATATTTAACATTTACACCCTCAAAATTATAAGATGATAAAATAAAAAATAAAGGAAATCAACATTCATGGCAAAAACTTTGAACGAACGAACGAAGGTAATAACATATCTAAATGATTGTTTTATGTACAATAATAAGACCGATACCTACTAATACAAGAATATGATTTACAACATAAATTTATCATATAATACGTTACATGTATGTATGTTTAAAAGTGTTTCCGTCAAAAATTGTTTTAATTGCGTCGCCAAGGCAGGGTTTAGGTTAATCGGTGCAGTAATAGGGCAGGAAAATCAGTGTTGCCAACGATTGAACTAGCTTTCCACCATATTCAATTTTTAAAATCATCAAATGATTACTATGAAAAAACGACGCTAACATAGTTTCATCCTAACTTCTGAAGGTGCCACTAAACAAATTTTTGAACGCTAAAAATATGCAAAAATGTTGTACTAGTAACGTTTGCTTTCATAGAAACTAAAACGGTATTTCGGCATTTGAGATGAATCACCTCTTCTTAACATGTCCTCTGCCACGTCTGTCTGTTCTCGATAGCTCAAAAACTACTGGAACGGATTTTCATGTGGTTTTGACCAGTAGATAAAGTGATTCGTGAGGAAGGTTCAGATATCATTTGTCAAGGTTTTTTTATTATTTTCTAGTTATCTTAGTTTAAACCATTTTATCAAAAATATATAACCCATAATAAAGTACAAATTTTAAAAAGTTGATAAGCGTTTAAAAGTGATTATTTTTCCTACAATGAAATTTAATAGATTTTCGCGCAGACAATCCATCCCGTCTATTACTATTCGTGGGTATTCACTGCAGAACATCGTTTAATAGTAATCCAATAAACTCTGACGATTTTGATTCAGTGCGTCCTATTTTTTTAAAGTTCATGCATCAATACTCCAAAACCACAAAATACACAAAGGTTTCGTTACTCATCAAGTTAAGTGTTGCCTGCACTTCCAAATCAAGTAAGAATAACTATGGTAACGTGTAAGTGGTTTAGCGATAACCTTATCGCTAATTGAAATTAAATTGCACTGCACTACTATAAAAAAATACTAACCACTAACACTAATAATTCCACACTAACGGCAAGGAGTGGAAACCACCAGATTCAGTGGAAAAACTATTAAGTTGGCAACACTGCTCAAAACAATAGAGCATTGAACCGTGGGCTCTTCTTAATATAATTAAATCTTAATAAAGTAATACAGTTAAAACAGGCATTTATTTTGAAACGTTTTGTATATACTTTGTAGCTCTTGGTCATAATCGATGAGATTCCCGTGTATAATGATGAGGACTAAGATGTTCACACTCCCAAATATGCTGCTGAAACACCCCTACTTGGCACTTGGCAAAATGTTTCGAGTTAATGTCAAGCTTAAAAAGCTTTAGCACCATGCGTTTCAAAATGCATTTTAATCTTATATACCATTTAGAGAATTTACTTTGTTTTCCTTTAAACCAGGCTCTGAGCAGAGCAGTAAAAAATCAGATTAAGTTTGCACGGTTTTCTTTTACAACTTTAATGGACATTCGAAGTGTGTAATTATTACATTAAAAATGATAACCCCATCCCACAAATATTATCTTTCCACAATAATAAATGAATAAGTCAGGTTACCAACAGGCTTTATATGAAAAGACAATAAGTAAAGAATATGTATTAATATTAAATAAGAAGAAATAATGAAAAGAAATACATTCACCCAAATAACTCTATTAATTGAAATGAAACTTCTAATGCGACTTCCAACAAGGTTAAACGTTTAACGCTACCGTGGAGGGGGTATGAAAGCACTGTTGAGTTAAACGTTCAACGCTAGAATCAATACGATTTCACTAAAAATCAATTTCTACCTCTTCCTATTTTCATTTCTATATTACGGAGTTTCACTTCCGCGCGGAGGGATTCCACGCACTATTTTTACATATAATTTTCTAATAATACGAATAGAAACTGTTCTAATAATTATGATCCAATGAACCCCCCAAAAATAGGCATAAGTATTAGAATGAATACGCATATTGTATTTGGTTGAGCCGAAGAAATAGTGAATGCTTCTTAAACAATCTTGTTGATTGGCATATAATCATAATATCTATGTGTGAATAGAATACTATAACAGAGTAATCAATGGATAAATAGTAAATTAAAGGAAATAAGTTTGAATATTTAAGAAAAAAATATTGTATTAATATACAACATAGCTTAAGAACTATCATTGTATTGGATGATAAATAAAGTAAATTAGATAAGAAATCTTACATATTGATATATATATAGATGCGAAATATAATAACGGCTGTGTTCTATAGAGAACATTAGGTATGTACCTACTATAAATTGTATTCTTTATGGTTGTGTGTTCACCTTATTTGTTGTGTTTTTCATTAAAAATGCCATACCGTGGACCCTAAAATGCTTCTCCAAGTCTTCTGAATTTTCGAATTGCTCTCTGCAAATTGTACATTGATTTTCGGATACTGGCTCATTGATTTCTTCGTTTTGTTTCATCTTTGAGAGTGCGTTCTCATTATAACATTGTTTCGTACTAATGTAATTTTCGACATCGGTTATCTTGTGTTCCAATAATAAATGTGTAGAAAATGAGGGCTTCACAACAAAACTTTGACCACATTCCATACACTGATAAGCCATACATGGATCTCTATGTGTAATGAGGTGCTTCTCCAATGAATATTTATTATCACATTTATGACCGCATTTATTACAAGTTTCTTCATTATCTATATTACGAGTAGACGGTATACGCTGAACGTTATCTATTATTTCTAATTCACTACTTCTTTGACGGATTTTAGTGTTTTTGCAATTTTTCTTAGACTCAGCTAAATTTCGTTTATCTCTTTTCATCTTATCGTTTAAATATTTTCCTATATCCAGTCTTGTGAGTTTTACCTTAATGTCTAAGCAACGGTACTTCTTATGATAAGTGGCAAAATGTTTTTTTATATCTTCCCAGTCTTGGGAAATCTCATTTTTGCACATGTAACAGATCAAATGTGAACTTCCTTTATACAATTCCTCAGATTCTATTTTAGATTGTAAACGCGCAGAGCACTTATAAGGGCAAATATTTGGGAGAACAGATATTTCACCGTAAGTGCATTTGTATATGAAACTTCTTTGGCATTGATCACATTGTTTCACTACGCGGTATATACTTTGTTTACTTTGTGTACTTTCCTCTTTAAAATCATTCATGACTGACGATAATAATTCATTAGTTTTGACGTCAGTATCCTTGTGTTTTTTCATATGATGAGATAATAAATCACGAACGTTCTTATAAACAGCACCGCATATCCAGCACGGGTATATGGTACTATTGAGATGACTCTTTAAAAAATGCTGGTTCATGTGATTTTGAATTACTAAACGTCCTGGACACAATTCGCATTGGTAAAATAGAAGCGCCTTTGTATCGTGTTTGTGAGTTTTTAAATGTTTCATCATCGTTTCTTCATTAAAACAAGCGACTATACATAATTGACATTTGAAAACTTTTTTTAGGTGGTTTTGTTTCATATGTTCTTTTAAGTCATTCGGATGCAAAATGTGGCACTTGTTGCTTATCGGGCATTTTAATCTAGCAGTCGCTCTCATCATTTTGAATCCGTCACAATCATGATTATATGGGTATTGAACGTTTTTATTAGGTAACTGAATACCACATTCAGGACAATAATATGAGGGATATTTGAGATGAAGACGCACATGTGTTTTTAGACCACATTCTGTGGGTAAAGTAAACAGGCAAACAGGACATGTATAGACTTGATTTGTGAACTTCATGAAATGTTTCTTCCGGTCTTTATGTGGAGATCCTTCAGAGGTAATATCTTTTTTACATTCATGGCATACGATTACTGTTACTGGTTTATGGGGAGTTTCGATTTGAGGTGTCTGCTTGGGTTTCTTTGAAACCGATTGTGGAGTTAACTTGAAATGTCTCAAGGATAAGGGTTCTATATTTAAATCGGTAACGTTTATGGTAGCAGTTTTGAAAGAATGAGATCGTATATGGCTTAGTAAATTACATCTGTTGTAGAATATTTTTTTCTCTCCACAATGCCGACACATGTAGGTTATCTCAACGGATTTGCGGTTTACATGATATTCATAACTGGATTCAAAGATGTACCTGAAATCGATGTTTATAAATTACATACATTTACAATTACAGTCATACTTTAAAACTATGTCGTTAAATACATTTTAGGCCTAGTTTATTTCTATTTAAGTTATTACAATATCATAGGTTAAATGATATAGACTAGAAACGGATGTATTATTTTTATATAACATAACGAAAATACATCAGATATACATAAACTGGTTTGTCTAAAATTTTTTCCCATACTGAAGAAAATCGCAAAAATAACTCTTAAATCAAAAACAGGTGGCGTAAAAAATCTCTTCCGCCTTTTAAATATATTCATATGGAACATATTACATAAACGAATTTATTTGTTTATATTTTAAAATAGATTTATAATTACATTACTTCAATATATAGAAATCATTGATTAAAACTGATTGACATCTTTGTCGCCTTAATATTTAGAAGGTCGGATGACAGTTAATGTAATCTTTAAAAAAAATGTTGTGTAAAGCAAGACTTGCGTATGGAGCCTACCACGAGAATAAGCCGCGCGACAATATTCTATTTCATTGCCAAGGGCATTTACAATTAGTTTCTAGGTCCGCGTTGGGCGGTCAATCCGACTCTTAAAATTTATACTTTAACCTTTCTAAATATATATGCTACACAATGGAAAAAATCTCTGACTGGCAGTTCCAGATATAGCGCATTCAAACAGTATAGTGAGCTTTATTATAGATCATATAAACAATAAATTCCAAACATTTTTCTATAATCGTAATGAAAAGATATTCATTTATATATTAATAACAAAAACGTTCCGTCAATCGATGTAAAAAAATCGTATTTCCCTATAAATTAATATTTGTAATGTATCTCTCTTAGCCTCTCTACAGCCGAATTATATTTTAATTTAGTACATCCCTAGTTACTGTTTATATCGGTAAAGAATAATAACGCCACTTTAAAAACATAACGTTACTAGTATAGCTTAAATTAATGTTAGTTCAAGAGACATTTCCGTATCCTCAAATCGAGACGGGGATGTGTGGCGCGTAATCTATAACCGCCCCACGCATTATACGCGCTGCTGTGTGTGATTGACATTTATTCAACTCATGACTCTACCGCACTATAATTTGTTAGCAATCTAATTATTTGTAAATCTATTCTAACGTATGAAATAGACTTATCGACCATTATATTGTTTTATATCATAGGAGGCAAACGAACAGGTGGGTCACTTGATGGTAAGTGATCAACACCATCCATAAACACTAGCAACAACAGGGGAGTCGCAAAGGCGTTGCCAGACTGTGTTGGAGAAGTGTGGAAGTGTGGGGCAGGAAGGCAAAAGGAAAGGGGGAAGGTGAGAAGAGGTGGTTCTCTGGCGCTCTCACTGACCGAACGAAACATGACAATGCAAGCACTGCACTTCACGTCGGTTTTCTGCGAGAGGGTGGTACTAACCCGGGCGAATCGACCCATTCATGCTGAAACTAGTAATAGGCTCTACCACTACAACGATTACATTATTTGTACATCTTTCGACATCAAAATGAAACTTAAAAATGAATAAATTATCATCGAATATTGATTACCGCTTGTAAAAATACATTTATAACAAAGCCATTTTTGACAGTATATTTAAGGCTCGATAACAAAACTTGTTCATAACATCAAAATTACGGGTAAACAGTAAGTATATTTAAGTGTAAAATAAGTAAGCATATATATAAAAATCTCGTGTCGTTTGTTATATGATTTTTTTGTATGTACATTTGGTAGGTATAAAAGTAGGTCGTAAAGTATATTTCATAAGGTTACGAGGTGATTAGAGTGTTCACATTCAGAACAAAATCTATTTGTTTGACAAACTTTTTTGTTTTGTATTTTTTTTTTTTGGTACCAAAAGATACCTATAACCGCAAATTTTCATCCTCCTAACTCCACCCTCCCATTTTTTAAATTCGATTTTAGTATTTTTTATGAACAATATGAATATAATTTAAATGTCGATTACGATCGCACTAACGCTCTAATGCTGCTAACGGGTTCTAGGCTTATTTAAGAAAAAATTTCGCATACCAACTGGGTGTATGTTTGAGTGAGTCCCTTACTAGTTTAGGTCTACAATTAGAAATAATAGGTTTCACAGTAATCGGGTTCTAGGTTTTTTTTTAGATTTTCGCATTTGGAAATACAAGGTAGTATCTGATTTGGCGCAGACGATGTTGCGGGGGTCAGCCAGTAACGTTATCTTTGTTTTAACCATATTTTCAAAAGGGATATTAAACTTTTACTGGTATTCCAAACCATATTCCAAAGTACTATTTCACTAAAGATAAAAGATTTTTATGTCTAATTACCACCAATTTTTACTGACTAATACACCAATTAGTGTGTCAACTTTTTTGTATGTTTTTAGAATCATTTTTATGAAATTTATGATTTTTTTCTAATATTATCAATATTAATGTAAGTATGTTTGTTTATTTCTTACGCTTTCACGCCTTAACTACAAACTACCCATCACGAAATTTTCCATACAAGTTGTCAGGGGTATAGAAAAGGACATGGTACAGGTACAGGAAAAAAAAGTATTTTTTCCATGGTACAAGTTAAATCTACGCTAATGCGAGTGAAGCCGCGGGTAAGCTCTTAGTGTGACTAGCTAGTTAGCAACAATGATAATTTGAAGTTCCCATGTCCTAGTGGATATTGTAGGCAAAGTTAGATTTTATTGAGAGAGACACAAGTTTCTAATATTTTATGTAGCTATAGTTCAATATTTCATATAGTTACATAAAAAGTATGAATTAATTCTATACTTCTTAATTAATCAAAAATGTATTTTAAACAATATTTTTCTAACTTACTTGTCTCCACAATCAGTACAGGAGAATAATTTCTGCCCACTTCCTACCGGTACATGATTTGGTATAGCCTTCATGAAAAGCAAATTTTTTATACTGAGTTTATCATTAAGATTTTCCATGGCCATTTCTTATTACTGATGTGGAATGTAATCTGAAAAATACAATATTTTCAATCAGTTATCAATCTTAAAGGTGTGCTGGTTGTCGAAGAAACCTTTCATACTTATTCATCTACAGTATATTGTTGTATAATGATTCATTTCCCTATCTATTGTTTTTAATTATCATTAGGTGTTATTGAGCTTGCATATAATAAAAATACATAAATTAGCCTAATGAGTACATATATATGTTCATACAAATTGTAAATACTGTCCAATACTGACACCGTTCATTTAGTTAATGTAAAACTATTATATATAGTTATAATACTGAATGCTAACAATTACTATTTTCTAAAATATCTGCATTATTGGATTTCATATGAATCTGAATAGATTCATTCGACTGATGGTAAAAGAACAGAAGTGGTTACAATAGTGGTTTACAGATTGTATTCACAGTAATTGATCAATTACAATTTAGGCGTTTTAGAATAAAAGGATCTTTTATACCTTATAATTAAATAGATATGTGATTTGTAAGCAATATTTACTTGGCTATGAGTATTATTTGTATTCGTGTATGTGTTTCTTTTGTTTAATAAAGAAATTAGATTACGTATAGCGATACAGACCTGAATGTTATACATTAAACATATACATATAACAGTATAAAGTCAAGGTTCCGTAAAGGATAGCAATAAATATAGCGATTATTGAATTGTTATTCATTGGCACTCAGTTATATTATTTAATATCGATTTACATTGAGATATTTCGCTGGAATATAATAGACTTTACCTTTTATTATTGGTCTTTAATTTTCCTGCAACAATTATTAATTGTCTACGATATATATCATTTCACTTTTTTGACGTACCAAGAGGGCGCTTGCGGGGAAATATTATGGTATCGCCATTACAAAAAAAATGATATGTTACCAGTTATCAAAATGTCATATACGCACGAAAGCCCAAACTTTTGGTAAACTAAAAATAATGGCCACAATTCTTCTGAAATAATATAGAGTACCTTTGTATGAAGCTTTTATGCAGATATACGCAAAGTAATCCGCTTACCAAATATTATATTGTCATATTTTAGTATTGCCATATGTTATATATTACTGCTGTAAAATAACAACGTCTAATGGTTCAACCATATGATACAGATTCTTCAATTAAATGTTCTTATATATGTAGTATTTTTGCATGAATTTTTTTAATGGCAATATTATTAAATTGAGTTTATTAATGTTTTTAATCTTGTCGTCTATATATTAACAAAACAGAATGAATATTATGGGATATATATTCATACTATGGTGCTATTTAATTAAATAATTGTTTTCAATATACTTGTGAAGTGACACCCCACCCAAACGTGCCAGCGCTCTTATCAATAACTATAATAGAAAGTTGTTTCCTAGCACAGGTGGCGCGCGAGTAGTTTCTCAAACTTGTATTTTTTCCTTCCTTATTCTTCATTTGTAACTGTATTACAAATAACAAAGTCATGTTGATTTTTAACATATTAAGCAATTAAAGACTAACATAAATTGTATAAAGTTAGTATTCAGTAACTGCTTTTAAAGTTTGTGTAAAATTTGGTTCTGTCTATTGCCCTTAAATCTGTTATTATTATCTAAGAATTAACTTTATGCCGAATTTTTGTAATTAATTACTTATAAATGAACAATAATTATTTGTTGATCCCCTTATGTCCCAGAATGATATAACTAGAAGCATGTGATAAGTGATGGTAAATTCATACAGCATAAAGAGATATAAAAATATTTTATTTACTTAAAAAAATATAAAATGATACATAGGTACAAATCTTTGGTAAGAAATAACGAATGGCACTTATATTATAGAAATATATAAAAGGCCCACTTCACATGGTCATATTTTCCCAAACACAGAGTTAACTTTTGTCACATCTGACCAGTGGGGTCAACAACAATAAGACTAAATTTTATAAAAAAAGGTTCACAAGTATTGTAGCTGGAACATATTGGTAGTTGTTCAGAGAAATATGTTCTTCATAGCTGAATAGACCTAATATATGTTATTAATAATAGAAGTTAGACAAATATTAGTATTTTATTACAAATATCTGAACACATCCCAGTAAGATGGCTTGTTATTCCCCACTATCTTTTAGATGTAATATGTATACTATCATTATAGTATAGTAGTTTTGTTATTACATCATCCATGACAAAGGTATTACATTGAATATATTGGATATTCCTGAAATAGCTTATATGGAATTAGAGTTAATACTATTATCATTTTCTCCATGAAACATTTGAAGTAACATTTTTTCATAATTATCACGCTTGTAATAATATACAATATCAGATCTATCAATAAATGCTTTAGCATCTACAAGTTTACTGTAGATTTTTTTATTTTCTAACATTTCTTCATCATCAGGTATCAAAACAAGATAACTCGACAGAGCCTTTGCAGCATCTTCATATTTATTAAGATTATAGTAAGAGATTTGTAAATAATTGAGTATATCAGCCACGAATTCAATTCCTGAATTATACTTCATCATTTTAAGTTTGTCCTGACACAGTTGACGGCAGTGCAATACTGATGCCATAATATTTGATGTAGTAATAAGAAATTCTGGACTCTGTTCTTGTTCTGGTTGTTGTTCACACTCCATTCGACAACTGTTTTCGGATGAAAAGTAATCTTTCAGCACTTCTTCCATATGTATAATTGTGTCAACCCAATTATTTTTCTTATAAGCTTGTATTCCTAGATTGTATTGCATCATATAAATTTCACTGAGCAGGTCAACTACTTCATTGGCATCTACTTCAGGTTGGTTAATGTAATACTTTAAGTTGTGTCTCATTGTTTCATCATTCGGATGGCCTACAAGGTAAGTGTATGTAGCACATGCAGCTTTAGGAAGTGCGTTCATCTGGAAGTAACACATATGCAAATATTCATATGGTTTTCTTGCCTGCATGTTGTGAATTATAAACTCATCTAAATGTTTATGTGAATGAGCATCTTCAAATGATTTTTCCCGACATTCGTTTAGGCAGTTTCTTTTGTTAAAAAATACCTCGTAAACAGCGAGATCTTCAATATTTTCTTTTATCTTAGGAACGTAATTCTTTGTATTACATTTCAATCTACAATTCAGTATTATCCCTCTGTAAACTTTGTATAAAACCAGTGATTCTTCAAATTGACTGATACATTCTGACCATCTTTCGTCTGCATAAGCCTTTATTCCCTTATTATAAGTTTTCTCAATTAATGATAACTTGAGGCAATCACTAACCAATAATGCAGAACAAAAATAACAGAGTTGGAAAACAAACGATAAATTCATTTTTCTGCACTTTCAGTAAGAGTTTACACAAACGGCGAATTTTGTATACGTAATAACGCAATAATCACTATTATATTAAGTAGACAGGGTTATCATAATGTGTGTCCGTATTACATGACCTCATTTTTTGTCGTATAAACAAATTGTAGATGTAGATATAAGTATTAGGTATCGTCATGTGTTCATTTCATTTAAAATTAAAAATATTGTTCTACAAACAGTGTTGCCAATGTCTAAACGCTGTTTTTACTAAATTCAAGTTATAAAATAACTACAGTCGGCGTCAACATTTTTGGCCACTTTGAATAAAGCTTTAAATTAAACCTTGTGTATAAATCAGCTGAGAGTTTAATACAATACAGAGTCAAAACATTGTTATAGTAATTTAAAATTTTACTAGTTAATATTTTATTAATCCTTAAGCTGTTTCGGTATTATACGTAAAAAGTAATACGTTTTTAACTATTTATAATTCAAGTTTAATCATTCTAGTACGTAAGAAGGATTGTGGCAATATAACGACTATGTTGCTACTTTCACAAGGTTTTGTATATGAAATGAAGTTATGATTCCTTTTGTGTAGTTTTGTAAACGATTTGACGGCTAATTTATGAAAACCTGAGAATTAGAATTGACCAGAGTTACGTATTCAATATTTGCTTAAGATTAGGGGCCAAAATAAATATTCTAGAGTAATCAAATAAAAGTAAAAATTAGAAATGAACATTAGTAGCTGAGCAATAAAGTTACAGGCAAAGCTTAAATAATAACTATTCATCAAATTATGTCTTTGTCATTTATAATTAGCTTCAGTCACAGACTACTAAGAGGATACTACGTATGCTCCAGAAAAGATTTGATTGCCACTTACCTGGTCGGTGAGTTTTAGGTGAAAACGTACTGTAATTGAATGATCTGTCACGGTAATTGTGTCTATACGTAGATACTGTGTTATGTGTGTCGCTCCAACACATTAGTATTAAATAAATATTTTTTAATAAACAAAACAATCATTACTTAGACAACTTCAGTAATGCTTACACAGTGAAAGTAAATAATTCTGAAATGAAATAGAAATATATTTAGAAATTTGTAAGCGGCATAGTGATGCCCTTTACACCAAGTAAATAAGAATTATATTGAACCAGTAAAAAAAAAACAGACTCAAAAGCAATTTTTCTCTACTAAAACAAGGCTCGAAACTACCAACTTTTGGGAAAATCTACTAAGTTTGGTAACACTTGCCACAAATAATCTGTGCCAGACTTTTTTTTCTTTTTTTTTGAATAGGTAGTTTATGTATGTTGTACGTATCGACGGTAGATAAAGATGTGGATTACCGTCTCCAATATTATCATATATCATCATATCTAACAGTCGTTGAAAAATGGTCTAGTTCTAAGCACTAAATAGCAGTTCCAAAACTCTCCAAAATGGCGCTATCACAGGCAAAGGTCCAAAGGCAAATAATCCAAAATATTTTTATAAATATATTACCTAAAATAACTGCTATAAGAATAGGTAAAGAACGACAGAGTTTTTATCAACTTTAATAATTTGTTTAATAATTTTTAAGTGTTTACTTTTATAAAACTTTTTAAAATAGATAATTGAACAATAATTAACCCTATTGCTACTGAAGCCCCATGCTAATTTACCGCATTTTGACGGACACTTTTTCATACACAGAATTGGTTCTCCTTACCTTTACACTTCATAATTGCATGATATGTTATCATTGATAAGTAATAAAAAATGCTTTCAACCAACCTTGCCAATTTACAAACGAGTAGTGTAAAATTTTGAAAACACACTGTTGGCTTTAAACGTTTACGAAATGAATTCATATAAAAACAGCTCACGCTTTAATAAAAAGTTTTCAACATCAATCATCAATTTCATTAGATATATTCCATGGACAGAGAAACAAAATCGAAAAGCAATTTAAATCTGTCACACGATATTCTATAAAGTAAGTATGTAAAAATGTAAATATGATATTCGGTTCTTTTTTATATATTATAGAAGGCAAACGAACAGGTGGGTCGCCTGATTTTAAGTGATTATTGCCGTCCATAGACATTTGCATCACCAGGGGAGTCACATGCGCGTTGCCAGCCAGTGTTGGAGAGAGGAAAAGCAGTGAGGAGGGGAGGGAGAGGAGAGAGGTGGAAGTGGGCCTCCGGCGCTCTCATTGACCGAACGAAATGCAACAATACAAGCACTGTTGCTTCACGGCGGTTTTCTGTGAGAGGGTGTTACTGCCCAAGGCGAGCCGACCCATTCATGCTGAACCAGTAATAGCTTCAGCGTGGCTCTTCTACTACAAATGTTCTTCAGTGTACATGTATTTATTATGATCAAAATATTCTCAATACCCAGTTTGAGCATTTCGAAAATGAAAGGCTTTCTTTTTCATTACTGACAATCCACTAGTTATCTTCAAAGGCTATTTATTATTGCCATTTTTCAAACGAAAGAACAAGTAAAATTCTATTTCTTTTTTTTCATATTATGTAATTTTGGTATATATGAGCACAAAAGGCTTATTTTATTTTAAATCGCCAGAACGAAATAAGAAAATATTTTTGTTAATTGTTTTTGCGTTTCTCTAAATATGTTCATAAGCATGATTTCACTTACTTTTTATACCGATATGATTTTTTTGTATAAAATGTCAATTGTATTTATAAGGCCCTAATAATACTTTCCCAGTAGCTACGCACATATACATATAATAAACTAAATACTGGTTCTTTTATTATATGATTGAATATTTTTGAATTTATTGTTAAAAACAATAATTTGATGTCAGTCGCCGTACATGTTTTACCAGGTTTTATTATTAGTGTTTTTTGTCACCAAAGTTTATGTACAAACCTTCTCAGAATCGCAACTTTTTTTTTAAAATAAGAAATAATTAAAATAAATTTCAGATTCAATCATTCGACATGTATAGTAATACAGTTTTAATTGGAAATTGGAGTGAAGAAAGATTACTAAATGAGGTAGTTACTTACTTAATTTATTCATATCTAGACATTTACATTGTGTCCACATTAGCCTGGTGTCTTTACTTATTGATACAGCTTCCGTATGGGCGCTGAAATTCAACTGGACTTCATATACAAGTTCAGTACAAACCTAAAACGAATTCTAAAACCTAAATGAGGGAGGGGTCTATAGTTCTAAAATCAAGTTTATAATTATTATCGCGTCACAATATGATTGTGTTGGACATTAAATACAATAGAAATTTTACAACTGGAAGAACAAAGAAATTGTATTTCGCAGTATGTTTTAATATTTGTTGGCATGTGGAGTAAGAATATTGCAACTATTCTCTTGCATTTAGCAACGCCCGCAACTGGCTACGTCGCCCCGGACAAAAAGACAAATTACAGCTACATATTTTATACTTTAATTATATTAAACAATGCTATTTAAATTTTAAGCGAGGATGAATTTAGAAGCGGGAAGGTTAATTAAGTTATATCTGTACTTAAATGCACAAATTGGTAACCCTATAAACTTTTAAATGCTTAATAACCAAAATTTTGGTGTAGTACAAATGTAGGTGGTAGAGCCACGCTGAAGGTATAACTGGTTTCAGCTTGCATGGGTTGGCTCGCTCGGGGTAATAGCACCCTCTCACAGAAAACCGACGTGAGGTAACAGTGCTTGCACTGTTGCGTTTCGTTCGGTCAGTGAAAGCGCCGGAGGCCCACTTCCTCTCTCCCCTCTCTCTCCCCTCCTCACTCCTTTCCTCATTCCCAACGCAGGCTGGTAACGTACTTGCGACTCCCCTGGTGTTGCTAGTGTCTATGGACTGCGATGATCACACTTAACAAGTTACCCGCCTGTTCGTTTGCCTCCTATAATATAAAAAAACTTATCTTTACTGAGAAACATATTATTAATTTATGTGTAATTAATCTCATTAACCTTCTATTACAAGATATACTAGTATTTTTATGGTTATCGTTGTGTATTATTAACAATGAATCAATCTCAAAGACTAAATAGCACATTCTTTACTTGTCTGGGTCGTGTGTCCCACATAAATAAATCCTCGACTTGCCCTTGCACTCTATTACATTCTCAATGTAATGTACTTCAACGATTTCATTTATTAACTAATCATGTAACTATAGTTTCGTACGCTTTCGTATATTATTAAAGATGTATACAATATTTTCAGTACGAATTTATGTTGTTCCTACGTAAACGCGATAGAAGAGAACTACTACTGCAGAGATCGAGAACCTTGTTTAGTAACTTACTCAAAGAGGTAACGACTGTTTGGATACTTTTACCGACTTTTTCTGAGTTGCGATCCGTCAGCCGCGCTGGACGCACGCATTTGCGCGCCAGATGGTTATTTCGACAACGCAGTACTTTCGAGTGAGTCATCACTCGACACTATTGTATTTTGGAACTGCGATTACTTCCAAGAAACGCACCTGTGTGTCTACCTTGTTCTATTGCTCTTTTGAAATTCGATTAGTTCCGTGAAACGCAGCTGTGCGAAGTATAAATCTTTCTTTATAGTTTTGTGCTACTTTTAGTCCGGACTCCGGAGTCCGTTAAATTCTAAAGACACGCCCCCCTGCCCCTCTGGCAGGGAGGTTTTTAATGTCTTCCCCTGCCCCGCTCCCCTCCTCAGGCCCGGGTATGGCCTCTCATAGTGAGATTCGGCTTTTAGAAGCTGAACTCGCTAGGTTTCGTGGATTCATCAGAAGCAACTGTCCCTCTGTAATAGAGAACTATGACGCGTTTACGAAGAAGTATCGCGCCGAGCACTCTTTCGCGATGCCCGCTCCCTCGGTCCTAGTTAGTGTCGAGGAATCAAACGACTTCGAGCTGACGAATCGTCACTCCTCTAGTGACGATACGTCCGGCTCTGACTCCGACATGGAGCAGGGTCCCCCCGCTGACGACGGCTTCACCGAAGTCACGCGGCGTCGAAAACTGCGCAATAAACGCCAAAATCCTTCCTCGTCCGAGAATGAAGGCGCTAAGCCTTCTAAACTCGAACACGTCGACGGCGCGAAAGTGCCAACGGCGACTCCCGCACCCCCTAGACCAGTCTCGCCCAAAGCTGCGACTCCCGCAGTCACGGGTAAGAAGCCCCGCCCTCCACCTCCTGTCACGATCCAGGACACAGCGTCCTGGGTCGA
Source organism: Antheraea mylitta (assembly GCA_014332785.1). Classification (NCBI taxonomy): domain Eukaryota; kingdom Metazoa; phylum Arthropoda; class Insecta; order Lepidoptera; family Saturniidae; genus Antheraea; species Antheraea mylitta. The sequence goes on along the minus strand of JACEII010000005.1, from coordinate 5,369,739 downwards.
AATCTCTAGTCTGCTGCAAGCAGCAGACATTCCTTTCACCTCTGCCATGAGTACCCTCGTGGGTATTCAGGTAAAGGTAGCTACCCCTACTATTCACCGCAAACTTACGCGTTTCCTGCGCGATAATAAGTTTGCTTTTTTCACCTATGCACTCGAAGAAGAGCGTATGCTGCGTATTGTCATCTGCAGAGTTCCTTCGGAAATCCCAGTCGATGATATACACGAAGACCTCAGGGAACAGAAGTTCCCTGTCAAAAAGGTGCACCGTATGCGCTCCCCGCGTACTAGAATGCCCTACGATAGGGTGTTGGTCATTCTCGACCGCACCGTGGAGGGTAAGAAAATATTTAATCTCTCGACCCTCTGTGGCCTCTCCGGCGTCACCGAAGGGCCGCCGCGCAAAACGTCCGTACCCTCGCAGTGTCACAACTGCTAGGTGTACGGACACTCCGCACTTAATTGTTACCTGAAACACAGGTGCGTTAAGTGTCTTGGCGACCACTCCACTAAGGAGTGTCCTCGCACGAAAGACTCGCCCGATCCTCCGAGTTGTGTCTTGTGCCGCGGCGTGGGCCATACCGTGAATTATCGCGGGTGTCCCCGCGCCCCTCGTATAAAACAGCCCCGCAACGCTAGGCAGGTCTCGCCGTCTAAGGCGCCTGCGGCGTCAACCCGACCCAGTCTCTCAAGTCTAGAGAGGCCTTCCCTAACTTGCCGAGCACATGTCGTGTACTGGTAGCGCCCGCACGCGCGCCTAACGCGCGCCTAACGCGCCCCTCCGCCCCGCCCGGGCCTCTCAGGCCCCATGGGCCCCCAAGATCGCGCCCCAGCCTGCTTCTCGTCCTCAGGCGGCTAAGCCTTCACAGGCCGACCCCGCCATCTCCTTCAAATTATCTGGTATCAACTGGTCAGCCCAGCTCTTAGTCTTTTACGAGATCTCCGCGTACGAAGAAGTAGCAAACGATCCAAAACAGGGCCCTATTCGTGCGATCACGAAGTTTCCCGCCATCGTGGCTACCATTCAAAGGCTCGCGCCCGCCACCGTCTCGAAATAATAATAATTTTTCTCAATATAAGATAGAGTAAACTCGCGTGTTTATATCTATTCTCCCCTAAAATCGATAAACAATGTCGTTATTTTTATTTTTAGATACCGGCGCCGGCGCCGTTCGTTTAATCTGTAAATTCGATCTTTTCAATTCACGTGGCCGGCCATGTCGCGGACCCCTCCCTCGTGCGTCACGAGGCAGGGCCCTCACGTTTTACTCCCGCACATACGTCGCGTCATCTCTGCAGCATCTTTGCTCGAGATTACTCGGGTTATCACAAAGATGTTGCTATCGCGATACAGTACAAACCACACCGATTATACACACACACAGATATTCAGACATGCACCTTTACACAAACTGGTGGAAGGGTTTACTTTTTTTCCCTTATTCGAACTGAATCGAGTAGTTTAGTTTGTTTCTTTCCGATTTACATGTTGTGTTTTTGAATCATGCAATTTTAATTGTATGATTCAAAAATAAACACATGTATAGCTTAGCATAGTTTAGCTAGGTCAGATCGGGTTATTTCCGGTAACAACCCAAGCCGAGGTGTGCCGTACACCCTTGAGCATGTTACTTAAACCAAATCGGCTGAGTGCCTTAAGCGTTCGCCTTAGTAGTCCGGTGAAGCTGTGAAGGCCTAGTATGGTCAATAGCGTAGTCAGTTCGAGAAAAAAAAAACGACTTTTTCTATAATGTAATGGAATGCAGTCATTGCTTGCATTCTTACTATTATCATGTGTTAAATCGTTCACTTCACTTTTCATCAATATGTTTACCTTGATTGACAATTTAGGAATTTTTGATGTGAGACATCCATAAGCGCGAGTAAGCCTGATTGTTGGCGTGGCGACGACGCGACGATGGTATGCGCAAGCAACTGTGCGTAATCTCTCTTACTGCGCTGAGCTCGCATGTCTATCGTGTAATTTGTGACTTTGAGATTCGTTCCATTCGAACAATTTCGATGTTTTACATCTGTCAAACGTCCCGTGACGGCTCAATTTTCTTTGACTGTCTTTCATTTATGGAATAATAATATATACTAATATTATACAGAGGTAAAGTTTATGAGATTGTCACGTTGTAGGGGGTAATCTTAAGAACTACTGGTCCGATTTGAAAAATTATTTCAGTGTTCTATAGTTCATTTATCGAACATGGTTATAGGCTATATATCATCACGCTAAGACCAATAGGAGCGGAGCACTAATGAAAAATATTTAAAAATCGGGGTTATTTTCCTCTTGAGAGCTTCCGCAGCGTGTTACCGTCAGACCAAAGTAACTATTCCACGCGAACGAAGTTGCAGGCAGAGGCTAGTAATCAATAAAATTGTAAAGTTTTTTAGTTTATAGCGATACTGAATTGTTTAATTTAACTTTAACGTAATTTAAAGACATTATTAAAACTGTTGTTTCAGAGGCCTTTATCGATCAGCGGAACATTCGTATTATATGGATACAATGTACAAGTTGTGGCTTCCGATATGCCAGGTTATTATTTTTTATTTAGACTACGCGCGTATATCTCCAAATATAAAACGGTTACGTCTTGTGCATTAAACATTAAGAAAAAAAAACACTGTTCCCGACGGATAGGTTAAATCAACATTAATGCGAGCAAAGCCACGGGTAAAAGCTAGTATACATGTAACTGATTAATAGTAATAACTAATAATTATAGAGACATTTAGAGAATAATAAAAATTATTACTCTTTTATTAATAACAACAATCATAAAATCGATACAATGTCAAGTGATAACTAGTTTGTAGTTATTTTTTAATGTAAATGAAACACACTCTATATTATATATGACAGATTTTTCGGCGAGCGGTCAAAAGGTGTTGAAATTTATCGGAACCAGGTATACCGACATCTATTTTTATCCAGAGAATAGTAATAGATAATTTTCCTTCAGAAAATTTATATATCCTTTATAGATAGTAGAGCCACGCTGAAGCTATTGCTAGCTACAGCATGAATGGGTCGACTCGCCCGGGGTAGTACCACCCGACTCACAGAAAACCGACGTGAAGTATCCGTGCTTGCATTGTTGCGATTGGTTCGGTCCCCTTGCTTCTTATTCCTCTCCCCCAACACAGGCTGGCAACGCACTTGCGACTCCCTAGTGTTGCAAATGTCTATGGACGGTGGTAATCACTTAACATCAAGTGACCCACCTGTTCGTTTGCCTCCTATTAAATAAAAAAAACTTTTCTCGCATAACTTATTTTGTTAACTACAAGTGCTCGTATAATTCGCATTAACTACAAGCATGTCGCACGTTTAATAAAGTAAGGTCACATATGGAAATTTTAGGTTAGTTTTTGCAATAGAACTGCTCATTACAGATAGTTCTGCAAAGTGGATCTCACAGACAAAGAAAACCGACGATACGACCGTCACGTCCTATCGATGACTTTGTAAATAAAGGCGTTAGAACAGTGTTTCCCAACGTCGGGCCCACGCCCAACTTGATAGTTAAAGGGGGCATTTTAAAAATGGACTCAACACGACTTTAAAAATTATGTACGGGGGCATAAAAATTTTAGAAATGTTAAGGTGGGGCATGGCCTAAAAAAGGTTGGGAAATACTGCGTTAGAGCAAATTTTGTAAACATAATGTAATCGTCGATTTGTTTTTAACTTATGCCTTTACTTTACTAAAGGTACAATGTTTATTGCTGTATTATTTATTGTTTTAGCTATGCCATTCATTTACTCATGTTACCTGTATCGTCTAATTCAATAACCTATGCAATTCCCTTTATCTCATTAATAATATTCCATTGGATATTACTATTCGATACGCTTGCCAAAGTACTTGATTTACAGTTAAAGCCAATACTGCAAGTGGAAAGCCGCAGTATGGGTTGGCTCTTTCAAGTCTGGTCAGCGAACGACAAGTCGACTATATGCAGAACATCAGTGATGGATGTCTAATGACTTTGTCGCCAATAACCACACCCTGTTGTCGAAATACATTTGTTATACTAAGGTAATCTTATTTTGTTTGAAAAGATATTGTATTTTGTGTTTAGTTGAAATACAATTTAACTAAGACTTGTATACAAATTAGCTTTGGATCAGATTTCACTCCAGTAAAGGCAATTAATTGTCAATGTCAACTTAACGATTCCAGAATTTGTTGAAATATTAGTGTTTATTTTCTACCTATATTTATGATTTACTTGGATTTCTTTTAGGTATCTCTGTGTATTAGTTTCACTGCGAAAATATTTTAAATAAGAATGTATCTACGATTCCAAACAAATTTATATGAAATTTCAAATTGTATAATTTTTGATACTAGTGGAATTATATCAGTGAAAGTAGCTATTTTTATTGAGTAAAAAAATAAAACCTTATGGAATGACTCGATCTGTAATAAAATAACTCTAAATCGGAAACAGACAATTGTCAGGGCTTATTTTCGTTCCTACATTATATCATATTTTAAAAAAGATAGCATCAGAATCATAATACGAACTGCTGACAGATCAAATAACGAAATTCATTTGAGTTACAGCACCGATGGCACTCCTCACGGAGAGAAAATGAATTATGGTGATGAATTTTTACTAAGAGCCGAAAATTATGCAGAACCCCAGGTAAATTGGTCGACTAAAATTTGCGCCAAATTGATAAAGGTAGTTTGAATGAACTCGACTAAAGCAATCTACGTCTAAAAACGTATTTCGAGTATTTTTTCTGCAAATTGAAAACCCTTTACTTTTGCTCTAGGGTGTAAATACGTTGTAAACACTATAATGACTTTTTATGCATTTTCCTTAATAGTCGAAGTATCTAACAAAGTGAACTGATTATAAGTCTATCAAAGGTAGCATTGCATTATGCTAAATGTATGTAATATCTATGTATGTGTCTTAACATTACACATTAATATAATAATTATCCAGAGTCGTAGCTGAACGGTTGTCGATTGAGATTTTGAACAGTTATTCGTAGAATTGGATTGGGACGCATATGATTTATTTTGATAAGTCTAATTTACTTTTCTGCGAATAAAGTGTCTCAGTATGAGACTATTTAATTGCATGTTATTAACCTATTGAACTTGGCTCATTTCATTTTTTGAGTCGTAAGTGATCTTGTTTGTGAAATTTTATCAATATGGAGAAATATTGTATATTTTAATTATGTTTTGTTTTAACAGGCTCCTCCATTATATGTTAGATATACGCCAGAGGGGACGCCCTCTCCAGCCGATAGGATGCCTATTCGTTTGAGTGCAACATTAGATAGTAACTGCCGATTTACTAGTATGCCACTGTTACCCTCTGATCGTTTGGAAGGCTTAGGTAGCCCTATTAAGGTAATTAAGGACGAAATTAAATTTATGTATGTCTAACATGTATAAAAATATCCAAAAAATACATAATGCTTGTCCTAATTGATTTTACTAATTAATTTTCTACCCTTTTCGAAATCAAAAACAACTCCTCGAAAACAATGAGTTAATCTTATTAGTAAAATTTTATGTACATTATTGCTTGATTAATTTTAGAATTTCAAATATATTTACAGACTGGCTCTAAGTTAATAATAAAGAATTGCGTTGCGGATAAAAGTTTGTGCGTCATGAATCAAAACTGGATGCAAACATTTTTTGGTGCTGTAAGAATATTTTGATTTTTATGCTGTTTAAAACTAGTTTTAAATATGTAAGTTGGGTATTTTAATCGTCGACACTCGAATTAACTCTACTATATCTTCCATTCCTTAGCCTTATTCCACCAGCTCGAGCCAATCATAAATCGTAAATTATAATCTCAAATTAAGTAGCTATAACTTAAAGGAAAAACAGTAAGATTGGCCCATCTGAATCGTCTTTTGGATTTTTCCTTTCTAGGGCTGGACGAAGAGTTAGCACCCTACTATTTAAGATTAAATGTTAAGAACGCCCAACTAAAAAGCTAAGTGCTTTAACTCGGTATTAATTATAGAAGTTATCTAACTTATCGAGTCCCAGACTTAGGATTCTGGTTGTTCTACCTAGAAACCTGTGACTGACCGAAACGTACTCCTAGATTAAGCCACTATTAATACGATTAAATCCATTACGCAAGAATTAATCTTTGTATTGTAATACTTCTAATACAATTAAAATTAACATCAATAAAATTCAGCTTGTTATTATCATTTTAGGTATATTTGGTACGACTTTTGATATTTTGTTGTGTGTATGTGAGACTAGTAGGACAATGAATTGTATTAAATTAGTATAAGAGCATGTACAAAACCTGACAAAGAGAAAGATAACATTATATTAGTATCATCCGCGCCAAACTTTTTGACCACCCTCAGTATAGCCGCGTAGATCACAAATTTACGTATTTTTTTATATTTATAACAGCAAGATGAATAAATGTCAATGTAGATTCCTACAATACTACTTTTACTTTGTTCTGTATTAAACTCTTGATGATATTATGCGCAAGTTCGTACTTACGGCTACATTCAGAGCGGTCAAAAAGTTTGGCGTGAACTATAGTATAAATATTTGACATTTATTTTTTTGTTATATTATACATATATACATGTCTATTTATTATTTACGATGTATGTTTTACTACTAATAATAAATATTTTCTATGTACAGGAATGTGGTGTGACTTGCCGCAATTATGTCGATATCCACAGGAGGTTTAGAGCTGAGAATATTTTTACATTAGTCAGTGATGTGGAAACAAAGAAGCAGGAATAATTTATTTGAAATCCTTTAAATAAATCATATTTGATATTGATAATTTATGAATGTCTATTTATATTTGATAAAAAAAATTTTTTTTTCAATATACAGTATATTATTTATTAATATGTTATATTATTTAAAGTAACTGATTATAGCGACTTCGTTCTCGTGAATAACATTGTTTTATGTGCGTTATATAATTATCGCCATTGAACAGAGATTTCCTTTTTTATTATAATCTCGGCATTATCTTTTGTCCTTAATAAGAGACGCAACTAGATCGGTTCAGCTGTTTCGGAGATTAATTCGAAAAAAAAAACAATTAGGTAACTAGTAGCTAACACGTCCACGCGTTGCTATGGCTCAGTTATTATATGTCGAATTCAAATTA
>JACEII010000005.1:5333634-5362565 GCA_014332785.1 Antheraea mylitta | reverse complement strand
GGATTACTCATTTAAATACTTCACTATTTTTAACGTATGAAGCTAAGCTTTAGTCGAGCATTAAAAATGCCCTATGTACTATAATTTTATCACAATGTTTACTTACATCATAATCTCTGTCTTATTGTAGTTTCTAACGGTTAAGTCACGGCTTTTGAGGGCGTTATCATTGACCCTGCTTCAAATCCTTATAATATTGTACTAAGAATAGAAATAATACATCATACTTATTAAAATAGGATATACTTTCAAGTCTCAGGCTACGAACCCTCGGCAATAAACACAACGATATTTAGGTTATGTAAGCAGTTGACATTTTTCGAGTTGGTATCTCGAATTCTTGAGATATTCTCGGCCTTTATGTAAGCTATCCCGGGTGGATTATTTTTACACGGCTTGTTACTTGTTAAATGTCTCATTTTGTTTTAGTGGCAAATGTTAAGGTAAAATATGAAAATGAAGCTTAATATAGGTAACTATATAAAGCGAAAGCAACCAACTGTGAGTTCGTTCAAATTGATTGTAATATAGATTTTTATCAGGGGTGTGCGAATAATTCGAACTTACAAATTATTCGTTCCGAATCGGATATTAGTATTCAATTCGAAACTCGAACCGAATAATTCGAAAAATTTCGAATTATTCGTGCATTTCGAATAAGAATAACCTATAATAATCAGTAGTTTCAGGGATAATCTCCTTTAAATATTTCACATACTTTACTTTTTATAGTCATAATCTATATATTAATACGTGAAGCAAAATTTTTGTACCCCTTTTTAACCTATATTCCGTGAACGGGTGAACTTGAAATTTGGCATAGTTAAAGTTTATATGGCGGAAAACTGCAGAAAGCTGTTTATTTTATATAAAATGCACTAGAAGTGTATTAAACTAGGTGTTACCCGCGGCTTGGCACGCGTTTTTTGAATATATTAAATAAATTTTAAATTGTTATTAGATGTGTAAATAACAATAATACACTTTCGAAAATATTTGTAAGTATGACACGCACATCATCTACAGTAATAGGTAACATGTCCATTATATATGTGAATACTAATAGTGTATCGAATGGGATGGGATTTATCATAAGCCACGTAGCTGGAACTTTAAACTACTATCTATGTATCGCCCTCAGTGCTCACTTACACTATATAAAAAAGTAATGAAAATATTAAGCTATACACTATCGAACAATATGTGTTAAATATTTTATTATAATATGTCCATATTGTTGATATAATCAAGTTATTAATATACCTTGTTATAATTTCAATCATATATAAACATATGACTTTCAATTATATTTATTCTTGGAGTCCAGTACAATGTACGTCACACGCGTATGTTTACAGTGAACAACATATTTTTGGTCAATTTCACACATACGAATGCACGGATAACATCACAACATAGTGTCAACAAAGTCCTGTTCCACGTCTGTCTATATGTCTGTTCGCGATAAGATCAAAAACGCATCTTCATGCCGTTTTTACTAATATATAAAATGATTCTTGGGCAAGGTTTAGGTATCGTGTATCTTATTATCAGGGCGGATATCGTCTGCTGAACCCACTAGCTTAGAATAAAACAGCTAATTAGTTAGTTATTTGCCCGTAAAATTCCCGTTCGAATATTATTTGTAGTCCATTGAAGCTGTTAAAACCTTGCTAGATCATTCGTAGTCATTTCTAAGAAAAAAAACGTTCAAATAGGTCCAGCCGTTTCGGATATTACCCGGAACAAATAAACAAACAGACATATCGACAGAATTAAAAAAAAAGTTGATATTTGTAGCACCGCAGATATATGTATTCATCAAAAAGTATTTATTTTAATATTATATACACACACTTTATTCTTATAATACGTTATATATCACAAACCAAAAATTGGGAACAAAATTAACGTAGAACAAACTTTTTGAGGAGTTTTTGGCAGGATTTCAGTCTGTCATGTAGGGGATTTTATATTTTATACGTAATTTTGTTATTTGACTCTATATTGTGTTAAATTGGTGGCGTTTTATGTAATATGGTTTGTTTATTGTGCATAAGTGAAATGAATGAAAAATAATACCACGAAGCATGTATTCTAGGGTCTTGAAAATTAAGAAGATAAAAATTTACGAAATATTTTATAGAAGATTTGGCGCTTATACCTTTACATTAACTTAGACATAGAAGAAAACTGGGTAGAGAATACATAAGAACTACCTATATTGACAACTTCAGAATTGGCAGTATGTATTAATTCCTTCGCCTGCATTGATGGACGAATATTATTACTACTAACCTTTTAGAATAGCAGCACAAAATAGACTTTAAAAATGTTTGCGATAGCAACGTACTACGTATAATCAAAAATTGGAATTAAAAATAACTTAGAATAAACTTTTGAACAGGAACACAAAATAAACCCTGATATTATTTCCGATAGAATGTTATCATGTTACCATGGTAACGCAAAGATAATACTGACACACAGCGGATGTTCTAAAAATAGCCCGATTGTGAGACATTCTTCATTAGTGCTCCGCTCCTATTGGTTTTAACGTGATGATATGCCTATAGCCATCCTCGATAAATGAGCTATCTAACAAAAAAATAAACTTTCAAATCGGATCGGTAGTTCTTGAGATTAGCGCGTTCAACCAAACAAACTCTTCAGCTTTATAATATTACTAGCTGTTACCCGCGGCTTCGCACGCATTTTTTAAATATATTAGATGTTTAAAATTGTGATCACACATCTATTGTAAATTACAATAATACTCTTTCAAAAATAACTGTAAGTATCACACGCACATCATCTACTGTAATAGGTAACGTGTACATTATATATGTGAATACTAATAGTGAATCGAATGGAATAGGATTTATCATCAACCACATAACTGGAACTTTAAACTGTTATATATCACCCTCAGTGCTCACTTACACTATATAAGAAAGTAATGAAAATATTAAGCTAAACATTATCGAACAATATGTGTTAAACCTTTTATTATATAAATATAATATGTCCATAGTGTCGATATAATTAAGTTATTATCATACCTTGCTATAATTTAAATAAAAAATATAAAGATATGACTTTCAATTACAACAGCGATGCCCTTAGTGTTGCAGTTGTTCATAGGCGATGGTAACCACTTACCATCAGGTGGACCGTCAGCCTGTTTGCTGCCTTTTGGCATAAATACATATACATATGTATATATTTATTCTTGGAGTCCAGTACAGCGCACGTCACACGACCGACGAATGCACGGATAACAGTTTATCACTACATAGTGTAAAACAAAGTCCTATTCCACGTCTGTATATATGTATGTTCGCGATAAGATCAAAAACTACAGAACGCATCTTCATGTCGTTTTTAACAATATATAAAATGATTCTTGGGCAAGGTATAGGTATAGTTTGTCTTATTATCAGGGCGGGCAACGTCTGCTGAACCCGCTAGTTTAAAAAAAAACACCCAATTAGTTACTTATTTGCCTGTAAAATTCCCGTTCAAATAGGTCTAGCCGTTTCGGAGATTACCCGGAATAAATAAAAAAACACAACAGACATATCGATAGAATTAAAAAAAAATGTTGATATTTGTAGCATCTCATATATTCCTAATATAAAATACACTCACTTTACTTTTATTACACGTAGTATATCATAAATCAAGAATTGGGAACAAAACTAAAGTAGAAATAAATTTTTTGAGGAGTTTTTGGCGGAATTTTAGTCTGTCATCTAGTGGATTTATATTTTATTAATAATCTTGTGGTATTTGTCTCTATATTGTGTTAAATTTGTGACGTTTTATGTGATATGGTTCGTTTATTTGGCATAAGTGAAATGAAAGAAAAATAATACCACGAAGCGTGAACTCTGTGGTCTTGAAAATTAAGAATATAAAAATTTACGAAATATTATATAGAGTATTTGGCTCTTATACCTTAACATTATCTTGGACATAGAAGAAAAATACCTATATTGACAACTTCAGAATTGGCAGTATGGATTAATTCCTTCGACTATCTTATTGGACGAATATTATTACTACTAAACATTTTGAATAGCAACACAAAATAAACTTTAGAAATGTTTCCGATATAAACGTACTACGTATAATTAAAAATTGGAAACAAAAGTAACGTAGAATAAACCTCTTGAATAGGAACACAAAATAAACCATGAAAATATTTTCGATAGAATGTTATCGCGTTACCATGGCAACGCATATAATACTGATATTAACACGCAGCGGAAGCTTCCAAAGTAGCCCGATTTTGAGACATTCTTCATTAGTGCTCAGCTCCTTTTGGTTTTAACGTGATGATATGTAGCCTATAGCCATCCTCGATAAATGAGCTATCTAACACTAAAAGAAACTTTTAAATCGGATCTGTAGTCCTTGAGATCATAGCGTTCAACCAAACAAACAAACAAACAAACAATCAAACAAACAAACTCTTCAGCTTTATATATTAGTATAGAAGTATAGATTAATTAAAATATGCACTACTCACACTACTACTCAAATTTTACACAACATATACACACATGTCAATAAAAAAGATATTTTGACAGCTGTCAATAATTACGAACTTCAAAAAAGGTTGTGAAGAAGGTTGCTATGCTCGACTGTATGTATTTTTTAACTCTTACGTTCTAATTACCATTTTTCATCCTACATTCAACAATGATATTATAAAGAATAACTATTATTGTATTGTTTATTATTTTTTATGGTGAACTCACTTTAAATGATGAATTAATAAAAAAATGAGCCAAATAATACATTGTATAATCAAAATAAGAGTTTTGTTCATAAAAGTAATCCATGACTTCCGCGGTTACAATTCAACCTCATGTATCAACAAAAAAGAATCTATTTTCAAAAGCTAATGGTAGCATTAAAACGTCTTTGTCTTGGATTCACCATTTGATTGTATTGTGCATCCATTACTTTTCCAAACGATGACACTGGGTATATCACTATTTCTCATAATGAACAGACTACATTCAATTCAATATCACCCAGAAATACCACCCACCCATGGTGTCGTGTAAAATTGTTTTGAAAATTGTATCATGGGTTGCGATAAATTTCTTTATTTTCGTAAACTTATGTTTGCTTAAAATTTGAGAGTTTTACCACGTGATTTTTGTTTCATATTTATAATTAATTTCAATTGTCATTTACACATACATTTTTTTATATGTTCATATAATTTAAGATCATGGCAAATGGCAAATAACTGAGTAGCCATGATGAAGACCTTTGATTATAGACCTTTGACGAAAGAACTCTAATAAAGTTCAAACTTTATAAAATCAATTAACTATGGTCGAATGTCGACCACGAGGTGCCCACTAGTTTACATAAATAACAAGGGTATTTTAAAAGGTATTATGATCTCAAGGCGTAATTTTCACTTTCTATGGGCTTAAATTGGTTATTATGTACTAGCTTTTTTTCACAGTTTCGTTCAAATTAATCTACATGTAACCTATCTCTCGGGAATACTTAACGTGTACGCAAAATGTCATAATGTTCGGTTAAGTAGTTAGAGCGTGAGATCGTAACAAACAATCCTTCGTAATTATAATATTAAGTAAGGGTTACAATTTTTCTAATGTAATAAATATAAATTAAGCTTCTCCACATAAACGTATTACTCTATCTCTATAATATACGTTGGGCAGGATACTTGGCCAGATGTGGTAATGGCAGGTGGAGGTAGGTCCTTGACCGAGTGGTGACCGAGAGATGACATGCAAAGTATGAGAAGACCACTGGCAAGGTGGGTCGACGACATCGTAAACCTTGTGAGAAAAACCTGGACAAGTCTGGTGCAGTATATAAACGAATGGCGTACAAGATGATGATGATAATACACGTTTAAATTTTGGTTAAAAATAACACATTTGTGTTGGTTTTAATAATATTCCATTGTACGTAAGTTATTAGAGAAGCCTCTGGCATTCTTCACACAAAAATCATTGGAATAATAAAACTACTGTCATAGTGACTGTAATAGACAAAATGTATGTATCTATCTATGTAGACACGATGCGTCATACGTCATCTGTATTTCAAAGAGAATGCAATATTCTATGATTTGTTTTTACCAATCCTAATATTAATTGTGTTGTTTTATAAGAGTATTTTACATATACAATGAATAATAACGATGAAGATAAAGGTATCGTATACTGTAATCGAGTACGTCTCGGTAATTGGTATGAATCTACAAAATTGGAAGAGGTAACGAATTGTTTTGAATACAGATATTTTTTTACATACACAACATCAATACAGTATTAGTATTAGGTTCGTCCATGTCTCCAAGTGTGTTTTTTATTATTAATTTCTATTATTATTTGTTGTGATAATTAGTGAAGTTATTGCAAAATGAACTTCATGATAACGGGAATTAATATTCAAGTAATCTACATTTACCAATTCTCGTAACGATCAGCTGAAATATAATGAAGATTATGCGTTATGGTGGTATAGAACAAAATATTTAACGGTTTTCAAATTTCTATGCCTGCCCATTATGAAGCTGAACGGCACAATTTAGTTCAATAGAAAGTTTATATATAGCTTATTATCGATTCGTTTCTGTTGGCAACATAATTTTTTCATCTATCCTTTGGGAACATATTTTTTCGAGATTAAAGATACCCAATGTCCTTTTCTGTACTCCTGACTGTGTTCAAAATTCCATAGTAATCGGTTGAATAGTAAAGGTGTGAAAGAGTATCAAACAAACGAACAAACTCACATTTCTAATATTAGTCAGGAATGTAAAGAGTAATTGTGAAGGGCAATTATGTGTTTATTTTATTAACGTTATATAGGTTGTTTTATATTCCTACTAGCCCCTGCCTGCGACTTCGTCAGCGTAGTAATAGTTAGTCTGGGCTAACGCTAACACACAGCAGAAGCTCTCAAAAGGAAAAAAAATACCGATCTTGAAACATTTTTCATCTGTGCTCCGCTCCTAGTGGCCTTAGCGTGATGATATATTCTATAACTATTCTCGATAAATGAGCTATATGACATTGAAAGAATTATCCAAATCGGACAAGTAGTTCCTGAGATTACCCCCTACAACGTCACAACGTCACAAACTCACAAACTTTACCTCTTTATAATATTAGTATAGATTATACGGCTCGTTCAGGATGAAGCATATAGGTACCAACTCGCCACCAATATTTATCAATAGGTATATAAAAATTAGCCTTGACCAAAGTATTTATTTTAAATATTTAAGAATAACTTATTTTAAGCCTATGATTGTACCTACTTATGTTTACAGTATAAATTAAATAAATTTCTTGACCAAATGAAAAAGGGAGATCTTATGCTAGCCCGATACCGTAAAATGTCAGAAAATCTTAATAAGCCAACTATATTGACGCAGTCTTCGGGTAGCATTGCATTTGGAGCCAGAATATCATTATTTGCACCTCATGTCCCAGGTGAATAATATTCTATTTATAACTGTTTTACGTATTTAATCATCATAAATCACACATTTATATCGTATACGAATTCAAAACCGAGATAAAACTAATTATATACATACAATATAATTTCTATACCAGGGGAATGTTTAGAGGGTGACACCCTTCAATCGCGTGGTAGTTCATGGTACATTTAACATATAAAAACAGTAATATCAAAACAAATATTAACAAACAACAAAGAGTATCTTAGTTAAAGTTTGTTCTAAACTTTTAAAGGTATGGAAGCGACACTTTTAAACGTAAAATAATCACACCTAACTTCAATGAACAAAATGGAAGGGACGCTTTTCAAGGTTAATCATTACCTAAATGCTTATATCCGGAATGCCGAATTACAGTTTTCAGTCGTTACAAATACATGGATAATATAAACTTTGAAATAAATAAATACCATTTGGCTGAAATTTTGGTTAAAATCAAGTAAAATGAAAAAAAAAACAACCTAGTAAGCTATTGCACAAAGTACAATACTTTAATGTTCACACAACAAAAGTATTTACGTTACAGCATCCGACCCACCAGTGGATGGCAAAGTTGGTCTTTTGTTGGGCGGTCGTATTTCATCAGACGGTATCGTCTACTCACAAGAATTAGTCGACGGCTGTTCTCTTGCTGGTCTTACTAATATAAATCCGACTGAAAGAACTACATTCGTCATCACCAGCGCTGACTACTGCGACAGAGACGGCGAACTACTGAAGTACAATCAAGAATTCCTTTTGACTCTGTCGTCTTCTTTAAATAAAAAGGTACTATGAAAGTACTATATTCAACAATTTAGTTTAATTAAGTATCACTTGAAGAGACAAATAAAATGTATGTAACAGACGACGATATTACCTGATTGGGATCAGCAACTTTTTCAATACGACAGAAAACACGAGATAACAAAACAGTAGAAGGACAAACTTGCAAGGGTTCGGAAAAATTTAATCTTGGTAAAAGAACCATATATTTCTATAAGGAAAATTCTATTCATGTCGATAAGCTCTGTCCCTCTTTATGTATCTACCTGACGTTTGCCATAAAATATTACCGTAGAGATAACTCATTCCGAATGTTTACTTAACTATAGAGCTTTTCCTTGTAAATTTTAGTTGCAATAACGTTTATTTTATTATAAAAAAAGTCTTTAATTTTGTACAATTTCAAATGTTAAACAATAAAAATTGAGCCGTCACGAGACGCTTGGCAGATGTGAAACATCGAAATTGTTCGAATCGAACGAATCTCAAATTATCAATCTCAAGTCTCAATTACCAAAGTCTAAACTAACCTAACCAAAGCGAGACAAAAGAGCAAGATGGTGAACGCGGTGCATTTAATAAGAAAGTACCTAAACTTTTTTAATGCAAGAATTCAATACGTTTGTAACTTTTTTGTAATACCCATTATTTTTAACAAAACAGAACCCACAGTATTACTGTGGAATCTGTTAAAATGATAAGTTTGTACAACTTGTAATGCAGGGTTTTAGTAGCGTTTTTGGGTGTTCGCTATCTCCGTTGTTTTTCTGATATGCGTGTGACGTTTCAGCGCCTTTACATAAGGTATGATCCAAACCCAATACCTGGTTTATGCGGCTTGTTTCCGTTGTATCTGAGTGAACATTATGTATCGAATACGCGTTGGCGGGTGTTACCTGTACAAACGCCAAATATCACCAGATTTGAGCAAGAAGGGAAGCCTATAACTGTAAGATGTCACAGTTATTATTATGTAATTTCATTCGTTTTATTATATACGGATATATGATTATACATCTTCAAAACGTTTGTTTTTATGTATGAAGTTTTTTAATGAATTTAATACAATTTGAATCGATTATATATTGACCACATATAAACATATAACAAACATTACAATATTCTTGTTACTCCTAAACCATTACGTATTATAAAACAAAGTTCTCTGCCACGTCTCTCTGTCTGTCTGTTTACGATAAACTCAAAAACCATTGTACTGACCCGCTAGCAATATAATGAATGTGAGTTAATTTATTTTTATATTATTTTTTTTATTACGAAATTCGCACCTTGGATTGGAGGCTTGCAGAAAAGGAGATATAATTCTCACCCAATAATAATTCCCAGGAAGAAATAATTCACGACCATACAAAAAATGACTATTCCCGAGCGATAGATCAAAATTACAATAACGCGAGCGGAGCTGCGTGCACAAGGTAGTATTATAAAATCGATAGTGAGTTTGTTGAACGCTTTCATTCCATAACTACTTAACCAATCAACTTGAAAATTTGTATTCATTATGTCAGATGTACAGGAAAAGACGTATGGTGCCTTTCATTCAGAACATAAATAGGAAATTACCTGGTGATACGTCAAACCAAGCCGTGGGCAAAGGCTAGTAACAAATATAAATAACTAAGTTTGACACAACTGCCAATAATTATAGGTTATTACAAACAACCTAACAATATAAATATGTCTTCTTATTTGGAAAAGTAAGGAATAAAGATCTTCTGTATGAGGAGATGCTTAGTTTAAAATAATCAGAAGCATACTGCTAATATAACTCACTACCTGTTTCCGCGACTTCGTCCGCGTGGAATAGTTATTTTAAACTAACGTTAACACGCAGCGAAAGGTCTCAAAAGGAAAAAAAAATGTCGTGTCATGGGACACCAGGTAGGAACGAAGTTCCTTCGGTTAAATTAGAATCGACACAATATAAAAAAAAGTGCTCAATTTTATGTAATCGTAATTCAAATTATCAATTAAAATAACAAAATATGTCTCTTTATATTTGTTTGACAACATAAAATTACATAGAAATAGAAATAATTAAAAAAAAGGAGAAAGAGAAAGGTATTATTATACACTAATCGCTTTTGTATACGACTGTCGCGGCTGCGCACGTCTCATTTAACGGTTTTATTCCACGTACTTTTCGTTACGATTTTACTATCACATTTTTTTCAGTTCGGTCGCGCAGCAAAACCCCTATCTCCTCCAAGTCTGCCGTAAAGAACTTCGTTCCAAAAAAACGATTTTGAAATGTATCTTTACGATGCTCTTAAAAATCTTAGTGTGTTATATATCGCTTTCTTCGATAAATGAGGTATCTAACACTGAAATGATCTTTTAAATCGGACCAATAGTTCCTGAGATCAGCGCGTTCAACAAACAAACCCTCCGGCAATATTGGTATAGATTAAAACTATATAATGTATTTTATTGACATGATGATTTTTTACCTCATTTAAAAGTCTTTGTAAAAGCCTTCAGATCAAATAATTTTAAGTCAACAGAAATATAATTCATTATGTATTTAGTAATGTTAATCGAGTCATCTAACAAATAATTCAATACAAATATAACAAATAGCTTCAACTATATTTTGAATATTATATCGAGTTCTGAAATCATTTTAATAAGTTAAAATATGAACTGAAAACTGAATTCACAATCAATGAGCAATTATTTCCACATCACGATTTTATTTACAGGTGAATACGGACGTAATTATAAATCACTGTGCGACCAATGTGAACCTAGGCATAAATGTTGGCTGTTGGGCTATGGGATTTAATGGCAAAGTTAGTAATTAATTCTTTAATGTTTGTTAAATGGCGTTATGCTTTTACATTTTTATAGATTTCATATTGTAATGGTATATTAGAAGATCTGTCATCATTATAATTGGGTGATTTTTAAAAATTAATCAATAATATTGTATATATTTGTATTTTTATTCTAAAACTAATTCCTGCCCGCGACTTCCCCCGCGTGGAATATTTACTTTAGGCTAACGCTAACATGTATTAGAAGCTCTCAAAAGGAAAAAAAAACGATTTTGAAACATTCTTTGCTGGTGTTCCACTCCTATTGGTTTCCTATGATATATAACCTTCCTCGATAAATGAGCTATCTAACAATAAAAGAGATAAAATTCAATTTCAAATCGGACCAGTGGTTTTGGAGATTAGTGCTTTCAAGCAAACAAACACTTCAGCTTTGTAATATTAGTATAGAGGTATAGATATAAATTTAAGAAAATTAAGTATAAGCTTCCTGCCAATTTCTATTCGTATAGAAACTTCTTAACAAAAAAATATAAATGGTTGGTTGAGAAATGTCTATACTTTATTTAGAAATCCTATATATCTATAATAGTTAATAGGTACTTTGGGTTAGTCTACTTTGTTAATTGTTGGTACATTAATAGCTAAAATATTAAGTAATATAATTATTTCTTGTCACAAATGTGCGATTGTTATTATGGAAACTATGATCAATTAAATATATGTCTTCAATCTATTACTTACAGATCTGTGCTCCCGTAATGAAAACTTGCCTCGATGTATATGGACGTGAGCTGCCTAATAATATTTGGCAAATATACACGCCAATAGCGAGCTAAATTTCACTTAGTTAACTGAGTTTGTCATGAATTGTAATATTTGCATTGATTAAAATTCGTAATTGATAATATAAATGGATTATTTATTAAAGTTATACATATGACTAGCTGAGCCGTGCAACTTAGTCTGCACAAATTCGATTATTAGCTGTTTCAATTGTATTGTTATCCCCGAAAAATCTTAATAAAATTGAAACGTGACATCTACCGTTTTCAGTTGTAAATCCGAACTATACAGGGACACACTCAACCCAGTATAAAATATACCCAGTTGCTATATGAGAAATCTTCTAAAAGAAGCCTAAATCCATTCGCAGCATCGCCTACCGGGTTCAATTAAGATAAATACTAACCTACATATATTGCCGATAAATGTCTTCCCAGTATTGGCGATAAATTAATATTTGTCAATTTAAATTACATTCCCTGTGATTAACTATTGAAAATATATATTTTCCAAAATAAACATTATCTATAACACTGAGGGATAATATGTCTTTCTAACATTGAAAAAAAATCAAAATCGGATCGGTGGTACCAGGGATTTCCTGAATACAAAACGATAAAAATATGAAGTATAACTTAAACGTTTAGCTAATCTGTCTATATGTATCTATATGTATCACAAAGAAAATTCACCTAAATCCGTCAAGAATTTCGTTGAATAAAAATTTTAGTCTTTCATCCGTTACCCTAGAGAACCTCTTGTGTTTTATGGGACAGAAAGTATCCTAAATGTAATCTTGTAGTATTAGTTACCACTGTGTCAATTTCGTCGAAATTGGTTCAGTACTTTCAGAGTGGTACGTGTTCACAAAGACAGACAGACAGACAGACAAAAATGGTAAATAGATTATTTTGGACTTCTATATCGATAACATAGTTCACCTCGGTTATAATTATCAAAAAATATTTAATGTATAAGTTTTGACCTAGTTACAGTTTTATTATAGTTATAAGACACTACTTTGAAATGGAATTTTACGGAACTGGAATAAAACCAATGCGTTGCTCTGTAAAAAATAAACGACATTTAAAGATTATTATTCCACTATTTATCGCTTTTAGCATAAATCTAAATTTTATAATGATAATCACAATTACCGTTTTCTGTCAAATTTGCCATGGAGCTATTATTATGTTAAAACGTCATCTAAAAATATACATGAATACCTGATCACTGTTTTATGACCAACAGCTGTAAAAAAAATAGTACTATATTTAAATACTATAGTAATAAATAATAGAATAGAAGATATTCCTTACAATCGTTGTAGTTTGAAAATGAATCAATGAAAATAAAATGCTTCATAATAAATAACAAATACATACGTTAATAGAATTGCCATTAGATTTTATACTTCTAACTAATTCAGCTGATAGATAATTTCGCATTATAATGTCAATTCGTCTTGGCGCGATCGCCCGTATGTTGACTTATTCGTGTCGACGGGACGTTGGTTCGGATCTCATCAATCACCCCTTTTATTTTTATTTTTTTTAAAGATGCATAGCGTGACGAAATGTAGCTTAGACTTTTATCTAATCTTACTGCTTTATATAACACAAAGAAAAGTTACCAAATTCCGTCAAGAATTACATGAACTACAAATTTTTAAGTTTCATCCGTTATCCTGGAGAACCACTTGCGTTTTATGAGACAAAAATCCTGGATGTCGCCTTGTAATATCAGTTATCACCGTGTTAAGTTTCGTTAAAATTGGTTCAGTACTTTCAGAGTGATGCGTGTTCATAGGGAGAGACAGACAGACAGAAAAACTGACAGACAGACAGACAGACAAAAATTGTAAAAAGATTATTTTTGGCTCCTATATCGATAACATAGTCTACCCTGATTAAAATTTTCAAAAAATATTTAATGTACAGATTTCGACTTATTACAGTTTTATTATAGTATAGAAGATTATGAAGATCACCACAGTGGGTGACGAAATCTTAAATTATTATTTTGTTACTTTGAATTTTTTTAATGTCGTAGGAGGCAGACGAACTGGTGGACGGTGGTGATCACTTAACATCAGGTGACCCACCTGTTCGTTTGTCTGCTATGATAAAAAAAATGTTTAATATCTAATACTATTAGGATGTTCATTGTATTGAATATTCTATCCGCCTGTTTTCTATATGCAGATTGCAGATGGTAGTTGAATTATCAAGAGCACTTCGTTATAATAAACGTATTTTCATTGAATTCCAAATTGCATTGAATCCGTGGATATGGCTGAAGTTCTAAAACAAAAAAAAGAGGAAGATATTCCTTGGGATCTCAATATATTCCTTTACGTTATCGAGTCTTTGCTCGTGAGCTTCTTTCCATTTGAGAATTGAGTTCCTTATTGATCAATAACCCTTGCTTTTATTAATTTAATATAATTGATTGCATATTGAGAATAAATTTTAGGATCTCTTACTGAAATCAGTTTTCGAATATGCCATATTTTTAATTAATGTATGTATATATTAATAGCAGTAAGGTGCGACTTGACTACCATCCAAAAACCAATTAAAAGTTATATATCGATTAAATATTCTTTCATTTTTTTTTTGCATTGGTATACTATTTAAATAATCTATAGGTAGATATGTAATTCATTATATCTAATTTCAATTTATTATATTCAATTTGAATAATTTTGATATTAATTTATGGTGTATGTAATTCATGAAAATATTTTCATGAATAAATCTTAAACTCGTAATATAAATTACATACTATGAATTTCTTTGGGTGCAAAATTAGGTAAGGAATGTCTATACATTAGGACTAATATATATAATTTAGAACTGGAGTTCCGTAGTGACCACTTGAGAATATTATTGTGGTTGTAACACCAATTAGAACTGTCAGTTTATGAGCTAGTTTAGCAACTGTCTTAGTTTATAAAAATAAATAAATTATATCTTATCGAGATAAATTTTAAAATTATTCTAAAAGATTATGATAAAAGGTTTTTAATGATTTACATTTTCCTCGAAGTTCTCTTTCGAATTTGCTTCGTATGCCATCAATATTTATTTTACAGTTTTTTAGAAGTTCATTTCATTTTATATAAACAATTGAGTAAAAACATCGCACAACACACTCATGCGGATATATTTTCTTTGATAGACTCTGCTGAAAAGGATTTATATATATTTCCATTGTAAAAATACGAAATCGGTCCTAGTGAAATTTAAGGAGATTTTGTCAGATTTACCGAAATGCGAAGGATAGGAATGGAAGTGTTATTATACAAAATTGCGGTATAAACTGCCCGAAGATTTTCGTTCCTCAGATAGGTTTTCACTTCATTCTGATAAATGGCAAATAAGGACGGCAAATAAACATGTAAGTGGACTCGTGTGATATTTATATCTAAATATTAATCGCTATACTTGTATTTGTATATACTAATAGAATTAATAAGTAATTTAAGTAATAAGGTACTTTTACATGATTTAGCTTTTAATATTCCCTTTTTATATCATAGGAGGCAAATGAACAAGTGGGTCATATGATGTTAAGTGATCACCACCGTCCATAAATACTTGCTACACCAGGGGAGTCGCAAGTGCGTTGCCAATTTGTGTTGGGGGAGGTGGGAGGAAGGGAAGAGGAGAGGTGGGTCTCCGTCGCTCTCACTATCCGAACGAAACACAACAATGCAAGCACTGTTACTTCACGTCGGTTTTCTGTGAGAGGGTGGTGCTACCCCGGACGAGCCGACCCATTCATGCTGATGCCAGTAATAACTTCAGCTTGGTTCTATCACGTTCAAAATCTTAATTCATACCGTTCTAAAATAATATTAAACAAGTAATAAAATGCGTTTCGTATTTCTTTGTAAAAATTCATATCCGACCGCTACCTGTCTCACGGGAGATTTTACAAACATTGAACTAATCGGCACTGTATTACACACACTCTGAACAATTATTAGTAAATCACGTAAATAACTGTACTGTATAGGATTCAAACCCACGATATCCGGCATAATGCAAGCAGCCAGACGATCGCTGAAACAACTTCGCCACAGTGTATGTAGGTGCTGAAAAGGTTGCATTAAGAAAGTAGAAAAGAATTAAAAAGATAGTCTTTCTGTGTCTACTGAGAGATACATTATTTTTAATGAATATGGACCCAGTTAATTCAGTTAGTATAAGATCCTTTTGTTAATCATTGTAAAAAGCTTTATGGTTCATGATCCACTAAATAAGGGAAATAGTCTTTTCACACTCTAAGCGTAGAAAAATGTATATGTCACATTTCGGTATTTCTAAAAGCATCTTATTCATATTATTTTCTTTCTAAATATACAGTACATTAAAACATAATGCTTAACTATCTAATTACTAATTAATTTCTACGAGTTATTTGACAAGTATTCTTCAATATCTTATGAAAATACCTACGTACCTGCTTGTTCAGCCTGTGGTGTAAGCATAACTTTATTCTTTACTACATTATAAAACAATCCTCTGCCACGTCTGTCTATGTGTTTGCGATGAACTAAAAAAATAATGAATGAATTTTCATCTGTAGATAAAGTGATTCATGAAGAAAGTTTAGGTATATTCTTATATACCTAAGAGGTTTTTTATTATTATCAGAGCGAGATAACATCCACCGAGCGCGCTATTGGTGGGATAAAACAGGAAACATTACATGCAGTATTTGAGCAAATAATAGTATTGATGTATCCAAACTAAGATCACGTTCGTTCATAGTACCTTATTACCCTATAATAGATTTCACGAATATCCAAAATCAAATAACATATTTATAATTAAAAAAAAAATTATAAAAATTATAGTCTAGGAGAGCGAAGCCACGGGCGGAAACCTGGTTGTATATACACGCGTATTCTAACAAACCCTTTATAATTTGAATATAGTTCGTCTGGCGGGGTTGTCACGAGTTCATTTTACTTGCTAGGAGAATACTTGGGTATTATGAAAATTTAATTAGTCTACCTCTGCGTCGACTGAAAGTTTACGCATGTGGAATTCATAATGAATAAAATGCAGTTAAAACACTCTCGTAAGGTCTTGTTATAATAGGCACACATGAGTGCTTGAATCCTTTTCTAACTTATTCGATGTGAAATTGAAGGTTGTATTTGATTAGTTCTAACGTTTTATTTGCTTCCAACAGTTTTTATAACACGAATCTCATATATCAAAGCATGTTTTTATATAAGATGTATAATATATCTCGTCTTTATCATTTTCGTCTAAAATCTTTCTCAGACTACAGATGGATTTGTCAGAAAGAAAATAAAAACAATGAGAAAGATTAATATCTCTAATTAATTTTACCAAGACTACTATGATACAACAAGTAACTATTCCCTAATGCACCGAATATTAATAACTCGTCAGTATAATTAAGAAATATATCACTTTCTATGTGTTTGTATAACATTGTGATCTCAAAGCGGTAACTGAAACTAATATCTTTCAAAAGCGGTCAGATGGCTCAGGTAAAGGAAGGTACTTACCTAGATATAGTTAGAAACCTTTGATACGAGATAGTTGCGCACTATTCCCTTAGCAGCGGTGCCTTGTACCTGAACACGGATTGTCCTTTGTGAAACTGTTCACTAATTTTGTTCTCTAGAGCTTTACCATAAAGTGCTTTGAGATGGCTCTTTGGTTTCATATTAAAGTTATCACGAGTGAGTTACCTATCGGCGCTTAGAATTCATACTAATTAATATTTGAAAAACAATTGTTTATACATTCAAATCAAAGCAATACCTGACATTGGCGAAATTTTCTACATAGGCAGAGATCATACCGAAAAAAAAAACAAAGCGATTGTAGTTGCGTTTCTTTATTTATAAAAATTGGAATACAATACGTAAAATCTTGGAATTGTTTTTGTTTTTACAAAAGTACTGTGAACGTTCCATGTGAATAAGTGAGGTTCTGGAATTTGTTTAATCTTATTCAGCCTGATTGGATTTCTAGTAGGTAAGAATGTGAATACACATATTTTTTCCTACCATATTTATTTGTCGAGATACGTGCATCTAAACACGGTTCTATTGGAAATTCGCTGTTTTCGTTCCTTAAGTTAAAATTATTAAACATATAATATTTGACAAATTTACATTAAAATATTGAACACAGTAACTTATATTGCTAGGTCTATTCTATTAATGCATTCGATTAATTTCATTAATTTAATCAAGATTCGTCATTTATAAGATGTCTAAATCGGGAATTGATATGGGGATGTATGGTCGATTTGTTATGTTTTATTTTATTCTATTTTGTATTGTAGCCACCTAGCCGGAAAATATCCTGCCAACATACGATGTTTTTCCTTTATCTCAAGTTCCAACTCAGTTGGAACGACCCTATGTCCGAACACGTTATCAATTAAGCCGTCATAGTTGTATATATATATATACACACATATATATAGGTCTTTATTGTACAAATTTAACGAAAGCATTTCGTATAATATCTATTCGTGAAAGCAAAGAAAATGGATTCACAGTGCGTTTGGGATGAAACAAAGCAGATGAATGAGCCCCCAAAGAACATTACAGTCCGCTTGATAAGTCAAAACAATGAGTTGATAATTATCGTCAATTTTCACCGTCGCCCCGCCCTCTGCTTATCTTCGCTCAGCATTTCCCGTGGAATGTCGTTCATTAACGCCCACAATAGACTCTATAACAATTCTTAAAACTCGTCACAGAGAACAAAGGTTTATTATTGCGACATAGCTTTTCATGCTCAGGTCCTCTGCCTCGAACTGCAATCCGATACACAATTAATAATTGTAATGAGTTCACTTATTTTTCATTTTCTTCTTTTTTCATTAAAATTAGGCGTGTAGAAAAGTAAATCAACGAAGTGTAAAAAATAGAAATACAAGTCAACTAACTGAATAAAGTTTTTATGATACATATAAAATTTAGCATAATTCAATGACAATTTATTTGACAGAATAAAGTATATTTATTATTATAGTTGAGAAAAAACACTTTGTATCAAAAACGTGTTACATAATTTATTATCATAAGATATTAGTGGAAATAGGTATACTAGTTTTTCTTTTAGTTTATGTATATTTGTTAGTCATTTCAAAATTTAAGCAAAATAACCTTTAGAAAATCAAACTATGTGAAATAAGTTATTTTAGATTACTTCATTGCTCTTAAAAATTTCCTGAAGTAACGGAAATGAGTTATTATAGTGTACATATGGTAAACCCGATTATAAATGCTGGTCTGGGGGTTAATTTCGCTCCCGCACACCCTATTAGGCCTCCCACGGTAGCGGCTCAAGCCTAGGTTCGATCCCTCGGTAGGGAGCCCTTGAGTGTGTTGCTTGCGCGATACGGTGACACACAAATATACATCACCGCTACAACACTACACGATCACCCCCACACACGCGCAAGCCTACACGCTTACACATGAAAGTGGAAGGGTTTACTTTTTTTCCCTTATCGAACTGAAAAACTCAATTTTCCGATAATAAATATATGGAAAAGTTGTTGAGGCGTGTATGCTTGGTACACATATACGGTTCAACAACTCATACATATATGAATAGTTAGCTAGGCTAGCTAAGATAGGTCGCGATTTTGCATGCAACAGGCAACAGCCAAGCCGAGGTGTGCCGTGCACCCTTGAGCTGGTTGCCATAATAAAATCGGCTAAGTGCCTTAAGCGCTCGCCTTAGTAGTCCGGTGAAGCTGTTAAGACCTTGATGGGTCAATAGCGTAGTAATTTTGAGAAAAAAAAAAAACCGATTATTAATGTTGAGTTACACTTTTATATATCTTTTATAATTATTCGGAATATCTCATATAAATTATGCATCACACAACAAATTATTGATAATGAAATATGAATAAATATAATTTTAAGGACATTACAATAAATCAATTTATTTTTATATAGACCTGTATATAGAAAAAAACTCACATAGAGTCGTTCGTCTTGCCTGCCTCGTGTTGTGTTTTCGTGTATTGTTTTTTTCTTTAATAAGTCATGAGCTCCAGCTTTATGAAATGGACATTAAATATTTATTTGCTAACTCTGAAAAGGCGAAGTATTAAAAAGCGTATTTATTTATCTCGAAGCAAAAAATATTTTAACATCCATTTAGCTTCAAAGAAAATTGAGTGCCTTCGTTAAAATTGATTGGGGTGTAAGGGGTGTCGAATAACACCATTAGAATGAGACCCTCAAGCCAACCTCATCTGCACGTGGTGCAGCCTGCTGAATAACGAACGAGGCAATGGCGAATGCGGGGTGGTAGGGTTTTAAAACCTGACTGGGTCGCAACCACCATGTATATGGCGAAAAAGCCCGTCATAGTGATACGCTTCTGCGCGTCGCGTTTCGGGGTCAGCCTGTGCATATCCAGCTACCGGGTAACTTTCGTCTCGGTACAGGTATTAGTGTGATTCTCCAACGGTTCACCTCCTAAGGGAGCTGCATTGACTCGGCGGCCAGGGAGACTCGTAGAAACGGTTGTTCCGCTGGCCACCCACTATAGTACAGAGGCCCAATCATGAATAACCACTATGAGAGGCTGCCTCACCATGCCGCGCATAATCTTGGGTAGGTTCGTCGTGCCGGTTGGTGACCGGATTTAGGGTCCCGGCGAACTATTCCGAGGGGGTACGGGGGCCCTTCTGTCCGCCGGGTCAGTGCAATTCTTGCAGGAATTAGTGAGTCGGTGACAAACATTGAGTACCTTTGGGCTAGGATGAAGGTTGCTCGCTCTTCACGTTTTCATCCTTCAAAAAATCATGACAGCGCAAACAACAGATCAAGGTTCAACAGCGGTGCACAACCCCTACCCCGCCTTTACGATGGAGTTCTGTAACATCCGTGGACTTCATTCTAACTTAAATGCAGTCCATCAACATCTCGAGACGGTTCAGCCTGAAATGCTCTTCTTGACCGAAACACAGATTCGTCGTCCGGCCGACACATCTTATTTGCACTATCCCGGCTACCAGTTTGAGGAGAACTTTCAAGCTAAAGCCGGTATATGTGTGTATGTACGGTTGGAGGTATGTTGTCGTCGTTTGCGCTGCATGGAGGATCCTTCCTTTTCCATCCTTTGGCTACACGTGGACCTGGGCACTCAAAGTCGTATCTACATGTGCCTCTATAGATCCCACGATGACACGAGACATGAGTAAGGCAATAGACGACGCACAAGAGCAGTTTCCTACTACAGAATTGGTAGTCTTAGGGGACTTTAACGCACACCACGAAATGGGGTTGGGTTCCTCTAGGACGGACCATGCAGAACGAACTGCCCATGCATTCGCCTTAACACATGACCTGACTCAACTAGTAATCCAGCACACCCGGATTCCTGATATCACAGGTCATGCGCCCTCTTTACTGGACCTCCTATTGACGAGCCATCCAACTGGGTATGATGTGTCGATCAATGCTCCGTTGGGCACATCGAATCACTGCCTTGATGTATCATCTGTGCCACGCACTCAACCTCCACCCACAGTAAGAATTAGGCAAAAAGTTTGGCACTACTCGTCAGCAGATTGGGACGGGATGCGGGATTATTTCGCTTCCATTCTATGGAAGCGATGCTGTTTCGACGGGAAAGATCCTTTAGCGATTGCCGACGAGATCGGAATGGCAATGGAGTATTATATTCCTTCCTCTGAGATCGTTGGTAAACGTGGGGGACGCCCTTGGTACAATCGCGAATGTCCTGATGCTGTCAGTAAGAAGCAAGCCACGTACCGTGATTGGACCAAGAGTCGCGCTAACAAGGATCCTAATATCAACACCCTCAAAACAACCTATAATTCTGCTACCAAAGCTTGTAAAGGACCTATAACAGAGCGGCTGCCTAACGCATTGCACGCTTAGGTCATGAACTCGTAAGTCATCCGACTAACAGTCGAATCTACTGGAGTCTGGCCATAGTTGTGCAAGCCAATTTTTTTCGGTCAACGTTGCCGCCACTGAGGTACTCTGACGGGACACTGGTTTATGAGCCGCAAGAGAAAGCGACACTATTAGGCAATCTCTTTACGACGAATTCCTGGCTCGATGATCGTAACACGCAACCACCTACTATTCCATACTGCGGTGTCACTATGCCGGAATTACGATTCAGGCAACGTGACGTACTAAAAGAACTACGATCACTCGATGTTCGAAAGGCTAGCGCGGTCCGGATGGTATCCCAGCGGTTGTTATAAAAAATGTGCAGCCGAGTTAGCTCCAACACTTACGCGCTTATACCGATTGTCTTACGTTTCTGGTGTCGTGCCTCGAGCTTGGAAAGAAGCCAATGTTCAACCGATTCCCAAGAAGGGGATCGGTCAGATCCTAACAACTACCGTCCTATTGCCGTAACCTCAGTGCTGTGCAAGATCATGGAGCAGATCATCAATACCCAGCTTGTCCGCTATCTGGAAGACCACTCGCTAATTAGCGATCGGCAGTATGGTTTTCGCCAAAACCGATCAACGGGTGATCTTCAAGCTTATGTGTTGCACCGTTGGGGGGAGGCAATTGACAAGCACGGTGAGGCCTTGGCGATCAGTCTCGATATTGCCAAGGCCTTCGATAGGGTCTGGCACTGTGGTCTTATTTCGAAGCTTCCGGCGTATGGACTCCCTGACAACCTATGCAAATGGATTTCTGGCTTTCTACATGAGCGCAGAATTCGTGTCCTTATCGAAGGACGTGATTCGCAGCTTATGTCAGTAAATGCTGGAGTTCCACAAGGCTCTGTACTTTCGCCTACTCTGTTTCTTCTGCATATAAATGATATGTTGTTTTTAGGCCATATTCATTGCTATGCAGACGATAGTACCATCCACGAGTTATATTACAGCAAGCCTTCTTGCGGTCAGGGAGAAACAGAAAAGAGACGGCAGGAACTAGTCATTGAACTCGTCCAATCTTTGCTTCACATATCAAATTGCGGAACAAGTAATTTGATTGAGTTCAATGCCAACAAAACACAGGTATGCGCGTTTACCTGCAAAAGATCCCCATTCACCCCCCTTCCAACTCTTTAGAACGTCTCGCTCGCAATGCTAGACAGTCTCAATATCCTAGGCGTAGATATTCGTAGCGACCTCAATCCCAGGGATTATATCCAGAGCACGATCTCCACTGCGTCTCGGAGACTCGGAATCCTGAACAGGGCGCGACGGTTTTTCACGCCTGAACAACTATATCTCCTTTATAAGGCACAAATTCGGCCCTGCATGGAATACTTCTCGCACCACTGGGACGGTTCGGCAAAGTACCTTTTGGATACCCTAGACAGGTTGCAGAGACGGGCTGTCCGCATTGTCAATGATACAGACGTTACAGAATCTATAGAGCCGCTTCAGTTGTGCAGAGAAATTGCCTCACTGAGCGTGTTCTACCGTCTGTATCATGGTGAGTGTTCTGATGAGCTATTCAATCTGATCCCTTCCTCTCCTTTTCATAACCGTACCACGCGCGCTGGTCTTCGGAGCCACAGTTTTACGGTGAATCCTATCTGGGCACGAACTAAAAAGTTCGCTACGTCCTATCTTTGCCGTACCGTGAGGCTGTGAAACAATCTCCCGGCCAGTGTGTTTCCTCTTCTCATGACATGGGGTCCTTCAAGCGCAACGTGCAGAGACACTTATGCAAGCCGGCATGACAGCGGTGACCGGCGATGGATAGTATGTCTCTCGGTGGTCGCCACTGTTTTTGGATTGTACTATGCTTACCATCAGGCATTGTACAGTCACTTTGCCGTGCTACAATAAAAAAAAAGAAAAGAAATTTTCAAAAAATACTTTTGGCATCAATTTCTTAAATACCAACGACTGCCACTGAGACCATATCAATGCAGGTGTTTTAAAGAAAGAATGACATATATTTCTAATACTTCCATTTCGTATCATAACGATATTAAGTATTGAAGTTTCCTCACAATGCTTTTATCAACGGTTGGCCGATAGTTTTTTTATTAATATATGTTTTAGCGTTTGGCATAATCCAACCTGATTTAAGTGCCGTATGGTTTAAGGTGGACAGGTTCTTAAGTATATTTGCCGTAATACACCTACAGATGTTCGACGACAAATTTGAAAGTTAAATGCGGTACTTAGTCAAGCGGAAATAAGAAAAATATTTACCAGTAAGCTTTGGTTTCAGCAGGATGTTTTCCTTCATGGAAAGCTTCGAATCATTCCACGAGTCAAAGGACAAAGGACGTCTATCAACGATAGCAATGTAAGTACTCTACTTTTTGATACAGAATTTTTTTTCTTTCTCGAACTGACTACGGCATTGACCTAGGAAGGTCTTATCAGCTTTACCGGACTATTAAGGTGACCGCTTAAGGCACTCAGTCGATTTTATTTGACAACTAGCTCAAGGTTGCACGGCACACCTCGGCGTGGCCTGTTGCCTATATGTATATGTATACGTGCAATTCGCTGGGGTTGGAACATATATGTGTACCAAGCATACATACCCCAACAACTCTTATATATATTTCTTATCGGATACTTTTCCAAACTATTTCATTTCGATAAGGGAAAAAAATAAAAGCCTTCCACTTTCGTGTGTAAGCGTGTATGCGTGCACGTGTATGGAGGTGATATGTGTAATGTTGTCGAAGCGATGTAAGATTTTGTGTCACTGTATCCAGCGAGCAGCGCACTCAAGGGCTCCACGCTGAAGGAATAGACCTAGGTTTGAGCCACTACCGAGAGGGCCTCATCTGGTCTTGTGATAGAGGCATTACACTGGCTCTTCTACTCTTAGAAGCCCTTTTTTTGTCATAAAAGTTGCTTATTAGAGTACGTGCCTAGTTCATAAAACAATATGCCGCACACCAGATTAGGCCCCCCTCGGCAGCGGCTCAAGCCTAGGTCCGATCCCTTGGCGTGGAGCCCTTGAGTGCGTTGCTTGCGCGATACAGTGACACAAAAATGTACATCACTGCTACAACACCACACTGTCACCCCCACACACGTGCACGCTTAAACGTTTACACATAAAAGTAGAAGGGTTTTATGTTTTCGCTTATCGAACTGAAAAAACTTTAGAAATTTTCCGATCAGAAATATATGTAAGAGTTGTTGAGATATGTATGCTTGGTACACATATATATTTCAACAAGTTATACATATATGAATAGTTAGTTAGCTTAGGTTAGCTAAGATAGATCGCGAATTGCATGTAACAGGCAACAGCAAAGCCAAGGTGTGCCGTGCACCCTTGAGCTAGTTGCCCAAATAAAATCGGCTGAGTGCCTTAAGCGCTCGCCTTAGTAGTCCGATAAAGCTGTAAAGGCCTTGCAAGGCCAATAGCGTAGTCAGTTCGAGAAAAAACATAAAATAATATAATATCTACACGTCATATTTGTGGCTTCATTAGTTTTCACTGTAAGCTAGCTTTACCAGTTAACTGCTCAACAAATAATGCATAAATAAGAAAAAATTACCTTTTA
The DNA here is from genome assembly GCA_014332785.1 of Antheraea mylitta. Taxonomy (NCBI): domain Eukaryota; kingdom Metazoa; phylum Arthropoda; class Insecta; order Lepidoptera; family Saturniidae; genus Antheraea; species Antheraea mylitta. The sequence goes on along the minus strand of JACEII010000005.1, from coordinate 5,337,162 downwards.
AATCATACTGTATATTTTATTCTATTTGTAGATATTAAAATGTAAATTAAATATTGGATAAACGTATATTTAGTACTAGCTGACCCGTGCAACTTCGTCTGCACCAAATTGGTTATCACTGGTTTCAATTGTATTTCTAAACGCGAAAAAAAATGAATATAACTGGTATCCAGTTGCAGCCACAATTACCGTTTCCAAAAATCCAAACTATCCATGGATTCACTGAAACATATACCCAGATTACATGTAATTTTTATTTTAAATAAGCCTACTACCCGTTCGTAGCATCATCTACCACTCCGTTGTTTGTAGTCCGGTAAAGCTGTTAAGACCTTGCTCTATCAATAGTCATTTCGAGAAAAAAAAATTATCTACCAGGTTCAATTAAGATAAAAACTAACATACATAAAACTAAATAAACATCTCTACCGCATACTTTATCATAACCATCTTCAACTTGTATTAAAACCTTTTTATACTCCATTATATTAAAGAAAAATATATGAACACCGTATCGAAGCGTCAAACATCGCGCCGAACCGTCAAATGTCACTTGCTTGAAACTATAGTCTAAGAGTTATAAACTGTTTCGAAAACGTATTTTAAATATAAGTCTAATACATTTTTATAAATAATCTCTGTACCATTCACAACGTAGTGCCTATCACTTCTTGATAATTTATCTATGTTGATATGTTTCTATTGTAGATTATTCTACGTTGTTTTACTGAATATTTGGCATTAAACACATAACGTGTATTTGTCACATTTGATATTGGCGAAATTACCTATATAGGCAGAGGCCATACCGGAAAGAATCAATCAAGCCAGTTCTATTCATTATATTCATCCTAACAACGGGCTACCTGGCTGCCGGTAAGAGTTGCGTTTATTTGTGCATGTCGTACCTTCACAGACAAAAATATTGATTTTTAAATAATTTTAGGATATTTTTTTCCACTAACTTAGAAACGTTATTAAAATGGAATTATTATTGAAAGACATTTTTGGTATTGACAATAATGTGCTTGATGCTATTTTTTGGAAATAAAAATAAAAGTAATCTTACCCCATGTTAGAATAGCAGTAATTTTATTATTACTATATTTAGATATAAATAAGTACAAATTTTATCTTCCACACTAATTCAGTTATTACTCAATATTTAGACCGATTTATTGCTATAAAAATAATGTGTAAAGAATATAGCTATAGTTATAGTTTAGTGCAGTACTGGCTGCACGATAAAGATAGCGATAATTGTGGCAGCGTGTGTTATCGACGCATTTTCTTTTCGAATTGTATACGCTGTTGACCTGGTAAGGTCTTTACAGCTTCACCGAACTATTGAGTCGAGCGCTGAAGGCACTTAACCGACTTGGGATGTTTGGGCGACCAACTCAAGGGTGCACGGTACACCTCGGCTTGGGCTGTCGCCTGTTTTGTGCAAAAATCGCAACCTATCTGATCTAACCTAAGCTAAGCTATCTAGATATACGTATATAAGTTATTGAAACATGCATGTGTACCAAGCATGCGTGCCTCAATAACTCCTATATGTATTTTGTGTCAGAAAAATTTCTCCAAACTATATAGGATAGGATAGGGAAAAATAAGGGTAGAACTCTTTGTTGTGTGTTTATTTTTCTGAAAAAGAAAAACAGCATGTAAGCGTGTAGGCGTGCACGTGTGTATAGGTGATGTGTGTGATGTTATAGCAGTGATGTAAAGTTTTCTATCACTGTATCACGTGAGCAGCGTACTCAAGGGCTCCCCGCCGAGGGAACGGACCTAGGCTTGAGCCGTTGCCAAGCGGGGCCTAATCTGGTGTGCGTGAGTGAAATTTACCCCCAGACCACGGTGGCGTGATAGTGATTATGCGGGCGTGGACGTGAACACTCTTTGTTTGAAGAGACAGGCTGCTACTGATCTTTCGCTGACGTGATTGAATCAGGAGGGTCGGTAAGAATGTGTCGCGGTCGTCTTCTATACTGTGCAGCGTTGGGTACGGGTTCATAGTTCGTGGCAGATACCACTAAAGGGCTGGGATGATTTGCGGCTTTTTCGAAATAACTACGTGAGATTGATTTTATATACGCCCAGACAGAAGGCATCTCCAGGTTCCTGTGGAGACCCTTATTCCGGACGTACCATGGGGCACCGGTTATTTTACGTTGGGCTCGGTTCTGGAGAACTTGTAACTTTTGAATACAATTTTGCGCATGTGCAAAACCGAACAACTGTACGTCATAATCGGACGGATGCAAGTTTTACATAAAGTGAGTTTATGTCTGGGAGACATTTTACTCTTATGACAAAGCAAATGATAGAGACGACCCAAGACCATAGCGGCTTTGTTTCACACTCTATCTGTGTGTAAATCGAAATTTAAGTGTTTATCTAAAGTGACGCCGAGATATTTCACCTCGCCGGCCCAAGCTATTTCGGTTTCGTATAGCCTAATGGTCGACGACACATATATTTAAAATGGCGTCAATCCCAAGTCATACGTACATACCTTTACGTTTATCGTTGTTTCATTGTGTATGGTGAAATCTTAACACAATGTTTAATAAAATGAAATTTGTTCTTTGTTATGGAAAAAAATAATTGGTTTAAAATTAATTATTTTTATTTATAAAATATATCAGCGGGTATATATATGATTGTTTATAGAGAAATATGTCTGACTGTGATAAATTGATGCTTTTAATTGCGTTTAAAAGTTACTGAAAAAAAAATGTTCCCAAACCTATTCATAAATCAAAATTAATTAAATCAAAACGCATATTAAAAGTACAACGTTAACCGGCTACCAAGCGTCCTTTCGGGCTAATACCACCCTCTCACAGAAAATCGACGTGAAATAACAGCACTTGCATTGTAGTGTTTCGTTTGGTCAGTGAGAGCGTCGGAGGCCCACTTTTCTTCTCCTTTCCTTCTTTGCCTTCCCTTACCCTCCCCCATATACAGGTTGGCAACGCACTTGCGACACCCCTGGTGTTGCTAGTGTCTATAGAGGTGGTGGTCACTTAATATGACGTGACCCACCTGTTCATTTGCCTCCTATGATACAAAAAAATATATATTGATATATTAAAGAACCAGGTATTCTAAAATTCTTGTTCTTTCAACGTTGCCGGCTCTTGTACTAAGGTGTCGCAAAAAAGTCTAGTTACGTTAACTACAAATTTTTGTTTTTCGTTATCCTGATGAACCCCTTGCGTTTTATGGGACGAAAAGTATCCTGGATGTAGCCTTGTAATATCAGTTTTTACTGTTTTAAGTTTCGTTAAAATTGGTTTAGTACTTTTAGAGTAATACGGGTTTAGGTTCTAGGCTTTAATCCTTTATCCTGGAGAACCCTTTGTATTTTATGGGACAAAAAGTATATTTGATGTAATCTCGTAGTATTAGTTATCACTATGTCAAGTTTCGTCAAGATTGGTTCAGTAGTTTCAGAGTGATGCGTGTTCATAGGGACAGACAGACAGACAGACAGACAGAAAGACAGACAGACAGACAGAC
>JACEII010000005.1:5246302-5333624 GCA_014332785.1 Antheraea mylitta | reverse complement strand
ACAGACAGACAGACAGACAGACAGAAAGACAGACAGACAGACAGACAAAAATTGTAAAAAGATTATTTTTGGCTTCTATATCGATAACATAGTCTTACCTGATTAAAATTTTCAAAAAATATTTAATGTACAGATTTCGACTTGTTACAGTTTTATTATAGTAGAGATTTATTTCTAAATTCAAATTCGTGAATAATATTCCAACACAAAAGTCTTTGTTACAGGTCGAAATAACTGTGATCGGAAATGTTTGGGTCATTATTTCCCTGGGGTATACATATGAAACATGGATCAAATCATGTACGAGGCATTTATTATACAGTAAAATTGCGTTTTATGGAAATTATGAAACGAAATGTTGTAGCGTAATAAAGTTTCTTAAAATGATTATATTTTTAAACAATGAATTACAAATAGTTTACTCTAATGTTCTGAAAAAAAAAAAAAACATTTTTTCACATTTTTACTCGAGATAACTGGAGATTGCTGAATTCCTTATTTTTAGATTCTAACAGGATTAAATTTGTTTGCCAAAGAGCGTATTTGTAGATTCGTAGATATAAGAACTAGATTGACAAACTGCGGAGAAATAGGTACTCAATTGTTTTATCTTCGTTTTTTTATATACAATGTTGCTTATTTGCTGTGCTTATCATTTTTAAATGTCTTTCAACTTCAGTATTTTATATCGTTATAATTATATACATTTATTTAATTTTCATTAGACAGACTAGACGAGACTAGAATAAAACAGTTCCGTACCTTGTTCTCCTCTTTTTATCAAACGATCTATTCCTTTATGATTGACAACTCCAGGCCAATGTCTCTATTTATCATATAATAATACTTCACCAAAAATTCGCCTTTTTGTCCACTATATTAGTAGATTTTCTAGCAAAAAATACGCAGTAATATTACTTACAGTAGGTGGTAGAGCCTCGCTGAAGCTGTTACTGATTTCAGCATGAACGGGTTCGCTCGCCCGGGGTACTACCACCCGAGCCACAGAAAACCGACGTAAAGTAACGGTGCTTGCATTGTTGCGTGTCGGTTGGTTAGTGAGAGCGCCGGAGGACTACCTCCCCTCCTCCTCTCTCTCTCTTTTCCCGTTCCTCTTCCCTCCCCCAAATACAGGCTGGCAACGCACTCGCGACTTTCCTGGTGTTGCTAGTGTCTATGTGCGGTGGTGATCACTTAACATCAGGTGACCTACCTACTCGTTTGCCTCCTACGATATAAAAAAAAACTTACTATCATTAAATAGGATCATAAATAGGAGAATATCATTAGATAATCATTGTCTATAGTTAAGATTACTTTATAATAGGGTTAACATATAGGAAATACACAAAGATATCCTTAAACTTGACTAACATTGAGTTTACCTGATTATTATTATTAGTATAAGCTTCTATAAATATTTTTGTTATTCACAGTATCTCGTTACTACTATATAATTCGATATATTAATGTATAAACTTTTCAGTAAATGTAAATACATTATATTTCGCGTCGATACATACAGATTCATACAAAGAAAATAATTTCGACGATAGCGAATAAGCACGTACAAGATATATTTATTGTGAATGAATTTATGCATTATTGGAGCCGTATCGAGTCAGCCGGGAGCGTGGAGACGTGTTGATGGATCAAATACTTTGTAGAGGGAAAATTGTAAATGTAATTATTTTCTGAAGAAGTCAAAAAGGTTACATTTTAAATTTGTTCAGCGGAAACACGTATAAGAATTGAATATATTATAATTTTATTAGAAGTAAGAACATAAAATAATTTTTGTTTATATATATCCATATTTTTAGATTTTGCCAAATCTAAGATATGTTAAGTTTGTAACATTCTTAACCATACTAATTATCCGTTTTACAGTGTTCGTCAATCTTTTTGACCGCTTTGCATATAGTTGCGGAGATTACAAATTTAGCTATAAATACGTATTATATTATTATATGTATAAATCGCAGCAGCTTAAGGATAAATAAATGTCTGAATCCTAAAATAGTATTTAACATTGTTTTACTTAACCTCCTTGCTATAGCGGCTAAAAAGGTTGATGATGGGTTTATTTGTTATACGTTAAATGAGACAAAGGAAAAGAAGGTGTACTACTTTTTTTTTTCGATATGACTAAGGTTTTAACAGCTTCACCGGACTACTAAGGCGAGCGCTTAAGGCACTCAACCGATTTTATTTTGGCAACCAGCTCAAGGGTGCACGGCACACCTCGGCTTGGCTGTTGCCTGTTGCATGCAAAATCGCGACCTATCTTAGCTAACCTAGCTAACTATTCATATATGTATGAGTTGTTGAAACGTATATGTGTACCAAGCATACACGCCTCAACAACTCCTCCATATATTTATTATCGGAAAATTGAGAGTTTTTCAGTTCGATAAGGGAAAAAAAAGTAAACCCTTCCACTTTCATGTGTAAGCGTGTAGGGCGTGCACGTGTGTGGGGGTGATCGTGTAGTGTTGTAGCGGTGATGTATATTTGTGTGTCAGCGTATCGCGCAAGCAACGCACTCAAGGGCTCCCTACCGAGGGATCGAACCTAGGCTTGAGTCGCTGCCGTGGGAGGCCTAATCGGGTGTGCGGGGGTGTACTACTGTTTTAGGTTATTATTATGCATATGTAAAATACTGGCCAATGTGAAAGCCCTATTAGAACACACTTTATAGTTGATCAAGTTCATTGTTATTTTTATTATATTTGGTTTGTAATCTTATAATATGTATTTTAGTAATCTTTAATTTTGTCAAGAAACGACACAAAGGTTTGAGAATCAGGTTTGTAAAATAAAAGTATAAGAGAAGATAACGTGCGAAGCTAAGAAAGATAGTCTAAATATTTGTATAAAGGTTGCTTTCGAAACGCGATAACTAAAAAAAGTTCATTGTACGAGTTAATTGCTATATACTTGGTGGGAACGACCCAGTCAGATCTCTACCACCACATTTGGGTATTGAATATTCAAAGGTTGATTGCGGACCTAATACTCCTAAGAGCGCTACTATAGTGAATGTTATACTTGATCTATGGGCATAAGGATGGAGTTGGATGCAAGTACAATACAAATTCTTGCATCGTTTATTAATTTTCAAGTTACAATAGTAAGGAATAAAAAATAAAAGCTCATCAAAACTATTACACAAAACAAAAATAATGAGAATCATTTAAGAAAAAAAAGCGAAACAGAACATCAAATTCAAAACCGAAAATACTTGATTAAATTTAGATCCTGGTAAGGCACTTATTAAGGCGCTTAAGGAACGTTAAAACTACTATCAATTGTTCGAAACAACCTAATCTTCGAGAATAACGAGTAAGAAACTGAATTACTTTTCATCATATATAACATAACAATTAACATATCTTTACGAACATACATAGTTATAGACATCGATAGTTACAATCGTTTGGCGGATGCATAAGGAGGGGCGTCATATCTAGTTGTTACCGTCGTTGAAATATCCACACTGTAATAGCTCTCGAATTGACTACGCTAGTGACCTAGCAAGGTCTTAAGAGCTGTTAACAGCTTCATCGGATTACACACTATAATATCCTTAATACGTTTTTGACTGGTTCTCCTCGCCTATTTATATATGGAAGATAAATTATCGGGCTTTAACACGTACAGAAAATTTGTCCAAGTGGTTATATCTAATAAAATTTGGGCTTAGAAACATAATATTTATTATATTCTATAAACTTATAACAGTAGTTCAAGTTCTACAATTCAATTTAATGAATTTTATCCAGTCATCTATTCATCACTTGAGGTTTCGTAACCCCGCCTTTGTGTTAAATTATTCGAATTCTCGGAATACGTCCATTTGAATGAAAGCTACTGGACGTGGACTGAATAAAGTTAAAGTTATCGTCAGTGTTGGATGGTTTCGGAATTGCAATCTAAGTGATACAGTAACAATTAATACTGTCTAATATTAAAAAAAAAATAAGTTGTCTACTTTAAGCTACTGATATGTTCCGAGAGTTCCATTTTATTTTAATAGAGATATTTAATGCTGTGTTAAGTTAATGACGTATTTTAATTAATACGACCTACATGTTTGTCTTTGTCCAAAATAAATACTAACACAATTATATTGTTAAAGCAGAATAGTTTAATGAAACCTTACCTCACGGGCATGGAATAGCTCTGCTGAATCAAGATATGTTTTCTTCTCCTCTTCTCTACTTACCTTGTCTCACTCTACAATCACAAACACGCCACGTCGCAACAACTATCCATTATTAGACAATATAGAAACTTACGTTTCAATTTATTGATACATATTAATTAAGGATTGCCATACACTACAGAAAAGTTGTTAAGAAAAAAACTAATATATTTATTTGTAAATCATTATATTTTATAATTTAATTAATATATTCCCCTATATGTGTAATGTGTTAATTCGAAACATATAATTTGATTACATACACACATAAACATAAAAACATATTTTTTGCTTTTTAACTGGTTTTATCTATGACTAGCCTCTGCCCGCGATTTTGTTCGCGTGGAATAGATACACTAACACGCAGCAGTTCTCAAAAGGAAAAAACATCCCGATTTTGAAACAGTTTTCATCTTTGCTCTGCTCCTATTGATCTTAGCGTGATGATATAGCCTATAACCATTCTCGATGAATGAACTATATAACATTGAAAGAATTATTCAAATCGGACTAGTAGTTCCTGAGATTACACCCTACAACGCCACAACATCACAACATCACAAACTCACAAACCTTACCTCTTTATAATATTAGTATACATTAGTATTCGTTATTAAATTACACAGACATATAACGTTCTTTGGATAGCTATTTATTATTTTACAAAAGTAAGCGAGTAAAGTCTAAACTGTAAATATTGTCTTATGTTATGTCTCTAGTACGTTTTATATATTATGAAGTGATATACAAGATACCTGGAGGAAATCGACAGACACCGCCGTCAATTTTAAACTGTAATGGCGCTCGTATTTCCTTTGAGAGTCTTTCACGCCGCACTCTTCCTTGAATTATTCATATTCACAGTAAATATCTATGAAATCGAACATCGTTGTTAGGATCAATAGGTGTGAACTTTAAACAGATATTAAAGCTACTGCTGGTATATTAGAAATCTCGAATGTATTTCATTATGTAAAATAGATAATAAACAATAGTGTAGGTTTATTTATTACGGTTAACAACAGAGTCAATATCAATAGATTAATATTAAAATAAAGGAAACTGTACAGATCAACATTTTTGCTAGATATGACCCTATTTACAGGCAACAATGGCATGCATATAAAAATTATTAGTGTATAATGTAACTTAAATTATTAACAAGTTAAACATTAAAACATGAAGTAATACAATTAATTATAAAAAGAATTGAAGAATGTTATAATATATAATGCTATTACATTATTAAAAATTATTCAGAAAATTGAACAAGTGTATATTGGAAATTACAATTGGTTTCAATATGTAATCGTTAAGAACATATGATTTCCTAATGTCCGTAATGGTTTCGAAGAAAATATCAGTGTTGCTTGTAGTAAGCACTCTTAGATGCAACGTTGTTATGCAATATTATTTCCAAGTCGTTTTACGATACGGTAAGTTAGTTTCTACTGATATTTGATCTATTTTCCTTTTGTAATTATCTATTACCCTTCCTTCCTCACTTTACAACGATGAACAAAGCATAACCATTAAGATCACGTTTAAAACACAACAATTATTAATACATTTTTAATATACCAAGTTCCTAATGTTACTCCCATATCTGCGAAACGAAGCTTCGAGTACTTGTCGCGCTAAAATTAACGTCAAAAATCATTCCGATAAAGACACAGATTATACGTTGCCACACCTGTGTCTTTCTAATGACTCGACATTAGCATCCGCTAAACTCCTTTGATGTGTGTAAAAACCGCCAGCCGAGTTATCGTGTTGCGTCTATCGTCACGCAGTCCGATAGTTCGTAACGCATGACGATAATGTCTTCCCACATCTGCATTTAGTGTGACCATAGACAAAACTTCGTGATGATACACGCAGGTATGGGAGTACCATAAAACGAACTAAAAGCATAAAAAAAATTATCTTAGATTAATATAAATTTAAAATCATATATACATTCATAAGCACTTTTATACTGTTCTCAAAAATTGCAAATGTACGTTTTCAGTCTTTTACCTTATAAGCATTTTTACAGATATTAAAAATTTCAAATCACAAATTTTAAGGACAAGAGTAAAAGAGTCTGTTTAGAGTGTTTACAGTTCTATATAGATTTAAAAACGTAAAAAATAACTAATATTATATATTGATTTCCTTTTGGAGCGGTTTCTTTTTAAGAGCAATAACAACGCATAAAGCACTCGAGACGTGAGCTTGATATTTTTCTTTTAGAATTCTGTACTAGTATTTATTGGTTTGCCCAGTTTAATTCGTTGGGTGCTGTGAGAGTCGTTTCGACAAGGATCTTAATGACAATTGTAAAACTCAGAAAACAAAAGGCAAGTGAGGTAAGAATGGGTTCCGTAACAACCAGTTGAGTGAGGAAAACCATCAATCTTGAACGAGGACGACACAGGGGTCCACTCCGAAAACTCTTTTTGGGAAACTTTTGTAACGAGCCCGTGATAAATCGTTCGTGTTGTAGAGGTGGAAACGAGCTCGTTTTACTGGTTAATTAGTTTAGTAAATAGTAGTTAATTGTTAATAGAAATTTACTCTCTTGCGATTAATTATTATTAAGTTTTGTTATGTTCAAACCCCTTAATTTTGTTGCCAATATTCATTTTTTACACTACTCTGTTATCTTAGCATTGGGAATCTTTATTACTTTATTACTAAATTATTGAAGTACCTTATTAAAATTTATTTTTATTTTCTAAAAAATCAGTTATATCAAACACTGTTAAAACACTTATAGCATTTTTACAAAAAAAAAAGCGTTGGTAATGTTTACGCAAGTGTAGCAATTACGGAATTCAGTTTTGTAAATTTACTACACTATTTTGACTCCACTTAAAAAAATTACAAAATATTTGCTGCAATTTTATCTACAAATTTAATTAAAATATTTTGAATACACTGCACCTAAATTTACCATACAATTTTAGTTCAAGTTCGTTTTGAATACAATTTTTTTGTTACATTTTCACAAAATATTTCTTAAAATGAACTGTAAAATCAATTTATAAAAACAAATTTATAAAAATTGTATATTATATTTTTTTTTACTACGGTTTGGTAAAATTAGAATACGTGTAGAATTGCTACATGAAGTTTGACAACAAATTCACTTGTAATTGTACTTATATTTTGTTTTATAAAAGATGTTTTACAAAAAAATTAACGGTGTATATATAGTGTCGAATTTAGAAAGTTAGCCTGTAGTAGGTTCATCCATCGGGCCCTGAATGCTCCGGCGCGGGACCTTATGGTTTATAATCTAAAGATGGATATAAAGGACCAAAATGAAACCACCACAAAGGCAATAACATCATTAAAAAATAAATGTATAAAATGATAATAACCAAACAGAAACACCCAATAGTTGCTCACAGATACGATTTTTGACGTACACAATAAAAAAAATGAAAGCTGTAAAAAAAGATGCGGACTAAGAGTCTGCAGAAAAGAAGAAAAAAAAATTAGCCAGTTAGCCTTTTTATTGTCGATATACTAAATTTCTGTCAATGTTAATAGAGTTTAATATTACATTTATCAAAAAATCTAGAAACACAACCAGATGTTCTTATTGAAAGAAAAATTTGCCTTCTATCGTCATGTTGCTGAGGGGAACCGTTTTTCTCTAAAGATATACGTAGTATATCATAGTATGTACCTATTTATACCATTCAAGTCTAGTTAGAAATTACTTAAGTTGGATTACTTCATTAATTAAGCTTTTGTATTTTCTCCATCTGAATCCGTGTACATAAATAAGCTAAGGTTACGTCTATACATTTCAGTTAGGATTAAGTAGGTATTTATTATTCAGTGCGGGTGCGAATGCCCTGATTTATCGTGTTGGAATTATTTGGTATGGTTTATTATTTCAATACGAGTTCCGTAATAATGAGAAAACTAAAACATTGATATTTTTTACCTCTATCGAGCGCTTCTATGACGGTCTTTAATGTGCGATTCGATGGAGTTTTATGTACATAAATTATTATCGGAAAATGGATGTATTTTCTAAGAGGCAAATAGAAAAGGATGATGCTTCTGGTATTAAGAATTTAATTTCCTTTTTCATTATATTGGGTTCTTATTCTTCAAAGAAGGTATACATATATTTATTTATTTGTACCTTTCACTCAAGTGATTTATATTTCAATAACCAAAATGTTTTGTAAATGCAACACTAATCTATAGTCAGGATTTTTTTCCTCGACCTGACCACGCTATTGACCTAGTAAGGTCTTAACAGCTTCACCGGACTACGCTATAGTCAGGAGTGATGATTATTACAAGTAATAATACTCTTTCTCGTTTTGTATATAGTGGACATATATATGCTTTATTTTGTGTTATAAAATAAAAAAAAAATAATTGAAGTAAACTGTTAGGTTTGCCTTACAAAATTAGCATTTAAAAAAAAAAGATATCTCTCTCACTTATAAATATAATAATAATGTTATATATTTGATTAAAATAAATTATTAGTTATGCCTTACAAAATTATTTAAAAATTTACATTTAAAAAAGTTTTCTATGAATAAAATCTAGCTAGATCGATTTATCTTCCCCGAAACTACCTACATACTAAGTTTCAGGGAAATAGATGACGCCATTTCCGACATCATGAATATATCTATACTAATATATAAAGCTGAAGAGTTTGTTTGTTTGTTTGTTTGTTTGTTTGTTTGTTTGGTTGAACGCTATGATCTCAAGAACTACAGATCCAATTTAAAAGTTTCTTTTAGTGTTAGATAGCTCATTTATCGAGGATGGCTATAGGCTACATATCATCACGTTAAAACCAACAGGAGTTGAGCACTAATTAAGAATGTCAAAAAAACGGGCTATTTTTTAAGCTTCCGCTGCGTGTTAATGTCAGTGTTATATGCGTTGCCATGGTAACGCGATAACATTCTATCGGAAATATTTTCATGGTTTATTTTGTGTTCCTACTCAAAAGGTTTGTTCTACGTTAGTTTTGTTTTCAATTTTTAATTATACGTGGTACGTTTGTGTTGGAAACATTTGTAAATTTTATTTTGTGCTGATATTCTAAAGGGTTAGTAGTAATAATATTCGTCCATCACAATACAGGCAAAGGAATTAATCCATACTGCCAATTCTGAAATTGTCAGTATAGGTAGTTCTTATGTATTCTCTATACATAAGCGCCAAATCTTCTATATAATATTTCGTAAATTTTTATCTTCTTAATTTCAAGCTTACAGAATACATGCTCCATGGCATTATTTTTCATTCATTTCACTCATGCATAATAAACAAACCATATTACATAAAACGCCGCCAATTTAACACAACATAGAGTAAAATAATACAAAATTATGAATAAAATATAAAATCCCTACATAACACTGACTGAAATCCCGTCAAAAACTCCTCAAAAAGTTTATTCTACGTTAGTTTTGTTTCCAATTTTTGGTTTGTGATATATTGCGTATTACGTATTATAAGAATAAAGCGTGTGTATATAATATTCAAATAAATACTTTTTGATGAATACATATATCTGCGGTGCTACAAATATCAACATTTTTTTTTGATTCTGTCGATATATCTGTTTGTTTATTTGTTCCGGGTAATCTCCGAAACAGCTGGACCTATATGAACGGTTTTGTTTTCTTAGAAATGATTACGCTATTGACCTAGCAAGGTCTTAACAGCTTCAACGGACTACAAGTAATATTTTAACAGAAATTTTACGGGCAAATAACCAACTAATTAGCTGTTTTAGCGAGCGAAGCTAGCGAGTTCAGCAGACGATACCCGATATTATATCTATACAATAAAAGATTGAACACATATTGTTCGATAATGTATAGCTTAATATTTTCATTACTTTCTTACATAGTGTAAGTGAGCAATGAGGCTGATACATAGATAGTAGTTTAAAGTTCCAGCTATGTGGCTTATGATAAATTCCATCCCATTTACCTATTACTGTAGATGATGTGCGTGTCATACTTACAAATTTTTTTGAAAGAGTATTATTGTTATTTACACATCTAATAACAATTTTACATTTATTTAATACATTCAAAAAACGCGTGCGGAGCCGCGGGTAACAGCTAGTACAAATATAAAAGTATACAAGAATTGCTCGTTTAAAGGTATGAGATGATGTAGTTTGTGTACCATACCTATATTATGTTTATTATATAAAATTGTAGCAGTCGATATACATCTCGAATTCGCTTTCAATATATCCTATTGACAAAGTTCATATATCTACTAAATCCTTTGAAGTTTGTATATTAGAGAGAACCACTGAATAGTTCGTAATGTTTGTTGTCATACTGAAACTATTTAGACGGGAGATATTTTCAGTTCATTACCAGTCAGTTTTTTCTTAAAAGGATATAATTGATATTAAAAATATATTTCTTTAAAAAAATAACGGTATCGAGTATCAAATAAATGAATGTCCAAGACGTAACATACTTATATAATACATCTAGTTTAATTAAAAATAGGTAACATAATTCGTTATAATGTAGATAACAAATACTTAACTAGTGAGTTATCTGCGGGTTTCAGAGTGGCTATTTGAATGTATGATGCATGTGATTGGATGTCACTGCCAGAACATCATTTAGCGTGGAAAATGGACAACGATGAGGTCCGATGAAATAGGATTACCGTTATTAACATTTTCGACTATTATACTAGATTTAAATATAAAGAGGTTAAAGTATATTAGGATATACACAAACACAATAAGTATTTTAAGGGAGTTTTTGGCGGGATTTTAGTCTGTCATGTAGTGGGTTTTATATTTTATTCATAATCTTGTGTTATTTGACTATATATTGTGTAAGGTTGGTGGTGTTTTACGTAATATAGTTAGTTTATTATACATAAGTGAAGTGAATGGAAAATAATAACACGGAGCATGAAATTCTGAGATGCCACAAAAACTCCCTGGAAGGTTCTAGCAAGGGATCCACCATCTTGTTAGAATATGGTTTCACACGATGCTTAATATTGGAATGATCGCACGAAGTTTGTGATATTATTGACTACGTGACAATGGCAGTAATAATCGGAAAGATTGATTGCCAAAAATAAAGTTAAAAAAAAAAGTATTTTAAGGGAACGACAAAAAATACCTTTAAGGTCTACATTTTTATAGCACGTTGATAATTTTTTGTTGTTTTTTTTCTTGATCTAAGAATGAGAAAGTGACATCACTGTATTTGTTGTTCACTACAACACAATCCAGATAAAAGGGCTACCTCCGAGAGATCTAAACACCTTTTTTCAGCATTCAAGCGTATCCCTATTGCGTAGTACATAGAGCAACGAACATGCGATTGTAAGTGTAAGCGGTTTCATAATTCTATGGCGTAGTACCTAATGGTACATCGGATTTCCGTTCCTCGCTATCCAGTCGGTGACGATTGTCGTTTACTACCACACTCCTACACGATTGCATAACCATATGAAGTAAATTAAAAAAAAATGTTATAATTATATATATTTTACAGTTACAAATACACATTTGTAGGTGGTAGAGCCACGCTGAAGCTATTATTGGTTTCAGCATGAATGCTTCGGCTCGTCCGGGGTAGCACCACCCTCTCATAGAAACCGACGTGAATAGCGGATGAATTAAGTTGAGAGACTTAATTATTAGTAAGGACTGAATTTGAGCATGCGTTACTACTTTGTGATTGCCGTGTATGTGTGTGTTTTTTATATCATATAGTAGGCAAACGAACATGCGGGTCACCTGTTGTTAAGCGATCACCGCCGTCCATAGACACTAGCAACCCCAAAGGAGTCGCAAGTGCGTTGCCAGCCTGTGTTTGGGGGAATGGAGAGAAAGGAAAGGGGGAAGGGAGAGGAGAGGGGAAGGGAGGGGAGTTGAGTCTCCGGCGCTCTCACTGACCGAACGAAACGCAACAATGCAAGCACTGTTAATTCATGACGGTTTTCTGTGGGTCAGGTGGGACTAACCCGGGCGAGCCGACACATTCATGCTGAAGCCAATAATAGCTTCAGCGTGGCTCTACCACCTACAATCTACAAAATATGATATTCATTTCCCGTATGGTTTCTGTAATAATTGCTTTACGTGTATATGGATATTTCATCTATGGCCGCACCTCGCGTTAATATGCAATAATAATTTCAGTTTCGTAATTATTATTTTATGATTTTTGAAAGGATTGTGTTTTTATAGGTAGAGGTACATTTATTTAAGATTTAACTAAAATTTGTTCGGTTTCATTTTATTTTACAAAATCTTGAAGTTTATCATTATCTATTAATGGCAGAAGGTCAATGATATTACAGCTTTTCAGTTAAAATATCATTGCAAAGGGTAAACACTTCCCGCGTACCATTGTTTTTTGAAAATCTATCGAGAATAAGAAAAATTATATTATTATATTTTTTTACTATTTCTAACTGTACTATTAACAACTATTACGGCTTATCAACTAAGGACAGTAATAACTACGTTTGGCAACTAACACAGGAATTTTCCTTACAATTTTGTTCACAAAAATCTGTTAAATTGTTGGAAGAACATATAATGGTTTAATCGTTTGTTAGATATATCATGCTATGTAATTTATAACAATTACGAATGTTGCAAACAGCTCGTCACTCACTCAACGCCCACTGTGAACATGCTGAGTTGGAATTGTAATGAAATTTGTTTCCACCGCACCTGTCGTCTTAGAATTTTATTGCTATCGTCTTCATTATCTCGCTGTTCCTTTGAAGTCTGAACACAAGTTTGCAATGTTTTTGCATATTGAGCTTACTGTGGGAAGTTCTATCCAGTTTTGTTTATTTTTCTGAATTCGTATGATTATGCTGTACGAATTTATCCATAGTAATTTAAGTGTAAGAATAAAATAATACAACACTCTAGCCTATTTAAAGTTGCCTGTGATAAATTTTATCATTATCACCTAACTTCTACGTAAAAGTGTAGTGATACCTAGTCTAAAATGGTGTAAGATTTTATAACAAAGTCTCAAAACACATTACCGACTTGCCAGATAAAAAGTTGAAGTGTCTTAATTTATAAAGGCTATTACATGGTGGATCACTGTGTGAACGATGGTGACGTCTGGAAGTGAGGCATCTCTCTGTGCATCCACCAAAAACTAATGTAATTATATGTTTACTATGATGTAAATATATTAAATAAAATGTATTATGAAAAGATAAACCAGATCGAGTTTCTTGCCGGTTCTTCTCGATGATTGGGTTGTATTCCGAACCGGTGGTAGTTTTGACGTTCATAAGTGCCTTATCAGGGCCATAATTGAATAAAGAGTATTTTGATTTTGAAACAATACTCAGAAAAAATCAGTTCAATTCATTTAACTAGTCTAACAAATTTTTTAAGCTTGTGAAATAAAATATTATGTTTGTAAACTCAACATATGTAAATACACAGATCTAAAAACCTAATTATTATCTATATGGAACTTAATCTAAGATAAAAAAATTTGAACAAAAATAATATATATTGCGATAGGGGATGTCGTACAGATATGAGAGGATAAGGACGTACTTCCGGCCCCAGTAGCAAAGCGACTCGTTCTCTACGATCTCACAACCTTTTATCTCTCAACCCTACTGTCTCGTTATTTTTATTCTGAGATTGCAAATTAATATCAAACGGATTCTAGTACGCATACAACTATTACTACCAAAATCATTTATCCTACTGATTGTTTTGGTAGTGTGTTGATTAATTAGGGTTATATATATCGAATCAGGTATTGGTATAGTATCGAAATTTATTTCATTTTTAATCTGCATGGTGCGCATAGTTGCTATCGAGTGCTGCAAGTTATGTTACATTGGACTTGTAATAAAAATAAGCATGAGCAAATGAGAGAAAACTCTTGATTCCATATGTTAACGAAGATGATCAGTAAATGTGCAAATTAACTAGGTAATGTCTACATTAATGGCTTCCGAATTTTAGCGGTAACATAATATATACGTATTACGTGTTGACAGTAATTTGAAATCTAATTAAATCGCTCTATTGAGCTGTTAAACTGCTGGCATATTATGTGTTTAATTCTATAGCGTAGGTATCTTATATATATTTTTGTGTTTTGCCACTTTGTTATTTTATTTACTACTAGATGAGCCGTGACTCCTTCTGCGTTATTTATAATCTTAACAACATATGTTAAGTACAGAAAAAAATTTAAAAGCAAAAACAAACTTTGTTTAAACAAATTATTTAATCTTCTGTAGTGCTTACAAAGCCCTAGTTTCTTATATATCTAATGACTTATATTATAATTCGATTCATGATATTGTGTCTAAGAAGTAAAACTAAAATAAATTGGTCGAAACCTATCGAGTCACATTTGCGTGTTTCGTGTAAAACGCCAGACCTGTACAGTTTTATTTATATAGATTTAATTAATCGTCTCATAGTTCATTATATTCATTCACTCTATTGTTTCGTTCAAATGAAGGCTAGTATAGTCTCTGTTCCCATCGATCTTTGACTATTATGCTGTGTTCTGACATGATATAAATGACGAGCTGCTTTATATAAGTTTTATCAGTTCCTATGTTCAATTGAAGTAGGTTAATGTAGAACTTCATCGTAAATTCGAGCTAGAAATTTCCTCTGTTATGCTATTTCATATGTAATCGCCTTAATATATCCCGTCACATTGATATAAAATTATTCTGAAATTATTCTGGTTATTATTACATTTGTTTGAGCCTACTGTTATCTACTATACCTATTTCCTCTTTCTAATCGATTGAATATAACTAACTTTATTCATGAAAAATATATCCAAACCTTTTAACTTAAAATTTCTCAGAACCATTACCTAGTAATATTATATCAACGAGTTGTACGTATATCGCATGACTTCCGATTCGAGCGGAAGATGATATACTTCCGGTTCCAGCAAAGAAGTGATTATTTTTCGCGCGTAACGTACCTACTCCTTTATATTTCCCCCAAGCTCTTATTATTTTAATAATGATGTGTCTCGACAGAGTTAATTAATGTAACCCTAATATCATATAAATATAGACAGTTATGTTGTCTACAATAACGACATTGTTTTTATAGCTCTTTCTGAAACTCACAATATAAATTAATTTTAAACTGAAACAAGAAACTCCCATGAAAGTATTCATGTGCTTTTTTGTACTTAGATATTGAGTGGCCCTAAGGAGTTTCGATTTGTACTGTCAAATGGTTTAATTACGATAGCGGAAGAATTACTTTACAATATAATTATCTTAGATGCTTTGAAACGTTTGTGCAATATATCGAATATATAGGTTTTTTTGACACGCACATTACAGAGCTTTCTAATGTAACAAACGGTAAGGGAAGACACATTTGTAAGATAATGTTTCCTTTATTTCAGTTTTAACAGGCGTTCTATAAACAAAGTTCAAGATTCATCGGTGTCATGAATGAGCTTCTAATCAGAAGACAGTTGTATCGGAAATCAGTCAAGGAATGTGTGCTATTATGTATGATTTTCTGAATTTACTGAATTTTCATTCAGTACGTGGTAGAGCCACACTGAAGCTATTACTGATTTCAGCATGAATGAGTTGGCTCGTCCGGGGTAGTACCACCCTCTCACAGGAAACCGACGTGAAGTGACCGTGCTTACATTGTTGCGTTTCGTTCGGTCAGTGAGCGCGCCGGAGGCCCACCTCTCCACTTCCTCTCTTCCTCCCCCTTACTTTTCCCCTTCACCCTTCCCCCTACCCCCAAACACAAGCTGGCAACGCACTTGCAAATACCCTGGTCTTGCTAGTGTCTATGGACGACGGTGATCAGTTAACATCAGATGATCACCACGTTCGTTTGCCTCCTATCATATAGAAAAGAAATCAATATGCCTTCTTTTGACAATTTGAAACAAACAGTAAAATAATATTTTTATAGTGGACATCTTTCTTGTAGTCTTACGCAATTGATTTTTTAAATTTCTATACTGTTATCGCGTTTTGCCAACTGTAGCCGTTGTCAATAACAACCACTAATATCAACAATTCCGTCGAGATCAAAGAGCGAAAGCGGAATTAATTTGCGAAACTTATTTTCCGCCTCCCGCTTTCTAGAATATAATAAGCCTGTAAATTATTTTCCTTTCTTTTATGTAATTTTAAAAGACATTGCATAAAACACCAGCTGCTGAAACGCTTTTGTTTGTATAATTAATCGTTTAGGTATATTAATTTATACCTGCAAATATATAGAGTTAAGGTTTGTAGATTGTAATTACACGTATTTTAAATAATTCAACTACTAGTGATAATTCAAATCACTGGTTTTAAGATCTAAGGATGTAGTAATAAAATTAGGAGTTTTAGAAATTCAACCTTTAAGGTAATAAAAAATATATTACAAATATTAATGTCAAAGGTATGTGAATTTAAAGGTATAAATAAGGAATTGTATTTAGATCCTTTATTTTACATAACTTAGTAGGAACTGTTCTGACATTTTTAATTAGTCCATAATAGAGCTACGGATAGGTTGAATGCTAACCTTGTAATGAACAAATTAGTAATTATTTTAAAAAGAAGTACTACTTATGTGTTAAATACATTAATCAAAATAAATTAGTGTGATTTTAATGGATATTTAGGTTAATATCACATTCTTGAATTAGTATCATAACTAGGTTTTTTTCGTATTAATTAATATGATAGTAAGTTGATGTTGCTTCTTGACCTACTAGTCCTAAGACTAGTTTTAATCCAGACTTATTAGTCTTTGTCCTACCTAGACTTGGATTCTCATAAACCATCCGATTTTGAGAATTTCCTGGTATATCTTTGAAACCTAAGTCCAATATCAAATAAATTAAAACAGGACCCACTTAAAACAGAATAAATGTAGGAATCCAATCGAAAATTCATTGAAAAAAGAAAATTCCAAATCGAGTGGATCAAAAGTTCTGGGGTTACTAACATTCAAAAAATACAAACAAAATGAGAATGTTCTCGTTAATAAATCGAAAATGTAATCTAATTATCGAAAAACGTGTACCTTTTTCCATTTATTTACTTGTATAATACCCATTATATAAAATATATTTACAACCAAGTTATAACTCGTAGTCGACCAAATTAATGTATTTGTGCCATTTATAGATCTGCTTAGTTGAGGGTAACTTTGACTGCGTAATATATGTAATTAGGTCTGTGTTTATTAGTTTCATGCGGTTAAATATCACCTCTAGTCTTCGGGGATTGCTTAGCGTAATTACTTTTTTCATCAACCAGCTATATTGTATGTCTGTTATACCTAATCGGGTCATAAATTGTGTCATCTAATTAATCAATTGTACACTTTTTTATAATTGTTAATAAATTATATAGACATGAAGGGTAATAAATGTACATTACAATGTTGCTTACGTTATTTAAAAGTTCCTCCTCATATTGTGCCATTAATCGACTCGGCCAGTCATCGATCGCAGATCGCGTCATGTTCATATCTATTTCTGATGCTGTTTTAGCCAGAGATGCTCGAAGAGTCTCCCAATTTTGATGAGGTTTAGCGAAACTTTCTCATCCAAAAGGTGGAATATCTTATTAAAATTATAAGTTAATTTAAAGATAATAAAATTGTGACAGAGCTTATGACCCGAGTAGGTACACAAAATAATAAATGTATTTTTTCCATTCGACATTAGTAGGGTAAAAACTCGAATTACGTTTACTACGTTACGTACGTTACGTTTACTCGAGTTACGAATATAATATCCATCGTTTATGAGGACAATTTGCAACAATACTGTTATTGTTATTACTTCAGCCCGTACCGTAGGGTATTAAAGTGTGCTAAGAAATACGCTGTGCTTCTATGGATATTAGAGTGTCACTAAAAGTACACACATGTGGGTAATTTATGGACGTCTCGGCTATATGCCGTTGAATGAAACTCTTCATCACGATGGTACGTTCGACACCCTTATATCTAATAGCTTGTTTTTTATTTTTTTCTTAC
Organism: Antheraea mylitta; assembly: GCA_014332785.1. Taxonomy (NCBI): domain Eukaryota; kingdom Metazoa; phylum Arthropoda; class Insecta; order Lepidoptera; family Saturniidae; genus Antheraea; species Antheraea mylitta. Next base: position 5,315,388 of record JACEII010000005.1, on the reverse strand, counting down.
CCAGATTCTTTTAAAGAAAAGATTATTTTCTTTGGAATCCAAAAGAAAACGTATCATCTATTTATTCTATATGTTATAATTTTACGTTGTTACCACACTCTTAATAACTGTGTATGAAAATAAAAGAAATTAAATTCAAGATCCAATTAACTTATCTGTGCTTACTAGATATACCCATGGTTTATTCGCATTTAATTTATATACACATTATTACTTCTTTTCTATTCAAGGTACTTTCTGACATACATCTTGTATAATATTGCCCTGCTTTCAGGGATCATAGTGTGATGTTATCTTATAACGTTCTTCAATAAGTAGATTATAAAATGCATAGACTTTTTTTTAAACTTACTGGTATATTCAGAGATCGTCAGAATCTACCATTCAGTCCTTTGAACATTATAATAATTTAGATTATAACATTTTCGTATGATATATTAGTAAAAGTATCAAGATAATGAGAACCAAAGAAGTATAAACATAATAAAATAGTTTCCTCGTGAGAGATAAAGTTTTCTGATATATGATTATTGACCTATTAACTAGCTATCTCCCTTGACTATAAAACATTAATGAAATAAATATACCATTTATATTATTCATAATATGCAGTCATGAAACCAGCGTATTAAGTTCATTTAAAAAGGGAACGGCGACATAGCTCTTCGAAGTATTTCCATTAAAACTCATTTGTATTAATATTATAGAGGTAAAATTTGTAGATGATCTCTGGAACAACTGATCCCAGCCTAAAAATACTTATTACTTTTTTATGCCAAAAGGCAGCAAACAGGCAGACGGTCCATCTGATGTTAAATGGTTACCGTCGCTTATGGATAACTGCAACACCAGGGGCATCGCTATTATGTTGCCGACCTTTGGGAGCGTGTTTTAATCGCTTATTTTATTATTTATTAAAAACTATACTATCTCTGAGTGCTATAGATTATATTTCATTGTTATTAATTTTTTTTATGTCATAGGAGGTAAACTAACAGACGGGTCACCTGAAAGTAAGTGATTACCGTCGTCCATAGACAGTTGCAACACCAGGGGAGTCGCAAATGCGTTGCCAGCCTGTATTTGGGGAAAGGGTAAGAGGGAGAGAAGGGAGAGCGGGAGGGGAAGTGGGCCTTCAGCGCTCTCCCTGACCGAACGAATCGCAATAATACAGGCACTGTTACTTCACATCGGTGTTTCTGTGGATCGGGTCGTACTACCCCAGGTGAGCCGACCCATTCATGCTGAAACCAGTAATATCTTCAGGGTGACTCTACCACCTACAACCTACACCTACTAATTTTTAGACTTATTTTAATTAAAGCGGACTATCGTAACAATATATAGTTAGATATCAAAACAATAATACTGTAATTTTCTGTTTTCTGTTATTTTCTCCACTAGAATCCTGAAATATAAACCGAATACATTTTCGCATGGGGTAATGTTTGCGTACTGGAGTTGGAAGTCTGAAATGAGCTTAGCGGAAAGTAAGAAATTGGCTCGGATATGTCGATATTATTTAATGTACTGCGCCCTGGAGCTTGTTTGTCGTCTGGAAAATATTTATTACTGATTACCTCATTTACAAATAACCTTGTTCGTTTGCTGTAAAGGGAATAATTTATTTCATTACTTTGTTGGTTACTCAACATTTATTTTAATTACTTCGTATACGAGATTTAACATGTTTTAATATATGATTAAAATAGAAAGATTTGGTAGCTATAATTACATTTGATTTGTTACTATAGAATATGTAATTTGATTTCTATTCTTTTTTATAAATCACTAATGAATTACAAAGGAGAGTGCGGGCCAATCTTATAAAGCAAAATGATAGAGGTCTGACTTTGTGCGCGTATCACTTGAAAACTACTGCATAGATTTCGATTTCAATATTCTTTAATTTTACTTCTGAGATAAATGATACTTATCTAAAAAATATCACGATATCTGCAGCATATTATCTATACTAATATTATAAAGAGGTAAAGTTTGTGAGTTTGTGACGTTGTGATGTTGTGACGTTGTAGGGGGGGTAATCTCAAGAACTACTGGTCCGATTTGAACAATTCTTTCAGTGTTATATAGCTCATTCATCGAGAATGGTTATAGGCTATATATCATCACGCTAAAACCAATAGGAGCGGAGCACAGAAAAAAATGTTTCAAAATCGGGATGTTTTTTCTTTTTGATAACTGCTGCGTGTATTGTATGTATTGTATACGTGTAGTGTATCTATTCCACGCGAAAGTAGTCGCGGGCAGAGGCTAGTAATATTATAAAGCTGGAGAGTTTGTTTGTTTGTTTGATTGAACACACTAATCTCAGAAACTACTGATCCGATTTGAATCTTTATTTTCTCTTAATTTTTTCAAATTTAATTTTTTCCATGTTAGCTCGTTTATTGAGGAATAGGCTATACATCATCACGTCAAGCTAAGACCAATAGGAGCGGAGCACCAATGAAGAATGTTTCAAAATAGGGTTTTTTGTTATTTTTCAGAGCTTTCACTGCGTGTTATCGATAGTCCAATGTAACTATTCCACGCGGACGAAATCGTGGAAATAGCAAGTTTAATATAACATTATTAAACTTATGGGAAACTATGATCTTTATATACACCACGAGTGTTGTGATGTATATTTTTTGCCGTGGAGAATTGGGACAAGTATGGTACTTAAATATTTTCCTCTGTACATAAAATATATAATTACAATAATAAACAAAGCAGACGAAGTCGCGGGTATCAACTGGTATAACATAATTCAGATTATAGAAACTTGTTAATTACACATATATTGTTTACAGAGAACTTTTAGATTCAAGATGTGGTTAAATAATCTCTTACAATATCAGCTAAATGCTTTGTATTTTGTTCGATAATGCGAAATTAATTCGAAAAGCGCTTCGAAGAATCTAGGCGCGTCTGTGGCATTATTTCAAAACTTTATTTGTTTATAATGACAACTTGACGTGATCAAGTTCGAAATCAATTTACATATACGGAGCGGGAAACGAATAATATCGACGATATTGGAAAACTTGGAGCCAGTGTTTTGGGTAAGCATAGAGCTAATAATGTCCGCCAAGACGTTCAATATTTGTACTACGGTAGGGTTGACACGAATTGAAAACTGCAATATTTAATTAGAAAAATATTCGCCTTCCTCACATTCATTTAATAATAATCATGTCATTAATATGTCACCCATACAATAAAATTGTAATGGGAGGTCGGTGGTAGACGTCTCTTTCGCTACCCCGTCTGTCGCACGCCGAGTTCGGGGGTGAAAGGTGCTCGAGGACGTGGAGACCCTATCGGACCATAGATACATTAGGTTCGAGGGCTCCAGCTCCCAAGCCAGTACTGATACCCGCCCCCGGAAGGGCGCGAAGTTCCCCTTTTTTTATATCAAAGGAGGCATACGAACTGGTGAGTCATGTGATGTTAAGTGATCACCGTCCATAGACACTAGCGACATCAAAAGCGAGGAGAGGGGGGAGGAGAAGTAAAAGGAAAGAAGGAAAGGTGAAGGGAGGTCCGGGGCTCTCACTGACCGAACGAAATACAACAATGCAAGCACTGTTATTTCACGTCAGTTTTCTGTAAGAGGGGTAGTGCTACCCCGGTCGAGCCGACCCATTCATGCTGAAACCAGTAATAACTTCAGTGTGGCTCTACCACCTACCAAGACTGTTGGACAGTGAGTCGCCTTAACCGAGAATTAGCGGAAGAGGCGGCCATCGTCCAGGCCTGGCCTTGGATAAGTAAGAACAATATTTTATAATTATATAATTATTTGGAATACCATAGAATGCATCTTTTTGCAACAGAATCTTGATTGGTATTGTCGACTCAGATTAAAATTAAATAAAATACCTGCTCCAAAAGGATAAATAAATTTTAAAATCCTATGGCCTAGAAGTATTGTGGATTAAAATTGTACTGTGAGAAAATATTTTTTATATAATTATTATCCCCAAGGTTTCAGGATATATGGAGAAAGGAGTGGGAACTTAACTAAATTTATGTTAGTACTTAATCTTAACACTGGCATTATTGGAACTTGTTTTATTTAACTGTTTTAAAATTATGTCAACCCTGTGCCTATCATTTCGGCCCAACGTTTCTCAGCACTCAGATGTTGTCTACAACTTAGGTTGAAATAGGTGTATCAATTTTGAAGATCAATTTAACCTTAGGCAACTGAAATGATTAACGAAACTACAACAACTCAAATTTTAATATTCAATCAGAATCACGCAGACTAATATGAGTTTTGTATAATAGAATGATTAACCTCTCATGTGCACTATATTGTTTTAGTGTTCATAAATACAGGAAGTCATACCGAGAAACTGTAGACACGCCCTCGCTGCCGACGTGAGCGGTCTTAGTTGCGGCGCGATTGTGAAATAGAGTATCCTTCCCTCTCTCTCACTCACAAATCGCCCGACGCGGAACCCGGCGGTGAGCGCAGCTGCGCACCCCTGTTGCCATGGCAACGCCGGACAACAGTTCGAGGGAGCAAGGCTACGGCCATCCCACTCCCACCATTACACCAACGACCACCCGCAAACGCTCGGACACTGAACCTGCACAAACGATGACCACACGCACTCCCACGGACTCTATTACCGCCCCAATGACGACCCCTCGCTTACCAACAGGACCACCGAGCCACTACAGGCCCTCTCCGGCATCTCCGGACGAAGTGCCTCCCACACAAGACACCCACCTGAGCGCAAAGGAAGACTTTCTTTCTCGTTACGAGCGGGACTTAAACGCCCTTGCCCTACTTGTCAACACAGACACCCTTTCAAACGAGATGCTAAGATGGATGGCGCTACTCCTACGCTTACAAGAAGCGAATACAGAGGGCACCCTGATTAGCCCACTCGACTTGACCGCCCTGCAACTAGCGGCGCGAGGTAAAATAGACCCGCCCGCGATACCTCCGTACATTTACAAGAGGAGCCCGTTGGGACGCGCTGTGAGGAGGAGGCGCGAATACGACGACATCTACCCGGATGAGAGGCGTGTCAGACCCCGCCACCTCACAGCGCCCCCACAGGCAAAACAGGCAAAACAAGCTACATCGAGCGAATCAGAAAATACAGGTTCGCCCCCGCAACACCCATCACAGAAACCAATAGTGCGAAAGGACAGGAGTGCTTCGACACCCGAATCTTCTACATCATCCGCACCATCGCCTACACCAACGCCCGCGCCTCTACCTCCCAGAACGCAAGCAAGAGCGCGCATATCATTACCGCCAACGCAAGACAAGCCACAAACGCCCACGCCTGTGCGCACGAATAGGCAGCCCAATACAAGGCCCCCCACCACGGTAACAAGACCGACCAATCAGAAGCCGCCGACCGCGAAACTCGCCCCCCCGACGTCGTACGCGGCAGCGGCGGCCCCCCGCGCGATGCCGGTCGCGCAATCGCGGGGAGCGCCTGCGGATCTCCAAACACGCGTGACGCAATCGACGCAGCGAACCAATGAGAGCGTAGCTGCGGACTTAGGCGTTACCGCAACTGCTTCGAACACGCAAATGAATAGAGAAGCAACAATAATTATTGAAAAATCGGCTCCGAAATATCCCCCGATTGTTGTGGAAGTCTTCAACAATTGCGTACAGCATCTGGCTGAAATTGCCAAGCGATTGGGGAGGACGGCGAACGCTAGGCCCTTCGGGAACGGCGTCAGATTCCTTCCTGAAAGCGAGGACGAATATCGCCTTATTCAACATTATCTCAACGAAATTGAACAGACGGAGGGGGCCAAATGGTATTCCTACTCCCTGCCGGAGGAGCAACTCATCAAGGTTGCCATAAAAGGCCTCTCTCCGCTGATCGACCCTGATGAGCTAAAAGACGCCCTCAGAGACAAGGGACTAAACCCGATTCTCGCCAAATTTATACCTGCGAGAGGAGGACGCCCGGGGGGCGTATTTTACGCCGCCTTTAAGCGCGAAGATAACACCCCCGCAATTTATGACATCGACGAGTTGATGCATTTTACTGGAGTGAGGATAGAGGCATGGCGCGGGAGGACTGGCCCCGCCCAATGTCATAGATGCCAGCAGTTTCGGCACAGTTCGTACAACTGCCACAAAGACGCCAGATGTGTGAGGTGCGGGGGCCCTCACATAGCGCGGGACTGCGACCGGCCCAGGGACCTGCCGCCGGTGTGCGCGAACTGCAACGGACCTCACCCAGCCAATTTCACCTCATGCCCGGTCTTCCGAAGAGAGGCCCGAAATAAGCAAGCCTCCACAATAGCACTACATAAACGACTGCAACGCCCGGCCGATGTAGTCAGTCGGCACGATAGAAACGTGGTGACGTATAGCGAGGTGCAGGAAGAAACTCAGACGTCGCTTATGGCCCCGACGAATGACGCCAGACAAACGCGCTTCCAGAAAGTAGCGGGAGGCGCAAAACAACGCCCACGCAAACCTAAAAAGAAGTCAAACAAGGAACGTACCGAGTCTGACGAAGAATTCGCCTCAAAAACTTACTATCTGTCACACCTACACAGATTCGCCAACAATAGAGGAATTGAGAAAGAGAAGCGCAATTCACTATTAGATGATTTCTACAACTTAAAACCGTTCCATGGATAATACACCATTAAGGATTGCATATTGGAACGCCCAATCCGTCAAAAGGAAAAAGAGGCTTATACAATACTTCCTACGAGATCACAATGTAGACATCTTACTCGTATCAGAGACGAAGCTCACTCCGAGAACCTCATTCAAGATCTCCAATTATCTTGTCTACCGGAAAGATGAAATCTCACCACAAGGGTCGGCATACAGAGGTCTGGCGGTTATCATTAAGAAGGCGATAATTCATCAGATCATTCCCCACGTAGTACACCAGTCGATCTACGCACTAGGGTACTGATAAACGTGTCAGGCCACACGCTGAGAGTCTTCGCGATTTACCGCCCCCCGGACCACCCAACTACCGCACTTTGTAATGACCTCGACAATTTACTGAGTTCGCCCACGCCCACAATTTTGGCGGGTGACTTCAATTTAAAGAATACCTATTGGAATTCAACGAGGACATCACACATGGGAAGGCTATTACAACAACACGCCAAACACAAGGGCTACGATATCTTGGGACCGGACGAGTCGACTTATTACGGCCCGGCCACCCAAGACGTCATAGACTTCGCCATCTCAGCCGGACTTAATACGATCCCCCGGCAATCGGTACTACTTGACCTACCATCTGATCACCGGCCAGTCCTCATGGAATATGATTTGTCTCCAGCAAGAGCATATTTCGCGCGCTCGAGACAAAGGACGGATTGAGACTCATTTGCCACAATAGTCAATGCAACAGTGCCCACGAAAAAGATGTCGACCGAGCGCGACGTTGAATGGCTGACACAGAAACTAACTGAGTGCATCCAGTCAGCAGCGGATCGATCATCCCGGACTGTCACGGTTAAAAGAGATTTACCGCCTATACCGGCAAAAATTAGACGAAGAATTGAGGAGAAAAGAAGCCTCAGAAAGCTCTGGCAGAGGTCCAGATGCCCTGCCACCAAGACCCTACTAAACAAGGCCATTGAAGACGTCAAAACGCTGTTAGACGCCCACGCAAATCAGTCTTGGCAGCTGCACCTAGACACCGTAGGAGAGAATGTGCCTTCCCTTCATAAGCTCTGCCGGAGCTTATCGAGACGGACTGAGCCAGCTCGCCCCCTGCTGGATCAAGGCCAGCTCCACTTCTCTGCTCAGGACAGGGCAGAGATCTTTGCGAACGCCCTGGAAGCTCAGTTTAGCCCGAATCCGATAATCAACACACAACATAACGAAGCGATTACCCGATTCGTACAAAGCTACCCGCCGCCGGTGAGCGGCCTTACTCCCACGCGCGGGGAGCCTAACTTCTATATTACACCAAGACTGGTACAAAGGGCATTGCGGGGACTTAATCCGCGAAAAGCCCCGGGTGCCGACAACATAACGAACGCTATGTTACGACATTTACCTGTGAAGGCGATCGTGACGCTCACGCGCCTCTATAATGGCGTACTGCGAACAGGACATTTCCCAGAAAGCTGGAAACGCGGGATCATCATTATGATCCCGAAAGCGGGAAAAAACACACAGGATCCCAGCAACTATCGCCCTATCTCACTATTAAACACCTTATCAAAAGTTTTTGAGAAACTTGTCCTGGCGGCGCAGAAACCGGCTATACAGCTGCGGCCAGAACAATTTGGATTTCGAGCGGGCCACTCGACGACATTGCAACTCGCCCGGGTGATGGATATGGCCCTGAGACGCCATACAAAAAAGGAGTACGTAGCGGCCGTATTCCTGGACGTCCAGAGCGCCTTCAACCGAGTATGGCACGAGGGACTTTTGTACAAACTAGCCACCACCACTAGAATCCAAGATCGCCTGTATAAAACTCTAAAATCGTTTCTCACAAATCGAAAAGCGATTATTAGAGTAGAAGGACTCACTTCACGCGAGATTCAACTGACTGCGGGGGTGCCACAGGGCAGCTGTTTATCTCCCCTATTATACGCCGTGTACACTGACGACATCCCAGTAAAAGGAAAGGCGGAGCTGGCCCTGTTTGCAGATGATACCGCCTTCATGGCAACATCCTTGAATCGCAAAAGGGCAGCCTCCCTACTCCAACTTACACTAGACGCAATTCCAGAGTGGCTTCAAAACTGGCGGCTCACGGTCAATGTGAGCAAAACTCAAGCCCTCATCACCAGACCAGCCAGGGAACAACCCCCGCCGCTAACTCTTCAAGGGGAAGTTATCCCATGGCAGGAGAAGATCAAATACCTCGGTATAATCATTGATAGAAACTTCACCTTGAAACACCAAGCAGCAGCAGCGCTATCTAGTGCAAGAACCGCGCGGAAAGCGTTACGTCCGATCCTGGGGTCTAGATTGCCTCTCCGAACCCGGATAGGCATCTACAAAACATACATACGATCTAGACTGACGTACGCCGCCCCCGCGTGGTACGGATGCCTTGCACCAACACAAAAAGATCACCTGGAAAAATTCCAAAATACCACGCTAAGAATGCTTGTGTCAGCTCCGCGATATGTGAGTAATAAAACCATCGCGCGAGACTTACAAGTCGAGAGTCTCGAAAATTTTATAAGACGTCTCGCGACTAAGATGTACTACAAGGCGGACGCATCGGACCACCCCCACCTGAGGGGCATCGCTCCGCTTCATGCGAGGCCGCCTGAACACGAACCCCACCGAGAACGCCCTATAATATCGAGTAGAAGGTCGAGAAAAATTACATGTAGACCACAGCTCAGAGATTTCGTTACGCGAGACTGAGCAATACAAGCCAGAGAGGCGAACTCCTACAAGAAGGAGCTAAGCCTCGAGAATCAGACCCGGCCGTTGAAGTGGCCGGCACATACACTACCGCAAGAGGGGCTACCCTGAAGCAGATTCCCCGCACCCCACCCCCCCTTGCGGGGGAGGCGTGGGTGTGAGAAGAGCCCGACGACGAGAAACTGTTGATAACCCTACCAGCTGCCGTCTTGTGAAAATAATATGCATCATTACCGATCTTTATGAAATATAAACTTTATTACCTTGTTGATGTGAGTTGTCGAACAAAACTTTTCACATTGAAGTATATTTGCTATAAATATTATTTTTACAGCAGAATATGCTCTAAAAGACGTCACGTAAAGGTTTATGTTTGTATTTCAATGAAATAATAATTAATATCTCTAAAAAATTTATGTATATTCGCACCAAAGTTGTGTACCTCAATTACAATTGGAAATCTTTTAATTTGCTATAAAAAATGTAACATTATAAATATTAGGTCCATATTGGAAATATAGAAGTGAAGCATAGATATATATTCGTATAAAATTAGACTTAATAGATTATGAGGCAAACCTTTCAGATCCCTCTATGGTGGAGTGAATAACATTTTGTTTATTGAATGAACACCGAGTGGGCACTTTTATTTCCATGATCTTATTTTATCATTCAGTATTGGCAGCTTGGTTTAAGTTAATTTCATACATATTATTCAATTTTCTTAGAAAAGTAAACAGGGATACATGTTACGGACAGTAGATACAATTAATTTGATATGTAAACTACAACGACAAATGTTTTAATTTTTTTATTGTAATTTTATAAGTATAAAGACATCACCTTTGCTAAATTACTTTGAAATTATCTTTTAAGAAGCTTAAAATGTATTTGAAATTTTATAATATGATAAAATACTTTACTAATGAGTACATTCTCAAATAGCTCTAAATATAATTTCGCATAAACTTCTAAATACAAAGTATTATACTTCTAAAAGATCTTAGTTATAACCACACAAACAAAACTTCAATCATCAGGTTCATTTTCACCCAGACGTAAACTCGACTTTACCGTTTACAATCGTAACTTGTTTAATTCTGTTCAGCCTCTTTGTTTTGCGTAACGCCTCAGTATAATTCTCTTGAATATAAATGAACTTTCTCTTGTTCTATGAATAACATTTGCTAAGAGCGCTATTTACATTTCACCTTCAGCGTTATGTTCATCTGATAACAAGTATTAATCCTTACTATCGAGGTGCGAATTTTCTCATACATAATCAGTTTCAAGTCGATATTAAAGTAAAGAAATAAATCAGATGTCTTTTGGAGAACGAAATTACCTGTTTGAATAATATTCCGGCTTTATTAACAGGTAAATATAATGTTGAGTGAAGTGAACACACCGTGATGAGAACGTCAAGATTACCGGTGACGTTTTCCAAGGTTTTCCAACATTTATCTTACTTAAGTAGGGAAGATGACTTTGTTCTTAATGGAGTATACTTTTAAAGACAATTTCGTACAACTATGGAAAACGTTTATTTATAGAAACAAGCATAAATAAAAAGCAAACATACGTACGTGTATGTGTGTATGAAATATTATATTATATTAGATAACCCGCGCAACTTCATCTGCATGAAATCGGTTACCTAACGGTTCCAATTGTATTTCCAAACTCGCTAAATCTTTAAAAAAACTTAGAACCCGATTATAATGACTTCCACCGTTTCCAATTGTAAAACCAAACAAGTCAGGGACCATTTAATCATTTGGATATTGTTCATACAAAAATAAAAAAAATCACAAATACAAAAATTGAAAGGTAAGGTTAGGAAAACGAGAAAATTAGTTTATAGATATTTTTTGATGGCAAATAAAAGAAAATTAAAAGAAAAATCTGGATACGGTCACCCTAATCATCTAGAGGTATCAAATATACTTTACGATCTATTCTCACACCTACCAAATATACATTTAAAATCTCATAAATTTCGGTGCAGCCGTTTTGGAGGAGTTCGAACACTAGCACCGTGACATGAGATTTTATATATATTAGATATTTTTTCTATTATTAAGCTTAGAATACAGCCCTCCTCTATTCATGCTATGATCATATGAGGAGAATAACTAAAAAGATATCACTTCTAGGTCATACAACAACTTTGCATGATCTGAATAAGGTATGTACACTAAACCTTAATTTTATATGGCTCAGTATAATTCTTGATACAAGTAATCAACAAAAAATTATATTTTTCAATGCCACATGCTATGTCACTATTATGAAATGTCGTTGCATTTTTTTGTTATTTTTAGAATTCTAATCTGATTGAAGTCTTATTGTTCGGATTCAGTTTAGTACTTTTCTTAGTAAGGTTAAATAGGTTCAGCCGAAGCCATTTGAAGTGATGCATTTACGTACATTCGGTAATTGGTTTTTATTTATATGAATTCGTAAAAGCAATATCAATATGAAAATGTAAAGTGTAAGTAGAAATAAGTTTTGTAGGTGATAGAGACACGCTGAAGCTGTTATTAGTTTCAGCATGAATGGTTTGACTTGCCCGGGGTAATACCACCGACCCACAGAAACACCCACGTGGATAAATAATTGGTTTGAAATTAATTCTTTTTATTTATAAAATATATCAGCGAGCGTATGATTGTTTATAAAAAAATGTGTCTGACTGTGATAGATTCATGTTTTTAAATGCGCTTAAAAGTTACTGAAAAAAATGTTCCTAAACTTATTCATAAATCGAAATTAATTAAATAAAAATGCGCATTAAAAATACAACGTTAGCCAGCTACCAGGTGTCCTAAATCCTGTCTATTGATTTATATTGATAATTTGTGTAGGTAGTAGTGCCACGTTGAAGCTGTAAGTGGTTTCAACATGAATGGGTTGTCTCGTTCGGGCTAATACGACCCTTTCACAGAAAACTGACGTGAAATAACATTGCATTGTAGTGTTTCCTTCGGTCAGTGAGAGCGCCGAAGACCAACCTCTCTTTCCCTTTCCTCCTTTCCCTTCCCTTACTCTCCCCTTCCCCCATATACAAGTTGGTAACGCACTTGCGACACCCCTGGTGTTGCTACTGTCTATGGACGGCGGCGATCACTTACCATCAGGTGACCTGCCTGTTCGTTTGTCACCTATGATATAAAAAAAACACTCCATGACGTTGTTAATTACTACCTAAATTTTAATTCCTCTATTCTTGTTAAAAAAATTCCTTCAAAAAATTTTTGTCCATCATTAGCATAGCTATCAAACAGTGATTTATTTTTGGTTTTCAACTACATTTCCCTTAAATATACCTTCGAAATAAAAGGTCACATATATTTTACAGATGTTATTGGGAAATTCGAGCCTATGAATAATTTATGTGGGAAAGGGTACATTTATTGAACAACTGTATCAACGAGCTTTTAATAACAAAAACTTTGGACATTTTGCATTTAAATAATAATATTCTTTAAATATACATTGTTCAATATAATTTACTCCACGGACATGTAAATGAATACGCACGAGATTACTGAAGTATTGGTAAATTAAAAGTTATTGTATATTTGTATAGTTGCTCTGTATTTTGCGGTTGTATTGTAATTATATCTATGGCAATAATTAAATGCGTTATTGTGGTTTTAATAACGGGAGTTACTCTGTTAATGATCAATTTATTATTTAATTTCGTACCGGCTTTTGTTCGTGGCTTCACTCGCTTCAATGTAGATTTGATTTATCCCCCGGGAACAGTATTTTTTTGAGATGTAAGCTATCCTATGTACTTTATTTACCCCGCGACAATACTTTTGCAAAATTTCATAATGATCAGTTTAGCAAACAGACAGACCGATGTGACAGAAGACTTTGTTTTATAATGTGTAGTGTTAGTTTCAAAGAATTTAATAAGAAATTGGTAATTAGAAGTAAAGAAATACTTTATTGTTGGAACAAATATACAATAAAATTAAATTATACAAATTAGTTAAACAGTAAAAAAATGTACATTTGAAAAATAAATGCCCAACAATTGGCGAACCCATTCAGCAAAAATGTCCAATACAGTAATACTGCAGCGCTGCTTTCGATGGAAGCCTATATGATGATTACCAGATGTTAAGTCGGTCATATTAATGTTTAATACCTGGAAGACCGAGATTAACTCGGTTTTCAAAAAAAAAAATTAGATTAAAATAAACTGTTCGGTTTGTTTCAGAAAATTAGCATTTTATTACCAAAAAAAGGTTTCTTTTTTGTTGTCAGTCGGATTTGAACTAAGGTTAGACGAATTTCTAAGCAACCGATTTCCATCGGAGCTAATTTTGTTTTGACAGCGACAACGAAATCTACCTTTATATTCTAGCTGTAAAGTTTTCTATGAATGAAATCCAGCTAGATCGATTTTAATAGTATGTTTTCGCATGTAAGTCGAATTACTATGTTATGGTTTGATGTCATTTTAGTAAATTACCCTAATATTAGAGTTTTACAACATTTACGCAATCAAATTCATTGACGTGTGAATAATTGATATCAATTACTATATTGTTACTTGTGATAGAAACAATCGTCTATTCCTTTTCGGATGTAATAACATTAATGGGAAACCGAAGTGTTCACTCAAACGACTTGATTGTAGATCCCGAGAACGCAGACTATTCGACAAAGGACACGTGCCGTTGCACCGCGTACAACGCACCCTATATACCACATCATGGCACTAACAATAGTGCGTCACTATCGCCTTATACAGGCTTCCAACACCGTAGACACCGCATCCCTCTTCTGAATGTCCTGTCCACATAATCTAATTTTAGTGCCAATCTCCGGTTTGCTGTTTGATTGTGGATATATAGTTTCAAGTTTGTACAAATGGAACTAATCGGATCCGTTAACATAATTTCAGTTTATTAGAAATAGGTATAATAGTCTCCGTAATTATATAATGCAGATATATATCACATATTGTCTTTATGGAACTTATTAAAGAATGCAAAGATCCTTGAATAATAAGAGGAAAGGCATGAAATAGGGGAGAGTGGGGTAATTGAGAGCGACGGGTAAATGGGAACAGTTAGATAAATAGTACATCTCCCCGTACTACACTGTCGCGAACCTATTCTACGACTGAATGGAAAGCCATTCATAGCGTATGCGAAAGTAGGATTGAAAGGACGCACTAATTTTGTCACTGTAAGTCGAACAATTATTTTTGTATTTTCGATATAATTTTTGTCATCAGTTATAACGCATGTAAGTATCATATTCTTGAGTTCAAAGGTATTATGTTTTTGCTCATATCATAGACGCAGTATCTGTTTTCAAATGTAACATAGATTGAAGTTAATGAAAAATGCTTTTGAAAGTGGCGGCCATTTTTATGTATATTGACTGATTCGGGTAATTGGGAACGGTATTAGTTAGATAATTTGGAACGTTCCCAATTACCCCTTACCCTCCTAATTACCCATAGAACTGCTGGTTGATTGTGTAAAAATATTTAAACTTTATACATTATTTCAGATGCCTTGTAATTACGTAAGAAAGATCGATCAAACGTCTTTCTTGATTACCTCATACCATTCCCTTTTCCCCCACGGGATGATCTCAATTACCCCATAGGGTATCGGGTAAACAGGAACGGCAATGTTTTTTGTTTTCGTTTATATTTTTATTAAAACGAAAAATGTTAAACAACGTTTTATGAATAGTAAGTATATAGATAACTAAAGTTTATGTAGCAATAAAATTTGATTTAGTTTATAACCTTTTTCTAATATTTTTTAGCGTTTGAAGTTAAGTGTTCCCAATTCCCCCACTTTCCCCTAACATTTAATATATTTAACATTTAATATACCCTTAAGTGGTAGAGCCACGCTGAAGCTATTACTGGTTTCAGCATGAATGAAGCGGCTCGCTCGGTATAGTAACACTCTTTCACAGGAAACCGACGTGAAGTAACAGTCGTTGCATTAATACGTTTCATTCGGTCAGTGAGATGGCCGGAGGCCCACCTCCCTTCCCCTCCCCTCTCCTCTTCTTCCTCATTCCCTTTCTCCATTCTCCTCTCAAACACAGGTTGGGAACGCACTTGCAACTCCCTTGGTGTTACTAGTGTCTATTGACGGTGGTAATCACTTAATATCAGGTGACCCGCCTGTTCGTTTGACTTCTATAATATAAAAAAGTGTAGTATAGATAATGCTTACATTGTTGCGTTTCGTTCAGTAAGTGGGAGCGCCGAACGCCCACCCCCCTGTCCCCCTTCCCCTTTTTCCTTCCCCTCCTCTAACCCTCTCCCTTTCCCCATACACAGGCTGGCAACGCACTTGCGACTCCCTGGTGTTGCTAGTGTCTATGGACGGTGGTGATCACTTAACATCAGTTGCACCACCTGTTCGTTTGCCTCCTTTGATATAAAAAAAAAATAGGGTTTCTTTCTAATCAGTCATCCTGACTGAACGAAGCGTTAAAATTCAAACTGTAATATTCCATATAAATGTGTAACAGCGAATCAATACAAGAAATACATAACGATTTAAACAGTGCATAGAAAAAAGAGCTTTCTCAAATTTAATAAAACTAAATAAAGTAGTCCATTTATTTAAATCGAGCTTCAATCACATTACCGTTCTGCCGAGTAGTGATTATAAACAAGATTGGTGTCAAAAATTATAGGTAAAACAAATATGTGAACGATGGTGAAATGACACCTCTCTGTACATCCGTTAAATATAATTGTATTTACAATGCATTTCTATATAAAAATACCAATCTATTTAAATATATAGAGATCTGCGGTTGTACGCACATCATGCTAAAACTACCGTATAAATCTCGCCATGAACTTTATTTAAAAAGTGACCCTTTTTCTGTAACTCTGACATCGTGTATGCAAAATTTCATGATGACGCAATCGCTTAAATAATTGTGAAAGCGAATTCACTTTTACATTTATAATATTAGTAAGAATATAACTTAGGAAGAAAATACCTTAAAGAGTATATCCATTGGATATATCTGAAAGTAAACAATATAATTTGAATAACCCACAATACATTACGATATTCATAATGACGATGTTATTAAACAACGAACAACGTTCTTGCAACGAAGTATTATGACTTATTCATGTTCTCAGACGCATTGAGTTCGAAGTCTTCAGGCTGTCGTATAATAAACGAGACAATTACGTTGTACCACGAGACAAGTGACGGGAAGAACGTCTGGTTGTTACTAGACATCGATTTCGATTAAAATGTTCCTTCATGAATATTTAATGTTTTTATAAAATGAGAATAAATTACTTCCACGCTGAAAAGAAAAATGTACTTAATGTATTTATAAAGTTATAATTATGTTATATAACAAATTATTCAGCATATTAACATCAGGAAATTAATAGCCTTGACCTCGGTAAAAGGTTTGACAATTTTTACAACCCTTAATTTCACTTATTCATTGAATTCAAATTAAAGTTAATGTACGAAAAAATAATTAAATGACATAGATAATTATTGTCCTCTAAAGAAATCTGTACGAGCTAATATAATCGAGTATATTGCGAAGATTAAAGATTTTCTAATATAAGAAAAAAAAACGTTATATAATAATTTTAGTTTCACTGCATTCTATTACTGGTGTTATTATTTAACAACATCGTTTTAAAAATGTTTGATTGAATTAATTAGAATCTTTTAACATCTATTATTGTATTGTACGAATTTAGTCATTTCTCTGAAAGATTAATTAAATTCCAAAATGTAAATTATTTCTTTCGTTCCTGAAATCTTGCCAACACAAACCTCTCCAAGGGCTATTACTGACATCTTAAAGTGCGGCTTAATGTATTTCTTGTCTATGTAGTTTTTGTGGTATTTGAGAATATATGTTCCATTTTATTATTTCTGATTTACTTTCCCACTAACAGAACATAGTAATAGGCAAATAACGCATGTTTAAATATAAAGATTAAATCCACGATAGACTGGTCAATAACTTAATGTAAATTATTACAAATGATATAAGTTTTTTCTATCTTATTTCATTATGTTAGAAAGAGTTCTTATATAATATTTACTGTAATATATTCAACGTTATAATTATAAAACGTTTGCCAATTGAATGGTACAAATTCAGCCACGGTCAATCTTATCTCCCAGTCCTGTATTTTCGTAAGCATTTAAAAAAATATCGCATGAAGTTGTTCTCTTTACACACCCGTACCTTTTTGCATTAATAATATTGTATCTCGATATTATGAAATTAATGAAGTTTACTGAGCACTGAAACAGCAAGGGCGTGGTGAGGTGCGGAGTGATTAAATGTCAGACTCTGTGCGAAACTTATTGCAACTTGTTTACAAAGACTATCTTCGCCGTCCTTTATTCAGGTACAACTTCACAGACGCTCGCGAACGATGTCTCCCAATACAATTTACATTAATTCCTTCCTGTAGCGAGATAGGAATAATTAAATAACAATGCAGATAGCAAAAGTGACTTATAATTAGAATTTGACTTTTTTTAAACGAAGTGCCTTGAATTATGTTAATATTATGTAGTAGATTGCGTTAATTAAAGAAAACTATAATTGATATTGATAAAAGTTTTATCGATATTTTAAGTTATATCAATTTAGAGGAATTATATCAAAAAAATATATCATATTTATACAATACAAATTGAAGTCAAAGTATATGTTTGTACAAATTATGAATAAATTAGTCTATGCGAAAAGTGTTCGTCCGCTTTACTTTGGAATTCCCACGAAAATTCGTTTTAACACTTTAATAATATTTATGTAAATCTAATCCTAAAGCTTTATTTATGTAATTTATATATTTAAAATTTATTTCGATTGTTTATTGTAAGATGTGTTTATATTGTGTAAATGTTATCTTTCATCTTATATTGTTCATTTTATTTATAATATAACTTTTACCAGATGCATATTATGAAAAATAAAATATTACAGTTATTATAAAATATAATTTAACTATCCCAAATGTTGCAAATATATAAAGAATATTAGAGATAACGATAACCCATGGAGTAAACATAACCTTAGTTTATAGTTCTTAGCGGTCGAGTGAGTGGTTAATAGGCTCATCGCGCTACTATCAAGGATCGACTTAATCAAGTGCACTCCGAGGGCTAGTCCATTACGCTAACATATTGCCTCAATGGACACTGGCCGTATCTCTGAGTTGTGGAAGAACGCATTAATAACGTCCTAATATTAGCTTCGAAAAGTAAAAAAAAACTGATCGAGTGTTATTGTTGGATAACGTAACTTTGTTGACTTAGTTTGAGGAATATCTGTTACGGACAGCGAGCATGTGCAAAATATTTAGTGACATTGAATAGTTTTAAATAGTGAATGGGAAGTGGAAGGCGTAATTTTATTACCCTTTAGTTTGTAGTACATATTGTCTTAGTTTGTAGACACGACAGAGTCTAATAAAATCGCGAAATAGTTTGAGTGGTTATATCAATATATTATATTCGTAATATTAATTGGTCCTTCGCGAGCCGGATAAAGAAAGCTTCATCAATTATATTCGTAATAATAATATTATAAGAACTTGTAATTAAAACACATTATACAAATATTACGGATAGAGGTGATTTACGACCACCTCAATATTATATTCGTAATAATATCCTTAACTTTTTTAGGTTAGGTGGCTAATACGATGATATCTCTTATGGAGATATCATGAATGAAATCGCATTTAATATTTATTTCTAAGACAATGATTTCATTTGTTATTGAAGTGAAACCTTCTTTAGGCGTATTGAACGTATTTTTATGACGGGAAATAAATTAATTGCTTCATGACATGCTAATAAGCATAGACGATTGTATTGCGATTGCAGGGTTTGCGGCAGACTCGCGATGCGTAGTATATCATGTTTACATCTAATATTTTTTTAGGTGGTAGAGCCACGCTGAAGCTACTACTGGTTTCAGCATGGATGGATCGGCTTACCCGAGGTAGTACCACTCTCTCATAGAAAACCGACGTGAAGTAACAGTGCTTGCTTTCGGTCGGTCAGTGAGAATGCTGGAGACCCACCTCCCCTACACTCCCCTACACTCCCCTCTCCTCTCCCCCTTCCCCTTTCCTCAATTCCCCCTAAACACAAGTTGGTAATGTACTTGCGACTCCCCTGGTGTTGCTAGTGTCTATGGAAGGCGGTGATTACCTAACATAATGTAACCCGCCTATTCGTTTGCCTTCTATGATATAAAAAAAACATTACTAATAAAATTTAAATATTCGTACTTTATTCTAAAATATGCAGCATATTAAATTATTTAGAGAGTTTTGTAAATTAACTAAGATAATTAGGAAATATAAAGGTTGTATTATTAAAAACATTTAAAACAGACAATAATTTTAACAAAATATAAGAACTATAGACACACCTAAACCTTTTTAGCCTTAATATGTTTATTATGAAAGGTGAAAATGAAATTTGTAAATGTTATATTCAAATTTTATTTCATATCGTAGGATTATTAGGAGGCTCATCTAAATTATTTCTATCGCCTTCAACATATTGTTTTATGAATTTACAATGATAACGGGTATTATTTTCTTGCTATAATTAAATTTTAATCCTATTTTCGGCGTAAATATCTAGTGTAGCATGTTTTACGATAATTAGAAACGGTTCAATGTCTATTATTAACGTCGATTGTATTTTGTAGAATAGAAAATACAAAAGTGTGTAAATAATTTGAAACAATTTCCTGAAGTGTTTATATATTCCTAGCTTTTGTTCGCAGCTTCGCTCGTATAATAAAGATTTGACCTTATTCTTCGGGAACAGTACTATTTATGTATGAATGAAACTTACCTCTGTTTAAAATTTATGTCCATTTGTAAGCGTAGCAAATAAACTTACATTTGCATTTATATTAGTAAGATTATTATTTATGAACAGGTAACATAATAACTTATATGAATACTAGCAGGCACAGCGGACGTTGTCTTGCCTTTATAATTAAAAAAAAATCTAAAATTCAACCGCAGCTCTACCTACTGGTTCTAATTGTGAATCTAAACCATTCTCTGATCCACTGGAACACTCACACAAAATTTTATCAAAATCGATCCAACCGTTTAGGAGAAGTTCAGTGACATACACACGTACAGAAGAAATTTATATATAAAGATTTTCCTTTTTTGGTTTAGTAGAACATTATTACAGACGTAACGCGACATGTGTAGAGACATACATGTGAAGTGTATTTAGATATTATATATTTTAGACTATAACACGTGATAGTATTTCGCTTCCATAGATAAACATAATTATTGAGTAAAATAAAGTATTCTGCCTGATGCCTATATATTGACTAGCTGTTACCCGCGGCTTCGCACGCGTTTTTTTATATAATAAATAAATTTAAAATTGTTATTAGATGTGTAACAATAATACTCTTTCAAAAATATTTGTAAGTATGACACGCACATCATTTACAGTAACAGGTAACATATCTATACTAATATATAAAGCTGAAGAGTTTGTTTGTTTGTTTGTTTGTATGTTTGCTTATTTGTTTCTTTGTTTGGTTGAACGCGATGATCTCAAGAACTACAGATCCGATTTAAAAGTTTCTTTTAGTGTTAGATAGCTCATTTATCGAGGATGGCTATAGGCTACATATGATCACGTTTAAACCAAAAGGAGCTGAGCACTAATGAAGAATGTCTCAAAATCGGGCTATTTTGGAAGCTTCCGCTGCGTGTTAATGTCAGTATTATATGCGTTGCCATAGTAACGCGATAACATTCTATCAAATATATTTTCATGGTTTATTTTGTATTCCTATTCAAAAAGTTTATTCTACGTTAGTTTTGTTTTCGATTATTAATTATACGTGTTACGTTTATATCGCAAACATTTCTTAAGTTTATTTTGTGTTGTTATTCAGAAAGTTAAGTAGTAATAATATTTGTCCAATAAGACAGTCGAAGGAATTAATCCATACAGCCAATTCTGAAGTTGTCAATATAGTTAGTTTTCTTCTATGTCCAAGTTAATGTAAAGGTATAAGCGCCGAATCCTCTACATAATATAACGTAATTTTTTATCTTCTTAATCTTCAAGACCATAGAATTAATGCTTCGTGGTTTTATTTTTCATTCATTTCACTTATGCAAAATAAACGAACGATATTATATAATACGCAATCAATTTCTACACGATATAGAATCATGTAACACAATATTATGAAAAAAATATAAAATCCACTACATGACAGACTGAAATCCCGCCAAACACTCTTAAAAAACTCTATTCTAGATTAGTTTTGTTGCCAATTTTTTATTTGTGATATATTACGTATTATAAAAGTAAAGTGAGTGTAATTTATATTAAAATTAATTATTTTTGGTGAATACAATCAACATTTTTTTAACTCTGTCGATATGTCTGTTTTTTTATTTGTTCCGGGTAATCTCCGAAACGACTGGACCTATTTGAATTATTTATTTTATATATCTATTTTTTTATATATCTATTTTAATTATTTTTTTTTCTTAGAAATGACTACGCTTAACAGCTTCACCGGACTACAAGTAATATTTGAACGACAATTTTACGGGCAAATAAGTAACTAATTAACTGTTTTATTTAATATTGTTCGATAATATATTTTCATTATTTTCTTATATAGTGTGAGCACTGAGGATAATATATAGTTTAAAATTCCAGTTATGTGGCTGATCATAATCCCATCCCATTCGATACACTATTAGTATTCACATACATAATGTACCTGTTACAGTAGATGATGTGTGTGTGATACAAATATTTTTGAAATAGTATTATTGTAATTTACACTAGATGTGTAATCACAATTTTAAATTTATTTAATATATTAAAAAAAAAACACGTGCGAAGCCGCGGGTAACAGCTAGTACATTATATATGTGAATACTAATAGTGTATCGAATGGGATGGGATTTATCATAAGCCACATAGCTGGAACTTTAAACTACTATCTATGTATCACCCTCAGTGCTCACTTACACTATATAAGAAAGTAATGAAAATATTACGCTATACATTATCGAACAATATATGTTAAATCTTTTATTATATAGATATAATATGTCCATATTGTTGATATAATCAAGTTATTGATATACCTTGCTATAATTTAAATCACATACAAACATATGACTTTCAATTATATTTATTCTTGGAGTCCAGTACAATGCACGTCCCATGCGCATGTTTACAGTAAACAACATATTTTTGGTCAATTTCACACATACGAATCCACGGATAACAGTTCATCACAACATAGTGTCAACAAAGTCGTGTTCCACGTCTGTCTATATGTCTGTTTGCGATAAGATCAGAAACGCATCTTCATGCCGTTTTTACCAATGTATAAAATGATTCTTGGGCACGGTTTAGGTATAGTTTGTCTTATTATCAGGGCGGGTATCGTCTGCTGAAACCGCTAGCTTAAAATAAAACAGCTAATTACTTAGTTATTTGCCAGTAAAATTCCCGTTCAAATATTACTTGTAGTCCGTTGAAGCTGTTAAGACCTTGCTAGGTCAATAGCGTAGTCATTTCTAAGAAAAAAAAAAACCGTTTAAATAGGTCCAGCCGTTTCGGAGATTACCCGGAACAAATAAACAAATAGACGTATCGACAGAATTAAAAAAATATATATTTGTAGCACTGCAGATATATGTATTCATCAAAAAGTATTTATTCACAAACCAAATATTGGGAACAAAACTAACGTAGAATAAACTTTTCCAGGAGTTTTTGGCAGGATTTCAGTCTGTCATGTAGGGGATTTTATATTTTATTCATAATCTTGTGTTATTTGACTCTATATTGTGTTAAATTGGTGGCGTTTTATATAATATGGTTTGTTTATTGTGCATAAGTGAAATGAATGAAAAATAATACCACGGAGCATGTATTCTGCGGTCTTGAAAATTAAGAAGATAAAAATGTACGAAATATTATATAGTAGATTTGGCGCTTATACCTTTACATTAACTTAGACATAGAAGAAAACTGGGTAAAGAATACATAAGAATTACCTATATTGACAACTTCAGAATTGGCAGCATGGATTAATTCCTTCGCCTGTATTGATGGACGAATATTATTACTGCTAACCTTTTAGAATAGCATCACAAAATAGACTTTAAAAATATTTGCGATTGTGACGTACTACGTATTTAAAAAATTAGAATTAAAAATAACGTAGAATACACTTTTGAACAGGAATTCAAAATAAACCCTGATATTATTTCCGATAGAATGTTATCATGTTACCATGGTAACGCAAAGATAATACTGACACGCAGCGGATGCTCTAAAAATAACCCGATTTTGAGACATTCTTCATTAGTGCTCAGCTCCTATAGGATCTAACGTGACGATAGCCTATAGCCATCCTCGATAAATGAGCTATGCAACACTAAAAGAAACTTTCAAATCGGACCGGTAGTTCTTGAGATTAGTGCGTTCAACCAAACAAACAAACTCTTCAGCTTTATAATATTAGTATAGATCGGCAACATACCAATAAACTTCGCCATGGGCACTTAGTATCAAATTTAACAGAGGTAACTATACAATCAGTGAAAGAGTTATTTGGGCATAAAATAAAAATGTTGCACATACAATTTAAAAAACACAGAGATCTACATTGAAGCCGGACAAAATATATATGTAGTTCTTATGAAACAATTTCGACAAGAACAAAGTAGGTTTTTTAACGAAATGTTTGTTTTATTTTTATATTAGAGATTGAAAATTCAACGAGGAAATATAACACATTACCATAGTAGATAAGTATTTTGTTACGGAACATTCTCAATTACTCGGCTTTGATAATAACGATTTAAAAATGATTTCTGCTCACACAAGTACGCGTACACTTTGAAAATACATTACACGGAAAAAGGAAATATTTTTGGGGTTACCATGTCCTTGGGGTTTCTGCGTAGGCGGAGGCTGGAGATACCGCTTGCAAATTAATTCCGGCATCACTCTTTGATCTCGCCGACATTGTTGGCTTGTTGTACAAATAAGCGCACAGACCTCGTGCCGTGTAGCCCTCATAATTCCCTTCTCCCTGGAGACTGCCACAGTTGAGTGGAAAGCCGTTTAAGCCATTACATTCAAGGTAATAAGCCTGCTCTTGACGATCTTTACGGTACTCGTAACCGTATTCTGAACTAATAATATATAGTTGTTAATTTTTTAATATTAAATGATAAATAATTTAATTATTATTACTAATAATTAAACATGTAAAGGTGGAGACGGTGTGAATTTGATTTTATAAGAGGAAAATGAGTAACGAAAAAGAAATAGCTGTAAATGTATATATATTTTTAGGCTATGAGAGAATGAGATAGTGTATTCTTAATGTACTCGAAATGTATACAAAGAAAGAGAGAAAGAAATAATGAAATCTATAGCACATAGATACAACTTCTGTAACATTAATCCGCATACAGGCAATAAGTGGAAATTGATCACAAAAAATAATACAGAGAAATTTTTACAAAATAGATTCAGGCATATTTAGGGTAATATAAATGCGATAAGATTATATCTTAACTAATATTATAAATGCTAGATTGACTTTGTTTGTTACGCTTTAACTTCTCAGCCGATCATCTTTAAAGCTTGCATACAACTTATCAACTTAAAAAAGGGCATATGATACATCTCATCCAAAAATACTTTTTCCGAAGAATAGATGAAATCTACATTTGTACAAATCTACAAAACTGCGAGTAAGAACTAGTAAGACATAAATAAGTCACATAGAAATCTTTTAGACGGGTATGAGACAGTAAACAGGCGGTATCTAATTCGAAGCTACTATCTTAACGAGCCCCGAGATCGAGTTGAGCCCTCAAATCCTTTATATCGACTGTCGCGGTAGAGATACGTATCCGTTACTAAACCCACACTCCAAATCCTAAAATATTTCTTCTATATTATATTTCTTTTACATCACATTATTTAATCAGACAGTCATTGAAGAACACAACTGACTTTGAAATTTTCTAATTAAAACTTCTATAAGACCGTTAGGACACAAATTATAAAGTTTCGCTACATGTAACTACTTTGAATTGCAAAATCTTAGCTTGTGAAGTTGAGAACGTAAGGCACACATAAATAGGATACGTTTCAAGTTAAATGTAAAATAACGAGATATATATCTTTATGAACAGCGTGTTTTTATTTTAGTAATTAGTCTGGTATGTGTTTGATCTGCGAATTAAATTTACTAACGGGTAATTACACACAGAATAATAATTTAATTTAATTATAAACCTACTTAAAGGTTTATAATATGACCGTTTCAGTATAAACTAAATACATATTGTATAACAATTACAATTTGGAGATTAATATGGAAATTAATTTTTGTTGTCGTGGTTGCCAAGTGTTTTGGCCGGTCGGATGTTGATTAGATGTTCACAGGTTTTTTTTTGTAAATGCCTCCGAGGCAGCTACTGCTCTTTACCCTCGGACATTGCAATCCAAAACTTTGTTTAGAGGGTATTTGCTTACTTTTAAGTTTTATGGGTTTGTATATATTTCTTTATCAACTAATTTTTTAATTCTCATTTTGGGGTCATTATTCTTAATTTTTTTCTTCTTTATGCTTCTTTATTACTGTCTTACTGAGTTCTTGGATTTATTTTCTGTTATTTATTGATCTGATTTAATCTTAATTTTTATTCTAACTTCTAATTTATATTTCTATCTATATTTTTAATGAGAAATTTCTCACTTCTTTTCAGGTATGTGTATTTTATATATTGATGTTCACAGGTTCACACCCCAACCGTATACTAATATTACGTAATTTGGGTTCTTTTGTTAATTTTAATAAAGAACACTATCGGCTGACGAGTTAGGAAATCATCGTAAAGAAAGCTGAACCTGAGAAATATCTTGTAGAGAGTCACCGTTTATGGAAAAAATGAAAAACTGTGGATTTCTCGAAGCTTAAAATCGTCAATACGTATTGG
The DNA here is from genome assembly GCA_014332785.1 of Antheraea mylitta. Classification (NCBI taxonomy): domain Eukaryota; kingdom Metazoa; phylum Arthropoda; class Insecta; order Lepidoptera; family Saturniidae; genus Antheraea; species Antheraea mylitta. The sequence goes on along the minus strand of JACEII010000005.1, from coordinate 5,288,947 downwards.
GCTGGCGTGGATATTACGCCCATATTTTGCCTCGGAAGGAGGTCTATGATCCGGCAGTGGAACTTTTACACTCTGGCGTAATAATTATTTTTTATAAGGTTTTTTACACGCAAACTGCTTATACAAATACATTGTTCTATATTAATCTAGACAAAAACACACCATCATGTGAAAGGGAAACAAAAGCATTACAATAAATATAACCCATACCAAGATTTATAAACGCATACAGAATTGTCTGGTCACTATGAAAATACATACATAACTATCTTGGTCAAAGTTTTTAATCTATTCATTTTTCTGTACCTCGTTGCTAGGTTGTAGGTACTATGTTGTATTTTATTGTTTTTAATATTTATACTGCAATTAGACGCAGACGAAGTCCCGAGTGGTTGCTAGTTCATAAGAAAATATATACTCGTATATATTATCTTGGACTGACCAATTCGAACACCGCTTGACCGATCACCGTTGACCTCGGCACACCTAAGTATTATTTCAAGGAAAATAAAAAACATGCATGATGTCAAGGGTACAGCTAGTAACATATATACTACAAGCCTCTGCCCGCGACTTCGTTTGCGTATGATTGTTACTTTGGGCTAACGCTAACTCGCAGTGGAAGCTCTCAAGAGGAAAGCAGCCCGATTTTGAAAAATTCTTCATTGGTGCTCCGCTCCTATTGGTTTTAGCGTGATGATATATAACCTATAAACTACATCGATAGATGAGATATATAAGACATAAGAATTTTTCAAATCACATCAGTAGTTCCTGAGATTATCCCTACAACGTCACAAACTCACAAACTTTACCTCTTTATAATATTAGTATAGATAGTATAGATTTAAGGTTAATTGAAAAAAAAAATCAATCCAAAAAGACTATCAAAATAATAGGAAGTATGTACTATTTGAAAAAGAAAAAACGAGGAGCTACTTTTGTAAATCTCAGCAATAGCCTTAAGATCATAACCAAACCGATTCTATTTGGGTAATATGTAATAGAGCAAGAAGTTCGCCGCCAGCCAGGCGCTCGCAAAACGAGAGTGCGTGCTCATTCCGGCCTATTTGCTGGAATAGCATCGATATCCTGTCGATGAATAAGCGGCTGGACGATAGGCGCGTGATCCCGCATTCCATTTACTATTCGATATAAAATAGTAATATGATGGCGTTCTCATAGACGTATAACATATTACTACCAGATACATCACTACAGTAGCGATGCAAATCTTTACACTCCAAACAAAAATGAATTAACAAGGATACTTAATACTTTTTCCCTAGATATATGTTGTTAACGCCTCTGAGTACAGATTAAATTCTTATTACAAATAGAAATAACAACCAAAGCTCGAATAAAGGTGATTGTAGCGCCTACTAGTTTGTCGTGGAGCTGACGAAGCTCGGAGCAATAATAAAAGGAATGTAATTTATTAACTGTGAAATTAGAGAGAACAGTCTTTTTGAAACTCGATTTAGTCGTCACTATAACGTCTAATAAACTTTCGGATTTGATGCACTTTTCTAGCGATTTTTTATAAAAAAGTTATGATTCTGTAGATTCTAATTAATTGTACGTTTTTGTATAATATTATGTTTAAAAAGTCGAATAACTGAAATACAGTGAGCTCTGACATATGTTTAAATTTGATAAAACATTCTTGTGAACTGGTTTAGATTTAATGGATAATTGTATCAATCTTGATGCTATTTAATACGCTAGTTTGAATCCAAATAGTCTATTGGTTGAACTGCTAATAAAAGGTTCAGCATGTGAGAAATAATTCGACTGCTGCTACGTTACCGTGCGACAATACGTGTATTTGATATGCAAGTTCCGGGCGAATTCCGACATTATACTGAATAGGATCATAAATATGTTTTACTGTTAGTACATGAATTATTCCCTCCTTAACCATTTACAATTTTAAGAACTACTTACGTTACAAAAAACTTTAACGATGATTTTTTCTAATAAAAGCATTTCACTTGATCATTTTAATGTTATTTAAATAGTAACAATTTTAATAGTCATAACATTAATTTTCTTCATTCGGGTGGAACCGTTAGTTTGTGCTAAGGTTAACACGCAACGGAAGCTCTCTAGAGGAAAGAAAAACCAGATTTTGAAATATTATTCATTGGTACTCCACTCCTATTGGTTTTAGCATGATGATATATAGCCTATAACCTTTCTCGATAAATGAGCTATATAACACTGAAAGATATTTTCAGACCGGACTAATAGTTCCTGAGATTAACTAAATAGATATATATGTAACATTTCAAAAAACAAAATTATTTTCATAGACATAAAATCATGTACAGACATCATGCTCGATATTATATCTCTGACAATAAAGTCTATTTTATTTATCCTAGTTAAAGAAGAACATTATAGGATAACTACGGTTACAATAAAAATAATAGAATAAACCAAACTGACTGCATTTTTCTATCGAGTTTATTTTGTTGATCAACGTTTTGGCTCCACTAAAATCTAACTCTGCATTTCATGTTTTCAAATACATTGTGCACTAGATGCAACGTTCATTCACGGTACATTGACGATCGAGTTTGATCGTCATGCGTTCGATTTGGCAGTTCCTTTGATGCATATTTCAACAACTATCATGGCAGCCGCATAGCAAACATTCGTTGAAATATTACGTTAATTAAAAAACGCATCCTGGTTTTTTTATATGGAAGTACGCAAACGAACAGGTGGGTCACCTGATGTTTAGTGATCACCACCGTTCATAGACACCAGCAACACCAGAGGTGTCGCAAGTTGCCTGCCTGTGTTGTTGGTTGGGAGGGGGTTAGGGGGAAGAGTGAGAGAAGGAAGGTGGGTCTCCGGCGTTCTCAGTGATCGAACGAAACGCAACAATGCAAGCACTGTTACATCACGTCGAAGGTGGTACTACGTCGGGCGAGCCGACCCATTCATGCCGAAAGCAGTTATAGCTTGAGCGTGGCTCTACCACTACAAATTGTAGTTGTATATTGTTTATCGTAATATACATTCTAAGTATACTATTGCCAAGGATTTTATACGTTGACTAGCTTCGCACGCGTATTTATGCAGTTAATTACTTTGCACTATTTATTTCATAATTAGTAAGGTGCTTTTATAATGGAGTATTTCTTTTATAGTCAAAAGCAAATTTATACCCCAATTATGGAAAAATAAATTTCATGAAAAAAAAAATATTTCAGCACTTAATGTCAACTCTAAGTATTTTGCTCGAGCGCAAGAAGATTTCCCATATAAATACAGGTACATTTTTTGCAATTTTTATTCTACATTTCATTGCACTTTATGCTATCATATCGTTCGAACTTATAATGATTAGAATAAGTATCAAAGGCACAAATTTTCATGCATTTTTTTTGTAGATAAACCAATACAATTTTAGTATGGGACCGAACAAAAATAGTTGTTTAAAAAAAGTGCCCTGATTTCTGTATATACAAAACAATAACTGACTTATGGAAAAGACTGCTTTTATACAAACTTACATCCTCTTTTCCACTACCTTAGGAGTTGAATTTTCAGAAATCCTTTCATAGTTATATGGGTTGTAAGTTGATATGTTAAGCAGTCATTCTTCTACATATGCATTAAAAATAGCCAACACCTGTGAGTAAATGCATTCGATAATGTTGATCAGAACACTTTATATGCTACTAGCCTCTGCCCGCGACTTCGTTCGCGTGGAATAGATACTTTAGGCTAACGCTAACACGCAGTGGAAGCTCTCAAGAGGAAAAATACTCCAACATAAATATAAAAAAATAATATTTATTTTTAAACAATATTTTAAAAAAATATTTTTAAACATTCTTCATTGGTGCTCTGCTCCTGTTGGTTTTGGTGTGATGCCTCTAACCAACCTCGATAAATGAGCTATAACATTGAAAGAATTTTTCAAATCGGACCAGTAATTCCAGAGATTACCCCTACAATTTAGTCCGGTGAAGCTGTTAAGAACTTACTGGGTCAATAGCATACTCATTTCGAAAATAAAAAAAAAAATTACCCCCTACAACATCACAACGTCTCAAACTCACAAACTTTGCCTCTTTATAATATTAATATAGATTATTGTGTAAAGATCGGTATTTGATAGGTATATACACATTTATATTCTCAAGTAAATAGTCCATTAGCTAAGCCTGTGAAGGCGGGACAGTAAGCCGATCAGAGTATGGGTTTATGCTGCGGATAAGACATGAAAATGGTCTTGTTAACTTAATGGAAGTTTTGTAATAAAATAAAATCATTTATCATCTCAAAATCGAATCTCTACACAAAAGAAATACAATTTTTTTATGTGAAACATCTATAGGCGCAGATAAACATGATAGTTGGCTTGGCTTGGCTTGGCGACGGAAAACACACACTTTGCACTATTAACGAAATACTCAAAGACATTTGCAACCCTATCTGTATCTTACTAACATTCAAATTCTTTTGCCGGCCGCTCGTTCTACTAGAGTTACGCGGCACGCGCCGATGACATAACGCCCTTTGATAAATGCCGCCAAACTCACTGCGCCTAGTTGAATTTATGTATTTAATAAGAATGAATACTTATGCAATACAATAAATAAATAATTATTGTTTCATGGAACAAATTTGTAATGCTTTCTTCATTATGTCATAGCTGATTCCTGTCATAATCTGTTCTTTCAAGTACATAACTTATACATAACAATTTTGATGTTTCACATCTGCCAGGAGTCCCGTGACGGCTCAATATTTTTCTGTCTGCATATGTATTTTTATGTAATTAATATTCCATTGAAATAATTAAAATAATAAAATTTTGCGTGAGTGAGAGAATTCTGAGTTTTTGGATTCATCTTTTTTTAGGCAATCACATATTCAATTCAACGAAGGTCGTGATTTGATAAACACAGGCACGTCCTATAGTGATATGAAATATGTTAAAATAACAGAGATTTTCTTGCTGTGATTTCCCACGGGCCATCACAGACCACTTTAGGCTCTTCCAAGTTCCTCTTATATTATTTAAGCATTACTCGGAAATGATTTATATTTTATTAACATTTAGTTTGTTACATAAACTGTAGATCTTGGTAAATTCGTTTTAAAATATTTAAACTTTGAGAACACAATGTTGTCTTTGAAATGTTTATATTGTCACATTAATTTAGAACTTACATCTGTATGTAATAATAATGTAAATGTAAGTTGTCTGTACTTTTTTTAATTTTTGTGAAAATATTGTAAATTGTGTCTAGGAAACATTACTAAAATATGTTTCAATTTTAATGTCTGTATATGTATCTGTCTGTCTGTTTATATGAACACGCATCATTGCACTTCATGATAAAACCTGTTCAAGGAAATCATAACGAATATTTTCGAGTAACAGTAGTCTTTGCCTCATTGAAATCGGTTCACTCTATCAAAAGTTAATGTAATTTTAAAGACATATAAACAAATACATTAAGATGACTTTGTTAATCACTGTTTTTCACATAAAAAGGTTTCACTCGGACGAAGTCGCGGGCACATCTAGTATAATTAATTGTAACTATATCATTAAAAGAATACCTACTATTTTAAGTGTTGATAGGTGAACGGCAGTACGCTCCAATACGGCATCGATTGACGTGGGTTTTCGTCGTGAATCCTAAAATAAGTTTAAGATTTCCACGAAACTACGTAATACAACTATAAGTAATGAGCACGGAAATGAGCTGCCCAACACTCATTTGGAAAACTACCCCCTTACTTTGAAAATAAACCAGTATGTATATATATCCTTCTCCAGCAACTGTATTTGGGATTTTGTTTCTTTCTAGGATTGTTGGGAAATACATTCAAGATCATTCAAGTAGAAATAATTGCTGTGTCAAATATTCTCAAGAAGTCATAATGTGCATAATCCCTTACATTTAGTGAGCTTGATGTCTAATGTTACCATAGCCATAATAAAAAAATCTCAACTCGATCATTAATTAGTAAGTAGTTAGTAAGCCTACAAATTAAGACTCCTTGTGTGTTTTAACGGCTAGGCTCGAGTCAGTTCCTCTGTGAACTTAATACTTTATCGTCTTAGACCAAAGAGACACTAACTAAAAGCGTCACGTAAGATTGTCGTCAAATGCATGATCTATTAAATATCAAAATTATATAGTCACTAACAGGCCTTGCTAATGTTGTCCCGCTTTGATAATAAAAAAAACATTGTCTAATTATGTACCTAAACCTTCCTCCTGAATCACTTTATCTTTTAGTGAAAACCACATGACAATTCGTTCAGTAGTTTTTGAATTTATCGCAAACAAACAAACAGACAGACAGGCTTGACAGAGGATTTTGTTTTATAATATGTGATGTCTCTGGTCGTAAATTGCGACTCATATCTCTTGAAATGGAAAAGATTTACGAGTTAATGACAAACAGTATAGCAGTTGAGACAAGTTGAACCCTTTGTTTAAAGGCAAGAAACTGTGTGCACTGAATGCTATGTTTTAACTTCAAAGAAACTGCGAGTTAATGAAGACGCCACGCAATAAAGTTTAGAAGACGGAAGGTGCGATGGAAACTGAGTTTCATTTTCACGTTATGGTGAGAAACGTGCAACGCGTGTTGAAGGAGTATTTAAGCCGAGACTGTCTACCTTAACTACGTAGTGATAATATTATTTTCACTGTTTTCAGTTCAACCACATTAAAATTATTAGAAGTTATTTATATACACTATACATAGCATCATAACATGTATTCGTGGGTATTTAAAAAAAATCCAACAACATTCAAACAATGTGAAGAATAAGAAAGAAAGTACATATATTATTATTACAGATAGGATTTTTTTTTTGTTTTTGATTAAATTAAGTTTGTTTATACAAAATAGAACTATTAATCAACTTCAATTTAATTATATTAATCTAAATAAAATAAGTACACTATAGTTTGAGTATTAGTATAGTTTTATTTAGTATATTTGGTTTTAGTATAGTTTATATTTTTTTAAGTTTTTGAAGCTAATGCTGGTTTCAGCATGAACCCACAGAAAACTAACATAAAGTAACAGTGCTTGCATTGTTGCGTTTCGTTCGGTCAGCGAGAGCGCCGAAGGTCCACCTCCCTTTTCCATGCACCAAACACAGGCTGACAACGCCCTTGCAACTCTTCTACTGGTGTTGCAAGAGTCTATGGACGGTGGTGGTCACTTAACATCAGTTGACCCGCCTGTTCGTTTGCCTCCTACAACTTGAATAACAAAAAGAATTTTTTTATGGCTACTTATTTCGTTTGAATTGGTCTCTTTAAACATGTTAATTAAAATCGTTATAAGTTACGTAAGCTTTGTATCTTTAAGTTTTTGGGCATCAGACCAGTGTTTTTTTTATATCCGGGCATCTTCTCTATCTTGATTGTTTCCTATTTTCTTATTTTTTTCATAATTTTGTTATTGTATTTTGTCGTAAAACCATAAACACTCGTATACAAGTTTAAAATCTTACGTCATATAGGTCGTGCTGTATTGTGACAACACATTCCAATACATTATAACTTGATAATTATGACTAGTTGTGAGACCAAGGCTTAAAAACTATCAAAAATATTTGTTATGGTAATTTTTAAATACGGATTAATCGATTAAATTTAATCCATATCGATTAGATTTGTAATCTAATCAGGGGGCCTTAACCAAGTTACTTATCTACAATCACTAACGCAAATAGAAAAGGGAAAGATGTATAGAGATGACATATTTGAACGCTATATCACGTGATAAAATGTAGATAAGCAATTTGAAAACAGATTATAATACTATATGTCGTAAATTATTATGTTACGTTTAAAAACTATGTCAGTTTCATTTGAATTACACATATGTGAGTCTAAATGACATAGCATAAATGGCCACCGTGTTGTGTATTTCCGGTATGAGTTTGTGCACCAATCAGATAGTATTTTCTTCTACAGAGAGAAGGAATGTACACACTACACAGTATATGCGTAGGCACGTAGCGGTTGACAAACGTGACGTAGCGATACGTAGCCATCTACACGCTCCCGTGAGTGGTTTTTGTTATTATAAAACGTCATAAACCATTCGTCTGTGGAGCTTATGAAGCCTCACAAGATATTATTTGACGCTAACTTATGTCACGTAGCGTGAAAGAAAGAAAATTGTGAATATGTATTTATTTGGACCATTTTAACAACTTATATGATTTATTCTGTACTCTCTGTGAGATAATGTGTTACCTATTCTATATATAATACATTGGTATAATCTTAGATAGGTAAACTTTAAAACTGATCTATATTCATGAAAATCGGTACATGTAAGTATTTTTTCATGGAGAATTCCATTTTGTTAGCCAACTTGGACTAGGCTCTGTTATTGTTATCAATTTTATATTGTAATTTAATGCGGATGAAGTTGGAAGTTTGCTAGTTTAGTATAGAAGTTATCACAACCAACATAAATGTAGGTATTTTGTTATCAGCAAACCTATGCCAATTTTACGTTTCAAATTAGTAATAAGGGTAATAGTGTGATTTACAACCAGAGGAAATACCGACGTATTGTTATATATGCAGATGTTTTTACTTGTCTCGATATTTTTTTATAATATCTAAGAGCCGTGAAAGCTTGAAATAGAACAAAATAGTCACTATACCTACTAACTCGGCCAATATTGACAATACTTCGTTTCAATAATAACACAAACCGAGTTAAGTTTATAATGCACATTCAGCTGTAGCTTTGTTTGAGCAAACCTGAGCGGATTGTGTATACAAACTTTTACAACGAGACATATTGTAAAAGCTGACTGACTGGTGATGCCTATTAGCGAGCTCACTAATTACGACTGAACCGGACAAATCCTATGCGGACAACTCCTCTTCGCTTCACCGGATTCATCGGCTTTAGTCAACTGTAACATCTGGCATTTTTAGGTTTTCTTTGTATAAACTAAATATTAATAACAGTATTAAGAGAGTCGCAACATGTTCAGAAGCTTCTTAAACGATAATTTTCAGTTATGAAGAATGTAAAACTAACAATTGGCATCTTCCACAAATTTTATATGATTGTTAAATGTCATAGATGTTGTAATAAGACGATATAGTTGTTATTTTTTATTAGATATTTTTATTATCTACATAGTTTTTCTTGCAACTTTAATGAGTTATATACGTATTATCTTATATATATTTTATATTATATATTTTATGTAGTTTTATATCATAAAATACACATAAATTTCACTTTGCAAATAAAAAAAAACGTTATAACATTATTATATTTAGTAAACGAGTCATCATTTTAATTTTCAAAAATAACAATCATATGTAACATTTATCAGCAATATTCATAGTAATACATACCTTTTTATAAAAATAACATTCGTTTTAATAATTTTAACAATCCGATAGTCTCATTTTTGTCACTTATAAAATAGTATCATAAAAGTAATATTACATAAAAATAAATCTTTAATCATACATACACAATAAACATACTATTATATTTTCGAAATAATGTCCAATATTTTTATTATTTATAGTATTTAAAATACATTAAAAATAATTTATATTATTTTAATATAAAGTTGAAATCCTTGTCTGATTTAATATATTGCTAAAATATTACTAAGAAATGATTGTATTTACTAATTTCTATATAACTATTATAGTGGACATTACTTTCCACTTCTGCCTGGAATTGATCGGCTTATACCAGGTCCCACGGCAATAAAAAATATTTTATTTTATTAACACGAGGTATACATGAAAAAGTTTAATCTGCAACTAGTAATAGAAAGATAGCGAAACATTAGTGTCTAAAGCAAAAAAATAATTAAAAACACATTCCCAGGTTGATGGTTGAAACTTCGGCGATTGACACTTCCGGTATGTAACTATAAACATGTATAAAAAATATATCTAAAGTATATATAAAAAAATATATTTAAAATATATATAAAAAAATATATCTAAAACACGTATCATTGTAATAATTTCTATATGTTTAGATAGCATTAATTTCTATTTACTGAATATAGGATAATTTAATAATATTCTTTTCGATTTGTTAATAAAAAGACTTTCTATAATAGAATAATTTTACTACACTTCATTGAAGAAGAAATTACTTAGCTAAGACAAACGATCGTCTCCCAGACAGCGCGTCGGGAACTCACAACTCAACATTGAAGTTTTGCCTTGTTCATTAACAGCCCTGATGTAAGCAGAGAATAGATAGGTATTTTACGAATTATTGTTATCCTTAGTTTGTAATTGTCAATAATATTTTAATTATATACGTCCAATTTACTACATATCTGTTTTTCAGGTTTGAAGGACTGAAGACGGAGATTATTTTGGTCATCTTATTAATTAAATATAGACTTATAAATTAATTTGACGTGGGCGAATGGATCAACAGAAAAGATATGTGCTGTCCATCGGCAAGTACTTTCAGAGTGATACGTGTTCACATGGACAAACTACCCCGATTATAATTTTCAAAAAATATTTAATGTACTGATTTGGCCTTGTTACAGTTTTATTATAGTATAGATATAGATAGATAGTAATATTTGGTTAATATATTACCAATAATTAATTTATATGTAAACAGCAAAAAGTTTGTTTTCAAAAAAGTATATATTACAAAGTTGTCGAGGTGATTCTATAAAATTATTTATTTTCGTGTGTAACGTGCGATGTAGAATTGCAAGAGTTAGAATATCGAGGGCGCTTCACACAACTCGGTAAAGGAAATTGAACTGTTGAATTTACTGACCAATTCGATTGAAATACTAGGCCCCTAAAACCAAATCTAATATCATTAAACCGTACCGTGCAAAACCCTTAGTGAATAATAAATACCTACTTAAACGGACCTAAAATCGTGTAAGTTACTTAAATTGTGTCCCTACACATGTCACTTGAAAAACATTTTGACTTTTTAAATTCGTGGCACGCTCCTAAAAATATTTGTTAATCTAGAATTTCAAGTCCCCAGTTTAAAATATATAAATATTTTGATGCAACTTTTGAACAATAAATGATATTTTCAAAATTAGTCACAAATAGAGTGAAAAAATACTATCTTAATTTAATTTTAGATTCTCAACAAAAGTGACTTGTTTTGTACCACTTGTCCATATGCCATAAATATATATTGCAAGAATAAGGACACATCTTTTTTAATTAGACTTATGAGATTCTTTCGTGAGGTACAAAAATCTGCTTTATAATCTCACTATTTATAAGTTTCAAAATTTTAAACTTACAGTTTTAACTGCTTTACATTTTATTTTTATATTTGGATACTTACTTATATTTGGTCTTTAGAGAATCACTCTTTTGTTATTTTCTGTGAGGATAAGAACTTATCGTTGAGCATGTACCAGCGATTTATGCAATATAGGCGAGAAACCATCCTCTTAACGAAATACATGTTTTTCGACTGGTGACAAAATGAGCTTAAAAATTATCTTTTATATCGGAAGAATTATTGTAATTTTAATTAACTATTTGAATATTCATTACCAAAGAAAGCCTTTCTTTCCTTATTCCTGCACTACTACTGTGTTCATATTATTATTTATTGTAAAGATTTCAAAAGCATTTATTTAACACACTGCGTTTCTCAATAAGTTATCTAGATTGTTAGTTTGAAAAATAACTATTTTTTTGTATCAACATGAATACTAAAAAAGCTGATGGCCATTTTCCCTTTAATTAATAAAGTTACCGGATTCGATAGACTTTTTAATGAAAAATTACATCTTCGAAGAAATCCCAAGGGTTAATCTGTGTAAATAGCGCACCATCCCTTTAAACAGTGGAGGCAGATCGAGCGACGGCGCGGAGAGTTCTTCATTAAGTCGATACTTAGGGACTACTGTGCCACAAAATGGCTGTTACAGTGATTAACTTATATTTTTGAACAAAAATTTTGTAATAAAAATGTATCAGCATATTTTATTGTATAATTTGTGACTACAATAAAAATACTTTCAACACGCGATAAAACACAGTACCCAGTATTTAAAAATGTATGTCTTATTTTTAAACAATGTTTAAAAGTTGTCTTTATTAGTTTGTTTGTGTGTTATAGTGATTAATTTATATTTTTAAAACAAAAACTTTTAAGCAATAAAAATACCTTTCTCAGTATATTTTATTGTGTACATTGGTCACTACTATCAAAGTACTTTTATATACTGATAGAACACAGTACCCAAAATTGCATGTTTTAGATTTGAATGATGTTTAGAAGTTATCCTTACTATTCCTTGGTAACATTATAAATGCGAATGGGTTTATTTATTACGCTTCTATTACTAAACTGGTTAACATAAAATTTCTTGTACACATTGTCAGGGGTATAAAATATAGGATATACAAGATATAGGGTATCTTTTATCCAGAAAATAAGCGAAGCCGCGAGCAAAAGCCGTTAGTTATATAAATTTATAATAATCAACAAATTACCGTAGCGCCATCTGGTGACGAGTAATATGGATAGCATAAAAATGTTCTCAAAAACGCTTAGGTGTATTTTTTCGGTAAATGGTCATACGGTATGAAAGTTTATCGGTCTCAGATAAACCGACATCGGTTTTTACATATATACATTATATAATGATCATAATTTTAAATTGTCGCTTTATTTCGATAATTAACGTAAATCGTACTGTAGGGAATAAACGTCTGTACACACTCAAGCGAGGGACGTCGAACACGACCCGAGGAAACAAGTAACAATAAATTTCACGATAAACCTACTCTTTATTACCTGCGTGGCTCAGCACTCACTGTTGTAGAAAATTATTGTGAAGAAATTGCCGTTGGAGAAGTAGAAATTATGTTTATAACAACACATACCGCTATACGTGAAAATGTATTTGGGTTTATATAAGCTACACATGTTGTTAGAATCTAAAATTTGTATAAATTGATAACATAAAGTCTTCTTTTAACCCATGAATAGAGACGATTTAAAATAAAAAGATAAATGACACATAAAAATTATGCCAGAGTGGTAGTATTAGGGGCTCTACTAGGACTGTTAGAGCGGCCGTTTCGGGTACCAAGTCTTGGGTGATAATACATTGGTGATTTATTTTTATTATTGTCCGATACACTTCAAGGATGCCATTAATGGTGGATCGCTAAGTTACTAAATAAAACAACATTGAAATATGGAACTAACATATTTTACACTTCCTAGGCTTTCGTGTTATATCACAATCTCATGTTATGAGAATCTCATTATATAACGATGGATGTTCTAAGATGGTAAATACGCTAAAACTACAGGATGTCTGGCTCTCAAATACACCTGTGTAAGAGGTAGGTCCACGCTGAAGCTATTACTGGTTTTAGCATGGGTAGTACCACCCGACACACAGAAACACCAACGTGAAGTAACAGTGCTCGCATTGTTGCGTTTCGTTCGGTCAGTGAGAGCGCCGGAGGGCCACGTCCCTCCCCTAACCCTTCCTCCTTCCCTTCCTCTAACCCCACCCCAACACAGGCTGGCAACGCACTTGCGGCTCCCCTGGTGTCTCAATTGTCTATGTACGGTGGTGATAACTTAACATCAGGTGATCCATCTGTTTGTTTGCCTCATATGATATAAAAAAACAACTGCTGAAACATACCAAACAGTGTTTGATGACCAATTTACAAATGTGCTATTTAAAGACTTAGGAGTAGCCCTACCACCACTATACTTTTTGTAGGTGGTATAACCATGCTGAAGCGACAACTGGTTTCAGCAAGAAAGGGGCGTCTCGCCCGGGGAAGTACTTCCCTTCCACGAAAACACCAACGTGACGTAACCCCCCCTCTCCCGTTCCTTCCTCTCCCCTTCCCAACGAAGACAGGCTGGCAACGCACTTGCGACTCTGGTGTTGTTGATGTCTATGGACGATGGTCATCACTTAACATTAGTTGACCCCTGTTCGTTTGCCTCCCATAATATAAAAAAATCCATATCTGGTAAACTACTATTACTTTCAAACAAACGTTAATACTTATTTCGGAAAGATAATGTTAGTGAGTATGTCAAACAGCTAACTTAATATAAGAACCCATTCCAAGGGTATAATAATACAATATAAGCTACCCGCGACGTTAACGATTCAATTTTGTACAAAACAGCGACCACACAGAACCTCCAGATTTTAGATACAATTTTTCTTCCAAATTCTACAGCGGCTTGTTGAAGAAATTTAATTTTATTTACTACTAGCTGTTACCCGCGGCTCCGCACGCGTTTTTTGAATGTATTAAATAGATTTAAAATTCTTATTAGATGTGTAAATAACAATAATACTCTTTCAAAAATATTTGTAATTATGACACGCACATCATCTACAGTAACAGGTAACATGTACATTATATATGTGAAAACGAATAGTGTATCGAATGCGATAGGATTTATCATAAGCCACATAGCTGGAACTTTAAACTACTATCTATGTATCACCCTCACTTAAAATAAAACAGCTAATTAGTTAGTTAATTGCCCGTAAAATTCCCATTCAAATATTACTTGTATCCCGTTGAAACTGTTAATACCTTGCTATGTCCATAGCGTAGTCATTTCTAAGAAAAAAAAACCGTTCAAATAGGTCCAGCCATTTCGGAGATTACCCGGAACAAATAAACAAAAAGACATATCGACAGAATTAAAAAAAAGGTGTTCATATTTGTAGCACCGCAGATATATGTATGTATTCATCAAAAAGTATTTATTCCAATATTATATACACACACACTTTATTCTTGTAATGCATAATATATCACAAACCAAAAATTCGAAACAAAAAATTTTACGAAATATTATATAGAATATTTGGCGCTTATACCTTTACATTAACTTAGACATAGAAGAAAACTGGGTAGAGAATACATAAGAACTACCTATATTGACAACTTCAGAATTGGCAGTATGGAGTAATACCTTGGCTTGTATTGATGGACGAATATTATTACTACTAACCTTTTAGAATAGCAGCACAAAATAGACTTTAAAAATGTTTGCGATTGTGACGTACTACGTATAATCAAAAATTAGATTTAAAAATAACGTAGAATAAACTTTTAAACAGGAATTCAAAATAAACCCTGATATTATTTCCGATAGAATGTTATCATGTTACCATGGCAACGCATATAATACTGACACTGACACGCAGCGGATGCTCTAAAAATAGCCCGATTTTGAGACATTCTTCATTAGTGCTCCGCTTCTATTGGTTTTAACCTGATGATATGTAGCCTATAGCCATCCTCGATAAATGAGCTATATATCACTAAAAGGAACTTTCAAATCGGACCGGTAGTTCTTGAGATTAGCGCGTTCAACCAAACAAACAAACAAACTCTTCAGCTTTATAATATTAGTATAGACTAGCTGACCCGTGCAACTTCGTCTGCACCAAATTGGTTATCACTGGTTTCAATAGTATTTTTAAACGCAAAAAATTGAATAAAACTGATACCCGATTGCAGCCACAACTACCGTCTCCAATTGTGAATCCAAACTATCCAGACCCAGAACGATCCAGATTAAATGTGATTTTTTTTAATAAGCCTAGTACCCGTTCGTAGCATCATCTGCCGCTCCGTTGTTTATATTCCGGTGAAGCTGTTAAGACCTTGCTCGGTCAGTAGTGTAGTCATTTCGAGAAAATCATCTACCAGGATCAATTAAGATAAAAACTAACCTATATAAAACTAAATAAACATTTCTACCACTTACTTTATCATAACTATCTTCAACTCGTATTAAAACCTTTTTATACTCCATTGTATTAAAGAAAAATATATGAACATCGTATCGAAGCGTCAAACATCGCGCCGAAGCGTCAACCGTCACTTGCTGGTCTCACTTGCGTCACTGTCTCGAAAATGTATTTTAAATATATTTCCAATATGTTTTTATAAATAATCTCTGTACCACTGACAACATAGTACCTATCACCTTTTGGTGATTTATCCATGTTGATATGTTTCTATTATAGATTATTCTATGTTGTTACACTAAATATTTGGCATTAAATTTATATCGTGTAATTTTTTTCACTAACTTTGAAACGTTATTAAAATGGAATTATTATTGAAAGACATTTTTGGTATTGACAATAATGTGCTTGATGCTATTTTTTGGAAATAAAAAAAAAAGTAATCTTGACCCATGTTAGAATAGCAGTAATTTTATTATTATTATATTTAGATATTAATAAGTACAAATTTCATCTTTCACACTAATTCAGTTATTAACTGAATATTTAGACCGATTTATCGCTATAAAAATAATATGTGAATAGAATATAGCTATAGGTATAGTCTAGTGCAGTACTGGCTGCACGATAAAGATAGCGATAATTGTAGCAGCGTATGTTGTCGACGCATTTTTTTTTTTCGAAATGTATACGCTGTTGACCTGGAAAGGTCTTTACAGCTTCACCGAACTATTGAGGCGAGTGATAAAGGCACTAAACCGACTTGGGATGTTTGGGCGACCAACTCAAGGGTGCACGGCTCACCTCGGCTTAGGCTGTCACCTGTTTTGTGCAAAGATCACGATCTATCTGAGCAAATCTATCTAAATATACGTATATAAGTAACTGAAACATGCATGTTTAACAAGCATGCGGGCCTCAACAACTCCTATATGTATTTTGTGTCGGAAAATTGTCTCTAAACTATATAGGATAGGATAGGATAGGGAAAAATAAGGGTAGAACTCTTTGTTGTGAGTTTATTTCTCTGAAAAAGAAAAACAGAATGTAAGCGTGTAAGTGTGCAAGTGTGTATAGGTGATGTGTATGATACTGTAGCAGTGATGTAAAGTTTTGTGTCACTGTATCACGTGAGCAGCGTACTCAAGGGCTCCCCGCCGAGGGAACGGACCTAGGCTTGAGCCGTTGCCGAGCGTGATATGTGATTATGCGGGCGTGGACGTGAACACGCTTTGTTTGAAGAGACAGGCTGCTGCTGATCTTTCGCTGACGTGATTGAATCAGGAGGGTCGGTAAGAATGTGTCGCGGTCGTCTTCTATACTGCGCAGCGTTGGGTACGGGTTCATAGTTCGTGGCGGATACCACTAAAGGGCTGGGATGATTCGCGGCTTTTTTGAAATAACTACGTGTGAGTGATTTTATATACGCCCAGGCAGAAGGCATCTCCAGGTCCCTGTGGAGATTCTTATTCCGGACGTACCATGGGGCCCTGGTGATTTTACGTAGGGCTCGGTTCTGGAGAACCTGCAACTTTTGAATACGATTTTGCGCATGTGCAAAGACCAAAAAACTGTATGTCATAATCGGACGGATGAAAGTTTTATATAAAGTGAGTTTATGTCTGGGGGACATTTTACTCTTATGACAAAGCAAATGATAGAGACGATCCAAGACCATAGCGGCTTTGTTTCACACTCTATCTGTGTGTGAATCGAAATTTAAGTGTTTATCTAAAGTGACACCGAGATATTTCACCTCGCCGGCCCAAGCTATTTCGGTTTCGTATAGCCTGATGGTCGACGACACATATATTTAAAATGTTTACGTTTATCGTTATTAAACCTTTACGTTTATCGTTGTTCCATTGTATATGGTAAAATCTTAATATCAATAATGTTTAATAAAATGAAATTTCTTCTTTGTTATGGAAAAAAATAATTGGTTTAAAATTAATTATTTTTATTTATAAAATATATCAGCGGGCATATATATATGATTGTTTATAAAGAAATGTGTCTGACTGTGATAAATTCATGCTTTTAATTGCGTTTAAAAGTTACTGAAAAAAACGTTCCTAAACCTATTAATAAATTAAAATAATTAAATCAAATGCGCATTAAAAATACAACGTTAACCGGCTACCAAGTGTCCTTTCGGGCTAATACCACCCTCTCATAGAAAGTTGACGTGAAATAACAGCGCTTGCATTGTAGTGTTTCGTTTGGTCAGTGAGAGCACCGAAGGCCCACTTCTCTTCTCCTTTCCTCCTTTGCCTTCCCTTACCCTCCCCCATATACAGGTTGGCAACGCACTTGCAACACCCCTGGTGTTGCTAGTGTCTATAGAGGGTGGTGGTCACTTAACATGACGTGACCCACCTGTTCATTTGCCTCCTATGATACAAAAAAATATATATTGATATATTAACGAACCAGGTATTCTAAAATTCTTGTTCTTTTAACGTTGCCGGCTCTTGTACTAAGGTGTCGCAAAAAAGTCTAATTACGTTAACTACACATTTTTGTTTTTCGTTATCCTGGAGAACCCCTTGCGTTTTATGGGACGAAAAGTATATTTGATGTAATCTCGTAGTTTTATTTATCACTATGTCAAGTTTCGTCAAGATCGGCTCAGTAGTTTCAGAGTGATGCGTGTTCATAAGGACAGACAAACAGACAGACAGAAAGACAGACAGACAAAAATTGTAAAAAGATTATTTTTGGCTTCATATCGATAACATAGTCTACCCTGATTAAAATTTTCAAAAAATATTTAATATACAGATTTCGACTTGTTACAGTTTTATTATAGTAATAGATAAATACTGAATATACAACAGTTTAATTTAATCACACCAAAACGAAATTTATTAATAAAAAGGAAAAAAAATTAGGCTTCTTTTTACTATTACTTCATTAGGTATCTTAACCGTAACTGCATTAATTAGTGTAAATTCACATTAAAAATCTAGGAGTAAATTATTTTCCAGTGCTCGTATGTACCCATTCCAATATTGTTTGCGATTTTTATCCAACAACCGGTAAAATGAGATTAAGTTGGAGCTATCGGAATCCGTGCGAAAACAAAACCTCTTTAATTCCAAGATAGCGTAATGCGGTGCGGTTAATCCACAGAATGGATTCTACGTACACAATTTAACTCGGTTTCAAGTTATTCGCCTCTCTCTTATACTATATTTATACTATATATACAGTGGCGCTGATACCAAATATAATTTTACAATACACAACATATGGAAAAGTACATTATTCTCTATAATTTCATTGCATATCATTCATAGCATATATAATATAAGAAACTTAGATATATAATGAAACTACTTTTCTACTAAATACTTTTTTTTTAATGTAATTTATATCAATGTTATGTATCATCAATGGTTAGTGTGTTCAGACAACGCGTCGATAAATGTAGAGCCGAGGCTTTCGGTTTTTTTATTATAGGACGTAAATGAACAATCGGGTCACCTGATTTTAAGTGATCACCACCGTCCATAGACACTTGCAAAATCAGGGGAGTCGCAAGTGCGTTGCCAGCCTGTGTTGGAGAAGAGGGGTCTAATAAAGGAGAGGGGGAAGGTGAGGATAGGTGGGCGCCTCCGGTGCTCTCACTGATCGAACAAAACGCGATAATGCAAACACTGTTACTTCACGTCGGTTTTCTATGAGAGGGCGGTACTACCCCGGACGAGCCGACCCATTCATGCTGAAGCCAGTATTAGCTTTAGCGTGGCTCTACCACCTACAGACCTACACTATACTTCTCAATCAATACGTTTTTATTTATATTCCTTAGTAGTATAGTATAGTATTTACATAGAAGCAAGCCCTTTTTAGTCACTTCTTATTTGAGGGCACACTCATTTTAGAAAGTTGTAAGTCCATAATTTATTCGTCAACTGTGCGACGCGGTAACTATTCTAGAAATATAGATTGGATTTTGTATTTGTATAACTTAACGTAATCAAAAAATTCTACATTTTTTGTAACGGTTACAAAGGTTGTTTTTAACTCTTTCGTTTTTTTCAGGTTTCATAATAATTTTTCGATATATTCGAAATTCTCTTTAAAGACACTGCGTGCCCGGCGACCCCCACAAATAAAGCCCTGCGTAGAAGTATAGTGTATTAGAATTATTACTCAGCCTTCAAGTTGCGCCAGGTCGGTTCAGGGATATCCAAGCTACAAAAAGAAACTAAACCCTGATTTAGCTTCATGGCACTGTAATAAAGCACTTTCTAATTAAATCATTTGAAGTAAAATTGCTGTTAAAAAATTGTTGTGTAAAAATTTGCTCTTTGTCTAAGCTTTTCTAAGCACAGTATTTTAGTAAAGTAAATTTTGTTTAGGAATACAAATTTTAAACTCCGTAAGAGTCATTAATTCCTAACTATAAGCGATTATATTTTGAAATGTAGGTGGTAGAGCCAAGTCGAAGCTATTACTGGTTTTAGCAGGAATTGGTCGGCTCGTACAGTGTTTGCATTGTTGCGTTTCGTTCGGGCAGTTAAAGTGCTGGATACCCACCTCTCCTCCCCCTGACCCCTTTTCCCTCTTCCTCCCCCAAAAGATAGGCTGGCAACGCACTCGCGTCTCCTCTAATGTTGCTAGTGTCTATAGACAAAGATAATCACTTAACATCAGATGATCTACCTGTTCTTTTGCCTCGTATGACATAAAAAAAACGCTAATAGGATGAAACAAAACCAAGCATTGTATTATCAAATTCTGTCACTTTTTATCATTCTTTGCAAGTATATAATTAAGTAACTTTCTTTGAGATATCAAAACAAAATTTATCCTTACAGCCAGCCTTAAAGTTTATAATTACCTTTTGGTAAGAATCAGTAGTAAGACATTATTATGAGGAGTCGATGTTTCAAAGGCAGATCAATATTGAATGTTCAATAGACGGTTAAAATTACCAATTTGGCGTTTCGTTAGTATAGCCTTCGAGTAATATGAAACTTTTAACTTTCATTTGCTATAAGGGAAATTGTTATTTATAATCTATACATATAATAAAAATGAAGTGTCTGTATGTAACAGCAAAATAAATTTTTTTCACTGATTAGGTATGAAAGTATACACGCTTCTGATAACAAAAATACAATTTTTAAAATTTTTGTCGGTCTGTCTGTCTGTCTGTTTGTTCCGGGTAATCTCCGAAACGGCTGAACCGATTTTGACGGGAATTTGACTGACATATAGCTAAAATTACGGGTGACATATACTACTCTAAATTTGACTAAGCGTTAACCGCGGCTTCGTCTACAATGCTATCTCCAAAACGGATGACCCGATTGTCATAGAACTATCACGAACAGATAAAGGATACCATAACAAGTAATTTAGTATATTTTAATTTAGACTAGCTGTTTACCGTGGCTTCGCCCACAGTACTATCTCTAAAACGGTTACAGTGATCTTCAAGAAATTTTCATTGGCAGATAGCTGACTTTATAAAAAGTAATTCAAGTAATTTTAGTTAATACTAGCTGTTAACCTTGGCTTCGCCTACAGTACTATCTCCAAAACAGTTCGACCGATCTTCACGAAACTTTGACTGGCAAATAGCTGACCGTATAAAAGGTCATTCAAGCTATTTTAATGTAGACTAGTTCTTCGCCGTAGTTGCGCCCGCACTACTATCTTCAAAACGGTTAGATCAACTTTCACGGGACTTTCAATGGTAGATAGCGAACCTTATAAAAAGTAATTGAGGTTATTCTATTTTAGACTAGCTGTTATCCGCGACTTTGTCTCTATGAAATTTAGCAAGATTTCAACTAATTCTTTATTTTTAATTAGAGACATAATGATCAACTTATTGATAAAAATTCGTTATTATATTTATTAGTAACTTTGAAGATAGACGAGATCTTCCTAATAAGTTCTTAGACAATAAACGTATTACCTAAAATGTTCCATAATATAATACCTTGCAGAAAAGACAAGCGTTTATTTTTAAAGTCACAAAATTTAATGACAATAGAAATGCATATTAAGTGTAATGTAAATGTAAATTTTTATAATCATACTTTAAGTAATTGTTTCATTAGTTTCTTATACAGTGTAAGTGAGTATTGAGGTAGTTATATAGTGGGGTAAGGTTCCAAATATGCTGCTAATGACAAACCACATCTGGCACACTGTTAGTATTTATATATCTAATATACACATTACATATTACTGTAAGCGGTGTGGGTGTCGTACTAACAATTGTTTTTAAAGAGCGTTTCTATAATTGTACATAGTCTCACAATTTTATAATTCTTTAATACAACTTAAAAAAATGCGTGCGGAGCTGCGGGTACAGCTAGTTAGATATATATATATATACACAATGACTATGTACAGAATAGAAACTATATTAACAGCTATGATAATAGTAGAAACACATTGACTTATTCGGTGTTATTACAAAAAAGTTAAACACGTATTGAATATTTGTTATAAAAAGGTTAAGTTTTAAATGCACTGTTCTCGCTGAATGGCCAGCTTGCTCTTTTGTCTCGCTTTGGTTAGGTTAGGTTAGACTTGTGAAAGAAGGATAGCACGAACTTGCCTCGGTCGAGCGTAGTGCATTTAATACGAAACTTTTTTAAAGCAAGTAATTAATACGTATGTAACTTTTTTGTAATAACTTCGATTAAGTTTACTTAATTAATATATATTTAGTATTCATTCAATGCCATAGATATAAAGGCATGAAATGTTTTCTATATATGTAATTCGAATACATAAATAAAGAAAATATATTGCCTTGATAAGTACTTTGTTTTTTGGCGTTACAATAATTCACACTTTATAATCAATCTATTTAATGGTCTTTATTATTATTTTTATAGCTCTGTCTGAGTGCAAATTGCCTATAACTACGTAACTTAATAGATCTATTACATTTTATTAATCTACTTGCGACGATATCTTCGTTTCATTAGAAAATAAATTGTATATTATCTTGCAAAATATTCTTAAAGTCGTAATTTATGTCGCAATAAAATACTAAAATAGGTACAACGAATTAATAATGATGAATGTGTGGAAATTTGTAAACGGCATTCATTTATATCTAATTTTTCTATTTTGTATTTGGCTGTCAGATTTCCAACAAGATTAAAATAAACTAAGATTATGCCAATAATGTTTTTCCGTATAACATTGAAAATGAAATATAAGTATAAACTCTATTTACTAACCACAACGTAATTAGAATTATTTATAGAAGTTGGTGTATTTTAGACTAACAGTGTAATTCGCTAAAGTTATAAAGTTGTTTACTGTTCTATAAATTTGTTGTAGTCCGCTGAAGTTGTTAAGGCCTTGCTACGTCAAAGCGTAGTCAGATTGAGAAAAAAAAACATTGTTACTGTTGTAAATAAATATCCCAATTCTAGAATGTAGAATATACCTTAATCATTACATACTATAAAACAAAGTCCCCTTCTTTTTTAACGTGGGGAATGACTTGGATGGTCAAAACCACGCTCGGCAGCGACAAATCTTCTCCTACCGCCGCCGCCAGGGTGCGACGCTCCACCTCCCACGCAACACACTCAGACAAAGTGTGCTGCGCAGTATCCTCCTCAGCGCCGCACTCATAGCAGGCGGCGGTCGGCGCCCTGCGAGCAATTTGGTGCAGGTACCACCCGAAACAACCGTGTCCGGTCAGCACCTGCACCAGCCTGAACGTCAGGAAGCCCCACTCTCGACTAATCCACTTCCGCAGGACTGGGCGGACGGCGTCAATGGTGTACGTTCCGTAGCGCGCGTCCGCCAGGTCCTGCATCCCCCTCTCGACTGCCCCCTCCCGCAACTCCCGCCTTTTAACTTCTATCTCCCTGGGAGCCGGAGGCTCCCCACTATGCTTCCTTGCCGCCGTGAATTCGAACACGGCGGCGAGCACTCCAGCCTCCAGCTCCCAGGGAAGGGAGCCGGCGAGCGTAAAGGCCGCCGCCGATGACACCGTCAAAACAAAGTCTCCTACCGCGTCTGTCTGTCTATCTGTTCACGATAAACTCAAAAACTATTGAACGGATTTTTATTCGGTTTAAACCAGTAGATAAAGTGATTAACGAGGAAGGTTTTTTAGGTACATAATTTGACAATGTTTTTTTTATTATCAGGGGGGACAACGTCAGCAGGGTCTGTTAGTACTATATAATTTTGATACTTAATAGATTATGCATTTGACCATAATCTTACGTGACGCTTTTAGTTTTTCTTTGGTCTAACACGATAAATTATTAAGTTCACAGAGGGACTGACTCAAGTATAGTTGTTAGAACACACAAGGAGTCTTAATATGTAGGCTTACTAATTAATGATCGAGGTGAGATATTTTTTTATTATGGCCAAGGTAACTTTAGACACCATGCTCAATAAATCTAAAGGGATTATGCACATTATAACCTCTTGAAAATATTTGACACATCAATTATTTCTACTTCAATGATCTTGAATGTATTTTCTACATGAATTTTACAAATAACGTCCACTAAGCCAGCTAGTTACATATAAAATAATGAAGTAGTTACCCGATTATATCTTCATTTATATTATACTAGCGGTATATAAATATTGCAATATTATGAACAATAATGACGAGTAGAAGCTTGTTTATGCACAAAAGGTTGACGTAAAACATTTGAATAGCGAGGGAGAGTCGGGTGCAAACGGCGACTGAGCAATTACCACAATTTGCAATTAATTACACGTTGTCGGTGATCGCCAACCTACGCTTGTTTACTGACGCTCATTCCGTTCAATTGTACATGAAACTATATCATGTACTGCTTGAAAATTTTAAACGTATACAAGAGACTGTTTATTATAATATTTAATTAACAACGTTATTAAATATACTTTATATATGAGATGTTATGACTTTAATTTAAAACCAATTAGAATAGTTACATTTTAATCAATTTACTAAAATAACATAAAATGTAAGAAGAGAAGGTTCATTTTGTATCTTTTAATAGAAATAATAGTAGCAAGTGCACTGTTTTTAATGCAAAATTAACTTAATCTCTTGTTAATTATTTCATTTTTTTTTAAATAATTAATTAGCAGTGCCCGCGTATTCGTACGCGTGTAACATAATGAAAAAAAAAGACTAATAAAATCATTTCCTTTACTTTACTTTTTCTCGTATTTAAGTCGTGTCGTAATTAAAATTATAATAAATTTTGATAGAGTGAACCGATTTTAATGAAAACAAGACTAAATGTTACTCGAGGATATGCTTTATGATTTAGAAGGTTTAGGTTTTATTGTAAAGGCAGTATTCTAAACAATTAAGATATCATTGTCGTATGTTTGCTGCATAGTACTAGTATCTGTACTAGGACTCGAAATATGCAGCACCTATGACCGAAGAACAACTTGTAGTATTTCAGAAACCAGTTAACATCGCTATCTAAGTTATTCTACCGGGAAAATCATTAGCAATTCAAATATCTAACCACCGCATGACTACCTCCCTCAGATGAGGGGTGCCTCTTTCACATGACTGCTTTTGTAAATTATTTATTACTGTTTGGCCAGTTCCGCAATCCGCTTTGTTTTGGGAATTATATGAATTCGCAAATAGAAATAATACTTGAAACCTTTTAATTTGATCTTCATCAATTACATTACTAGATTGGTTTACTTCTAATAAAATAATATAAATATTTACCAAAACGCATACAGGATATATTTAAATAATACTCCTTTGAAAACATATTTTATGAATATTACTAGCAAAATAATACTAGCAACGAAATTTTAGTTTACAAAAAAAAATGAGCCGTCACGGGACGCCTGGTAGATGTGAAACATCAAAATTGTTGTCGAATTCTCAAATTACACTATAGGTATGCGAGCTCAATGCGAGACACTGCGCACAGTCGCTTGTTCATGGCATCACGTTGCCACGCCTAACACACTCGGCACGCCAACAATCAGGTTTGCCTGCGCCTATAGATGTTTCACATCAAATATATCAAATTAAATACACTGAGGTACTGAAACTGAGATTAGGTGGCAGGGGCCATGGACTTTGACTATTAACAACTTTAAATCTAACATAAAATATTTCTAAATAATGTCTTCAACTATGAGATTTTTCAATGATGGTTGATAAATAAAATATTATTATTAAATTATAAACTTTGGTATTCTGTATTGACCAAAAAATTCTCCTATTATGTCCAATGCTCAGCTTAAGTGCCTCTGATTATAATTTTAAAACAAAACATTCATTTACTAAGCTGTACCTAGCTGAATAAATATGTTTCAATGCCTATATCTCTTACAGCAATACTACTAACTACACTTGCATTCAAGGTATGCGAGGAAAGCACTTTTCTGAGATTTAACGACAAAATATACCCGAGCATTCTCTGTTGTCGCGAAGTCACGTCACAGGAGAGCTGAAGGAGCGGGAAGAATTTCAATCACAAGCTGCGTAGACTCCGAGACAAATTGTAGACGACTTTGTTACACTCACAGTTATTCTAACAGATAAAGTTCCGACTGAAAATAGTTCTTATTTGTATAGATTACACGAATAACACAAAACGTATTTTCGAAACAGATGTTTTAAAATAAATAATCATATACTCTGAAAACGTAAAACTGCATTTCCAGCATACATTTTATTTGCAATTTATTCGATTCAGTGATCGATTTAACACTCGCCACATATTCTATACATATGCACGTACGTATTTATTTATGCAAAGTTCTCTCTGTGCGTAAAGTATTATTTTTACACAGTGGCATGTTTCAGACACTCATAAAAACCAAAGGCGATAAATATATCAATGTGTAGCTACTTGCGAAATCCTGTTACATTTATGTTATCCTGGTATGTTTGTTAATCTCTCTGTAGGATTATAAAACTTACAAATATTAAAATGTGTATTATTTCCATTTTATTTTGAATGAAATGAAAGCATACAGACATCTGATAAAGATAAAAATATTCAAGTCCATTTCTATTCCTCTGAAATTATTAGAGGAAATGAAATTTCCGAAATCTCATTAAAAGTTTCGCAGATGTCATCATTATCTCTCCCTTTTTGAAAAGTAAAGTTGATATCATGTATCACATCAATATTATTCCCTTTTTAGATTCAAAATGAAAGGTACCTTCTATGTGAATTATAATTTAAGTACTTCCAATAGTTGGGTCCCGTCAAATTAGTTTGTAAGTATTTATTATGTTAGACGACATTTTATAAAATTACATAGTTATGAAACACATCACAAAATAGAAATTACTAGGACAAATATTTTGATGTGAAACATTTATAGGCGCGGGTAAGCGTGATTGTTAGCGTGGCGACTGTGTGAGATGTGGCGACGCGATGCCATGCGCAATCTCTCTTGCCGCACTGAGCTCACATACCTATTGTGCAATTTGAGCGATTCGAACACCTACGATGTTTCACATCTGCCAGGCGTCCCTTGAGAACTTTTTTTTTCGTTTTTTCTTTTACTAGTTACTATCAGGTCTTTTCTCTTCTTTTCTTTTCTTTTCTCGATTAGATCTTGGCTTATTATGCAGCTGTTAGTATAAGTATATTCATGTGTCGAATGTATTACCAATTCAAAATTTATATAATTTAATCCAAAACTCTTTCATTTTATGTCTCGCGTTATCTCATACTACTATCCTTTCCTCCTAAAACTAATTTGTACTACACACATGAACGGTATGTATTGTTCTGTTTTACACGTTTTCGACGTTAAATTAATAAGTATCAATCAAGTTACCGTGGCAGTAAACACAGAATCCCTGTCGTTTACTGAGGCGTGGCGAGAACTCGGCGACAATATAATTGGAGATCCGTATGCGAACATTAATAACAAAACAGATACCCATTAGATGTGAGGGTTAGGGACCCCTGTCGTTATTTATAAGAGAAACGAGGAATGGTAAATAAAGTTACGGAGTATATACACCCTATGTCGGATAATACTGTTAAGGTAAATTTGCGAGGTGGTAGGAAAGTTTCCCTCAAATTGATAGTAATTGTGGTAAAAATACGAGTATAATGGTATATAATATATATGTTTTAATTAGTACCAATTTATACAACAATAACAAAGAGAAATTAAATTGTAAAATCATTTCAAAAACATGACATTTCCTTTGTGATTTGTTGAACCAAAGGGTTTTGAAATACTTATATAAATATCAGTGTTTCTTCATTTATCTGCTATACGTTCCTGGACCATTCGTTCGATTGCTATGAAATTTTGATGAATTGTTGAGAAAGCATACGAAGTTCTTTTGAATTAGAACCATTTTATGATGAGGTGAGGTTCATTTCACTATTAATATAACGGGAAGCAGCTCATCGGAAAAAGCTAGTTACAAATAGTGGGAATAAAAATACAAGCGCACACCTATTTCTCGTCTCTTATGTAGTTTCGACAATAGTAACTCGTAAGTTATAAAACAAAACTTTGAATATATTGGCAGAAGTGTTCGTAGAGAGAATACATTGTGTTCGAGACGTACGCTATGCTTATTGGAGTTATAAAAAAACGTATTTAGAGATATTTCGCAGATTTTACGCGACTATCAAATTCTCATATATTGATTATAATGTTGATTTCCTATAATTGTGAATGGAACAACAAAAAATTAAGAACTGCTCAATATTTGATAAAAGATTTGTGGCTTTTGTAGATGGTAGAGCCACGCTGATGGGTATAATTGGTTTCAGCATGAATGGGTCGGCTCGTCCGGGGTAGTGACACCCTTTCACAGGAAACCGACGTGAAGTAACAGTACTTCCATTGTTGCGTTTCGTTCGGTCAGTGAGAGCACCGGAGGCCCACCTTCCTCCTCCTCCTCCCTTCTCTCTCTTCCCCTTCCCCTCCTCCCTGCCCTACCAACATAGGCTGGCGACACACTTGCGATTCCTCTGGTGTTGCTGGTGTCTTTGGACAGTGGTGATCACTCAACATCAGGTGATTTGTGGTTAAATTAATTAACATTTATGTAAACTTGTATCCAAATCGAACAAAGAACGTTATTACTATAATATTAAGTATATATATAACTAACTATAAAGCGACATTCACACCGCAGTCGTAAGACGGAACATTTTCAGGTTTCAGCGTAACTTACGGTTACCACAAAGCTAAATCAAACGTCATATCCACTGAAGCCCCTAATCACCCAACGATCCTTTGATAAACTGAACTTAATACTGAGATTACATTTGATATATTTAAGTATTATAGTTGAAGCAGGTGTGTATTGCTTTCGATTGGTTACATGTGTAAGGTATTTTATTATTTATTAGCCGGTCATGTTCTACTTTGTTTGAGGCTGGCTTTTCTTAAAAGTACATAAAAACACGCATTTTTTTAATAAGATTATGTATTTTGATATCAAATCAACATAATTTAAGATTTTAAACATTTCGACATTTATATTTACATCTATATGGATATAATTAAAAAAATAAATAGAATATGTAATAAAATTAATAAGACAAATTTAACCCATCGCATTTGCTCTCTTCCGCCATTTTTTCGGTGTATTACAATTTGTAATCCAACTTCCTCATCTACCCAGAAATTTAAACAGTATAAATCCAATGTTTTATTTTCTATCATTGGTATTTTCAAAGGCGAGCCTTGAAGTTCCCAGAATTTTAATATTTTTTAAGTAACATTAACTTCAATCTAGTTATATCTTCCAACTCGTTAAGTAATATTTGCCTTGTATATTTAAATTATTTATTATTATTTACTTATAACTTAAATGTTTTGCATATTTATTTGCATGTATGTTTAAATAATTATTTTATCTTAATTAAAGAGTATTATTTTAGGTAACTAGTAAGAATAGTTAGAATTTAGAAGACACTAATTGAGTCAAAACTTATTAATACCTATAAATAAAAAATACCGATGATTTTTTCCATACAGCCGGATTTTAATATCTTCTATATTTCAATATTTTAACAAACAGTAAATGAACAAAATCGGTTACCGAAGGAAAAGCGAAGTAATTTATCTCAACCCATCTCTTGAATTTTTAGGTTTTAATTAAATGAGACGACTCTCGGAGGTTATTGTATTTATTTATAGAAATTATGAAACTGCTTCCTTATTTGAATTTGAGATGTATACGAATATTAATGCTCAGTATTGAAATAAAACAATTTAAATACAAGATTTGTCTTTATACCATCCATAATATTTTAATCACTTTATTTTTTATTTAACCTTTATCTATGGTTACCTTTTTTTGAAGTTATACTGACTCATTACTCAATACCTTTTCCAAGAGCGTTGATTTTGTAATATTCGAGAAAAAAAGCAACGAATACTTGATATAGCAGAGGATTCGTAATAAGATCTATGCACTACAATGTTGATGTTGTACAATGAAGCTCTTAAGACCTTGCTGGGTCAATAGCGTAGTCAGTTCGAAAAAAAAAGTCCGGTGAAGCTGTTAAGACCTTGGAAGGTCAATAGCGTAGTGAGTTCGAAAAAAAAAAAGAAAAAAAAACTAAGTACATTGTACAGGCAATCGAAGAAATTTCAAATGAAAAAAAATCTGTGTGATTCCGCAGTGATTTTGGTATCATTAGTAAATTTTGCACGACTATCAGAAGAAATATTCTAGCATCTGTCTAACTTCATAACCAATTTTCATTGCAAATTAAATACATTCAGGCGCTTAAAGATCATGGAAGAACTCGCAGAAGCACTATAAAAAGCTGCTTACATTATTGGAAGAATTTGCTAAATTTTGTTTCTCAAAATGCATTATAATCACAAAGCTATCATTTACATCTACAATATACAGTTTTATGGGTGGTCCGGTGAAGCTG
This sequence comes from Antheraea mylitta, assembly GCA_014332785.1. Classification (NCBI taxonomy): domain Eukaryota; kingdom Metazoa; phylum Arthropoda; class Insecta; order Lepidoptera; family Saturniidae; genus Antheraea; species Antheraea mylitta. The sequence goes on along the minus strand of JACEII010000005.1, from coordinate 5,258,293 downwards.
TTAAGGCCTTGCTTGGTCAATAGCGTAGTCAGTTTAAAAAAAAAAAGTTTTATGAATGAAATTTCGTTCTTAGATGTTCTAACATCTTTATAAATTTAGTATAATGGAGATTAATTTATTTAATTTGAACTTTGACGTTGAAATATTTTATGGATAAGGGGAGTAAGATGACGCGTTAATTGGATTAAAATTTTAAGATTTCGTGCTTCTATGGGTATTGATTTAAAATTTTTGTTCATTACAAGTATTAACGTCTAATTAATTTATAATAAAGGATAGTGTTTTAAGCTGGAATTAAAGATCTAATAATTTGTCTACCTATATTTCTTTAAAAATATTTGGTACCTAGATAGTAGCTAGTTGAACTTAATCTTCTAATCGTAATGAAAATGATAGTACCTATATCAATTAAAATAAATGCTTGAAATTTAGGATACCTATATCCTAGACTTGGAAATGAATCAGTTTCACAAGTTTTACTTATCAATAGCCTTTAATATCTGTTTAGAAGTTCTCGTATATCTTCTTCTCGTCTCCAAAATCTGGTACGTAATAAATATTAACCTACACTACAAATTAATAAGTTTTGATGTAATATTATTTTCTTGGTTTAAATAGCCTAAGTATATAATTCTGCATAAATTACTCCATAGTATTTTTTTAAACTTAATTTTCCCGGTAAAAATAATGTACAAAGACAATATTATTTTGTTTATTTCACTATTCGGTTATATTAACTATAAGCTAATATTCTCTTATATATATTTTAAAATACATTTATTTCTTCAACTATTTCTTATAGCTACTTCCGTATAAAGTATGGGGATAAATTTCAACATGGAAAAGTTGCCTGTTTATTGAAATATCAATATCGTAAAAACGTACTGAATTTTGGGAGCATCATTAGAAGTTTTCGCGTTTTCATCATTATCGCTGCGTACTTCAGAAAATTTTCTTTTATCTATTCGGTTTACAAAAAGAATAGGGGTGGGTGTAAGGAGTGTCGAGTAACATCTTAAGACTTGCGACACCCAAGCCAACCTCATCTGCACGTGGTGCATCCTGCTGAATAACGTACTAGGCAATGGCGAAAGCGGGGTGGTAGGGTTTTACAGCCCGACTGGGTCGCAACCACCATGCATATGGCGAAAAAGCCCGTCATAGTGACTCGCTTCTGCGCGTTGCGTTTCGGGATCAGCCTGTGCATATCCAGTACCGGGTGACTTTCGTCATTAAGGCCGGCATGACAGCGGCGACCGGCGATGGATAATCTGTCTCTCGGTGGTTGCCGATGTTTTTGGATTGTACTATGCTTAATATCAGGCATAGTGCAGTCACTATGTCGTGCTTCGATAAAAAAAAAGAATAATATATTTTAACAACTGACAAAGGTCTTTAACAAATTTATATTCTGTTATTTTCTTTACTCCTGACATTAAAATTCGGTTAATTGCTATATAATGTTCCAATGTAAAATAAATTCAGATATAATCTTACTCTTCTTAATCTATGCATGTATAAATGTATGTTGGTATACGTAAGATCGACGAAGTCCTAAACCTTTTTATCGATCACCGTGAATGTTGGCAACGTTGAAGTGTTTTTTCACGGAGGAGGTTTTATATTATCAATTTTATAGCTCCCCATTACGTGATGTTGCAGCAAATTATTTTTTTCTGTATCGATCAGTCTATCACATTACCAATTAGTACGTGTACTTATTTGTTACAACAAATAATAATTATAATAAGTAATTGTTGGAAACAAATAGGAATAAAATGTATGCATTGAAATGGGTACAGCTAATGTTGTATTACGTTTTGCCGAATTGAAAATGGTATATAAAAACACGACACATAAAGTTGGAAAGTTGTGTCTCTACATGTTCCAACTAAAAACGTCAGAAAGTTTGTGCAATGTAAATATAAGTAATCTTATTAAGTTTTGTTTATAAAGTGTATTATACAAATGTAAAATCAGAATAAAAACACAAAGATAATTCACTAGCGGGCCCGGCGCACATTGTTCTGCTTTGATAATAAAAAAAAAACCTAAAACTCAATCGCATCGCCACCTACAGTGTCCAATTGTGAATCTAAACAATTCTCGGATCCACTGGGACACACAAAATTTCATTAAAATCGGTCCAACCTTTTTTGTCCTCGAACTGATTACGCTATTGACCTATACCGCTTAAAGCACTCAACCGATTTTATTTTGGCAACCAGCTCAAGGGTGCACGGCACACCTCGTCTTGGCTGTTGCCTGTTGCATGCAAAATCGCGACCTATCTTAGCTAACCTAGCTAACTATTCATATATGTGTGAGTTGTTGAAACGTATATGTGCACCAAGCATATACGCCTCAACACCTCCTCTATATATTTATTATCGGATAATTCAGTCCAACCGTTTAGGAGGAGTTCAGTGACATTCACACGTACAGAAGAAAATTATACATAAAGATAATAATTCATAGTAACTACACGTTGTTTCCGTAATATGTTCAAACAAATTTGTTTCTATAGCATTATAAGTACTACATAACAAAAAAAACACCCGTCAGATGTGAACACTTGGAATTCCTGTCGCTAGTTAAAGTTTTTAAAACAAGGAAACGATAATACAATTTTTGGTTATACTCGTTGCCGCGTGATGTTATTAAGGAATGTCATTACGAGTTCTGATTGCTATACCTTCATAATACATAAACATCTTTGGCTAATTTATTTAATTAGTCGTCCGAAAGTATCAAAATTCACTCACAATAAGTGATACAAAGTTTTAATATAAAGAGAGTGTTATCTATATTCCCTTTTGATGTTTATTCTAAATCGTAAAAATCATATTCATTATTGTCCAAATATTGTAGGTTAACGATGTGAGGAGCGAGCATGATAAATATTGAATTTTAAAGAAATGATTCGAGTCCTTAGTGGTATGGAAAATAATTATTTCCAACGATTTATTCATTATTAAGCCTTGCCGACAGCAACTTAACAAAACAAATTATAAAGCAAAGCATATGACAAACAGAAAATAAAATGTACTCTTTTTATATAGAACATATAAACAAGTGATCGTTTTGTGGTGAAAATTCAAACAACACTCATTAATTTTACTAATTTCGATATTGTAGTCCGGTGAAGCTGTTAACGCTGTGCTAGGTCAATAGCGTAGTTAGCAGGAGAAAAATAAATCAATATTAAGGGGAAAAAAATACAAATATTTTATTGATTACACTTAAAGCTCATCAATATTTTCTAGTAAACAAAAAGAAAATCGTTGAAAAACAAAGGACCGAAGTGCACTGAGTCACTTTATCTTTGCCTATTCATATATAGATTTTAAAAAGATTGCCATTACGATTTTTATACACTGTACAGATTGAGTGTAAGCGATACTTAACTGATCATAAAAATCAGTATGTACATAGATACACTTTTATATAAGTTACATTTATTTGCGCTCCTTGCCTATTGTTTATAATTCAATACATTAAATACTATAAACTTTTATAAATTGTACAACATTGCATATATCACATATAGAGGTAAGCTTCATGCTTATGCTAAGTTACAAGGTAGGAAGGGCTATATGAGTTTCACATTTTTTAACTCTGTTTATTTCGTTTGTGAAGAGCAAAAATAATCGTAAAAGAGAAAGCTGCACGCAATTCCCTCGAAGGCCGTGGAGGGCGCCCTCATCGCCGCCGCAGCTTCGAATTAATATTTCCAGGCAGTTGAGTTCGAATGCGCTTCTGGCTTGAGTTGCCTCAGTTCAAAAGCAAACTTTTCGTATATACATTACTCTTAAGTTCTTTTACCTCGTTTACTTAACGATACATTTTTAAGTATAATTATCACCTTCGGTATTGCTGTATTTCAAAATAATATGATATATATATAGTACTAGCGGACCGGGCCACGCGGTGCTGTGACTCAGTTATTATATCATTACATATTGATAAGAATTCATAATTGTTGTTGATAATATGACCAATAAACATCACCTAACGATTAATATTTTGCTTCATATAAAGAAAATATTTTTTGTGACTTAAATATAAAAAAGAGACATATGCTGTCGGTGACTTTTTTGTAAGCAATATCAAGCACTGCAACTTCTCTCTAGAACTCATTCATATGTCTTTCATTGTATTGTTAAGTTGGCATTCGTAAGAAACTTTTTCGTTCGACCGTTTTTTCTCCGACTTACTTTGCAAATCAGACTATCACAAAAAAGTGTTTTTTTTATCATTCGTGTTAATATATAGTTAGTTAATATATATGATACCACACATAAATCATGTGGTACTCCAGGTGTCACACACAAACTTTATCTCTTTATAATATTAATATAGATATATGAAAATAGTTCCTTTGAGACTCAATCACTTTAAAACCACGATCTGTTCGATGCGAAGTTTTTGTAAATGGTTCTAGAATATTTATTTTTTAATATATTTGGGATTCGATTGAGGCTTTATTATTTTTTAATGTTCAACGAAGCGCGCGGGAAATGGCAAGCATACGATAAACACAGGAAAATGTAGTTGCTGTGGTGACAATGCATAGGATCGTATCGTATAATAATTTTCAGCTTTCGGTGCTGGAAAACGTCATAATGAACTAGTTGCTATGATAAAACAATTATGTCCGAATGAATCGTGATCACACACTATGTGGAAGACCCTTCATGGTAGCACCCGTAGGCGTGACGTGTTCAGGTATCAGCTGGTATATTAAGTAATCAAGCGGAGTGATGTCTATACCCGACTGGGTCGTGATAACTTTACACATAAATTCGTCATTGTAATCCTTTTTTAATATTTCGCGTTTTGCAGATAGCCAATACGACTCAATGTTTGTCGTTGTATTTGGGTTTTAGTGTACTTTACATGAGGCATTATCTCGTTAATATTCTGTTGCTATAAAAACATTGTCCGACGGTTAGATTTTAACTAATTCCCGCCATAGCTAGGATAATGTCTGTAAGTTAAAGATAAAAAATCTTCGATCAAGGATTAATGTGTGTTTCGGTAGCAGCAATTAAAATAAATCTTTAGTGTTTCCTTTTTAACATGTTCAACCATAAGTCTAAATTTAGCGTATTAGCATAAATAGTAAAGATCTAATTCCAGTAAAAGTTAATTGAAATATTTACTTAGTAGAATTTTCACCTAGTACATAGTCTTCAGAGTCTGAGTCCATATTATTTGTCGGGAATTTCGGAGATCGCGTCCAATATTTTATCTACTTGTAATATTGATCTAATAACGTCAATAATATTACTAGCGATGATTATCTTTATGTTAATTGCAATATAAGTTATCAATAATACTATAACTTAATATTATAATTAGTCTGAATATAATAGTTTTTTAATCCACAATTTAAGAGAAAACCTTCTACAAACTTGCTCAGAACTTTACCGTTTTATAACATCAGTACAAATAATTTAGATATTAATAAGTGGATTAACTTCAGCTACCTTTATTTCTATTATCAACTTTGCGTAAGTTCTGTACATAATGTTTATGTCCAAAGAAACTAAATAGCAATTAAAAATTAATCTCATTCTTACAAAAGCATTGAGAGCAGAATGTAGAATATAAAAACTGTATGTTATTTCATTTTTTTAACGATGCAGTATTTTATGATTAAGTATTTTAACAATTTTTCATTGATATGCAGGATATCGAAGAAAGCAAATGATAGTTCAACGAATATTTAAAAACACACCCCAAAAAGTAAATTCGATCCTGGTTCAATATTGCCAGACTAAATAGCTCTCACACTGATAAAACGCTGCAACGGCAAATATTGTTTTGCAACGAACTTTATCAAAAGTTTATTCAATCTAATGATGTATGACTATTTCGAACGTGCAATAATTTATTTATTGATAGGAATAGTTACACTATTCTATTAGATATTGAATTGTTGTGTATATATACTCAGTGTTAATTTAACTTATAACGTTAGCAATTGAGTTATACATAATTTATATTTCTAGAGCTATAAACAATTAGGTACATAACATCGAACAAGTATTTAAACATGCAATGTATACGTAATCCAACATTTGTTAAAATTGTTGTCAATAGAATTAGCTTTCTAAAAATAAACTTCCATATATACCTAATAAAAAAATTAATATTTTCAATTTATGTTTTAGTTTATACCCGTATATAGTTTAACATGTCTGTTGACTCGTGTGCAATAAATTCTACTAAGAGCTCATTTCTGCGTCTGGAGAACGCTCTGAAATTGTTTGGTAAACCGCTATTCCAGACTTAATGTATAGCGACAAGCACTCAGCATGATAACTGACTTGTCCAATATTATGTTGTTAATACGTATTACCTACGATTGCACAGTAAGTATTCTTAATTATGCTTACAATATTTAAATACTTAAAACTAGTTTCTGCTCGCGACTTCTTCCGCGTCGAATAATGACTCTGGGCTAACTAACACGCAGTAGAAGCTCTCAAAAGGAGAAAAAGACCCGATTTTGAAACATTTCTCATTAGTGCTCCTATTGGTCTTAGCGTAATTAGCCTTAGTAATTACTAAGGCCTTCCTCGATAAATTATTACTGAAAAAATATTTCAAATCGGAGCGGAACCTTACACATTTGAATCATAAGCATATACATTTTCATCCCTTATTTCCAATTGTTATTTTAAACCTTGAGTATAAAAGTTTTACAAATATTGAATGTCATATTTATTTATATCGATTCAACATCCTAAAAATAATTTCCAAGCTTTTAACTTTAAAACTAACGATACTCCCATACAACTTTTAACTTTTCTTTATAGCCATTTTTTCACATTAATAAGTAGCCCATATCCTTTTTCAGGCTCTAGACTATCGTTGTACTATATTTCATTTAAATCGGTTTAGTAGTTTTGGCGTGAAAGTGCGACAGACAGAGTTATTTTCGCATTTATATTATTAGTAGGTAATATTATTAATAAAATTATCTTTGTACCTCTATAATTGTATCAAATGTGGAAGTTTAATTTAATGACAACCACGTGCTTAAGTAATTCATTGTTGAAAACCATTTTCAAACTGAGTCCGAGATAAATGACGTTGCTTTGTCTCGTCGCATGCCAATTTTCCGCCTTTCAATTAACTAGTAATCATACACGCCCTGGGAACCCTTTCATTAAATACTGGCACCTAATGAGTTTTCACCCTTCGTCGAATAGTCGACATCCGAGCTTTGATAGTCTGGCATACACTTTGTTTTCTTTTTAACTTTTATGCAGACAAATTGGGCTTCAGTAGACCGTCCGTTCAATTAGTTGCTAGCTAATTATATGGACGTTTATACGAAAAATCACATTTAGTAGAAACATTTTTCCATGAAAAGTTAATTTGCTATGAAAATTGATTTAGGAACTAAAGAAGCCATTTATATTTGAATATATTTTTATATAGTGGAAAGATCTTGCTATAATTTTTCTATGTAGCTCATTAGGGCTTCTTGGTCATTAGTAGTCGGCAGTTACAATCACCCTTTTTTGGCCGCATCAGTTAACACCAATATGTATGTAATTGTCGGATTTATTTTCTATCTTCTTATCATAACTGAACAAGAGTTGGGCTCAGAAACTATAGTTATATGTATTTTAGATAGTACAAAACTGTGGAAACGTCTCCCGGCTAATATGTTCCTTCAATAGTACATCGTGACATCTGGAAATGATGACTCTCTCTGTGCATGTGCCAAAAGCAAATACATATCTATGTATAATGAAAAGATAAACCAGATCAACTTTCTTACCGGTTCTTCATGATAATAGCGTTTTTTTATTTTCACTTTGTTTTTGGCAATCAATCTTTCAGATTATTACTGCCATTGACGCGTAGTCAATAATATTACAAGAGTCGTGCGATCACTTCAATATTTAAGCGTCGTGCAATATTCTAACAAGATGGTGGATCCCTTGTTAGAAACTTCCTGGGAGTTTTTGTGGCATCTCAGAATTTCATGCTCCGTGGTATTATTTTCCATTCACTACACTTATGCACAATAAACTAACTATATTGAGTAAAATACCACCAACTTTACAAAATATAGAGTCAAATAACACAAGATTATGAATAAAATATAAAATCCACTACATGACAGACTAAGATCCCGCCAAAAACTCGATAACAGCGTTGTCTTCCGAGCTAGTGGTAGATTTTACGTTCATAAGAACTTTTTTAGGACATAAACTGAATAAAACCTTTTTGATTTGATTAGGTCCTTCTAACGTATTGTGAAGATATTTGTAAGTACGTCGGTATGACACTAGCGATGGATCGTAAATATCTTGGATTTCACCATTATTTTAGGATTTTACAAGATTACAATTTAAAAAATCATATAAGTTAAAGTAACATAAATAAAAGTAACCCTTTTACTAATAAGATTCCAGATATTTTCCAGAGTTTTAGTAGCAATCATATCCAAGATGACTTAATTAACATATAAAGTATAGAACTCTTTGTCAGATACCCGATAAATCTTTTGTGTTATTCTATGACACTCATTAATAATAACAACATTAATAAACGAGCCAGCCGTTATGACCTCTTAATATGAGTTTGCTGAGACAAAGTAGTTTTGGGGTGGATATTAACATTTATGTGGTCGACATAAAATAATAAGCCTTCATTCGAAATATATCGTTTAATGAACAATGGAAACAATTTAGAAAAAATACATACTAAATGTTTTGTTTACAAAGTTGTCATGGAATTATTCGTAAATGTACTTATCAGTCTTGTCGCGGTATAAAATTTGACCGATTATTACCATAATTCTTAAATCGGATTAAATTTACAGACCGTAAGATATCTTGGATACATATTTTAAGAAGTATTGACAAGTATTTAGTGAAAGTATAGTTTATAGACTACCTGAGTCCTATATAACCGAACACAAGGCGAGTTGTACGTTACAATGAAAACGTATATTCCCATATGGAGATGGATATAACCATAGATATTATGTATAGTATTCGTGACAGTATATAAGTTATTTTAAATCACAAGATATACAGTATAACCTAGATAATACAAAAAACCTCTATAAATTCGAAAAATTATGTGTTCCCTTTTCTTCACGAGCCTAAAACCTCTAATAGTTAAAATACGCACCCTCTATAACTTAAAGTAATAATTTGAGTATATAGCTCTAAGTTACTTAAAGAAATGTTTCGCTGAGCTCTGTAGCAATGTAGTTCGGTGAAGCTGTTAAGACTTTGCTAGGTCAATAGCGTAGTCAGTTCGAAAAAAAAAGCTCTGTAGCATAAACTGTCTGCCGATAAGTCATTTCGAATGAATGTACAAAATAAAAGTTACTCGAAATTTATTGGTTGCATGTATTTACAAGTTAAATTGTTAACACAAAAATTAACAACACTAACATGCGCTGATAAATTAAAAGAGAATAGTGGCTTAAAAAGAAAAGATGTGGCTCAATTTGGAATACACGAAAGTATTATACATTATCACTTATAATTTAAAAAAAAACGCTAGACTCTTGAAGAAACGAATATGTGGAGAAAGTCTTGTATGTAAAGACGAAAAATGTTTATTTACGTGATTTAAACAGTGTCCACACCATAACACCAGTGTTACAGACCCATAGTGAAAAAAAAGCTGAAGATTTCGCCAATTCCCTGAAAATCCATAATTTTAAAGCTAGCAATGGCTGGTTAGAAAACTTCGAGAAACAACATAATTTGGCCTTCAAGAAAAAGTTCGGCGAAAGTGCGAGTGTAACATAAACCCTTGATAAGTTAAAAACCCTATAAATTAAAATATATTGTTTCCCTTGGATTTTAATTTACCGAGGTTCTACTGTAATTAAATGTAGCAGAATATATACACAAGTTATTGATAAAACACGAAATACACATACTTTAAAAGAAGGTTGATTGAAGAGGTTTTGATGTGTTGTCGTTGGTAAAACAACGAAATTAGTTTACATCGGTTCGCGTCGTGCTCGGTTTTATACGACAAATTTTTACAAATGAACATAATTCATTTGTTCGTATTAAATATAAACAGTTTAACATATTTATTTACATTGTGTATATGACATAGTGAAACTACTATTTACAGTAAGCATATTATAACTACTATCGCGCTAAAGCGACAACTTCGAATAAGCCACCAGCAGCTACGCGGAATAAAGGGCTTTTTACATAAAAGAGGATATAGATGGGATTAAGCGTGGAAATCCTGTGCAAACGTGTGATTCACTCATATAATCCCTATACAATGCCTCTTTCCTGTTAAAACATGTGTGTTAAGGGAATAATCTGTATTTAATATTTGTTGGTTTTCCTTTTGATTTACATATTATATTTTAATACATCAGCTGTCACTGATTTTATATTAACGTTGGAATTATATGATCTTATTATTTTCAATTAATCCATTTTTGAATCTTATTGCGTTATGACACTCATTTTGTTCTCTATTTTCATAAAATATTCAAAATATACATTGTTTTTTTATTATAGAATAATTGGTATACCCTTTGTCAATGGCAAAGTTAAGGAGAAAGATGGAATTGTTTATAAAACCAGTGTTGTATCTATCTAGCCTATTATTGATTTATCGGTAAAAACTTATATTGCTTCTCCAACATCGCAATAGATATAGAACATATAGAGCTGTGTATATAAACTACGAGCAGTAGCACAGAAAAACTTAATCATGGTAGATTATTAAGTGCTTTGTTCCACAGCGTGAGACTCCTCACTTCAGTAAAGTTAGTTAGCAATAACATAAATATAACAGTTTATATGTATTACTCAATATGAAAATATTTATTGAGCTGCGTTCATGCTTCAACTCACATTAAACTCTTTCATTTCAATGATATTTAGCTAGAATGTTGTAAATATTGCGCTAATATAGTAATTTAGTAGACATAGGCCGGCGTTAGAGCGCAATCTGATCTATCAAGTTGGCGATTATTGGATACTCTATAATACTGTCTCTTAACTGTAGTTTTTTTTATATCATATAGGAGGCAAACGAACAGGCGGGTCACCTGTTGTTAAGCGATCACCGCCGTCCATAGACACTAGCAACACCAGAGGAGTCGCAAGTGCTTTGCCAGCCTGTTTGAGGAATGGAGAGAAACGGAAAGGGGAAAGGAGAGCAGAGGAGAGGAGAGGAGAGGAGAGGGGAGGGGAGATGGGTCTCCGGCGTTCTCACTGACCGAACGAAACGCAACAATGCAAGCACTGTTACTTCACGTCGGTTTTCTGTGAGAGGGTGGTGCTACCCCGGACGAGCCGACCCATTCATACTGAAATAGCTTCAGCGTGGCTCTACCACCTACTATAGTATAGTAGTTGTCAGAATACAACGATAATTATATGACGGTAGTTTTCCTTCTTGTAGGTTGTAGTTACATACTTATTAGAGCACTAAAACATACCGAGGTACTATAGGGTCTCCACCCTTTGAATACTGCGTTGTTACATAGCTATTAGAAAACGTAAAGAGAAAATTACATTTTTTGCAAAAAATGCTTCTTAAATTGCTTAGAATGATCTCAATAAAAGAGAAAACAAAGCATACTTATACTCGTAATGCAATAAATTTCAGGAGTTATAAGATTTTAGTCTGTAAAACGAAGTACAATATTAATATCTTTAATTAGATCGCAACTACAAAAATATGAATTTTGATTCGTGGTTTTATTGTGATCCAATACAAGAAGTCATCAGGTTTGATAATTTAGGAAAGTATATATTTTTGTATCTAACTGTAGATAATTCTTTGGCACAGGTTATATACACTGTTTTTATAATTCCATTAATTCACTTAACATATAGAAGATTTTTATATTAAATTATTTCCTACATACCGTATATAAAATATTTACATTTATAAAAAGGTCAACATTTGACTAAGTATATACTAATGAAAGTTTAATAAAATTAAATTAATTCCATTCAC
>JACEII010000005.1:5224287-5246292 GCA_014332785.1 Antheraea mylitta | reverse complement strand
GTACAACTTTAAAATATCTTATAATGAAAATTATACCATGTTTACGAATATAATCATTTATATTAGTTTGTATTGCTTTTATTTGTGGAAAAGTAATAAATAAAATAAAATGTACCATTTATTCTTAAATTACTATCAAAATTCAAGCAATAGAAAAATAAGCATACGGTCGTAAGTTATTAGGGTAACTTGTTAAAAACGTTTAACATTTTTTGTTTGTAGACAAAAGTACATCCAGTATTTTTTAAAGTTCCGTGCTCATCTCGGCAATTGCAGGTTTGTTGCCGTTACTACTTGCAATACACGAGGTATCCACGCTGCCAGATGGTTTTCTTGATGAATTTAGTTGCTCTGCAATCTGCGTTTAAAATCTTATGTTTATAATTGATTGTACATAAATAATGTATGTTTGAAAAAAATGTTTTCATTAATTAAAAGGCTTTTTTGTTGAGACTTTAAATGTGATTAAAATCATCAATCAAAAATTTGTATGGATCTGATTTTTTTATAAGTGTTTGTTACAATTAACAACAATTTTGCTAATATTCTAAAATAATTAGCGAGATTAAAACACAAAATCAAAATGCAAACACAAAAGTTACACAGATTAGACACAACACAAATGGGCATATAAACAATATAAAATCAAAGAGAATCAATGTGAATATGTTAGTCAACCAATGTTAGTGTATTATAAAACCCAAACCGCATTCCTTACCACCGAACAACCACGATACACAACACAAAACAACAAACATACAAATATATCCGGTTGAGAACAAATCAAAGGATGCGTGCAGCAATACAATCCATTTCGCTACGGGTTGTGACACAAAGATGCTGAGTCGTCGGAGAGCGTAACTTACTTACTGCGTGCTTTCTATAAGAGGTTTTAGTATTATGTCGAGAGTGTTGTCGTGTCGCGCGTGTGCGAGTGCGTGCGCGTGAGCGAGGCGCGAGTGCGTGCGCGCGAGGTTCGCGTTGTGGTCGCGGGAGTCGCGCGAGGGCCGCGCGTACCGGCGCGCTAGCGACCCGCTCTCGCCGACCAATATGTTGTTGTTGCTAGCATGTCTCTGCGTATCCCAATAATCACGAGCGCCAGTCAAACTACCGGTGCATAACACCTTTATACACTACAACCATTATTGCAATTAAATACACCCAGGGCTTTTTTGTGGGGGCACGCGGTATCCTTAAAGGGAATTTCGAAATGGAAATTAAATTGTACGGTTACGTACATTACATGTTGCCCTTGACATTATGTGCTCATTAGAACAGTTATATTAAAATTATATTATTGAAAAATTGTCAGTCGCATTTAAGCACTCAATTAGGTTGCACTACAGCACCACTGTAACATAACAAAGTAATTGCAACATAACAAATAACTTTATTCCCACAAACGGACATCCAAGAACATATATGTGAGGCTAGGAGCTGTTCCTCACCCCAACATAAACAGTGATGGTAAAATTCACAATTTTTTTTACTTTTTAACGGGGTAAAGTTATTTAAATACAATCTATCTTGAACAATTACCGCGTCGCACTGTGGTTTGTCCCTGTAGTAGAGGTCGTAAAAAAATTATGGACTAGCAATTTTCGAAAACTAACGTGCGTGCCCCAAAAATGTGACAAAAAATGCCCTGAATACACATTTATCTATGCACTATATCATTTCCAAGAACCTTATAACCAATGCATACAGAAATGTACTAAAGTGGTTATTCATATTAATTTCAAGACATGAACTGTGTCCAGAATGACGCTTTAAATACCATGGTAATAAAATCAACCAAAGTAATTAAATTTGAATATCCAACACGACAAATTAATAACAATTTTGACCACTATAGTATAGCATTTTGTACAATCATTATAGCAATAGCCCCTGAAGCAAACTGATTCACTACGAACTTTTTACTTTATTTTTTATCTGATATACTAAAACAGTATTTGTCAGTATAATTAGGCTATTTTACGCAAATTAAACTACAAGTATTTAAGAATAAGAATCAAACAGTATTATGTTACTAGAGAACATTTGAATATAAATATTCTAATAACAGCAGCCTGTACACGGTTAGCTTTTTCAGCGACCCAAAACAGGAGCTGCAGATTACTCCGGGGACCCTCGTGATCTAGGGATAAAATCCAAACACTAAACTTTTTATTTATTGCTACGCGAGTGGATTTTCCATAAATAAATAACTATCTAGGAGATACGTACTTTATTTCAGTTAACATTTTATATATAGTGTTATTTTTGCACAATCCTTTTTTCAAACATTTAATTCTTCTTTTTCAATGCCTATGGAATGTCAATATGAAAAATGTATCGCTCCTTAAATTATTATCATTATTACGTATATAACTGCAAATATCTATTACAAAGACACAGTATTAACTCTATGATATTATCATTAGCTACTAAGCCGTAAGACAAACTTAATTAAAATGAGGTAGGCCATGGTAAAAATTGATTTCAGATGTCGATGTAAATTTCTAAGTTTAGACAAGATGTAATCGAGGGTCTCCGGAGAGCTGAAGTATGTTAGAAAGCAAAGCTCCCACTCACGAAAAGAGAAAAGCCCCCGTCGTGTGCGTGGGAGTAGCCGCGGGGCGCGAGGTCGCGCGGGCGTCGCGCCGTCGCACTGTCACTGGCTACCGACAGGAGCGAGCGCTGCGATCCCGTGACCACGCGAGGAGCGGTCGGCGGGCGGCGAGCGCCGGCGCTTGCCCCGCGCCCCGCACCCCGCACCTCCTGAGCGTCACGCACGTCACGCCTGCCGCCAGCACCGACCCACTGCCTACTCACTGGAACTGATGATCCACCCGCTCCGCACTTAGCGCTGTCGCTCGACCTAAACAACAGACATTCACGTCTGTGTATCACGTACCACAGTTCAGGATAGATTTCCAGAAGAGCATACATATCATCAACGTAACTCCTTCCTATGACCAAGGCGTGTTTGCCTTTGTCTCACAAAAACTACATTAAGCAGAAGGAAATATGTAGTTAAATTATGTTTCATAAAATAAAAAGTTGTGTTGTGTCGGAATTATTTGTGAGCGTTTTTTTTTATTTGTAATTTTGTTATCAATACATAATCCCCAGAAACTGTTTACCGAGTTAAATATATTCCTTTGATCAATATACTCATTGTTGTTTGAGCCTATAGAGGAGCTTAACGATAAGTAGCCGAGGCAATACTTTGAAAGACTCTAACCTCACTCAATGCCAATAAATATCTATTCAATTATTTCAGAAACTAGCTCAGACAAATAATACATATTTTCATATCAACAGAACCCCTTAATACATAAATAAAAAACCATATGAGCCGCAAAATGTAAACAAATAAGTGATAACTAACGAGCGACCAATAAAGTAAACAACTTTAGGAAAGTCCACTCCTTTTTAATAAGAAACAATGGGTTATTAAGAGATAAACAAGGCAATTAGCCTTGGTACTTTCCAGAACATTTATACTGAAAAACATTGTGCTACCTTGAACCTTTATAAAATGTCGCACTCCTGCCCATAGTAGATCTCGTAGGTAGATAGATCGTAGATCGTAGACTTCGAAGTAATCGATTGATGTTTGTTGATTAATTAATTTTTACATTTCAATACTTGTACTAGAGGTATTATAATAAACGTAGAACTTAACAAAACTCTTGCATTTATTTTTACAACCTCATCGAACCTCAAAGAGGCCAAACCGACCTCCTTTGAGGAAGACTTCTGTGGAGCAACACTGTTAGCACGTTACTCAGAAATCCTCCTGGAAAAGGCCTCCGACTTTGAAAGTAACCAATACAGTGTTCCCCAGTATTCAAGTACAAATTGGCCAGAAAGAATTTGGTGAGTCCTGGAGGCACACAGCTAAAATAAGATTACCTCGTTGACAGCACTCTTCGCGTACTCCGGCGAGTCAACGGCTATAATCAACCGAAACTTTGTGGCACCGGAAGGTTCCCTAACAAATCATAATAAGGAAACAACAGTACAGGCTATTCTAATATAATTCAATTTTATTTACATGTATGTATTTCATACATGACTTCAAATTCAACTGTAAGTAAAAGTGATATTGTAATCTTTCACAATATATTTCCAATTTTAAAAGTCACTTAAGTAAATACTTAAATAATAGTAAATACCTTTCTGAAGAGTATGCGTAATCCTGATCGGCTCCCAGCCCTGAATCAGTATGTTCGTGTGACACCCTCACACTCCCCGATATCAGTTCCCCGCTAGAACTGTTGCTGTTACTATTCGTCACTGGACTGTACGGGTTATTAATGTTCGAAACTGACGTATTCTTATAGCCGTTGTTTGATAAATAATCATCCCCTACTCTTGCCACATTCTCATCATAGTTTGAATAGGCATGCCTGAAAACCGTTAAATATTAACATATTTATAACAAACAATTAAAAAATCCCCCATTTTTACAAATACTTACCTTGTTAATTTTTCAGTACTGTCTCTGCGTGAACTGTGAGAAACTGATCTAAGAGATCCTTGACTGTGATTATCGTTGGTATTTTTGTGAGAGGAAGTGCTTTTATCCCGTCTTGCTAGAGATCCGTGTTCGGTTCTGTTTCAATTATTCAAAGTTTATGGTTTGTAACATGTATACCTTAATTATATATAATTCACTGTACATGTTATACGAGTTTAATGGAAACAATGAATGCATTTATAATAAATTTTGTTTTAAATTAGTAGTACTTATTCCTTTAGATATAAACTCATGTATAAAAAGGTATGTATAAAAATATGAGATAACTTATTATTGAAATGTATACATTATTTTGTTATTTTACTAAATTAATTAAAGAAAACCACAGAGTTTTTAAAATATCATAATAATAATTTATAACTTTACTAGTGCTCGCGACTCCGCTCGCGTAAAATAGTAAAAAGCGGTCATTGTAAATGAAACATAAATATGGCACAGCCGATTTATTCTTAGTATATTATATGTCTACCGTATTAAATTGGTAATATGTACCGGTTTAGTTAAAACATTACAACGGAATGTAGTAATTTTGTATCGAGTTACTTTATAACTCATTCGAAAGAAAAGGAAGTCCTCAAATATATTATTAAATACCTTAGGTCTTCGATATTTATAGGCTATTTGGAAATTTATTTTTTATTGTAAAGAATATATTTTTAAGCGGGTCCATCTTACCTTGAACTTTAGATTTCAAAGAGATACCAGGGAAGTTCTCAAAACCGTATAGAAAATGTAGAATAATTCTAGATTAGACACCAAACATGATCATGGACGTTCTGATGAATTTTTTAGCAGATTTTTTTAAAGTCAGTCTTATTTTTTTTTTAAACTTTACCAATTATATATAACCTTTTAATTTGTTCCATACTTTACCTAATATCAGTCTCAAAAATCTGATTAATAGATTTAAGAAACAGAATTAAGTAAAAGTAATTATCTATTTAAAAGCATATTAAAGGGAGGTTAGACAAGATACATTAGTTTTTTATTATATGTAAAGATCTACATACTGTCGATGTTTTGATGAAGTACGAAGCTTCGTTTGGCGCGCATGACTAGTTTGTACAACAGTGTATGGTATCTCTTTCAGTTGTTCCTCAGACATTCCTGTAGTATCTACAAGGGAGAATTCTAGGTGCTGCTTTACTTCACTCGGCAGCCATTTTTTTTCACTCGGCGAGCCTGACCTGGACCTAACCATAGCAATTATATTAAAAAAAAGTGTATACCTTGAGGAATGTAAATCAAACAATTACAGAAAATAATATAATTTCTAAATTGATGACACGAGTTTTCGGCGCAATAACTTAGACTGTTATATACCAGGTGAATGTTTAGGGTCACATCTTTCAATCCTGTGATAGTTCATGGCCACATTTAATATACAAAATAATAATAAAACAAATACTAATAAACAACAAAGAAAACTTTAGTTCAAGTTTGTTCTAAAATAAATCTTAAAATAATTAGGTCAAATATTAAGCACCCATTTTTTTAAATTGATTTAGAACGAGAATCGACTAATGATTATCCTGCAAAAATATTGCTGGCGAGTAACCAGTCGCGTTGTATATGGATTATTTTTATAGTCTTGTGTTATTTAACTTTACATATTGTAATACTGTTGGTATTTTACGTAATATGGTTCGGTTATTATACCATATACAAGTGAAGTGGATGATAAATAATACAATCGAGCATGACTTCTGAAATACAAATGAAATTCTCTGGAAAGTTCTAACAAGGGAACCACCTACTCGATAATGGCAGTAACAATCAAGAAGATTGGTTGCCAAAAATGGAGAAACAAAAATGATGATATCTGTGTCTACAATGTTTGAAATTAAGGTAATGATGATATTGATATACTTACCGATGTTTTCGATGTCTCCGATGCCTATGAGAAGATCGATGTGTTCCAACTTCAGGTTCTAATTGAGAACGCCGAACATTTGCCACCTAAATCATTTATTTATTTTATAAACTTATTATCAAAGTTAATAATATTTTCATTGCTAATCCAATTTAATTATATAAAGTGAAGTTAATCGAATATCTAACCTGAACGCCACTAGTTGAAGTTTGCCGTAAAACCTCCTTCCATTGAGATTCCGAGTCAACCAGTTCATATTCTCTGAAAATGTTTGTACTTTTTAATATTTTCATACCGACTAGGCAGTCCTAGTGCAAATATTTTATGGTTAGATAAGACCACCAAAATCACTTATATAATTGGTGTTAGCTTAAACTGACATTGACAGAAAATTTGATTTGAACTGAATAATTCATAGTCATACTAGCTCGTATTAGTGTGGATTTGATCTATCCCACGAGAATAATATTATTTTCTAAATGACATTTACCAAATATCCTTTTCTATATCCCTGGCAATGTGTATGAAATATTTCACGATTATCAGTTGAGTATATAAGTCAAGAAAGCGTAGCAATCAAACAAACAATCACACTTTTACACGTATAATATTAGTTACAATAATCAATAAAAAAAAATGCAGCCCCTGTAACAAAATATATGTCCGCAGCCACATGGTTGACAGTTTTCATTAAACAGAACTAAAAAAATTGTAATAACCTAGCAATTAGTTACGAAATTCAAATCTTATCGTCTAAGTACAACTAACTTGGTATCTGGTTGGGAGTCATCTTTTTCAGAACCAGATTCGTGCTTGTGCCGGGAACGATGGCGGCGGTGACGTCTCCCTGAACGACCTGATCCACGTGATAGTTCACTTTCTGCATCTGACTGCTGTTTTCTCGAACGATGTTTATGTCTATGTAGATGTACAAGAGGATAATGCAAGTATTAATAAAATGTATAATTATATTGCCACACGAAATTCATACAAGGAGCCGTTAAACTATTACGTAAGCAGTATTTTTGTAATTTCTCACCATCCCCTCCCTATTGTCTGTAAAAGTAATCAATACTACAGTAATTTATACTGAGATTAATAATTAATACTCACCGTCCCCTCCCTATTGTCTGCAAAAGTAATTAATACCACAGTAATTTATACTGAGAGATATTTATACTGATTATATGAGAGACAGTACGGAAACTACGAAAAAACGCTCGAAAACGGCATACTCACACAAAGGTTTTGAGAGGAATTCTAAGGACAGCACCGCGAAAACCGCTTAGGGGTCTAGTCGATGCGTATGTTTGTGTGAGTGTAGCGGTACGAGCGTTTATAGGTATTTTCCAAACTGTCTGTTATGTGTACTGTGGCAATACTCTAACCAACATGCTTACTTAAAAAAAGTATTTCTTATTTTTTTTCTGGTTTCCTTATTGAT
Organism: Antheraea mylitta; assembly: GCA_014332785.1. NCBI lineage: Eukaryota > Metazoa > Arthropoda > Insecta > Lepidoptera > Saturniidae > Antheraea > Antheraea mylitta. Next base: position 5,238,444 of record JACEII010000005.1, on the reverse strand, counting down.
TTATGGGAATCAGTTAACAAGTCTACAAATAACGGAGTTTGTAGTCTATAGAGCAATTAACTTATAGTGGTTCGCTACTAGGGCGATAGTAGCCCTGTGGATAAGACCATGCGCCTCACATATCAGACTTACAAATCCAGATGCCCCCACCCCCCTTTAATGCTTACGTAATGCTTGAATGACCACCAATGTATGTCATAATTGATTCTGATTAATATAAGTGTAATAAAATACAGGATATATCAGAGATAGTAATTGATACTACAGTTATTAGTACAATGCGATATTTCTACGCAATGAATACAAAGTTATTGATGATATCATTATCCTGGTGTCGATTGCTCGCTGCCCGTTATTATCATTGACAATGACAATGTTCGGCTGGTGTTATCGCAACGTGCGAATAATCAAGCATAATACAATAACCAATAGGTAGGAAAGGAGAAGCGTTTCGCGTTGCTCACACTCAGTTACGATGCGAACAACGAGTATTCAAAATCATTATCGTACTCAAGAATAACAACAATAATTTGTTATAAAATAACAAGAGCGTATTTAAATTACTAATATACAGTAGAACCTCGATAAATTAAAATCCAAGGGAAACAACATATTTTAAGTTATACAGTTTCAAGGTTTTATGTTACAGTCGCACTTTCGCAGCACACTTTCTTGAAGGCCAAATCATGCTGTTTTTCGAAGTTTTCTAACCAGCCATTGCTAGCTTTAAAATTATGGATTTTCAGCGAATTAGCGAACTCTTCAGCTTTTTTTTTCACTGTGAGTTTGTAACACTAATGTTTTCGTTTGGACCTTTTTTGAACTTCGTAAATAAACATTGCTCCAAAATAAAGAATTCAGCTATTTTTCGTCTCTTCGTCAGAGCTCATCGAAGCATTTCTGTAAGTAACTGAGGGCTAATACACAAATTTGTTTAAGTTGTTGGCTATTTTAAGTAATAGAGGCTCTGAAGGGAAGGGAACAGATTTTTTTTAAATTATAGAGGTTTTTACCTTATCGAGGTTCTACTGTATAACCATTATTGGTATCATTATTGTTTTAACGTTTTTGTATCACAAGTCCCTATCTGTATTTGAGTAGCTTCAACTTTTTCTGTAGTAAATTAACGAATTTTGGCGATTTCTGGTTATCATATATCTTTAGATTGTATTGTAGTATGATTAGTGAATTTTTCCATTGTGTATAAGATGATAGATTGTTTGCCGTTTAGCTGACTTGCTTAATTAGTTGGATCCATGTTTGTTGCATCAAAAGCAACAACTCAAGCCCAGGTTCGATCTGTTTGGCGCCTTTAAGCCTATCGCTATATGGTTGAGTGTCTTAAACGGTCGCCCAGAAATGTCTGGTGAAGCTGTGACCCATCAGCTCAAAAACGAATAGTGAGTTCGAAACATAAATCGTCTTTCTGTTCTGGGTTTAATGTGTGTAGTGTGTAGTAATGTTACCAAAAGTATATAAATACTGACTTGCGATTAGACCGAGAGTCATTAGAACTTTGCGAATCAACAGATGCGGAGCGATGTCTGGGCGCGGGGGGCGGCCGCGTGGCTGTCGGTGACGAAGAGTAAAGTCCCGCGCGTCGCGCTGGAGCCGACCGCGTCGACCGCGGGGATCCACCGGGCCCACTCACTGGCTCACACCCGCCAACCACCTCACCACTTATACTGTACATATTTAACACATATGGAATAAAAATAAAAACTCACTGACAATACATTTGTTTACGAAATTCATTCAATGTATTATAACAGCTCCACCAAGGATTCATTGGAAAAATCTTAAAAAGTTAGTTTAAAGTAAATTCACATAATACAAAAAGAAACACTAATTAAAACACAAACTCGGCTAAAGGAACACGCATTCCGTTGTTTGTGAACCAAATTTATTTATGGAAATTCCTATTTTTTTAAATTTTAAACAAATTTCATTTCAGGAGTTTTTAAATTTTAATGGTTAAACTACCATTAAATAACGAATAGCGTAACAGTCCTATAACATAAAGGTCAAATATAAACCGTAAAATTTATACGTATTTCTCTAGTAAATACGTTCATACAAATGGTGAATCAGTTTTAGAATTACACTTTATGCAACGTTTTTAATATTCGTAAATACATTTTCTATTAATTGATAACAGTGTGCTTATATTGAAATACGAATGTATATATTATAATTATACTAACTATGTATGTTAGAATAATTTCATGTCCTATCCAAGTTTTATCTACTTACGAGTTTGGCCGATGTACTGAGGTGGGCTGTTTCATTTCTGGAGGACAGTCTTTTATTCTCAAGTCTTCTAGTTTGGGAACTAGAAAAAAAAACTTGATTACACTAACTTTTCTGCGTATTGTTAGTGGTTGAAATAAAAGATAGCCAATAGTTTATTCATCATAACAAATACAGAAAAAAATGTATAACCGTTGTAGTGTCTCGTTGATGAGATGTGTTTTGGCTTTATAAGATCTATACTTTATCAGTAACATATTGACATCCGTGATGGTTTCTTATTAGCAACTCTCGACAAATTATTGGACCTACATTAGTTACCGATAATCATTATTAAACCATGTAATGAAATAAAATGGCAATGATAATAAAATAACGTTAATCTGTCAGGTTTGACAAAATCTAAATTTTTGAAGATCTCTTCGCGCTCTTCTGTGTTACTGAATAAGTAGTAATTCACTTTTTTGTATGAAGATTTTTTTAACCCAAGTTTTCACTATTCCGTACGGATTATCAATTTTTTTTTCATATAAACCATGTCGTAATAATTACAAACACAAAATAAAATTAACCAAATAAGTGTAGAAGTTATGAAGTGCTGCGCTTACATACATATATAGACATTCGTCAATTGATTTTTAATTATATAGATTATAGCTAATATCTCTGACATACATTGCAAGTTAGTTGTTATAATATAATGAAAAATCATACCAATATGCAAGGAAGTGTGCGAGGTATACGGACGCTCTATCCGTCTAGAAGGTGTTCTCGTGAACGCGGGAGGTGGGCGAGTTCTTGTTCCACGACCGCTGTGGACAAACCCATTATTATCTTTGCGTAATGTATAATATTATACAAATATCTATATCCAATAATATTATAACTAAAAAGCTGTAGATACGTTACCTACATGACATTTTGACCAAACAAATGGCACGATAAGGCACGATACACTCGTAAAATAATATTGTAACGCCACTGTCTTAAACAAAATGTGGAAGTAAGATGACATATTCTCAATATCGGTGATGAAAACGAAATAGTTATATGTTACTTAGATACGGGCGGATTGATGGAGCTGTCGTCAAAAATAAGCTAGCTAGTCAAGTTTTATCAAGCCGCTGTCGAAGAACTTATAACGTATTTACAGCTTTTTATTTAGGTATATCATTGTTTATATATCTTCTGAAATTCTTTACAAAACATGAACTTTAACTATCATGTGTTGTATAATGGAAAATGTAATTACAAATTGACTTCATTGAGTACTCCTATTTGAGACTTATTTTATGTATATTAATGGGCGTGAACTATTCGGACCATTTAACATGACATCAACTAATCTCATTTGTCTATCATCCTTGTTCTAGACTTACCTACAAACATATTTTTAGTGAATTAAATATAATTCTGCCTTTTTCCTTTAACTGTATATTGAAGTAAGTAAATTAAATAAGGAAAATGAATACTGTAACTTTATCCATCGCTAGGCAATTCGTATTTCATAGACAACGTTTGAATTTGATATTAGAGATAATTAACCTATTTCTCAATCTGGTACCCAACGCAAACATGTCCGCTGAAGCCGGTGAAGTCTGTTGAAGTCGGAAGAATGTATGATGATCCGAGCAGCATCGCCAAAGATGACGACACGCAGATCTCGTCGGTGACTCGAAACCGTAGGTTGAAGTATCATTCTGTACGTATAATGCAAGAATAAATATGTTAGGACAAGATTTATATAAATAAGATTATTCATGTTCATTGAACCTAGGTCTGCCGTTGTGCATTACTCAAACACTGCTGGATATGTTTGGATTTTAATTTTACATTTAGAAACTTGGTCTTTCTTTAAAAAATATCACGATAGCTTCATATAATAAAGATTATTAAAGTTTTAAAATACTAGGTTTTTTATAAACACTATCGGTGTTATTACAGAAAAGTTAAATACGTATTAGATACTCGCTTTAAAAAGGTTTTGTATTAAATGCACCGCGCTCACTCAATGTTCGCCCCCTTGTTCTTTTATCTTTGTAGCCCGGTGAAGCTGTTAAGACCTTACTGGGTCAATAGCGTAGTCAGTTCGAAAAAAAAGACCCTTTCGTCTCGCTTAGGTTAGGCTTGCGAAACAGGATAACGCGAACTTGCCTCGGGCGAGCGCGGTGTACTTAATACGAAACCTTTTCAAAGCAAGTATTCGGTTCGTATTTAACTTTTTTGTAATAAAACCGTACTTATTCTGGGAAGTATAAATTGAGGCAAGCGGTGTAGTGCACTTGCGCAGGAGAGAGGAAGTAAATGAAAAGCATTGTTTACAAAGAAAATTTTTAAGCAAAGTCCTTTTTTGATTTCAGTTCTTTTTTACTATTATTTCTTCTATACATAAGATATTTTGTTAAAATAATAAACAATGCAGGCAAAGTCACGAGTATCGGCTAATATATAATGTAACATAAATAGCTGTTCGATACAAAAGGAGCTCTAATAAAAATATTACAACAGTGAGCATATTAAGCACGTCTCAAAATATCTATATTTCTAACTATTCATCTTCAAGTTGTAAGACGTAGTAAAATTATTAAACACTAGCCTCTGCCCGCGACTTCGTTCGCGTGGAATAATTACTTTGGGTAAACGCTATCACGAAGCGGAATATCTCTGGAGAAAAAAAACCCAATTTTAAAAATTCTTCAATGGTGCTCCGTGATGATATATAGCCTATAACTTCTTCGACAAATGAGCTATATAACGTTAAAAGATTTTTTTATATGAGAGCAGTAGTTTCTGAGATTACCCCATACAATAGCACAAACTCACAAACTTTGCCTCTTTATAATATTAGTATAGATGTATTTACAAGTTATTTTCATATATTGCCCCTAATATTTGACGATTAAAGATGCTCTTAATATAATTATGTTCTGTATAATAATAATCCAAGTATGATCCTCCCCTCAAACTACAATATATTTTAGAACAACAATAAATAGTTCGCCACATTGCTCCATTACAAACGTTGTATTATCAAATATAGCATACGGCGGGGGCAAAGTGTACAACATAATTTGAACCGTATTTCAAAATAGAGCAATAAAACGGTAGTAAAAGGCATTTAATTCAGTATACGAGTCTACATTGTTGTTAAGTTTATTGTTATTAGTTTAACACTGTCTTTGTAGAACTCTAGTAAGTATGTTTAACCCAATGAATTTCTATAAAAACATATAGATATGTACAAATTAAATGTCCAATTCTTTAGCTTATTCAATGTAATTGCTTCATTGTTACCAATAAAAAAAATTGGAAACAGTTTTTTTTTCTCACTGTAGGCTAATCTAAGCCTTTATTTAGTCATGTTTTACGTTCCTTCAGTCTACAAATCTGCAATATTTGTACATTTTTTTATAAATGTAAATATTTTTTCAAACATCGACCACTGGACGACCACAAATATATAGAAAAATATATACTATATTCTTACTAGTATACATTTCTGGCACTACAATATTAAAAGTAAGCTTTATTATATATCATAGAAGGCAAACGAACAGATGGGTCACCCGATGTTAAGTGATCACCATCGTCCATACACACTTGCAACACCAGGAGAGTCGCAAGTACGTTGCCAGCCTGTGTGGGGGGGAGGAATGAAGAAGGACGGGGAAGGGGAGGGTAGGTGGGTCTCCGGTGCTCTCACTGTTCGAAAGAAACGCAACAATGCAAGCATTGTTACTTCACGTCGGTTTTCTGTGAGAGGGTGATACTACCCCGGTCCAGCCGACCCATTCATGCTGAAACCAGTAATACTTAGAAATTAAATAAACTTTAAATCAGGTTTATTAGAAGTCCACAAAGAATTTATATATACATTTACGAAAATAGTTCCGGAAATTTTTAAATGTAATTTATTTAAATATTATCATATTTCTGGCATAAAATCTTGCTGACTGCGCTGAAAACTCCGGCAGGTTGCCAAAGGAGTACGGATAACTGGAGTCGAGCTGCGCGTTATCACAGCTGTAAATACTGCTTTCAGTTCTACGTGACTTATCTATAATTGCCCACACACGAATGTCTTTCAAAGAAAGTACTCAGAGTGTCTTCCTCTTAGAAAACCATTCATACTGTACTGTAATGAGAAGGAAAGATTTTGACCAGAATCAGGTCAAGTGTTCCGCCGGATTTCAAAGTTTATTTATTTACGGTATGATTTTTATAGCGTCATATGGTAAATTTTGTTTTCAGGTTTCGCAAGTTTTATACAAACACAGGTAAACTTACGTTTTTATCCGCGACACGGAGCATGAAATAACGCCCTTTGTAGTAAAGCTTTGAAACTCTCGGCCAATAATAGTTGGCAACCGTATGTTTTCCACGCAGTAGTAATAAGCCACTTGGTGCTAAGCCTAGGAAATATTCAACGTTGTCTTCACCCTGTTAAGTAATAAAATCGAATTATTATTTGTATTTTTATGTCTCCTTCATTTAATTGAAGCATATATTATATTTATAGCAAAATGTATAAGTATTATGGATACAACAAAACGTGAAAAAAAATTTAAAAGATTGAAAGATGAAGATTCAAAACAATATAGAATGGAAGTATATTTAATAAATTAATAATATTACCAAGACAGGGTGTAAATCCACACCATACATATCGAGCCATTTTACTTTGTCTAAGTAACTCAATTCTGCTTGAGCAGGAGAAATACCCCTGTAACAAAAGAACGGTTAATCACTTATTAACTAATATTACGCGTTTAGAGTTTCATCTTATTAAATTGTTATCTCTAATTGATGAGAGAAATTATGTAAGGGAGGCCAAAAAAGGCTAAGCAATAATGAATAATCCCCCGACTCTTGCAATCGCAGTGCCGCACGCACTGACGCCTACATTCACTTGGTGTTAAGTGGGTAGGTACATATAATTTACATGTAATTGCGACATTTTGAAACGACAACGGTCGCAGACTGCATTTTGAAGTCATCGAAGATTAATTAAATTGGGTGAGAATTTACAAGCGGCCCGCGATACCAACTTTTAAGATATATTCTGCAAAAAGTATCATTCCTTACATTTTCAGAATATTTACTATTGGAAATTCGTTTATATACATTTAAATTTATTGTGAAAATAACGAAAAAAATAGCACCGGAAATGTTAATATTACATTATCATATAATTACTGTTAGCAATTATACTCCCATTTCAGGGTAAAGTCTTCTTTGTGCTTTTCCCATAATTATTTCTTAACTTAATGACACTCGTGACTTAGTTCTCGTGTAAACGATTTTGTTATTTTATCGTAACTACGTGTTTTATATAAACTAATTATAGGCTGTCTTTTATTTTTTTAAATTGTGATTTTGCCATTAATACTTATATTAATAATCATTATTTTACCCATTTTAAATTACCTTTCTACAATTTTATTGTCACTGCTTAACTTTTATGTAAATCATTGTAGTAGTATTATAGTTTCATTCATAATAGTCTTTCTTTTAATAAATATGTACTCAAAATCAGTTTGGCGGTTTCAGAGATTAACCCGAACAAACAGCACCTTTTTCAGTTTGATTGACATGTGTAAATGTGTAGATATGTGCTTAAAAAGTGTTTGTTTATAACATTTGGTTTAACCATATTCGTGTAGAATCAAGGCCGTTCTAATATCATCCGATATCACAAATATTTTCATTAGATTTAAAAACCGAATCAAGGGATTAAATTATCAAAATAATACTATTTATTTTGTTATTTTGTACTTTAAAAATATCCTATTGATTAATTGATGGAAAACGCACAGCTCAAGCCGATGAGAATTGAAGCATGAATTTTGCATAAAAATTCCTTATATAATGTCACTTTATGTAAGCACTAAGAATATATTTCTGACAATTCATGTTACATAGGTGACCAATATTTTGCTTACTGAGATATTGCCGATGAAAAATCCCATCAGGCACACAGATAGTTGTGTTATAAAATATTGTCTCACGTGAGGGTGCGATGAATTTCAGTTGCACGAGCCTCTAACTCCGGCGTCTGGTGTGCCAATAACCTGAACTCAGACACGTAGCCCTGCGTGTGACGCCTCGGGTCGTAATCTCCTAGCTCCGCTGTAAAAAGTACTTACTTTGTTAATACCGCAGCCTTAGTAACACTAATTTAATAAGTAATTTAGTACGTGACGTCAGAACCATAAATCCGTTTAATAGACAACACTCACTGAAATGGTAAATGCAACGGAGCACATCAAACAGCAGATATAAATAAACCAAGATGTGTGCGTTATCGTTCCGAGATTAGAGTAAAATGTTTTTTTTTTAAGAAAATAAAGCTTAGATACTATAATAAATAATGGATTATTTGCATATTTATTAATGGAACAGGATTTCTGTACTATGTAACTTATGCATATTTTTTGTGAATACATAAAATGAGTAGCGAAGATTAACAAAAATAAAACTCAGATTATGTGGTAAATTATGGTAATAAAAATATTTTTGTAACCTTAAAGCAATTCTCGGGTATTGTAGAGATAGCAGGCTTTATGTATATTAGAATATTCGGCTCTGTAGGGACCTTTAGAAAAACTGTTACGGTTGAACAAAGCTCACAAACATTTCCTCTCATATATCTTTTTTGTCCACGGAAATCGCAACATCTGGTGAACCTTCTACAATATACACAAAGGGACTTCGATCTCCGTCTTTTTATACATTATGTTGACAGTAGTCTGATAAACGTTAGCGGCCGATATATACATCTATACTAATATTATAAGGAGGTAAAGTTTGTGAGTTTGTGACGTTGTGATGTTGTGGCGTTGTAGGGGGTAATCTCAGGAACTAATGGTCCGATTTGAATAATTCCTTCAATGTTATATAGCTCATTCATCGAGAATGGTTATAGGCTATATCATCACGCTAAGATTATTAGGCGCGGAGCACAGATGAAAAATGTTTCAAAATCGGGGTGTTTTTCCTTTTGAGAACTGCTGCGTGTTAGTGTTGGTGTAAGTGTATCTATTCCACGCGAACGAAGTCGTGGGCAGAGGCTAGTTTATCATAAAAAAACATCTCCGTTATAACTTATATGACCCCTTTGCGCTTAAACTATACTTTTTGATGTGCAATTATGGAGATATAATAAACAACTGCCATTTTTCTGTAGGTGGTAGCCACGCTTTTTAGGTCAGACAGAAGGTTCGATCCCTGGCTGCCCCTACAATGCGGCGGACGGTACACCGTGGGTGAGGATGGCGTATCCATAAAGGATTTCCCCACGTAAATAAAAAAAAGGTGGTACCATGCTGAAGCTATTACTGGTTTCAGCATGAATGGGCGGCTCGGCCGTGGTACTACCAGCCTCTCACAGAAAACCGACGTGAAGTAATAATGCTTGCATTGTTGTGTTTTGTTCGGTCAGTGAGATCGCCGGAAGCCCACCTTGCATCTCCTTCCCCTCCCTCCCTCTTCACCAGACCCCCTACCCCCAAAAATAGGCTGGCAATGCACCTGCAACTCCCCTGGTGTTGCTAGTTCGTTTGCCTCCTATGACATAAAAAAAAAGATTTAAGTACAGTGTTAGTCATGGTTATTACAAACTATTCGCTAGAACGTAGATTTATTTATGTTTTATCCGTATAATGCAATTTAAAAGAAAGTTCTGCGATTCATTGGATTAAAGGATAATATAATTGCTATAAATAATTTCAATATTATTATAATATCAATAATATCACATTAACCATAAATATATAACATAATACGTAAACCTTGAGTTAAAAATTACTTACATCAATATAAACATTGAACAAATTTTTATTCAAACATAGAAGAGACAACTGTCACATTAGCATGAATCTCATTTAAACAATAAAATATGTTTTGTCTGAAGTTAATTCATTTGTGTCTTGTCGTCTATGTGAGATGGTACATTTATTTTTGTTTAAGTGTGTTTTATGCCGTCGTTTAATTTCGAAGTAAGTACCCGGGGGCGGCTATAAATCACATTATTTTTAAACTCCCTTGCACGGCTCATGGGTTCTTTGATATTTCGTGCTACAAAGGGAATCACTGAGACGGAAAATAAATGTACTTGTTTTTGACTCTATAGTTAATACGGAGCTATTTTTTTATACACTTATAATAAGCGTATAGTCATTGCTTATATATTAAAGTAATTACTAATTATATAAGTATTACAGTTTACTTTATACATTTGAAATAATAAATATAAAAATATTGGATCTTAATTGCAACGTATTAAAATTACACATACGAATACTTAGATATTAGAATTTACATTGATATGTAACTAAAAAAGAAATCAGAATTTTTATAAATTTCTGATCTTATCGCTCAAACTCTTCAATAACTAAGCTAAATTACTTCTCAGTACTGGAAAGTTCCTTGAATCATCGACTAATTCCTCAGTAACCTTATATCATACTAGCTTCTGCTAACGACTTCGTTCGCGTGGAAAAGTTACTGTAGGATAACGCTAACACTCAACTCAGAAGAAAAAAAAAACGATTTTGATTCATTCTATTGGTCCTAGCGTGTCGTAGCCTAATTCGATAAATAAGCTAACTAACACCGCAAGAATTTTTTAAAATCGGACCAATAGTTCTTGAGACTAACGCGTTCAACCTACTAAACAAACAAACCCTCCAGCTTTATAATATTAGTATAGATTACTACTCTTTTCTCGTACTTACCTTCAGTCATCATTCAAATTACAATAACTTATGAAAGAGTATAGATTTTCTTGCTGAGATTTTATTGTAAATTCAGTGCTTTAGCAGTGATGCGTGGTTACATAAACAAACAGACAGACATATCTAAAAATGATTGAAATGTATTCTATTACTTATTTCTAGACACCGGCAACAATTTTTTTTTTTTTTACGAAAATCGAATAACAAACACGTGAGATTTACATTCCTACTATATGTATAGACATGGTCCTATCCTACATTTAAAAAAAGGTTAGTTTTATTTGTATGCAGGTGGCAAACAAGCATCTGTCTGATGCAATTTAAAGACGCTTACAACACTAGAACCATCGCTGCACTTTATCGAACCTTTAGTAAATTGTTCCAATTCGTCTTGAAAAACTCATGCCACTACATCTTCAGGGAAACTTGAGCATGAGACATTCGCAGGAGGAGATTCATATGAAATGTGACTAATAATTGGAAATAGAAGAAGAGAAAGAAATAATACCAACTAAGAATCTCAGAAAGCTGCTATTCGATATCTCTTCAACTTTGAAATAATAAAGGACGCGAATCTCACCAAGAAATACAACACAAACAGATTGAAATATAGTTATATCTAGGCATTTTTTTTATATCATAGGACGCAAACGAACAGGTGGGTCATCTGATGTTAAGTGATCACCACCGCCCATAGACACCAGCAACACCACGAGTTGCGAGTGCGTTGGAAGCCTGTATTGGTGGGGAAGGGGGAAGGAGGAGGGGGCAGGGTAGGTGGGCCTCCGGTGCTCTTACTGACCGAACGAAACGCAACAATGCAAGCACTGTTACTTCATGTCGGTTTTCTGTGAGAGGATGGTACTACCCAGGGCGAGCCGACCCATTCTTACTAAAACCACTTATAGTTTCAGCGTGGCTCTACCACCTACAAAATTATGTTTATTTAATTATGTTATCCGTGTTTTTTCTTATAAACTAATCACACGTTCGGTTATAAACTATAAAGTTTTTGCTTACAATTCAACTGATAAATTGGGGCGTTTCGTACCCGGTTGTGTTAGTTTAGAGATCAAAGAGTAACGTCGAATGGTTTTTATCGAGTATTGATGGATTTAAATCAGACATATGAATTCTGTTTTTGCTTACTTGTTACCTGACTGATCTGTGAATAGTTGTTTGGAAAGAATTTCGCGGAGATGTGTAATGAACATGTGGTTAATAGATTTTAATTATAAATACCAACACTCATATTTTAAATTGAATACCACAGGAAAGTAGACATAAATAAGACGTCGGACTTATAGTGGAGTGGTACTAAGCCTACTAATTAATTGAAGTTTTTTTTTTATATCATAGGAGGCACATGAACAAAAGGGTCACCTGATGTTAAATGATCACTACCATCTATAGACGCTTGCAACACCAGGGGAGTCGCAAGTGTGTTGCCAGCCTGTGTTGGGGGCGTGGGTGGGGGGAAAAAAGAGGAGGGAAGAAAAGTTGGGCCTCCGAAGCTCTCAGTGATCGAACGAAACGCAACAATGTATGCACTGTTATTTCATGTCGGTTTTTTGTGAGAGGGTGATACTACCCCGGACGAGCCGACCCATTCATGCTGAAACCAGTAATAGCTTCAGCATGGCTCTCCCCCCCGTAGTCCGGTGAAGCTGTTAAGACCTTGCTGGGGCAATTGCGTAGTCAGTTCGAAAAAAAAAAAGCTATACCACCTACACAAACTAAGGAGTAAATCTCTTTTTATCTACCTTTATTTATGTATAAAGAAATATTTAATTCATTACACAGTATTTGAACTGTGATTGGTATATGGATAAAGTAATAAATATAATTATGAATCATTCAAAGCTTATGCTTTGATATCTCTATGATACGAATACAAATTTTAAAGTCTATGGTTGTAAATATCGGTACTTTTTTGTCTTGGTTTTCATTATTATATATTGCGGTTGATTGCGGCTCTTTTAAGTTGTATTAAGAAGATTTCTAAATAAAATATAATTATAGATTCCTCAGTTATAATTTGAAGTCATACGATATTGCACAGCGGCGGTTCCGGTGTAACGCGTTACATAGACGCTCTCCCATCTCGTTGATTAATGAGAGTTAACTTTTCTTAAGTCCGCTAAACTGTAGCGAAAGACAAAACTTTGAATTTGTTTTCTTCAAATAATAATTCTAATAAAAAAATTTGAATACCTAGATACGCAAAGATATCCATTACATTCCGTTAAATAAATTATCATCCGTGGATGTATAATATATACCCAATTCAAATACAAAATAATAGTTGGCTGGATAGATTATACAAGTGCATATTGGATTAAACATTATCTGAATTGATTTTTCGATTCGTGTATGCCAACATAACTGGGATAGCTATCAAATTTAAATTCAGCGCAGTTGTTTTGAAATACGAGAACAGTTTCACACATTAATTTAATTCCCGAAATTAAGCATTGTTTCCAATATTTAATACATACAGTCCTTGTCAATCTTTATGACGGTTCTAAATATCGCCGTAACTTCGAATTTGCGTGTAATATAGTCGAGAGTTTAATACTAAATGAAGCAATATACGTATATTATTATAGGAATCTAACATTGGCATTCATTTATCCTTAGGTTGTCTCGATGTTATATATATACAATACGTATTTATACCTAAATTTATGTGCTGAGCAACTATCTTCAGAGCAGTAAAAAGTTTAAGATATTTTAGACTGAGGCAGAATTAACAATCTTCTTATTAATAAGAGTCATGTAATTGTGACAATCGAAGCTGCGACATATCAGTATCTCATGTTAAGTTTTAACTCGACATAAGGTTTTTTTTAATTACATGTAAAGTAATGTATGAGGATTGTTTTTGTCCACCAATATATATGTAAATGTTTTACTACACAGTCTAGACTAACAAACGAAACAGAGATTAATTATATTTGTAGCAGATGTGTAAACAATATTATTCACAATTTATCTTGGCGAGAGGATAATTGATTATATATCCCCAGCAACCACCTGTGACTTCGTTTTTTTTCGAAATGACTACGCTATTGACCCAGCAAGGTCTTAACAGCTTCAACGGACTACCCTGTGACTTCGTATATGTTTATTATAATATTAAAACTAATAAGCCTGTATACCATATACTAAA
>JACEII010000005.1:5140523-5224277 GCA_014332785.1 Antheraea mylitta | reverse complement strand
TAACTTCCCAAAGAGGAAAAAGTTTCGAAATCATATCAATATATCTGCAGATTACAAATAGTAGATTTAACTCTTTATAATATTATAATACCGGGGCGACCGAGCCTAGCTCGGTTCTATAAAAACATTTTTAAATTAAAATAAGCTGTTACGTTTGCCTTATAAAATATTCTTTTTACATTTTTTTTAATATGTCTCTTCTGCTGTGACTCAGATTCGAACTGTGGTTATATGAATTTTCGAAGCAACCGGTTTACATCTGAGCTATTTTTGTTTTAACAGCGGCGGCGAAATTTACCTTCATATTCTAGCTATATTTTTCATTGTCTGAAAACTCAGCTAAAAAAGTTTTCTATGAATAAAATCTATCTAGACCGATTTATCGTCCCTTAAACTACCTACATACTAAGTTTCACCGAAATAGATGACGCCGTTTCCGAGATCCTGAATATATACAAATATAAAAATATACAAGAATTGCTCGTTTAAAGGTATAAGATTGGTATAGTCTAAACATAAAAAAAAATCGATGATAATAGCCCTTAGATTTAAGTTTAAAAACGCTTTAAAACAAATCTTACGCTACATATTATATCAGTGAATTCTAAATTAAAGTGATCGGTGCGAAGATAAAAGAGAAATTATGTCAAGTTGTTAGTTACAGGACTAATTTTACACGGTTGGCAAGCTTAAATGTCCCTTGGGCCACAAGGGTCGACAACGCGACGCAGCCGAGATTAGATGCAAACAACGCTTAGTCGCTGATGGCTCATTCACGGTTTGAATGAAGCATCGAGATTATCATTGTTAAGAATTTTATCAACAGCATCCTCACTTTCTTACTAATATTATAGATGCGAATATTAATTTGTTTATTTGCTGCGCAAATACGCTTTAACTACTACACTGATAATCATTGAACCGAACAGCAATTTTGCATACACGGTTTCAGGGGTATAAAAAATATGATGAGTGCGTTTAATAAACAAGAAAAAACTCTTCAGGGGGATAGGCCAAAACTCTTCTTTTATGTCATAGGAGGCAAACGAACAGGTTGGTCATCTGATGTTAAGTGATCACCACCGTCCATAGACACCAGCAACACCAGAGGAGTCGCAAGAACGTTGCCAGCCTGTGTTGGTTGGGAAGGGGGAGGGGGAAGGGGAAGAGAGGGAAGGAAGAGTGAGGGAGGTGAGCCTCCGACATTCTCACTGACCAAATAAAACGCAACAATGCAAGCACTGTTAGTTCACGTCGGTTTTCTGTGAGAGGGTGGTACTACCCCAAAGAGCCGACCCATTCAAGCTGAATCCAGTTATAGCATCAGCGTGGCTCTACCACCTACAAATCTACATTAATGCGAGCAAAGACGAGCCAAAACTAGTGTTAAATATCCTAAAATTGTTTTATCTTCGCCCATTTATATATTAACTAAACGATACATACCCGCTTCGCTATGCATTAAACAACAAACTTTTAATTTTAAAACATTGCATAAAGACAATGGATCCAAAAAAAATTCTAGTCTGGTACCAATTACGAAAAATTCCGCATTGAATGGTCCATAGTTGTATAGCGATACATTTAGTAGTTCTTTACGTGATTGAGCCTCAAAGGATCTATATTTCAATTGACACAACTAAAGAGATAAAATAAAATAATTTTTTTTTGCGATTTATCGAATGCCTGTATTTTTGTTAAAAATGGTCGTATCAGAGTGAAAAAAAGTGATTTGAAGCTTTTTTTTTCTCCAACTGACTACGCTATTGACCTTGTAAAGCCTTTACAGTATCACCGAACTACAAGATTTGAAGCTTGAAGTTTCTAGTTTTCTGTATAACTTTCATAGTAATGTGTATAGCTCAATCCTAATAAATAATACTGTAAACCAAATATGTCGCTTTGAGTTTTTTTAAGGATATAGCCATTCCTCAAATCGATCAAAATTTGGAAATTGTTGTTGTCTCTTACTTTTTTTCACTAGCGTATATACATTACTACAGAAAGTCAGTTATTACTACTTTAGCAACACGAAGCAACGGCACTATCTTTGATGTTAAGCACAGTGCAGCTTAAAAACAACAGTGACCAACAATAGATCTAAAATCAATTGGCAATAGCTTGTATAATGCTCTTATAGTTAGCCGACTATGTCCTGGTTGCGAAACACGACAACTAAAATATTGTTATTATGACGTGTTTATCACATTATACTGATTATAGATAGCAGTAGTGATACATTTGTGATTACCAGATTAGGCCCCCCCTCGGCCTAGGTCCGTTCCCTCGGCATTGAGCCCTTGAGTGTGCTGCTCGCGCGTTACAGTGGCACAAAATCTTACATCACTGGGACAACATTACACATATCAGCTTCACACACGTGCACGCATACACGCTTACACATGAAAGTGGAAGGGTTTTAATTTTTTCCCTTATCGAACTGAAATAGTTCAGAAAATTATCCGATACGAAATATATCTTTGAGTTGTTGAGGTACGTATGCTTGGTACACATATATGTTCCAACAACTCGTATATGTATGAATAGTTAGCTTAGCTTAGGTTAGCTCAGATAGGTCGCGAATCGCATGTATCAGGCAACAGCCCAAGCCGAGGTGTGCCGTACACCCTTGAGCTAGTTGTCAAATAAAATCGGCTGAGTGCCTTATGCGCTCGCCTTAGCAGTCCAGTGAAGCTGCTAAGACCTAGTCGGGTCAATAGCATAGTCAGATCGAAAAAACAAAGTGATACATTTGAGTGCTGATATCCTAACACCTGGCTTATTTATTTTATAGAAGAGTAATTGACTAACGGACGTATCAAAGCATATCTGAATCTGCTGGAGCTAGGACCGTAAGAATTTGCATTTTTTTAAATGTCATATGAGGCAAACGTTCAAGTGGGTCGCCTGATGTTATGTGATCACCACTGTCCATATGCAAACACCAGGAGAGTTGCATATGCGTTGCCAGCTTGTGTTGGGGGAGAGTGAAAGTGGGAGGGGAGAAAGGGATAAGAAGAGGGGGGAAGATGAGAAGAGGTGGGCCTCCGGGGCTCTATAATGCGAGGGTTACCTTTTTAACACTGTAAATGAGTACTAAGATAGGATTTTTGGTAATTAAATCCCTAAGGTGATAAAATAGGGAATGTGAAATTTGTATGAAAATCAATAATTCTTGCGTCAGTCAATTATTCTTTTATATATAAAGACACAAATTGAAGAAACGAAAATAATTACTACAAAGAAAACGTATGTGAAACCGCGTGAAATTGCTAGTATAGTATAAAAATATAAAAGTGTTACATTATGACAGGTGATAGATATACTTGGTAAAGTTTGGTCGCAATCTCGTTGGACAAAATTACCATATATCATATATGTTTTTCGTCACTATTTCATTGTTCAACAAAACTCTTAATAAGTAGACGTAAATCTCGAGGAAAACTTAAACAACGTATTTAATGGAATAATAATGAAAGAGCATATGAAATAACAATAAAATCTTCAAAGTAAAATAATAAATGTTAATTATGTTACGAAGTCAATTATTAAATATTGATGCGAATGTAAGACACGGGATCTAGGTAATTAATTACGTCAGTCTTGAAAGGTAAGGGAGATTTTAATTATCTCATAAAATGTTTACAGAAACGACGTTTATCGTTTAACATTTCTAATATATTTAAATTGACTTTGTTATTAATGTAATAAAACTAGAAAATTAAAATTACCTGCACGATGTATTTGATATTTGTATAAATTTATTGAGAAACGTTAATTAATTCTTGGTCTAAAATAACACGTCTGGTTCTGACAGTTATTATTATTGCAAATCACAAAGAATACTGTTAGAATAAATCTTATTATTCAAAGGATTGTGATCGAATACAAACTTATATATTATAGAGTTTTATAGCCAGATAAATAGACATTCAAAACGACTATGTGTGATTTCGGATTTATTTATAGATTTATTACAGACAAACCGATGCTTGTGATCTCGTATTCCTTAGATTGATTTTGTTGCTTTTTATACGTGTGTTATTTAAATGAATTCTGGGCTGTCTTCTATTATTTTAATTACTGAATCTCTTATTGAATTTAAGTCATCAGTGCTGTATTTACTAGGATTACATTATTGTTATGAAACACCCTAATAATATGTACTCTAAATCATACTTTGAAAGTCTTCTATTTAAATGCCTGGTAAAATTTGGTTCGGTTGTTTCAAATATCAATACGGAAAGACAGGAGGACACTTTAATATTCCTTATATGTATAGATTATATTACAATATTGAATAGGTGCCGAAATGCAAGCAATGAAGATATTTAATATTTTTCTTAATATACATATAATGTAAGAATTCTAAGTTATGCTTCAGTGTTATTTTTTGCGGAAACCACGTTTTAAATAGTTATTGTACTGTTGTATGTATTGTAATAAACAAAGCGACTTCAAATAAATTCACCAAAATGTCCTGAACCATAGTAATCTAGTCTTTTTTTTATATCATATAGGAGGCAAACGAACAGGCGGGTCACCTGTTGTTAAGCGATCACCCCCGTCCATAGACACTAGCAATGCCAGGGGAGTCACAAGTGCGATGCCAGCCTGTGTTTGGGAAGATGGAGAAAAAGAGAGAGGGGTAGAAGAGAAGGAAAGGGAATAGACCTCTCTTTTTTTCTTTCTCCTCGGAGGGGAGGGAAGATGGGTCTCTGGTGTTCTTACTGACTGAACGAAACGCAACAATGCAAGCACTGTTACTTCTCGTCGGTTTTCTATGAGAGGCTGGTTTTACCCCGGACTAGCCGACCCATTCATGCTGAAATCAATAATAGCTTCAGCGTGCCTCTACCGTCTACAGTTAGTCTTGAACTCTCATAAACCTATCACTATAGATTTCTTATACTATTTGAGTTGTCTTTTGTATCTTCAGAATCCTAGGTCCAATACCACTGAAATCTAACTCATTTCAAATATCCCCTTTCTAATAAAAAATAATTTATTCGGTTTGCATTTTTTATGAAGTCTGAGGTACTAAAAAAATTCAACCGAATTTAGAACCTCTTCCTTTTTAAAGTCGATTAAAAAATAACGACGTAAAGGCTTCTGTGTAATGAAAAATAAAGTACTTCTACGAAGCAGTAAAGACAACTAAAATATATCTTCGACCCGCATAAGTTACGAAGACTCATTATGCCTATAAACATTGGTGTTCAATGTACCCATTAAATGTTAAATTCCTACAAAAATACAATGAAATGTGATTGTGACATATAAACAGCTCGAGCGACTAGCCATGAAAAAATTTAAAACCATTGTGCATTCCACACGTGAGGCGTTAGCTTTGAATTTTTCCATTTTTGCGTAAATTTGAATAGAGTATTGATTTTACAAGTGTTTTTAAACGAATTGTTTTATGTATGCTAAATGTGTGTTACGAATTTATCCATGTAAAATGTATTGCTTTATTCAATTTCTATAAACGTGGACGGACACGTTGAAACAGTTATTTTTATACCTGTATCTAGTTTTTGTCCGTGACTTTGTTTTCATGAAAATGGTATTATTTTATAGTGACTACGAGCTTTATGTGGGTTAGTGTGGTATAGCGTATATTCTGTAAAATTTGTTCCTTTATCGATTTTAAATGGCTTCTATTATTTTTTATCTTTACTAAAACTTGTAAAAAGATAAATAACAAAAAAAAGATAATACTATGCAGTCTAGATAATTTTAGGTATGGTATTGTTATTTTATAGGGACTACATGCTTTATGTGGGTTAATGTGGTATATCGTATATTCTGTAAAATTTGTTCCTTTATCGATTTAAAATGACTTTTGGCATTTTTTATCATTACTGAAACTTGAGAAAAGATGAATAATAAAAAATGATTATACTATTTAGTCTTGATACTAGGTACCTTGCAAAAGCCTCTCGCTGTCAATAAAAATTAGTCGTAATCTGTGCAGACGTTTCGAAGATTAGCTTTGCTAAACAACAGAACTTTCGTTTTATTTAAACATGTTATTAAAGTTTTCTTAAATGTTATTAAATTATTCATTCTAAGTTATATAAAAATATGTAAAATATCTTAAAAGATAAATTCTTCACCTCTTAGGACCAATATGGTGTACGAATATAAACTATTATTAAAAAGGAAGGTATCGAGTCCTGGTGTCATTTTAACTGAACGAAGCAAATATTTGTTCAAAAATAAAAATAATGTGCATTAGCTGTAAAGTGTCGAGTCAATAACCGGATAAGGATGTCTTTATTCAATCTTCGTACGTTTATTCATAAATTATTACAATGTTCGCATGGGTTGGAGTTTATTCCAGGTATATAGTAGAATGTGTGATATAGCCTTTATTATTTAGTTTTAGATTATAAAGTGTTCGCGCATCCAGCACGGCAACAATAGAATAACGAAGCTGCTTGTAAATTAGTGTAAGCGGTTTCACAATTCGGTACTTGTGTAATAAAGACACCGCGCTCGCCGAGCGCTACCGCTGCCGGCTTGAATTTTCTTTTTTCGCAATCTAACCTAACCTAACGAAACCAGAATAAAAGACCAAGCAGCGTTTTAAGGGGCTGCATTTGTAATTCGCATCTTGATATAAAGGTTGAGAGCGAGAGTAGATAAACAATGGTCATTTTGTATATAATCAACTTGACAACTTTTAAGTTAAAACAAAACAGTTTCATTTCGGTTTGGTTAGGTTAGATTAGACTGCGAAAATAGAGGCGGCGAGCGTGGTGCGTTTAATACACAAGTACCCATAATTCTATTACAGCAACTGTCCAAACCGATGATCGGTGATATTGGCAGCCATGCGTTTGTTGCCTTCTACTATTACCACAAAGCCTGGTGAAGCTGTTATCACTTTGATTGCCACGCTGGTGATATATGACCGGCTATGGTTTCTCTTTTGACGCCACGGTGGTCATTGGAGACCGGAGCGCTAGATTTTTTTAGAATAGTAAAAATTCATCAGTATCGTCTTATATATTGATTAAGGCGCGGCAATCATAGTGTTAACGCCCATAAAATTACCAACGTTTGTAAGGTAAAATAAGATTGTAAATCTTCGTGCAAATTTTCTAAACTAAATTCTCTGTGTTTTATTCATATTTATTATACACTATGTTTTAATCTTTACTGGGATTAGATCTTTACTATCACGGATTAAAATAACTTTATAATCGTCTACGATGAATTTGCATAAGTCACTAAACTACAATCACTTCAGCGGTTACTTTATTATACACAAGTCTACAAGTAACACTATACGTCCATATCATATGTTACCAATATCACGCAATTTATGGACAAGGACCTTGTTAATATCATATTTCACAAAGCCGACCATAAAAGATTCGCTATACGCGACGGGACATCGCAACGGGATAGTTTACAATCTGGCTAACAATATAGCAATATTATGATATAGAAAAAGTTATAACATATTTTATCTTTAGCCTTTATTAATCAATGTCTTTTATGTAATTTTTAACACAATAGTGAGCATAGTCTTGATTTTCTTTTCATAACTACAAAAAATCATCTGATAGATTAACAAATTAAGAATATATACCTTAAAAATGTGTGTGTGTGCTTATTTACACGCGTTAGAAGTTATACTTCTTTGGCTTAACAAGATAAAAATTATTTTCAAAATTTTATCTTTCACCTTATTCTACGTTTGTAGAAAAAACGACACTAACAATAGAAACAAGGTATTTAATACATTGAAAGTTTTAATACAAAGAAATACAAACAACAAATACAAAGAAATAAAATGTAGACTGTAACTAACTTCAGAGTGAAGGTTTTTCGTGACGGTGTGCGCGCGCATCGTAAATATTTACTCTCAAAATTTTTCCCTAACACGCCAAATGAAGTATAACTTGAAAAATATATTCGTAGAAAAGTACAAATTTAGTTACTATATGGAATCTATGTATATGGAATACAAATATAATATCTGAACAATCATTAATCAGAAGTTAGGAAAAGAAAAATTTGACTGTGTCCTCGATAGAAGTCAGATTACAGAATTGATAAATATTTTGGTCAAGCCTATTGATTATAGGTTATAGTTATACTGATCTATACAGTCTTAAGGTTTGGGTAACTTAGTGTTTGGCAAAAGGATTTTTCAAAAGAGGACCTGAAACTCGAATTACTACATTTAGAACCCACACATATTGGTTGGTGGTGCTTGACGTCGATTTGCAATGAATAAGCCTATGTTCGTGGGAGTCACGCTAAAATGGTAAAAAAAAATCTTAGAATACTTACTATGTATATATAATTATATAACACAAACAACTTTTTTCCTGCGTTTCTCTATCGATTTTTTTTGTTTAGTTTCTATTAAAAGGTTTAGAACATTATCAATAAAAAAAATTTGGAAATAGTTTCTTTTTCCATGACATCGATGACTCGAACCCTTTATTTATAAATAATAAAAATAATAAGTATAGTTTTTATCATAAAACAAAAAACATTTACATTTGAACATGAAACTTATTAGAAAGTTTTGTGGTCGTATCATAATTTCAAAATTATTATTTATTTTTTACATATATACGAAATAAATGATTAAAATTCCTAGAAATTAGTTAAGCGGGGCACGTAAATGTTTTGTAACCGAACTAACTGTAAAATTTATTAGTCATACAAGTACTTAGAAGGGCAGGTCAGTCAGCAATATCTTCAAAGGTAGTTTAGCTCAAAATTATCGATTAATCAATATCAATAATTTTAGTAACAAATAGTAATACTTACATTGCAGAACATACGCGGCGAGCTCAGCAGCTAGATCGAAGCTAACAGGCAGTCGACCGCGAAGCACGTCTTGTTTCAGTTGCAAAAATAATTGGTATCTAGGCAGTTATCGAAATTGTTATTATTTTTATGTTATAAAGTCGCATATATGCATGAAATGAACACCGCGGCCTATGACAATACATACTAAAATCCTAGAGGACCACAGTCTTGTTGCCATCATAATAGATTGGTTCTTCTGAGGGCTAAATTAACATTCTTGGAATTCTTATCAGTGTGCGCAACCAAAATAGACCAAGTGTTGGGCAAACTACAATCACATTAATAACTAAAGATTATGATTAAATTTTGTAACCTTCAATCATGATTACAGATTAACTTAAGTAATCAAAAAAGTAACCATACAAGAGATTACTGATGATTAATCTGTAATCATAATCTTGGTTACTTTTTTGATTAATATCCGAATATGAATGTAGAATTATGACATAGTTTTATAGTGTAAATCAACTTTATTTGTATTCAATCTTTGTCATTAATTTAAAATTACCCCAACTATAAAATATTAATCATCACCATCAATTCATTTTAGACTTTTAGGTATACTTGAAATTATTCATAAATGAGTACGGTAGCTGTACGGTACCGTCTAAATTACTACTAAAATATTGAACACTAGCCTCTGCCCGCGACTTCGCTTGCGTTCGCAATAGGAAAAAACATCCCGATTTTGAAACATTTTTCATTTGTGCTCCGCTCCTATTGGTCTTAGCGTGATGATATATATCCTATAACCATTCTCGATGATTGAGCTATATAACAATGAAAGAATTATTCAAATGGGACCAGTAGTTTCTGAGATTACCCCCTACAACGTCACAACATCACAACGTCACAAACTCACAAACTTTACCTCTTTATAATATTAGTATAGATAGTATAGATAATCACATAATCCTGATTACTTTAATCACGATGAAAGATTACAAGACAATCATGATTAAATGTAATCCAGATTGATGTAATCATGACTACATTCAGATTATCAATTTGATTACAAGAGTAATTGATAAGATCCATCTCTGCCAGAACTGCTCTTTGGCCTATTGTAATAGCGCAAACACAGCTGGTTTACATCAGAGATAGGTTTTGCCCTGGCGCTCCCATCGTCAAACATTGCATAGTTTTTATTATTCTTATACATACTAATATTATAAATGTGAATATGAGGTTGTTTTTTTCGTTTTCTCGCTTTAATTACTAGAATGATCATTATAAATTTTAAAATAGGCATTCTCAGGAGTACAAAAAATGACACCGAGTACCTTGCATTCAGAAAAAAGTATCGTTCCAAGGGATACAACAAATTTATATTAAGACGGGCAAAGCAAAAACTAGTTAGGTATATTGATAACTAGCTTTTGTCCATGACCTTATTCAACTGGACGAATTTTTTCTTCTTCCAAGCAAGGGAAGTCGTATATTAACCAATAAAATTTCGGCTAAATCGATTTAGTCATTTCGGAGATTAGCCCAGATAAGCTATAGACACTCCGAATTTAAATATATTCTGTAGATTTTTGGCTGAGATATTCAATTTACATCCTTTATACAAATAAACGGAAATTTAAAATACTACACGAATAAAATATAAAATGCAAAGTCATTTTACTAATTAATAAATGTTAATTAAACAGTTAAAACCATGAACTCAGTGTTATAAATGTTATAAGTTAAAATATAAAACAAAATAGAAAGCTACTATATATTAAAATAAAGCTACTAAATATTAGAAGTATTTCTTAATCGTGCGCTCCTAAATGGAAGTTAAAAATTAAAAGAACATCACAGCAAAAGTATTTCAAAGAATTCTCGAGGATTAAATTTCGGCTTTTACTACCCAAAGTAAGATGTTTCCCTCTGATGTATCTGATAATATAGAACGGTCTGGGGATGCGGGAGCATTCGCCCCAGGGCCGCGGGGAGACGCAGCGTCACACCCGCAATAAACCAAATTTTAATAAAACACGGACGATGCTTTCCAAAATAAAAAACTGAATAACAATAAATAGAACAAAGTTATGGTTACTATTATGAACAATATTCAAACAAGAACGGATAAAAGTTTATGTTCCGTTTCAGAACAATTAAATCACGGCTAGGCATTTGAAATTGGATAGCGACAAAGAGAAAAATTAGCGACTCCCGGTATCTGCCGTGAATGGGAAATTTAAAAAGTGTATTTTGTAAAAGGTGTCCAATTAAAACTGTCTGTTAAATGTTTTTATTAAAGCGTTGACAGTGGCTCTGATACCCGCAGCGTGGTCGTACTCATTTCATCAGTGCTATACGAGTTTATGAGCTCGCTCACTGGTTTAATGTAAGAGCACTACACTTCCTTTTGTTCATCTACACGGTTTTATTTATCTATATTTTACGGTAAAGAATTTAAAGTGTATTTAATAAACTTAAAATGTTTTTACATTTAATATACCTATACTTCTCATAACGGTACAGCGTATAAACGAGTTTCATTTACCCACCGTTGGAAAACGTTAAGTGTATTAAAACTGTAGTAGGTACGTTGAAATCAAATTACAATTAATGTTATACAATATGATCAAGACTAAAACATGTATTATTATTTTACCAGCATTTTTATTGTGTTCATGCAGCTTTCAAAAAGATAATAAAATCTAGCAATCCTCATGGTGTATCTAAAATGGGTTTGCTAAATTTCCATACATTTATTAAAACGGTATACGTAGTCAGTACACTTCAATTAATGTACTCTCACGGAATAACGTTATTTTATGGATGAATGACAATATACACACGACTGCATCAACACATATGCATACAAACATAAGAAAGTACAGTAAGTTATTTATGGAAATCCGTTACTGTTATAATAGTGAATTATAATATTGCACAATATACATATACAACTTCAGCAATAAATGTTACTCCTGTAATATGCACAAAATTACAACAATTTTGTAAATCCTCTTAGAAATAAGAATCTATTTTTATACAATTATAAGGAATGATCCAAACTAATTTGGAATGTTTGAATTGGCATTATATGAATAACGTCATAAATAAATGTTCAAGGTAGTCAACGTTGTTTTACAAATATATGCTTGTTACTCTCTTATTCAATTTATATCATGATCAGTAATGTAATGAATATCATATACTTCTTTAAAAAATTAGTTTTTATATTACATGACACTTAATATTGATAGACCTTAAAGTTTACACATTAAGAGTTTTAACGGAATACAACAATCATAGAATATTGTATCGCGTTGCTTATATTTTTTGTTACCACGAGCATTTATTTGATTTTTACATGTAATTAACGATTTTGGTCGAATTTCAAATATATGATTATGAAGTCTAGTATCACATCACAGTCTCCTCATGAGTTTTAAAATAATAAGATATTAATTTGCGTCCTTCAAATCTCAGAAATACGACTGATTAAATAAGAAATATAAACCGTGTTTTCTTTACTATTGAAATACTGTACTGTGAGATTAATTTAGAATAAAACTCACCGTGTAAGCTCCTCTAAAAGCTTGCAAGGGTCCGCGGCGTAAAACTTTACGCCAAAGTAAAAAGTATGAGGATCTGAGCCACGAAGTTGTCGACGAAGTCTTTTACCAGCATCCAACCAGTGCTAAGAAAAAGTTACAAAACATTAAGCAACAACCATTACATATACCTTCATACACGGTCTAGCTGGGTACTAATAAACAACTAGATCATGAGCACAAGTCATATGACAAAAATCGCTACACAATCGGTGTAAATTGCCCGATGGATTTCACTGTAGTATTGTTAATTGAAAACTGTCAATAGGAAATCGTAATTATCTTGTGAATGTACTATTTACTTGGCAGTTCAGGTATTTAACATTTATCGTAATAAGCGCTGTATTACATAACGAAATATTAAAAGTATTGTTATTGTTAAAGTAACGGCTAAGAAAACAGAGATATATTTTCCTTTTTCAGAGATAAACTAAGTTAGACACCAGAAAATCGGTTAAGACAGTACTTACTGTTTGGTTTTCTTGATCGACGTAGCGTAGACCAAAATACGCAGTTTCCAAAAGATCCAAATGTTTAAAAACCACATCAAGCAGAGTTTGTCCAGTATTGTTATCCTGCAAAGAACAAGAATATTGTAATGACTGAAACTAAAATATCTTTAGAAGTTTATTTTAATCGTAAAACATTAATAATTAACCAACATTTAAAAAATAACAGTCTATATACTCGTATTTAAAGAATCTTTGTATTTAACCGTATTATCAACTTCGTAGGTGGTAGAGCCACGCTGATGTTATAACTGGTCTCAGAATTAATGGGTCTGCTCGCCCGGTGTAGTACCACCCTCGCACAGAAAACCGACGTGAAGTAACAGTACTTGCATTGTTGCGTTTCGTTCGGTTAGTGAGATCGCCGGAGGCCTACCTCCCTCCCTCTCTTTTTCATCTCTTCCCCTTTCCCCTTCCCCCTTCCCGACCAACACAGGCTGGCAACGCACTTGCGACTCCTCTGGTGTTGCTCGTGTCTATGGACTGTGGTGATTACATAACATCAAGTGACCCACACATTCGTTTACCTGACATAAAAAAAAATTCCATTTTTGGCTTTGATCGTTTTGTAACGTTGCTTAATTAGTTTCTTTATATTATGTTAAATGTTTCTGAATCCGATTAATAATGGTAAAAAATTAACTAATATCATACTTTAATAAAATGAATAAAAGAAAGTTACTCTGAGGAACAGAAAAGATTTCTAAACGCGCTCTCTGTTTGTCTTTCCTTTTAGTTGAATATTGCTAATAGCTGCATTCAGACAGCCGTGCTTTTCTATCACAAACTATTTTTTTATGTAAAATTATTGTTGATGAGGAATTAGCAATAATTTATATTTAGTAGAGTATTTAATGTCTGCAAGTTTTCTAATATGAATATGATATATATATTTAACAATAACTACTCGTCTTATTTGGATTTAAGATGTTCTATATATGTTATGGTATTTTTACTGGGTACATATGGAAAAGTTTAACGTATACACTAAGTTCATCCTGGTGTTCAGTTATATGTTAATGTGAAATCTACATTCAGATTATTAGTTCACTGAATTCAAGTACCTTTCTTAGAAACAAATTGTTATATTTTATTTAAACTCTTCACTATTTTAGGACTCACACCAAGATTTGCATTTAATGTAAGTTAGTTAATGTAATGTGATTAATTGTTTGTGTGATGTCTAGTTTGTGAACCAAATAAAAAAAAAAAAAGATAAAAAAAATATATAGGAACGCTGTTTTAGTTCGTGACACACATGCAGATTCACATGTCTGTCTCACTAACTCATACATGTATGAATGGTTCAGCTTAGTTAAATCAGCGTTGTGACATTCAAGGTAAACACTCCTTGCCGTAATTCAGCCACTTTGGTGCCCTTGAGCTTGTTGCCATACGGCTAAGTGAATTAAGCGCTCGCCCAAAAAAGTTAGACGAAGCTGTGAAATCCCTTCAGGCCAGCAGCCTATAGTAACTTAGGAAAAAAAATAGAAACAATGAAAGTTAGATATTAATGTTTCTATATTCTTAACTTTTTTACATTTTCCTTATAATTGTAACATACAAATTTATCGTCGATAATTAGCTAACAAAAACAAAATTCCATTAACAAGTTAAGTC
This sequence comes from Antheraea mylitta, assembly GCA_014332785.1. Taxonomy (NCBI): domain Eukaryota; kingdom Metazoa; phylum Arthropoda; class Insecta; order Lepidoptera; family Saturniidae; genus Antheraea; species Antheraea mylitta. The sequence goes on along the minus strand of JACEII010000005.1, from coordinate 5,209,750 downwards.
CAATTTTCACAGAGATTTAGCAAACCATTTACGTTCTTAACGATTCATAAAAAATATAGCTACCACAAAGGAAACATCACACGATGAAGGGTTCCTCCAATTTACATTTCTGGATGCTCAATTAGGTTAATTCAATCCTACGATACGGTAGACAGGACCAGTAATACCAGTAGTCGACATTGATGCAGAATTGACACCATAATAATCGGGTTTAAAGAAGGTTAACTCTCACATGCCCATTGGCTTCGTTGTGATTGCGTGCGGAGACAGTGCGTGTATTGTACGAAACATTTTTTTAATTACTCTAAAACCGACCTAATCGTGTCTCTGGGTAATAAATATATCTCGTTTTTTTATTTTATATGTTATTACAATGAGTCATTATTATTTATAAGTTAGTCATGTATTTTTTTAATAAACTGTCCTTATCTTGCATTATCATTAGGCGTTTTGTACGTGTCACACCAAGATTACGGCAGTACAGCTAATGAACAGCTGGCACAATACATAATTCCAGAACCTTTGCCACCATGGACAGAGTAATAAAAATTAATCAATAGTTGTTTTTGTCTAGTTAAACCTATTGTAATGCCCCTGTTCACTTTGTTTGAAGAAAGCAGAACATTAGAAGAATCTATAATGCAGCGGGTTTTGTTGTAACTAGATTATTTAATTAAGAAATTACTTATATTTAAAATAAAAATGTTTCTATTGCTTAAAACAATTACAAGTCATTAACCCATACTAAGGCTACAAACTAGGTAGGCAAAAATCAGAGCCTGAGTAAATCTGAGTCTTGGTTATATGTACATATAAATAAAATTGTAATATGATAAAGATTATCCGGCCTAATGTCCGAACCAAATTTTGTTACTGTCAGAAAGAGAGATTTTTTACGGTATTATCAGTCTCTATTAATGGAGGCCAAGTAGTAATGATACAATTTGAAAGTGGCGATTTAAGATCGGTAAACAGCTTATAGAGAAAAAATATAATAAAAAATTAAAGACAGTCCACTATCAATATAGATAACGCACATTTGTAGGTGGTAGATAGAGCCACGCTGAAGCTATTACTGGTTTCAGCATGAGTGGTTCGGCTTGTCCGGGGTAGCACCACCCTCTCACAAAAAACCTACGTTTAGTAACAATGCTTGCATTGTTGCGTTTTTTTTTTTTTTACGTGGGGAAATCACTATGGGGGAGAGGATGGGCTATGTCCGACTCTCACGGACTAAAACCCCACGGTGTACCGAAAGACCGTGTTGTTGGGGCGGCAAGGGATCGTTCTAGCTAATCAGCCTTGTAGAGCCGCCCCAACGGTGCGCCCGTACACTGGCAGCTGGGTACACATCAGCTGCCTCTCCTCGTCCGCCAGACCTGTGCAATGAAGGGAAGAGCCCCCCGACTGCATCCCCTCAGGTCCGGCTACAGTGGTAGGAGGAGTTGGGCAAAGCGCCGCCTCCTCCTGCCGGTCCTTCGTTGGCGGAGACGGCCACTTAGAGGATCTGCCTCGCGGGCCCTCTCCGCCGCCTCCTTTTGCGAGATGACCTCTTCGCAAAAGGAGGCCATTGCTCGCCACGCCTGTTCGCTGCCGAACATGGCGGAGACCACACTCGGCAGCGACAAATTCCCCCCTACCGCCGCCGCCAGAGTGCGGCGCTGTTCCTCCCACGCAACACACTCAGAAAGCGTGTGCTGCGCGGTGTCTTCCTCAGCGCCGCACTCGTGACAGGCGGCGGTCGGCTCCCTACGAGCGATCCGGTGCAGGTACCACCCGAAACAACCGTGCCCGGTTAGTACTTGCACCAGCCTGAACCTCAGGGAGCCCCAACTCCTCCCTATCCATTCTCGCAGGACCCGGCGGACGGCATCGACGTTGTACGTCCTGAAGCGCGCGTCCGCCAGGTCCTGCATCCACCTTACTAGCGCCCCACCCCTACACTCCCGCCTCTTGGTCTCTATCTCTCTGGGAGCCGGAGGCTCCCCACTACGCTTTCTTGCCGCCGTGAATTCGTACACGGCGGCGAGAACCCCAGCTTCCAGCTCCCAGGGAAGGGAGCCGGCGAGCGTGAAGGCCGCCGCCGAGGACACCGTCCGGTACGCCCGTATTGCCCTCAATGCCACCGTACGCTGCGCACTGCGTAGCGCACGCACGTTAGCGGCACCGAGGGCGTCTGCCCAGACCGGTGTCCCGTAGACGGCCATCGCCCGCACGACTCCTATGAAAAGTCGGCGGCACCCGGCGCCCGGCCCCCCAATATTGGGGAGCAGCCGACCGAGTGCCACCGTCGCCCCAGCAATTCGCGGTCCGAGCCCCGCAAAGTGAGGCCCAAGTACTTCATTTGGGCGCCCACCCTGATCCGGGCGCCCTCCACCATTGTGTGGACCCCAGGTGGTGGTCCCCGCCGAGGCCCGTGAAAAAGAATGGCCTCGGTTTTCTCGAGGGCCACCCTGAGGCCCACCCTCCTTATGCGCCTGACCACGAGGGTTGTGGCCATCGTGGCCAGGCGCTCCACCTCCTTCCAGTCTCCCCCCCGGGCTACGACAAAAGTGTCATCCGCGTAACAGATGAGGCGCGCTCCATATAGAAGCGCGAGGCGCGCTCCATATAGAAGCGCGCCGCGGAGCACCCAGTCGTAGCCCATGTTCCACAGGAGCGGCCCCAGGACCGACCCCTGTGGAACCCCCCTCCTCGTCGCCCGCTGGACCATCCGCCCGTCGCCATCCACGTAGGCGACCTCCCTGTCCTCGAGGTACGCCTCCAACAACCGCCGCAGATACGGGGGCATTCCGAAATAGCGGAGAGCCTCCCGTATGACAGCGTGCGGCAGGCTGTTGAAGGCGTTGGCGATGTCCAGGGACACCGCCAGAACCCTTTCCCCCTGGGAGGTCACTTCCGCAGACAGTGACTTCAGGAGGCACAGGGTGTCTACTGTCGAACGCCCTGCCCGGAAGCCATACTGCGCGTCCGACAAATTTGGCCCCACTCCCTCCAGGTGCTGGACGACCCGGGAAGAGATGACCCTTTCCAATGCCTTCCCGGCGTCGTCCAGCAGGACGAGGGGCCGATACCCGGACGCGCAGTCCGGAGGGCGACACTCCTTTGCCATCAGGCAGAGCCGCCCCAGCTTCCAGTACTTCGGAAACCGTCCGACCGCTAAACATCGGTCGAACTCCGGAAGACCATCTCCCTTCTCCTCCCTCTCCTCCCTCTCTTCTCCCCTACTCCTACCCTCTCCCTCACAAGCTGGCAACGGTAGTGCTAACTTAACATCAAGTGACTTACCTATCCGTTTGCATGCTATGATATAAAAAAAACATGCTCCCAGGAAAAACCAAAACCATTTTCGAAAGAACAAAATCATGTTTATTAGGTCGTTTTGTAATAAATTATTACATACTTGTAAGTAGGTAGCTCCGTATAATATACATACATACATTTGGTTTTAGGTAGTAATTCCTACCAGCTTGTGGGAAAATTGCGAAACAGTTCGTTGGGCTGAATAATAAATGATTTAATAACAGAGAACGTTTGCTCGTCGAGACCGTACGTGAAGCTCGAAAAATAACAAACGATTTCAAAATCTGGCAGCAGCCGATGTGTATGGACTGTGCTGCGGCGTACACGCGATCTCAGCCGCCGGCTATCCTCGAATTCGAATACTACCCCAGTACCTCCGAATATGTAGGTATATTTTGTGATCGCAGTCGTCTTCAGGAGCCACTGGTAAAATTGCCTTTGGACGATCAACGATAGTGGACGATATCGCAACTTACATTTTAATTAAGCACAATACTGTGTACTGCGAATATTGTTGTCATACAAATTAAGTCCTGTATATCCGTCTATAAAGCGTATTACTTACTACACATTTTCAGTGACTAAATTTGAAGCTTGAACGTAATAGATAAAAACCTTTATTAATATAATACCTTTAAATGAGCAATTCATGTATATATTTTTATAGATTCAGGATCTCGGAAACGACGTCAGCGATTTTCGAGAACTATAAATCGGGACAGCTAGTATTCATTCTAGAAAACGTTTATACTGAGTCTTCAGGCATTGAAAAATTATAGCTAGAATATAAAAGTAAATTTCGCCGCCGGTGCCAAAACAAAAATAGCTCAGATGGAAATCGGCTGCTACGAAAATCCGTGTAACCCCAGTTCGAATCCAAGTGACAGCAAAAGATATCTTGCTTATATATGTATATATATTTTTTCTTTTTAATGCTAATTTTCTAAGCCATACCTAACAGTTTATTTAATTTAAAAAATGTTTCTTCAAGAACCGAGCTAGGCCCAGTCGTCCAGATACTTTAATCTTCAAAATCGAAAAATAGTTTAGGCCCTAAGAAGGGACTTATGAACGTCAAAACTACCACCGGTTCGGAAAACAACCCAGTCATCGAGAAGAACCGGCAAGAAACTCAATCTGATTGATTATTTTAATACATATGTACAATCTTGTATATATAATTTACCTTTAATTGTATTACATTTTATAATGTAGATTTCATAATATAACATAATTGTAACAGCAAAATAATTGCTAGAAATTTGTTTCGGATTATTATACATTTAACCTACTCTACATTTACTTGTATAAGCCGACCTCGTGTCTAATAAATAAATTACATCAAATAACCACTGGAAGTTTTTCGAAATTGTGCCTGATAATATTGATTCTAAAAATGAATCTATAATAGAGTATTTATAAATCAAATCATATTTTTTAATGCAGTTCCTTGTATAAAAGATTTTTAACAGTAGTATGATTAGTTATTGCAGTGTTTCCCAACGTGGGGCCCACGCCCCACAGGGGGTCATTTGATAGTTGAGAGAGGCAATTTAGAAGTGGACTCGACAGACTTTAACACTTTCGCTTTGGGATAGCTCATTAAATAATTAAATGCAATGTTGGATATCGGTGAATAATTTAACAAAATAGACAAATTAAAAAAAAATGCTGTAAATTGGATATTATTTCGTTTGACGTTACCAAAATATCAACTGGGTAATTAGAGTCGTCAAGTCAAATGAGTTTTAAACTATTGCATAGCTTCTATCGCGGGCCTTGAGCATGGAGTCCGAATCCAAAAATTCCGTAACGAAAAAACCTAACACCCCCACTCTGCCTACCATGTAGCTCGGCCGAGCGTTCGCTTAACTATATGGTACGACTGTACAAAGCTCGCACGGATCGAGACTTTTTTTTTCGAAATGACTACGCTATTAACCCAGCAAGGTCTTAACAGCTTCATCAGACTACTAAGGCGAGCGCTTAAGGCACTCAGCCGATTTTATTTTGGCAACCAGCTCAAGTGTGCAAGGCACACCTCGGCTTGGCTGTTGCCTGTTGCATGCAAAATCGCGACCTATTCTAACTATTCATATATGTATGAGTTGTTGAAACTTATATGTGTACCAAGCATACACGCCTCAACAACTCCGCCATATATTTATTATCGGAAAATTGAGAGTTTTTCAGTTCGATAAGAAAAATAAAAGTAAACCCTTCCATTTTCATGTGTAAGCGTGTAGGCGTGCACGTGTGTGGGGGTGATCGTGTAGTGTTGTAGCAGTGATGTATATTTGTGTGTCACCGTATCGCGCAAGCAAGCACTCAAGGGCTCCCTACCGAGGGATCGAACCTAGACTTGAGCCACTGCCGTGGGAGGCCTAATCGGGTGCGGATCGAGACGAGCTGCTCCGAAATCAGACGAATACGTAATCAGCTGTTTGTGAGAAAGTATACTGGTGTATAGGTATTTATCAAATACGTAGAACAGTGAATATCTGTACTCGTATAATTTGTGTACAAAGTGTGTTCCTGAATAACCTACATGTATTGTAAGATAATAAAAATATTTTGAACAATATTAACTTCTCATTTATTTAATAAAAGAAAAAAAATTGTTTTCTTATCGGTCACCGCGCTCAAAAAGTGTAACTTGAATTAATATCATAGAAAAAAAACAAAGGAAAAAAATACTGCATAAATAAAATAAATAAATAGTTATAATTGCATAAGTTAATAAAAAATGGTATGCAATAGCTTTACCGCGGCAGTCCCCGAGTGCCACACGTATTTTATGTTTTGAAATTTCACTTACGATGTTTTGATAACAATTTCATAGTGATTTCTTCCTAAAACTTATCATTTATATTTCTTAAGGGAACAAAACAACATTTAAAGGTTAGACAATATGTATAGGGGGCATAAAAATTTTAGAAATGTTAAGGTGGGGCATAACCTAAAAAGGGTTGCGAAACATTGAATTATTACGATGGCGTATGGAATAAAGTGAAAAGCAATGAGAATATCTAGCAGAGAGCAGTGTTAGGAAGGCTGTACCGACGCATTGAGCCATGAAATGCTGTCGACTCAATTTTCCGCCGGGACAATATATAAAACGAGCTCCCGCACTATTTGCCGCTGACACTAGGCTCGCTCTATAATTTTCCGTACAATTCCTCCACTTCCCTTTTCCTTTTAGTATTTGAGGCAAATAAAATAACGTTCGAAGCCGCCATTGCTTTATAAAAGCATTTTTTTGTTTTTTATTCGAATTCATTCATTCTATCCTCAACATTCTACAAATGTATATAACGTATGTTTCTATTTATTATTTTATTTACTATTTAATTATGGGTTTTGTACAAACTATCATTTAATAGATTTTTTTTTTTTTCGAAATGAAGACGCTCTTGACCTGGAAAGGTCTTTACAGCTTCACCGAACTATTGAGGCGAGCGCTGAAGGCACTCAGACGATTTGGGATGTTTGGGCGACTAACTTAAAGGTGCACGGCACACCTCGGCTTGGGCTGTCACCTGTTCTGTGCAAAAATTACGACTTATCTCAGCTAACCTAACCTAAGCATAAGCTATCTAGATATACGTATATGAGTTATTGAAACATGTATGTGTACCAAGCATGCGTGCTTCAACAACTCCTATATGTATTTTGTTTAGGAAAAAATCCTCTAAACTATATAGGATAGGATAGGGAAAAATAAGGGTAGAACTCTTTGTCGTTTATTTCTCTGAAAAAGAAAAACAGCGTGTAAACGTGTAGGCGTGCACGTGTGTATAGGTGATGTGTGTGATGTTGTAGCAGTGATGTAAGATTTTATGTCACTGTATCACGTGAACTGTATTAAATAGAAATATAACAACATGTACCGAAAAATGTTAAGATAGTTATTTATTTTATTAATTTTTTATTTAAGTATCAATAACTTATGAAAATGATACGTACTGATTTATTCAGTTAAATGTTTAAATAAGAATACTAGCAGTGCCCGTGACTCCGTCCGCGTGGGACCTACTGTAAAAATATAGTGACTAATAAAATCATCTGAATGTATTAAGTCCATTTAATTATCTATTTTTCTCTCGTACATAAGGCGTGTCATCACTGAAAACTTTTGGTAGAGTGACGCGATTGTCACCCGATTTTAATGAAACAAACACTAAATTTTACTCAAGTATATGCTTTATGGTTTTAAGGTAGTGTTTTATTAGTGATGGGTGTTCATTTTGATAGAATGACCCGATTTTAATGAAACAAAGACTAAATTTTACTCGAGTATATGCTTTATGATTTTAAGGTAGTGTTTTATCAGTAATGGGTGTTCATTTTGATAGAATGACCCGATTTTAATGAAACAAAGACTAAATTTTACTCGATTATATGCTTTATGATTTTTTTGGTTGGATGATTTTCTTGAAGATTTTATCGTCAACGTGGTACTTTATGAGTGATGCATGTTCGTACAAACAGAAAGACAGAGATTTCTAAAAATGATTGAAATGTGCTTTATTACTTATTCCTAGGAAACTACAATTTTTTTTTTTTTTCAGAAAAATCTAAAATGTACAGACACTTTACATTTATATTCATATTATATGTATGGATTAACAATACAAAGAATACGTAGATGTAAAAACATTCATCTCATTCGAAGAAATGTTCAGATATAAACAATCCTCTTTCCAAAAAAATGCTCACTTCGCAACTTTGAAAATAATAAATCTCGACATTTCAGTTATTGGAAGGAAAAACTTCTCCCTAGACCTTTGAAGACAAATGCCCCTTTGTAGATAGGGGAACAGCTAGGAAAGGACACCGATTCATTTAAAATATCCATACAATTTAGCGGATATCATCGATAGCTCTTTGGTACCACTTTACTCAAATTGGACGTTTTCACCCTTAACTTGGTTAACAAAAAAAAATCCGAATTTTCTACGAACAATAGCTTTTCGGGAATCAATTTGTTTTATTTTTCTTGACACGATATAGATTTTACACAAATTTAGTTATTATACGCTCGTATTACGATAATACAATAAATTGATGTGTTCGTCATATTTTTCGGTTCATTTTGCTCAGTTGATTTTTTTAGATTAAAACTTAATTGAACCTCAACAAAATTGTCTCAACTATTAAAATGCCGGTTCCAATCTCTTTTTCGAAAAATTATTATAAGTATGAAAATTAAAAAATCTTACAAATAAATTATGCTTTTATCATAGAAGGCAAACGAACAGGGGGGTCACCTAATGATAAACACGATCACGGCCGTTCCTAGATACTAGCAACACAACAGGAGTTGCAAATGAATTGCCAGCGTGTTTGGAAGGGAATGAGGGAAAAGGGAAGGGGTAGGAAACTATTACTGGTTTCAGCATGAATAGGTCGGCTCGTCCGGGGTAGTACCACCCTCTTACAGAAAACCGATGTGAAGAAATAGTGCTTGCATTGTTGCGTTTCGTTCGGTCAGTGAGAGCGCCGGAGCCACATCTTGCTCCTTCTTTCTGCCCTCTCTTCCCCTTCCCCACCAACACAGGTTTTCCAGGCGGAACTGAAAAGTAGCATCCACCTTAGTATTCCTATGATATAAAAGAAAACCTATAAAGATGAAAAAAGAGCAAAGCTAAGTATAACGTATAATATATAATTAGGGCAAGAATAAGCGAACCTGTATCTCATGGAAGAGTTCCCGTTCGTCCAACAATACAACGCGGCAAGCAAGCGTGCGCGGCGCGGGGCACAAGCAGTCCATCATACTGCTACCCCAACGCGCCACCGACCCGCTCTCTCTTACTGAAACAACATCAAAATATTATTCATTACTAGCTTCTGCCAGCCACTTCGTCCGCGTGGAATGGTTATTTTGGGCCAACGCTAACTTTAACTCGCGACTTCGTTTACGTAGACGGTAAAAATATTTATAGATAATACCTATGTTAATGACGATTTGTAACATTTTTCATTGGTTCTCCGATTCTATTTACCTTAGCCTTTACATAGCCTTCCTATATAAATGAACTATCTAACACTGAAATAATTTTCCAAATCGGACCAGTAGTTCCTGAGATTAGCGCGATCAAGCAAACATATTCTTCAGCTTTAGAATATCAATATAGAAATAGATATATAACTTTTTAAATTCTATATTTTGACAACCAATCTTCTAGCTTATTAGTGCCTTCGTCGAGATAATGTCAATATTTTAGCAAGATGTGTCCTCTCTTTCGACTCTTCAGGGAGTTTTTTGGCATCTCAGAATTCATGCTCCGTGGTATTATTTTCCATCGACTTCACTTGTGTACAGTAATCGAACTATATTACGTAAAATACCACCAATGTTATAAAATATAATAACACAAGATTATAATTGAAATGTAAAAGCCACTAGACTAAGATGATATATGATAGATAGACTAAGAGTCCACCAAAAACTCAAGTTCATTATATTAATATCATTTGTCATCTTATTATATCCCCACACTCTATTTTATCCTAACTAATATTATGAATGCAAGTTTGTGTATTTGTTTGTTCTATTGTTACGTCTTAACTACTTAACCGACCATCATGAAGTTTTGGATAGGACATTTTAGTACAGAAAGGATAGTAGATGTAGCTATTGTTTATCTAAAAAACAGTACAGCGCGAGTACAAGCTTGTATTGTATGATATTAAGATTACATGTGACATCAAAAATGGTTTCTATGAGTTAACTATATATAAGTATTACATTAGACATTATTTGTTTGTTTAAGAAAATTCGATAGCGTCTTCGTCTTATAATAAAACACACAATATTAATGACCGAAAAAAAATTGTGGGAATTGCTTGTTACTTTTTCACGCAAAGCCTATTGAAAGAATTGTTAATGAAATTTTACAGTAATTTAGCTTTCAGATCAAAATAACAATCTGACTTTATAATGTTTCAGATATTAATATTTTCCAGTAATTTGGAAAAATCATTTATACTAATAATATTATAATTGTGAGTTAATGAAAATAATAGAAATTTGTGAGTGTCATGAGCTATATATTAACCTGAAAAATGAGAAGACTTTTGTGGTAGTCGGATTTGCAAAGTCGGAGAAATAAACGGTCGAAAGAAAACGTATCTTACGAATGCTGCCTTAACGATGATTATATATGACTGAATTCTAGAGAAAAGTTGTAAAGCTTGATAATGCCTACAAAAAATTCAGCTTCAGTCCAACGAATTGGGCATGGGTCAGCTATTATTATCTATGAATGTATAGGCGTAGATGAAGTTCGCGAGTAGCTTCTAATACTTAAGTAAATACGCCTTAGTGGTATACTTCGCAATTTTCCAAATAATATCACTATTAATTCTATCATGGCAATAGTCCAAATATAATTTGAAATCAATCTATTTATACGAAAAAAATCATTTACCGAAAGTATATAAGTGCACCACTTCAGAACGACTGCACGTATTTGGCGAATTCTATTTTATAGTTTTTGTTATGTTTAAAAAATCGTACGAAAAGTTAAAAAATAGGGTAAAAATGTCCATATGTATGGTTAGTTAGTCAGTAAGACAAAAGGCAGTAGGGAGATCTAAAAATACTGACAAAATTGACAGGTTGACGTTCAATTGTCATTTTATTTATATACACGATCGTATTGTACTTTAGATTTTGTCTCATGTTTTTTGTTTTGCAAAACCGAGACGGACAGCTATTTTTGTAATAGATATAGAATGTAACGTTACGTAATAAAACTTCATTTTGACATACAAGTGCCACATTACGGAGCATGGTTCAACCAACAGCAATTAATGTGGTTTATTAAAGTAGTGTGGCCTGCTGCCTGCTATTAAAGCTTGCTTGTGGTCTCATCTATTACCTTTCTCTTTATCCAGTTAACCTTATATTTGTAAAAGAATCTTTGATGTTTAAAATTACCATCCTTTGCATGTGGTAACTGACTTTTTAGAACAAGTGACATAAAATGTTAACCTTCCACATTTTCTCAGTATTAAAAAGATATTAGCCGTACAAGATTTGAATATAAATATTAAAAACAATCCTTTCCTTACTAGTATTATTAATGCCAATGTTAGTTTGTTACAGTTTCACGCTTTAAATACTTAACGGAAATACATAGGTCACCTTTCTTACAGAAAAATATGTTTTACCTGTAAAAAAGTTACATTATCAGCGAGCAAAATGAGTTTTAATCCTGTGAAGGTGTTAAGGCCTTGCTAGGCTAATAGCGTAGTCACTTCGAGAAAAAAAAGAGTGAAACGAGCTGTAATGCATCTCCAAAATCTACATTAATGCAACCGAAGCCGCAAACAAACGTTAGTAAATAATAAAGTAAGGTCTTGTATAAATTACTATGTGTAGTATTCTGAATTCTCACCTAACAAACAAAGCCAAAGGACATATATAAAATCTAACCATTACTAACAATTTAATAAAGGAGAAAATTCTTTACGAATAATTAAATATGTAAATCAGGGTCATTAGTTTACCTTATGATAATTTATGGCTATTAACAATATACTGTGAATAAGTAAATGAATGATTAATAACTTTATTTAATAAGCTTTGTAGCCGTAAACATTTTGTTTAATGAGTGTAATTATTTTACGTTAAATGTTTCGTAAACATTACACGAACGCGAGGGTGATGTATTATGAATATTCTATTTAAAGAGCGCGAGTTGTTTGAAGTCAATTAAGGGGTTATTTGCAGACAGATTCAATGGTGAAATCACTAAAGGGTTGGTCGAAATCAAATACATTCTCGTTAAAAGTTAGTCTGGTCTGGTGGAGAGCGAACTCGCAACCTGCTCTCTGTTTTAACAATTTTATTTTAATTAGTAACAGCACCCCTTTAATAGGCGAATTTGGTACGGCGGATTTTGTGAAGTAGCAAAAAGCTAAAAGTACAAATGATAGAATGTTTTGTGAAGAAATTCGTAAGCTTTGGGTGCGGGGGAAATGTATATAACGAAAATGTGATTTATGTTTTTAGAAACCCTCCAGACAGATATTGATTGATTCATCGATACATTCGAAACTACTGGAGCTAGAAAAATGGATAGAAAACTCGGATAGAACATTCCTCTTTTTTTCTATGAGCGTACTTACTATTATTATGTTTGTTTTGAGTTTGTCAATACAATATTATAATTTTCTGTTCTGTATAGTGTTGCAATTTGTAAAAATGCCACACACAGTAATGAAGTGAATATTCGCATTTTCTAAAATCACCGGCCGTGTTATGCCCATTGTCAATTATAATAACGAACAACAAATAGCAAACAGCAGGATAGTATAATAATCTGTTGTCTATTACGTAGGAATGAGGAAGAGGAAGGGAAAAGGAGAGGGGGAGAGGAAGGGAAGAGGAGAGGGGGAAGGTGAGGAGAGATGGGTCTCCTGCGCTCTCACTGAGCGATCGAAAAGCAACAATACAAGCACTGTTAGTTCACGGCGGTTTTCTGTGAGAAAGTATTACTACTCCAAGCGAGCCGACCCATTCATGCTGAAGCCAGTAATAACTTCAACATGGGTCTACCACCTACAAAAATTCCATAAGCATAACTCATTATGCACTGCAAAATAAACCCTTTAAATTAATTCAACGTTAGATATTAAAAAATGAATCCATACAAAGTTCAGTGACCTAAATCTTTTTTCTAAAGATCTAACTTGGAGTAGGACATCCACATTCCATATCTGGATAGGACGAGCTATTTACGTAGTCTGGAAAGTAAGACGAGTTAGATACGTGGTTACACTCGACTGGTTTATCTTAACTACTTTCGTATCGCGACGTTCTAGGATTGTGAAAATAAGTGGTTTAAAATACTAAAATTATATATCTTCGGAAGTTGTTGAATATTTTATGAAGATGATCCAGAAGATGTGTGCGTTTCGCCATCCAGACCGGACATTTATTCCAGACATACAAAGCGTGTGGTACTTGTCCAGCTTACCGTTCCGTGGGAAACTAATATTCCTAAAGACCACGAGATGAAGCTGAACAGGTATTACGACTTTGTCAACGTGTTGACTAAAAACGGTTATATCGTTCATCTATATGCCCTAGTAGTTGGAGCGAAAGGTATACCAGCAAAACTTCTCTATAGCCTGTTGAAGGTCCTCGGTCTATCCAGAACTGCAGTAAGTTCTATACTAGAACGAGCCTCTAAAGCTGATAAGCAGGTTTATACCAGATTTGGATAGGCCGGGAGAGAAATACGAGTAGTTAAGGGGAGTGTTAATGTATGTTAGAAAGGGGTCCGTTAAACCTACACCCGTGTTACAAGTCTCGGGAGCTACACGGAGTTTCTCTCACTGCCACGCGATGGACCCAGCACTCGCACGATTAATCCATACTACGCTAAGTAGTACGTCTCAAAATCAAACGAATGTTACTTGTGTATGTTTTTTATTTCTGGAACAATCTCCCAAACGGAAGTTTCATTTCAAACGCAACGTCACTTATTTAATTTACACCGAACAGCTGATACATTGACGTTAATCACCAATACACAAATTGTACAGTTAAGACGATAGCATACTTTTAAAATCCAACAACACCCAATGCTACGTGATGTGTATTGAGTCGTATCAAATTGTACTAAATTTACGATCAGAAACATAAATAGCAAACGTAACGTGATATTGGCATACGAAACCCTACCCGACCGATTCATATTTTCGTATTAGTGAATGTGGCAATAAATACTCCACTCGACACAACCCTAGTGTTTCTAGGCAACACCTAACGTCACGCGTCAGTAACTCGAGAATTATTTATTTATACATTTTAGGGTCGTCAACATGACAATACACTAGTAATTATATAAAAAGTAGGACTATTATGTTTCATTATAAATGTAGTCATATTTAGAAACAACCACGGCATGCTCCAACAATAAATTTAAATATTAAACTATTTTATATATTTAAAGATTTAACATAATAATACAAAAAAAAAGAAATTGAAACAGAAAGAGAAATGAAATACTAAAATTAATTGATACTCTAAAATCATACATTAAAATATTAGGAATATAACAAAGTAACAGACAGAGAGAGAAAAAAATAAAAAGAAATACTGAACCAATTAAAACTGTATTTTGTGAATAGACTGATATGCCTCTATCGCTGTTTTGAAGTGATTTTGTTTACTAGAGAAAATGTCGCACGTTTTATGGAATGACTTATATGACCTAGATATTCTGTTGACCGGAGAGTAAAAACCTAAATTAGTATGTGAATGAGAAATGTAAAATGGGACATATTTATTAGATCTCGGAAGCTTAGCAGGAATATCATAATATGTAAATATCATAGTGTGGATTCCATATTAGACCAAATTAGGTATAAATAATGACTTATATAGATGTATTATTATATATTATCACTTATGTAGTACGTTATTTTTAATGTTTTGGAAATTTTCACATTAAATATATCTGAAGAACGATTAATTCGTATTGTGTTTCATGTATAGCATTAATCTATATCTTTACAGTAATAATAAAATAAGAAACAATATATAAAACCTTAATTAATTCGTATTTATTAATACTAAATATGAATATTTTTTGGTAACTTGATTCACCAAGGGGCATTGCAATATACTGTTTATTATTATTTAAATAACATATTTAGTAAAAAATGCATTGATTATACTTCTGTTGCTATCTGTAGACTGACTACTGAAGTTGTTGGGGTAAGTTTTGGTGTCGCATGTACTATTGTTCAATGTTCACGGTGCACGTCGAGTGTCATCACATTGCATAGCATAGCCTTTATATTTCGGTTTTTGTACATATCTTCATGTGAAACATCTATAGGCGAGGGTAAACATGATTGTTGGCGTGGAGATGTGTTTGAGACGTGGCGACACGATGCAATGCGCGAGTGACTATGCGCCATCTCTTTCGCCGCTCTGAGCTCACATACCTATAGTGTATACAGTATTATTTACTACGTTACACATGTGGGTCACGTCTGCCAGGCGTCCCGTGACGGCTATATTTTTTTAAAGACAAGCCTCTTCTCTTTGCTGTTGGAGTTTAAACGAAACTTACGACCCGTTTAGGCCTCCCACGGCAGCGGCTCAAGCCTAGGTTCGATCCCTCGGTAGGGAGCCCTTGAGTGCGTTGCTTGCGCGATACGGTGACGCACAAATATACATCACCGCTACAATACTACACGATCACCCCCACACACGTGCACGCCCCTACACGCTTACACATGAAAATGGAAGGGTTTACTTTTTTCCCCTTATCGAACTGAAAAACTTTCAATATTCCGATGATAAATATATGGAGGAGTTGTTGAGGCGTGTATGCTTGGTACACATATACGTTTCAACAACTCATACATATATGAATAGTTAGCTAGGTTAGCTAAGATAGGTCGCGATTATACATGCAACAGGCAACAGCCAAGCCGAGGTGTACCGTGCACCCTTGAGCTGGTTGCCAAAATAAAATCAGCTGAGCGCCTTAAGTGCTCGCCTTAGTAGTCCGGTGAAGCTGTTAAGACCTTGCTGGGTCAATAGCGTAGTCATTTCGAAAAAAAAAAACCAAACTTATTGTCTGTATTTCTTTAAAGATGTAACATAATTATGTAAAAAATAGAAGTATTTATTATGACAAGCAAAGAAATGAACGTACAAACTAATTTGTAATACAGAAAAACTATATTATAAAAAATATAGACAGCGAGATTACACATAAAATATAGTCGAAGAAATCAGAAATTAAATTTATACAATTACATTGATAATAAAACGGACGAGTAAGAAATGATACGCAGTTTAGAAAAGAAAACGCATTTTAACACCACAAATGTACCGTATCGAGAAAACTTCTAACAACAAGACAAACCAAGAACTCGGGGAAACAAACAACAGACATGGCAATACGAGCCATTAATCCGAACGGTCCCGACAGAGATTAGTGCTCCCGCTATTGACCCCACACTAGGGATGTTAAAAAATAATCGATTTTTAATTAAATCGATTTTTATTTTATTATAATCGATTTTTTATTGTCGATGTTTTTTTTCATATTAATCGATTTTTTGAAAATCGATTATATAAATTACGTATTTTAATCGATTTTTATAAACATCTATGCGACGGATGAAAAAAACTCAAAATAAGTTAATTATTATTTACAATTGAAGAGTGAGCATAGTGAGATAATATGTTTGTAAAAATTTTAAATGTTTTCTAGCCGCAAAACACCTAAAAGTGGCTGGCGAAAGTATTTTATAACGAAAAAGAATAATACCACAGTAATATGCATGTCCTGTTCGATAGAATGAAAAATTTTGTAGTGAAACTACAAATTTAAAAAAACATAGAATGAAAACATCCCACTGCCTTACAAGTAACATGAGTTACTATATCTTATAATGATTGTTGTGGTTCTTATGACAGCCAAATACCGCTCTCTGTAAAATTAAAACTTTCAATAAAACTAAAAAGGTCTGTCATGCGAGTACAACATGTTTACTAAAAATGTCTTATGGTAAACTCGACATCGATAAGTTTACAAAACTATAAATTATTATTGAAATTATTCAATAAAAAAAATTCTTCAATTTTAATTTTCTCAGTCACACTATGATTAATATGAAAATTTAAAAGAGAACTTCATTGTTTTGAATTTTACAGTTAGAATTAATAATGTTGTCATTTTGTTAGGATGTTTATCATTTCATTTTTATTACGATATAATGTTTAATAGTACTGAAAATTTCTATGGTATTTAGTTTCTATATTCTTTACCTTTAAAGTTTAAAGGAACATTCACTTTTATTTTGTTTTGAACTGGTTATTTTTGATACGTATAATTTTATGGGATTCTTAATCTGATAAATTGTTATTTTAAATCTTTAGGTTTATTATAGGAATATGGAAAGCATGTCTATTTTTAAATATTATAAAAATCGATTTTTGAAAAAATCGATTATTTATTTTCAATAAAATCGATTTTTAACAAATCGATTATTATTTAAGAAAAGAAAAATCGATTCCTAATTAATCGATTTTTTCCATTAAACTCACATCCCTACCCCACACCCCTCAACTTCCCCACGCATTGAAAACATTTTCCCGCCATTGTTTGACTGAACCGGAAGCAAAAAGACAAGTCGCGATTGACATCATGGCTTTTTCCTGACGTAAGCTTTAAGCAGGAAGCGAGAATCACACCACCTCACCGCAAAATTTTACATTTAATTATCTCGAGATTCATTCCAGTGAGCCTTTTAGTGTAATTGTATTGGATACTTTCTTAAATCAGTGCAAACACTTTTAAATGTTATTATTAAATAAAACCGTTTCATTTTTTATGTTTCCGTTTTCTTTCAACACGCAGGTAATATAACAAAATCATATAAAGACGATAAGTACCGTAATATGTTTTTATTGATTTAATAAGTTTCACCCATAAAATTATGGACTTTTGATTTTACGATGATTTATTAAGTTAAACATAGAATGACTCACAACCTAGGTATTCTATATTTAAACATTTTTGGATTAAGTTTTTCTGGTTTCACACCATACATTTAATTGATATGTAGTCCACATGATCGCTGATCACGTGGTCACTTTTGTCTATAGGTATATGTTATAACCAACTAACTTTTGCTCGCAGTTTAAATCCCATCAATGTAGAGTTACAATCACTCGGTAATAGTACATTTTTCTAGGGTGAAAGTACCGTATGCCCTTTCTTATAGTTCTGATGACTTGTATGCAAAATTTAATAACGATCGCTTAAGTTATCAACTTGTAAGTTAAACAAACAAACTCACATTTGCATTATAATATGATAAGTAAAAATCTCGAGAAACATTCCTGTTCAAAATGAGAATAGTTGTGATTCTTACGGCTGACTATGTACAACTTGTGTTATACCTATACAACCTATAGTTGCCTATACTTACAATTAAAAAAAAATAGAGTCATCAGTTTGATCACTATTTACATCATACATTTGTGAATTATAAAATTTGCCTTATATACATAATACAGCTCTATATTTCTCTTAAACTATAAATAATAAGGGCAATGAAGAAAACTGGAATCCTAAGTCTTCCGGTGCGGCGCGCGGCTACTAATTATTGTGTAAATTGGAATATAAATACACGGCTATCGTACATATAAATATATGTATACTCGCTTATAGGTATATTATTTCTTAAACTATATAATTTACAGAAAATGTTAGGTTTTTTTTTTTACTGAAGCACGACAAAGTGACTGCACTATACCTGATGGTAAGCATAGTACAATCCAAAAACAGTGGCGACCACCGAGAGACAGATTATCCATCATCGGTCGCTGCTGTCATGCCGGCCATAATGACGAAAGTCACACGGTACTGAATATGCACAGGCTAATCCCGAAACGCGACGCGCAAAAGCGAGTCACTATGACGAGCTTTTTCGCCATGTACATGGTGGTTGCGACCCAGTCGGGCTGTAAAACTCCGCGAATTTTTAATTAAAAAAAAATAACATAAGCTTTTTGAAGTAACAAGTTAACCATATACAATATACATCATATTGTTAACTTCTACATGATTGTAATTTTAATGTTTCTATCCACTAGATAATTAATAAGCAAACGCTCCGAATTATAAAATTTATCTTTATTACCGAGCAAAACCGGCTGTGGTAAAGCCTGAGCTTATATTTCGTTTAAAACATGTTTTTTTTTATTTAATTATCATCTTAAGACTTAAACTGGACAGAGTTAATTTAGATTATCGTAAGTTATTAAAAAACACTACGATTTAGACTAAAGTACGCACAATATATATAACAAATCTTAATAAAACATTTCTAGTTATGGTGAATAAACGCAGTAGGTACGAGCGGACGCCGACGCATGCCGACACGCACCTGCCTCGCGCATACTGATGTAGCGCGAGTCGTGTGACGCCCGCCATCGCGCACGACGCCACTTAACTCTTTATAATAGTAAATATTGCTCATCGATAAGGTTTTTTGGGACACTCACGATTCCCGTAACTTAAGTATAAAGATGCAAAACTTCACCAAGAACAAGAACCTCGTATACCATTTATACCACTTTAAAAGTACACACTAGAAACGTCATCGGTTTTAAAGTGAACGTCCATAAGAAACGTTTTAAAGTACATTTTGTTTGAAGTACCTTATAAATCATTGAATGTTTAACTAGTTTTCTTTGAACGCATATTACGATCAACTTCCAAAACTGTTATATGGGAGATACTATATCTTATTATTAACTCTGAGTTTGTTTGTACATATATGTGTATATCTATACTATATATATTAATATTATAAAGAGGTAGAGTTTTTGAGTTTGTGAAGTTGTAGGGGGTAATCTCAGGAACTACTAGTCCTATTTGAAAAATTCTTTCAGTATTATATAGCTCATTTATCGAGGATGATTATAGGCTATATACTATCACGCTAAGACCAGTAGCAGCGGAGCACCAACAAAGAGCGTTTAAAAATCAGGGTTTTGTTTCCTCTTGAGAGCTTCCGCTGTGTGTTACCATTAGCCCAAAGTAACTATTCCACGCGAACGAAGTCGCGGGCAGACGCAAGTCCATATTTATGAATATGTCATTTAAAAAGTGTTGTCTCTCTTGATATGGTCCATAATGGCCTGGGTAATTATTTTGAGAAGCTATACATGAAAAAGTACAAATATCTCATCCCTTAATTGACAAAGTACAAATACTAGTTATAATACATTTCAATATTGTACAAGAGAAAATTAAATCCGGTGAAGCTGTTATACCCGCCCTGTCAATAGCATGTAGTTAGTAAAAAAAAAAACTAAAGACAATTACACTTTTATTTAATCTAAATAATAGTTTCAGTTTTTTTTTTGAACTGACTACGCTATTGACCTAGCAAGGACTTAACAGCTTCACCGGACTACTAAGGCGAAAGCTGAAGGCACTTAGCCGATTTTATTTGGCAACTAGCTCGAGGGTACACGGCACACCTCGGCTTTGGCTGTTGCCTAATACATGAGATTCGCAACCTATCTGAGCTACCCTAACATAAGCTAACTATTCATACATATATGAGTTGCTGAAACATATGTGTACCAAGCATACATACCTCAACAACTCCTATATATATTTCGTATCGGATAATTTTCTAAGCTATTTCAGTTGGATAAGGGATAAGATAAAACCCTTCCATTTTCATGTGTGAGCGTGTGTGCGTGCACGGGTGTGGGATGATATGTGTTCCGAATAGTTTCGAAACCATAACATATGAATAAAACTAAAATTACGAGACGCAAATAATGCAACGCATGCAAAACCGCGGATACAACTACAGTCTAGAAACAAACATAAAATGAAAAATAATGGTATATAATGATCTTATTTTTGTAACGCGGTGTCTAATCAAAGAGTAAGAAGTATTGAGAAAAAGTCGAGACGTAGCATGCAATTACGTTCAGCTAGCAACGTTATCTGTCCTAATAAAGGGAGGAAGTTGTTACTTGTTATTAACTTATCTCCGATTAACCGAAATCACTGATGTGTTTTGTTCAAACTACTACCGGTTCGAGTAAATCATTAATGGACGCGAAAATATTCATCGAGCTATTTCTAACCAAATAAACCAAATAAATTCCTTTTAACTTATCTCTAAGACAATTCCGTTAAACTATGAATAACTAAAAGCATTCAAATATGCTTTGGTATTTTTTTAAAAATTAGTGTATACTCTGAAAAGATTACTTCGCTCACAAAATCGGATTCATTTAATTGACAATTTAGTTTTTGGTGCGTTATTAATACTACCATATACGGATTCTTTTACGGATTTGTTGCAAGATTAGAAAGAAATTAACTTGACATACCGGACACAGTAGTTATGCAAGTACCCATAACATATCATAAAACAAGTCGTCTGCCGGTCTGTCTGTCTGTTCGCGATAAACTCAAAAACTATTGAACGGATTTTCATGCGGTTTTCACCATTCGATAAAATGATTAATAAGGAATGTTTAAGTATACAATTTGTCATTTTTTTTATTAGGGCAGAACGACGTCTGCGTGTCTCGCCAGTATAGAATAAAATGTAAGTGTATTTTTAAAATATTGACATAAATTTTCGATTTCTAAGTCATCTATCTATACTAATATTATAAAGAGGTAAAGATTGTGAGTTTGTGATGTTGTGACGTTGTAGGGGATAATCTTAGAAACTTCTGTTCCGATTTGAATAATTCTTTCAGTGTTATATAGCTCATTCATCGACAATGGTTATAGGCTATATATCATCACGCTAAGACCAATAGGAGCGGAGCACAGATGAAAAATGTTTTAAAATCAGGATGTTTTTTCCTTTTGAGAACGCGAACGAAGTCGCGGGCAGAGGCTAGTTTAATATATTATACAAACTATGAATAAATGGTCCACGACAATCAGTTGAAAACCTATGCATAATTACGCATAATATCTATTTAATATATTACTAAGGAATCAGTGTGCTAAGTTTATTAAGTCGTTTGTAGGAATCATTTCTACATTGAGATTAGTAATATAGTAAAAATATACTTCTTTATTATAGAGTGTATAAGAAAATAAAAATCAATTATTGTTGAATAGAATTGGCCAAAAATGTAGTTAAAATATAAGTAACGTGATATTTGGCACAATTAATGTTAATTGAATAAATTGAAACATCCAAAACAAAGGGTAATTATTCATTTACAGTACGTTCGTGCGTTTGACTAACGGAACGTGAATATTTCGTCGGGATTCACTATATAGTGAATGAATATATATAGTGAAAATACAATGAGTGGCTTTATACTACAATGTAGGTATATATCTATAAATAGCTTCACATACACGTATATAGTAATAACGAGCTCAACAAACGACATATAAATTTCGTTGCTTCGTTTATGGCAGCACTTTATTGGATGGACGAAGTATATGAAAGTAGCAAAATATCTTGCACAGTAAAGTAAGACTTATAAATCTAGACTTTATAGCCTCATATGTTAGAATCGCTGCTTGAATGTTAATTTAGAGAAGGTTGGTGTAACATTGAAATGTCCTTATATTTATAAAAAAAAACTCCTAGATCTAGAAGCACACATGTACAGAGTATCGTGGATACATTTATAACGTGTATTTTTTTTATTATAATTCAAAAACATCGGTTTAGTTATAAGCGTAACATTTGGACGTAAACCGTATTAACCCGAAGGTATTTTTAATATTAATAAAATTAATTACACATATACTTCAATATGCATTTATATCTATAGTACCTAGTCTTGTCATTAATACTGAAACAAAAAAATATCTATTGCAAATAGCATTCATTATTTTTACAATGTGCTGGATTAATACATAAATATAAAACAATTTAAAATATAAAAGCTTATTCGAAGTGGTCTCCATTGGCTGCAATACTGTCCTTTAAACGTTGAGTTATCAATAGAAGCACGCACTTTTTCATTTTTTACTGCCAATCGTACGGATTGTTTTAAGGACTTCAAATTATCATGGCGTTTAGAGCAAGCCTGCTCTCTAAAACTGTAATATTAAGTTTAGGTATATGTAAGATTAAATATATACACATAGTAATATACACTATAAAACATAAATGAGATCACTTTTTAGTTAAATTGTCTCCAATGCGTAAGTAAGTAAACTCTTGTAAACATAAATCCTAAAGAATTCACGTATACTACCATTGATGTACTTCAAATTTTAATCGCAAATAGAAAATGTATATAAGTCTACGTCATATGAGACAAATTAACATTCAATTTTAATGTATCAGTTAATAGTGTCACTGTTTCATATTATGAAATTTACGAAACTCCGTTAAACATTTTGCCATTAAGTCAAATGGCCCAGCACGAATTTTATACCGGCAATAATTTGCGTGCAGTGTTCGTGTTGCGTGTACAAACCAACATTACTACATGTGTTACACGTTGAGTTGAAACATTAGGAAATAAATTGATCTCAACGGACGGACGGACGCCCATAAAGTTTGAATTGTAGTTTGTACAACATACTGCGAGCTTTTCGCACCCTTTGGCGATAAACCTTCAGTGTGTAGGATAAATAACTCGGATAAACCCGAGCCAACAAGTAAATCTTATATAATTGTTATGTATAACGGAAAGTTTCTGTTACGAACTTCACCGTAATGGCAAGATGAAGTCTAATTTTCTAATATATTTAATTGTTATATCAATTTTTATCATTTAATAATCGTTTCGTACGATTTTCCTATTCTAATTTCATTTACTTAAATCTGAGTAAGTGCCTAAACCTTTGAAATAAATTTGTAATATTGCATGTTACCCAAAAATCTTTTGAAATGGAGCCAAAAACAATTCGAGAATTGCTACTTTGTAATATACAATTCATTATCCTTCTACAAATATGTCTGAACGAAATAACTTTTTTAATTCAATCAATATGCACATAAAATTACAATCAAAAGTCACTCTCCACGTTAAAATGAACTGTTGATTATTCGAAAGCTATTCTTAAATTATTCGATACGAGTTTGAATCATATATAATTCGTTCTAAGATGTAGTCTCGCTTCAACGAATTGTCTTTTTGTTTTGTTGTTTAAATTAGTAGGTACATTTATTATTATGAGTAATTTCTCGTGTCTTAAAATTACAGCAGGTAGCCCGCGGCGCGGCGGTATCGCCCTCGGCAACAATCGGTGGAGCGGTTGGGTATCTCAGACCATGTGAAGCACCCAAGGTTCGGTCACGCCCACAGTTTAACATTTTTCAACTCTACTCAGAATTAATACTAGATTATTCGTTACATAGTTAATTATATGGCTTGAAAATAAAATTCTTATCCTCGACCTTTGTTTACACGGAAGGGATAATAAAAAAGTATATATCTATACATATAATAAGAATGTAAATCTAACGAGTTTGTACTTTTTCGATTTTCGTGAAAAAAATTGTTGTGTCTAGGAATAAGTAATAGAATACATTTCAATAATTATTAGAAATGTCCTTCTGTCCGTCTGTTTGTATAACCACGCTTAAGTACTGAGTTCACAGTAAAACCTCACAATACAATCATAAAGCATATTCTCAGGAGTAACTAATTTTTTGTTTCATTAAAATCGGTGTACTCTATCAAAAGTTATTATAATTTGAATGCCGATTGGAGTTAAGTACAAGAGAAATGTAGTAATGTATACTAATATTATAAAGCTGGAGGGTTTGTTTGTTTAGTAGGTTGAACGCGCTAATCACAGGAAATTTTGGTCCGATTTTAAAAATTCTTTCAGTGTTAAATAGATCATTTATCGATGAAGGCTATAGATTATATATCATCACGCTAAGACCAATAGGACCGGAGCATGTGAATGGCTTAGCGTTAGCCTAAGGTAACTATTCCTCGCGGACGAAGCCACGGGCAGAAGCTAGTACATATATAAAGGTATTATTCTTTTTATTTAGTACAGTCCCAACAGAGTCCTATACTACATTTGATCCTTATATTATGATATCACTTTTTGTACTAACAATCCAAACAAAGGTGACCATCGATAAACTGAAAATACATCTCAGACGTCATTGGCTATGCCGACAAAAAAATTATAAACACTCGTAGAGAGTTTTTGGTGGCATCTGTCTGCCATGTATTGGTCTGTTTTTTTTTTTGTATTTACTGACTTGTGTTTTTTGGGCTTATATTTTTTAATATTGGTATCATATTGAATATGCATACGTAAAGTGGATTGGAAATAATAATATGAACAATGAATTCTCGATATGAAAAGATTCCCTGACACCTTAATTTCCTTAGAACTCTTGAGTCATCAAAAAGATACTCTACAATAAAATACTTTTATCAATTTGATAATGACAGTAATAATTACAAATATATTATTAATAACTCGTTTCTAGAATCGAAAAAAAACACATGAACAACAAATGCAAACAGTTCAATCTAGGTGGCCTCCAATTGAGTCCAAACCGTAGATAGAACAAGGATCCTAAATTTCCACTTCCCTAAAACTCTCATTGAATTATGCAGTAAAGAATAAAACTAAAATAAGAATATATTTCAAAGGAGTTAATCATGCTATTAGTATGCTAATTACTCACAAATTATAATAACAAATTTTAATATCTTCTAGATGAAACAAAATAATATGTTTGGTTTATTAGATACGTTAAGAATATTGTTCTTAATAGTTTTCTTTATATTTCAACTATTAATATTTATAACGGGAACTGCAAGATTTGCATTTCCTGCGGTTATAAACCTGATCATAACTACATAAAGATTCCGTTAGACCGCAATCTCATTGATATTGTCTTGTTTTGCCAATATATTCTACTTACTAGCCTCTGCCCGCGACTTCGTCCGCGTTGAATAGTTACTTTGGGCTAACCCTAACACGCAGCGGAAGTTCTCAAGAGGAAAAAACACCGATTTTGAAACTTTCTATATTGGTTCTCCGTTCCTATTGGTCTTAGCGTGATGATTTATATACACCCTATAACCTTCCTCGATAAATTAGCTATATAACACATAAGCATTTTTCAAATCGGACCAGTAGTTCTTGATATTACCCCCTACAACGTCACAAACTCACAAACTTTATCTCTTTATAATATTAATATAGGTAATATAAAGGTTCACTTATACAATAATCCTAAATAGGACCTTTTCTATAATTCCCAAATTTGCACGTCACTATAACGAATTGTTTAAAAAACATTATCCAGTAGACATATTTTTCAACTCACAGTTTCAGTTAAAAAGAAATATTATAGGTACTTTAATATCTTGATGATCTTTTTTAAAGTTAAAACTGTGCAACTTCTCACTTTGGACTCGTTAGCGTTTTTTATTTTATTTTTCTTAACCACAGAGTCCACTAATTATCGTAGTTTATCTTATTCAACCATTATTTATTACGTTATTTCATATATTCGTACTTATACTATTCTGTTTTTTTTAGTATATTTCTATTATTTATTCGTGTGACTTAAATAAAAAATAATGTTAATTGTAACTAGGAAATTAATTTATTTCAACATTTGTAATATCTGTTTTGCCTCTTCTAGTATATTATGTTACTACATCTTTATTATAGTAAAGCACATAAAAGCAGATAAGTCACTCAGATCTTAGAATACATTTGATGTAGTAATACGCTTGATGATAAATTAGAAGTAGCAGGTTTAAATAATGTATCCTAGCATGAGCACGGTGGTCGGGTATTCTTTAGTACACGTTTTGCTACTTACTAGCCCCCATGAAGCCTTTCCTCTTCACG
The DNA here is from genome assembly GCA_014332785.1 of Antheraea mylitta. Taxonomy (NCBI): domain Eukaryota; kingdom Metazoa; phylum Arthropoda; class Insecta; order Lepidoptera; family Saturniidae; genus Antheraea; species Antheraea mylitta. Next base: position 5,183,090 of record JACEII010000005.1, on the reverse strand, counting down.
CTTAATTTATATCGAAGATTATAATAGCAGATGTGATATAAAAATAGCTAATGTTTGTAAGTAATTGTTTGTGCTACAGAACGTTAGAAGTCTATCGTAAAAATTGAATATTTCGATTGAGAGTATAACCTAAAGTAGTATTGTTGTGGAATGGGAACATTTTATATATTTATTTGTAAATCAGATAAATAGTAATATTAATAATGTTTATTAGAACACTATCCGTTTGTGAATTTGCATAAATTGTGCATCCACGTCAATTCGCAACAAAACTTTCTAGTGATGTCATGAACGCCTTGCAAATATGAGGACACAATTTTTCACATGGTTATTTGAATCAAAACGAAGCAATAACTTACATTATAGTAACTAAACCGCCGATATAAAGTACATATACAGATATACAACAACCACGACATAAAAATTATAACCTAAAACTTAGTGAATCCTTCGATTCAACATGCGGTATCTCGGTGCAGTAGTAGCGTCTAATACCACTGATGTGATTTTGGTTTTGTTATTTTATATAATATATGTGTATATACTGTTTCTGAGTTGTATATTTGGAATTCAGCTGTTCTATCAGTTAAGGTTAAAAGTACTATAAGCCTTTGAAGCGTGAGATGAGCGAAACGTTAAAACTTGGAACAGATGAAATACATTCACGACTAACGAATGAGTTTCGATGGCGTCGCTAAACTCAGTTATGCTTGTATGAGCGAATGAGTAACGAAGAACTCCCAAAACTTTGTTTTACGTTCGCAACTTTATTCGCTTTGTGAATTAAAACCCGGAGCTCCATTCGCACTAAAATCATCACTCGTAGACGAACAACTCAAGTACACGTAGCGTTTTAACTGCCTTAAGTACTCTTCTGTAGCCTTTAGACGTTTTATACATTCGGGTAATCGAATATATAACGATTATTCCAAAAGGATAAGGAACTTATATAGGATGTGATTACACAATAATTAACTATTGTATGTGCAATACATTTTAGACAATCTGTCTTAGAAACACAAATCGTAGAAAACTATTATTAATCTATACGGCTATCACAGTTTTATTTGTGGTATTATTTTTTTTTTCAATAAACTATTCATAGAAGAAATTAAGATATAATTTCAGAATAACAATAATTTTCTTTGGTTTTCGATTTGAGCAACCTTATTTTGGCCAAAGAGAGACTGCAAAAATTTCGAAGTCACTGAATGTAATTTTTTTTTATATCATAGGAGACAAACGAACAGATGGGTCACCGGATGTTAAGTGATCACCACCGTCCATAGACACTTGCAACACCAGGGGAGTCGCAAGTGCGTTGCCAGCCTTTGTTGGGAGGGAAGAAGGAAGGGAAAAATGAGGGTAGGTGGGTATCCGGCGCTCTCACTGACCGAACGAAACACAACAATGCAAGCACTGTTTTCTGTGAGAGGGTGGTTCTACCCCGGTCGAGCCGACCCATTCATGCTGAAACAAGTAATAGCTTCAGCTTGGCTCTACCCCACTATATTTAAAGTATTTTAACATTTGCGGTTTGTTCATTTTAATCATTAATCTTAGCAGCGCTAAGTCCTTTACCGTAACTCATTTATTCTTATTACCGTAGTAAGTTTATAACAAAGTAAATATTTAATCAAACGCAATCGTTATAAAATTGTCTACAACAATGGATACAATAGCATCATTAAGTTAACTACGCATTACTGCGGTTATATTGAGCGACAAAATTGAATAACAAAATTGAGGGAAGTCCGGACTCGTTTACTTTGTTCGGTAATGTCGAAATGTCGCAGCTGAACTATGAGATTAGTTCTTGCCGACGAAAGTTTGTGACCCCAAACAGTCTACGACGAGATTGTCGGTCAATTGATGGTTCTTATTCATCTGCTCCAATCAGGTACATATATTCTTTATTATTTAATTAGTAGCTTTCTCATGTGAAAAATCTATAGGGGTGGGAAAGAACGACTGTTGACGTGACGACGAGTCGCCTCGGCATGCGTCGCCACGTTATATGATTTGGAATTTCTGTATTTAATGAATATAAATGTTTATTGGATCTCCGGTTATCTTTTACTTGGAAAAGATTATGTTTGATTATGCCATACTCATTTCCTGACGTAGACTATCACTTTATACACATTACCGGTACAAAATAATTTCAATGTTTCACATCTGTCAGCCGTCCTGCAACGGTTCACCTTTTTTTTATAACTTTGTATGTGTGACTGCTATGTATGTAAGAGAAGTTCATAGTATCAGGTACAGCTGCCCGAGAAAGCCACTATGCAAAAAAAGGGCTCTCTCCCATAATAGAACGGTCGCTCAGTTAATAGTACTTATTACTCCGCTCCAGTTATTAGATACGAATGTAATTTTAATTTTTCATATCACAAATTCATTATGTTTTTTTTTTTTTTTAATATTGAGTTGATTGTAGGTCTTAGCGCTAAATTTAGAGGGAAACTGGATCTCTATTGAACCTGCCGAAAAAGTCCTTCCTCAATGTAGAATATATAATAGTATAACTTATTACCACATAGTTTTTGGTCAGCACTGTAGCAGATAATTGAAACTTACGTCAAAAATAGCTTATAGAAGACATCTCTTTTTTCGGGGCATTAAAATATACTTTACAAGATGAGGTACAACATGATTTGAGGTTGCACAATGTACCTAAAACTTCAGTTTCATTGGAGCCATTATAATTTATTACTATGAAATATACATATACATATAGCACGTCAAATACTGTATCATTTCCCGTAAGTTGGAATTGAAAAACGTGTCAAAAACTTCGGGTGAATAACAAATAATGATATCACAGCATGGTTGCCAATCTGGGTATTGACCATCGTCAAATTAAAAAGCTTTTTTTTTTTTTTTTTTTTTATAACGTGGGGAAATCCCTTATGGATACCCACCCTCCCGGGGGAGAGGGTGGGTTATGTCCGACTCGCACGGACTAAAACCCCACGGTGTACCGTCAGACCGTGTTGTTGGGGCGGCAAGGGATCGTTCTAGCTAATCAACCTTGTAGAGCCGCCCCAACGGTCCGCCCGGCGGAAGGTAGCCGCCGGGCTCCTACCTATAGAGAGGCAGACTGAGTACACACCAGCTGCCTCCCCTCGTCCACCGGACCTGTGCAATGAAGGGAAGAGCCCCCCGGCTGCATCCCCTCAGGTCCGGCTACGGTGGCAGGAGGAGTTGGGCAAAACGCCGCCTCCTCCTGCCGGTCCTCTGTTGGCGGAGACGGCCACTTAGAGGATCTACCTCGCGGGCCCTCTCCGCCGCCTCCTTTTGCGAGATGACCTCTTCGCAAAAGGAGGCCATTGCTCGCCACGCCTGTTCGCTGCCGAGCATGGCGGAGACCACACTCGGCAGCGACAAATTCCCCCCTACCGCCGCCGCCAGAGTGCGGCGCTGTCCCTCCCACGCAGCACACTCAGAAAGCGTGTGCTGCGCGGTGTCTTCCTCAGCGCCGCACTCGTGACAGGCGGCGGTCGGCTCCCTGCGAGCGATCCGGTGCAGGTACCACCCGAAACAGCCGTGCCCAGTCAGTACCTGCACCAACCTGAAGTCAAATTAAAAACCTGTCGACAGGCACCGTTGGTTATGTTTAGATTTATCAAGTTACCACTTTATGATGCCACATCGTCATTTGTCATCATGTGCGAATGAGTTAATTGGTAAATGTATTAGTGTGGTAAAGCCGCTCTGAAGCTATTACTGACTTCAGTATGAATGGATCGGCTCGCCCGGGGTACTACCACCCGACCCACAGAAAAGCGACGTGAAGTAACAGTGCTTGCATTGTTGCGTTTCGTTGGGTCAGTCAGAGTGGCGGAGACCCATCTTTCTCTTCTCTCCTCTCTCTTTCCCACACAACACAAGCTGGCAACGCACTTGCGACTCCCTTGGTGTTGCTAGTGTCTATGGACGGTGGTGATCACTTAACATTAGGTCACTTGTTCGTTTGCATCCTATGATTTAAAAAAATATATATGCATATATACAAAGTAAGAAAAAATACCCCAGTACGCAAGAGCGATATAAGTTTAGCAAAATTATTAATGAATTCACAACATCCCATTACGGTTTAGTTGATGTAAGTCTATAGTTAGGAAGTGAGAAAAATGGAAAATAATTTTCCGTTCGGTTATCGGAGCTAGGACCGCAGAACGCTTTGACGAACACGATTCAATCTGGTAATCGGAAATGGGCATTATGCAACAAAGGTCCTATTGTCCTGTTGCAAAGCGATGGCGGATCCGTCGCGTCCCCTCCATGCCCCTGAACATTGAACAACCCAATACAACATCACGAGTCACCACACATCATTCAACGAGTCCACTAAGAATGACAATATCTGTTAAAAGCCGAATGTAGTAGAAAAATGTAGTAATATTTTACTAAAGACCAACGAAAAATAACAGTACATATCAACTGCGCAAATATTGAAGTCTTTCCCACACATACTATAGTTCAATTGTTTTAATTAAGCAACGCATATTTGTCTTCAAGGACATGGATGCACATTAATATACAAAGCAAAAAAAATGTTAATTAAAATTGTATAAGTTCCATTAATGACAAAAAAATATTTAAAGGCGATCTTTAGGCATACGTATTGTATATAGAAAAATAACAAATAAACAATTATCTTACCGTTTGATTGCTTTGTTCATTATTGAAAATTTTAAAATACTAATATATTGATATTATTAGTAAGTACAACGTTATGTAAAAATTGTAAAAACATCTGTTACAATATGAATACGAAATATGGCGGTAAACAACATTGTCGTAATATTTCAATTGCAATATATAATGGTGTTTTATTTTTCTCTAAGAAGGTAATTCTCGTGTTAGATCACGCCCTATGTCGTGAGAGACTTTACAATCGCAAGTTACACCTATACTAGGAACAATCATTTGTGGATCAGGCAGATTATTATCTTTTGTGGGGTTTGAATTTCAAAACACTGTGGCAGCGGCTAGGAGACCGATTAGAGATTGCACCATTGGTACGATCAGACTCTAAAATGCAAATTCTAAAAAATGTTTTTTTTTTTTATATCATACGAGGTAAACGAACAGTTGGGTCACCTGATTTTATGTGATCACAACCGTACATAGATACTAACATAAGGGGAGTCGCAAATGCGTTGCCAGCACGTATTTGGAGGAGGAGGAGGAGAAGGGTGAGGCGTTTAGGGGAGAGGAAGGGGAAGTGGTCTTCCGGCGCTCTCACTAACCGAACGAAACACAATAATGCAAGCAGTATTACTTCACGTCGGTTTTCTGTGGGAAAGTGGTACTATTCCGGGCAAGCCGACCGATTAATGCTGAAGCCAGTAATAGCTTCAGTGTGGCTCTACTACCTACTAAAATGGCTGTTTTCTGTAATTTTATATGATTTTTCTTATAAAGTAACATAACCACCATGCTTCCGCTATTAAAATCTCCATAAAAAAATGAAATAGCTCCACGTTCGAAGGACAAAGAAGTAAGGATTTGGCACGAATTATATTCATGTTTAAAGTGGTTAGGTCTGTGAATGGACCGCAATTTGCACATCTCCAACGAGGATAAGAAGCCTCTTGACCCTCTTTTCGAGGGTATTGCTTGCCGTATTCACTGTATAATTACATTTGTGACTTATCAAAAAATAATCAGAGTCTGTGAGACAGATTCAAAGATAAACTCGAAGATGATATTATTAAAAAGAAAAAATGATTTATACATAGTTCATAACATCCATAATATATAAAAGCAACTGCCGTTTCCGATTATGATGAATATTTGGTTATCACTAGTATCATCTTCAATTTTACTTAATTTTTTTGCTTATCTAAATGTCTTATTTGTGATACATACTTATCCCTGCCAAGACGTTTCGAGGTATTGATTATAACCAGTGTTAATGTCAGTTACACAAACTTAATGATAACTTAATTTGAAAATGAACTAACATGCATTATTAGGGGTGTGCAAATAATTCAAATTTACGAATTATTCGATTCGAAACTCGAATTTAATAATTCGAAAGTTCCCATTTCGAACAATTCGAAATTTTTCGGAATTATTATATTATTCGCATTTTTTTAGTATTATTCCAAAATGTCTCAAAATCGAGATTTTTTTACTTTCAGAGCTTCCGCTGCGTGTTAGCGTTAGCCCAAAGTAACTATTACTACGCGGACGAAGTTGCGGACAGAGTCTAATTACGTATAAAGCTATCTATGAAATACATATTCACTTAGGTTTGTTACATATATCTATATAGGATTGACTCTTTACTTTCTAGTGTTAAATAGTAGACAAAATTGTATGGGATCAGGACAATGAAATTTATTATAACGCTTTCAATAAATTATTTTAATTTATCCCTAACATACTCTCTAAGAGACAAATAAGTTATAATTTCCAATTCTAATTAGAGCAGTCAATAAATCGATCCCGCTAGTACCTCGCAGTATCATTTTGGCAGAAGAGTTGTGCAGGAAAAAAATTATTGTGTCTTTGAAAACTATTATACTACACAATTTTTATGACGACAGTCACAAACATCGATATAGTAAAAAGGTAGTTGTAATATCTCATACATATAACATAGATAAGAATAGTATACTAGAGAACATATAATACCAAGCTTTTTATCACTTGGTTGAAACAGAAAAGCGGTAAGCCTCGTGGGACCTCCAGCCAAAAACCAATATGTAGTTAGAGTTACCTTTAAGATACAAATGTAAGAGAAAACGAAATAATTTATTAAGGATATATTTCACCTTCATTTCCTATATCAGAGAAGATATTCATTACTAATAAACATTTCCTAACTATGATAAGATGGTGATATCCTAATACTACTCGTAAGTTCTATAATAAAATATTGATCTAGAATATTCCGAGTATAAAAAAAACTAAAACAAATTTACGTATAGATAAATAATTGATATTGTTGCTGACAGTGAGAATAAGTATTAAAAAAATAAGTTTGTAATTTACTATTCCTAATTCTTAATTAAATCGTTCACAAGAATTATAGTATAGAACATATATTTCTATCAATAAAGGAATATTTATCAAACCGGCAGTTTTGGAGATTACCTTCCACAAACAAACAAATTTTACTTCTTTATAATAGCATAATAGTACAAGCATTTGGGCGTAATTGTAAAAAAAAATCCAACAAATGTATAATGAACAAATAGGTACTGAATAATAAGCAATGAATTCCTACATCTATTAACCATATTAAAAATTTCTGCTATCGTTCTCCACGGAGCGCTTCCAAATAGTTTAAAGTATGTTGGTAAACTGTTTTATAAATCGTATATAATGTACGCGAGGCTACTGAATAGCAATCAGTTCCGCTAAGAAACAAATGAGATTATTGCCAAGGTGAGGTAAGTACGATGGATGCACGACGACCGCGACGTACTAGGCCATTCAACTCAACCATGGCCTCGCGCTGTTCGTGCCCGACTCCGCGCACCCATTATACTTAGGGACTACACAATAGCAATCGAATTCGTTGATTCCCAAAATTTGGAACATATTTATTTCTTAGAAGTAGCAGAAGCTAAGTGACAATGTAAATTTGGATACAAACACATAATATACTTAAATAGACAGTCTAGGGTTCAATTAGTATTTTTTATGAAGTATAACACAATTAATAGACATAATTCTGTACAATTATGTATATAATTGTACAGATACATATACATAATATATTCATATAATTTATCTGAATTCACCTTTTAGGGAACTGTTATAATATGATCCTATTTTACTATTTATCAAACAATAAATGTATAACTTACTTTATAAATAACCTTTCGGCGATATTATATAGTTCACGATGAAAACACCAAACGAAGTTACTAAGCATTGTCAGTCAAAATCCAAGAATTTTTGCACTTGAATCAAACTTGGCGACATCACTGACAGTTGGTTTTCTACGAACACGTTTTAACACTGACTCGTTCACATTTTACCAATCATTGTAAACTTTAATTAAACCGATAGGTTAGAAGTGTGAACACTAAATGAAAGATCACAAGTGTTATAAACAAAAGAGATGCTTTCGCGGGCGCAAGTTTGTTCTCTTGCGGATTAGCAAACCTTCTATCTCGGTAGCGAACACAACTCTGATGCCGGTTTACCGGCCGGTAGTTGCCGGTCCCGCGTATACAAATCCAGCTCACCAAGTCATCGTGAGACCCAAATTTTAAAATTAAATATGATATTCATTACTTTGTTGTCGCATTACAGTTCATCCAGTGTCTAACCATAATAAGCAATGTATAGTAAATTATCGTATGCTACGTTTCGTATGTACCCACTTTTGCGCGGATGGCTATAAAAGCTCGCCAGTTGATTTTGATTGTATTTACTGAAGCTCAGAAGTTATTTTTCATTGTTAGATTACAGTACCGCCATCTAGTAAGTTATAAATACATTATTATAAGCGCCATCTTCTTACATAATAAAAAGTTGCATTCATTCTTGACCCAATCGTTGTATTAGCTTCACAAAGTTATCATACTTTAGCATAGATGGAACTATAGTAGAACTTCCCGGTAATTTCAACGTGATCAAATTCAATTTTGTGTTTACTTCCATTAGGTAACCAAATGATCTTACAGTGTTTGCAAAAAAAAAAATACACAGAACTACGTTAAACATAGTCAAAGATTCATGTTCTCCTATAAAGATGGACATGGAGCTAACAGTAATATTTCTTGTAAATGCGGACTCAAGTGAGCGATTTAGTATTCTATAGAGCCATCACGTTACGCACTGCTGACTCGGGATGACTCATGGGCAGTCGTTATTCAAACCTGATAAAATTTTATTGATTGTTTCGACTTGTTTATGAATCAACTTTATATTTTAACCATAGATCCGCTATAAAATGTACACAGGTACTTTAATTTTTCAAGTTGTCCGTGTTATAATTTTTCATATCTTATATCTTAAAGCTCAATGAAATAAGGAATCATTATTGTAATCGATGTATAAATAAGCAGAGACAAAACAGTTACATCTTCCACTTTTGTTTCTCAACCTTTTTTTTTATTTAGTAGATGTTAACGAACTTGTCTTATCAATAAATTAATTTTGGTAATCATTCTTTTTTTTCTACACCTTCGTAAAGTCGAAAACTTATAAATCATACTTCATGCTTCTTATATCCACAATATTTCTACAATACTAAATACAAAGTTATTGTAGCATTTCGAACAATGAATGACCACTTGCATATTACCAAAGTAATTTTTTTTAACCTTTTTCATTCGGGTGCTTCGGGGCGGTGCCATTTAAAATATTTGTGACAGTCATTCAGCTTAGGATGTACAAAGTTGCGGGTTGTAGTTTCCTATATTCCACTATATCGCAACTATCATGCACCCAATCAGAAACGTGTTACATTGATTTTGTTTGAGTTTACCGTTTTTTTACAAACTGCCTCTACGTTGGTGGGTTAACGGGCAAATTTGCTTTATTTAGCGAACGTTCCCAAGCCCAAACAGAGAATTAATGGAGCTGCCACTTTATTCGTACTGAATTCGACAAAGAAGAATACACATTTTAGATTTTATACACAATCTAAATTGCGAATTTGCTTGAAGCTAATGTTTAGCTTTTTTTCATAATATAGGGGGCAAACGAACAGGTGGGTCACTTGATGGTAAGTGTTCACCTCCGTCCATAAACACTAGAAACACCAGGGGAGTCGCAAGTGCGTAACCGTCCTTATAAATCGATGTACGCTCCTGTCTTGAAGGTTTGTAAATCGTAGTGAATTGGAAATTCTGCCGCTGGAAGATCGAAATACGAGGTAAACATGATCTTGAGAACCTAATCGTAGAAGACATCCGCTTATCGAGGATAAAATTTGAAAATGAGGTGTAGATGAATTTCAGTTCCAAGCGGTTGTACGATAGTGAAATGCAGCGGCAGTTATAAAAATCCAAACAACTTATCTGAACACGCACCGTGGCCACAGTATAAATATGAGAGACAGTATGGAAACTACGAAACAACACAGTATAACTGTAACTACGAAATAATAACACACGACAGTATGGAAACATGCGCGTCGACAAAAGGTTTTGAAAGGAATTCTATATACAGCACCGAGAAAACCGCTGAGCGGTCTCGTCGATTCTCATGTTTGTGTGAGTGAGCCGGTACGAGCGTTTATGGGTAGTTTCCATACTGTTTGTTATGTGTACTGTGGCGTAGCAGGTGCGATAGAGGACGCAAAGAGACACGATGTCCCAACGCAGTGTCAATGAGTCGTTGAATATTACCTCGTCGCCGACGATTGTCGCCGACGCTCTATCTATTTTTGCTATCACTTTCTTCTTATAAGTAATTAGGGGATCGATTTTATAATATTTGAAAACTACATAGTCATTGATTAACAGTTACATAATTATTTTCAGTGAATGTACGGAAAAGGAATCTCTTCTCAACATCGCTATCGTTCAGACTCATTGTTACGAGTACTTTGTGATGATGCCACCTTAAACTTATGTGCACTGTTTACTTTACTTTACGTAAGACGTAACGTATGATGGCGAAAGTATGTATAAGAACAATGACCAAGCAATATCCTTTATGGTCCAGAAACTGCGTCCGGTTTAGATGTGCAAGTTCCAAGCTGTGAAAGTTAATTATTGTTGTAATGTCACATTGCCGGATTTCTTATATTTCTATAATTACTGCTTCAAAACGTACCCATTTAATTCTGCTAATTAATATTGAAATAATAAAAGATAAGTAAGAATTAATATAATATCTGAACTCAGAATCAGTTAATACACTTAATCGAATTTAAAACCTGAAAGGAAACTGTAGAAATCTGAAGTGAACAGTCTGGAGAATACCAAAATCAAAATCAAAATATCCTTTATTCAATTTAGGTCCTGAGAAGGCGCTAATGAAAGTCAAAGCTACCACCGGTTCGGAAAACAACCCAGTAATCGAGAAGGACCGGCAAGAAACTCGATCTGGTTAATTTTTTCATGTTACATATTTTTACAAAGTATAATTTAGTTACAAAGTTTTTAGTGGATGTACAGAGAGGAGCGTCATTTCCAGACCTCACAATCGTTTACATACTGGTCCACCCTATATAACTTAGTAGTCTATGAGAGAATGTTACCAGTCTACATCTTCTGTACATATAACAAGAATGTAAATTTAACGTATTTGTTCCTTTAGATTTTTGTAAAAAAAAAGTTGTTGTCGGTGTTTTGAAATGTTTTTATGTCTGTCTGTTTGTTTGAACATGTATCACTGCTAACGTACTGCATTCACGATAAAACCACAAAAGAAGATTATAAAACATATTCTCGAATAATATTTAGTCGTAGTTTCATTAAAATCGGTCTTCTCTATAAAAAGTTATTGTAATTTTAACGACAACGCGACTTAAGTAAGAGAGAAAAGTAGTTAAGTAAATGAACTTAAATATTCAGATGACTTTATTAGTTACTGTTTTTTTACATTCGCTTCTACGCAGACGGAGTCGCGGGCTCAGCGAGTTCTAAATATAATTGTATATAAAAAGTGAAAAATAATATTATCCTTCCACAATTCATAAAATTATAGTCTAACGGCAGCAGCGACAGTGTTAACTACGACATTTGTTATTTATTATGGGTGCAGTGAAGCAGAATGAACCGGGGTCGGCAACAAGTTCCCATGTAACATTATACTGCTTTTCGCCGCGTTACGTTGTCGCGTTGCGAGCTAGAAACAACAATGACATGTGAACATTAAACTCATATAACATAATTTCTATAGCTCGTTCGATATTTTTTTATATCATATAGGAGGCCATCGAACAGACCGGTCACCTGTTGTTAAGCGATCACCGCCGTCCATAGACACTAGCAACCACAGAGAAGTCGCAAGTGTGTTACCAGCTTGTGTTTGGGGGAATGGAGAGAAAGGGAGATGGCTTAGAGGAGAAGGGAAGGGAGAGGAGAGGGGAGATGGGTCTCCGACGCTCTCACTGACCGAATGAAACGCATCAATATAAGCACTGTTACTTCACGTCAGTTTCCTGTGAGAGGGTGGTGCTACCCTGGACGAGCCGACCCATTCATGCTGAAATCTATAATAGAAGAAAACGCAAGAAAAAAATAAGTACCACATCTCTTGCTCTACTTCTCCACGTTAAAGAAAACATATCGCTGAACAGTAGTGGTGCTTATAAAAATGTATTTGCTTAAAACTCTATTTTTTTTTTTAATATCTTTTATTAAATAAGGACCAATTGTCTGTGATGTAAAAAATAACCAAAAGTTGAATCGAAATCTATTCAGTATAGTTTTTCATAATTTATTATATTATATAAATTAAAATATAAGATGAAAATTAAATTATTTGCAATAGTAAAATATGTATATAAATGGAAAATAATACTACATCTGATTCGATTGTGGTTCATGCGACAGTTTAAGGATGTTTTACTTACGACTTTAATAAGAGTCAAATTGTATATAACGGAAGTATTTCTATTGACTAATGGTGGCCGCTTTAGACACGACGCTTTTATTACTTGTACCCTGTTACACGAAATTTTGAAGCAATACATATTCTGCAATATGTGTTATCTTCCCGTGGAGAAGTGGGCACAAGCGTGGTACGCATGCTCAGGATAATGGAATTAAATAGACAATATTGTTTATAAAGACTTTTGGTAGAATACATTTTTATTTTTTTTATCTTTGTATATCTGTCTGTATTTTATGTTGTTAAAAAAAACAACGCATACAAAGTCAAGGGTATAAGCCAGTGCTTAATATTTTTATAGTGTCAGATTTAATACAAGCACAACGTTATTACACTCTGCGCCTTTAGCAATTTCTTGGTATATTACTTGTACGCATTTGTTTCACGGTCTGCTTGTAACAATTGTTCTATGAGTGCTGTTTATAATAGAAAAAGTATTCTCTTATCTCACGGCACCGCCACACCGCGTCGGCATCCTATTTAGATAGTTGCATACTTTTTTCTTACAATCAGTGAGAAAGGCGAACGTTAATGGGAAACTTTAGTTTTACTTATGTTATTGTATAGAACAATGCGAAGTCGCTTTAATGAGTATTGTAACGGCCTATTTAATAATGTTAAATGCGCAGTGTCGCATGTGTATGGCACAAAGTATTCTATTTGTATAAAACATGTCGAAATCGCTATCAAACATTATTAGACATTTATAAAAAAAAAAAAAAAAAACAGAACAACGTTGATACAAGTAGAAGTTAAGATAATTGATATAATTAGTAATAGTTAGAGAATTAAAGATTCGTTTTTGAAGGAATATTCTTTGGGCACGAATAGGAGGTAACTGAACGACAATGCAACGGAAGTCCGTTACGGCAATATGGCGTCAAGTTTCTGCACCATCCGATTTGATTTGTTAGTTATTTACATTGAAACCAGATTACAGTACGGTCGCCCACCATAATAACATATAATTAATTCTATTGTATGATTATTTTATTACGAGTTTTGCAGACCAGTTTTATAACAATAATCAATAGTAATTCAGATTCAAGTCATTTGCATAGGAGACTTGTGCTTAATCAACTGCCGAATAAGTAAACACATCACTTAAGAACTACACCTAGTTGGCCACTTTTTGTGGTTGTGTTTTTAATTGTCAGGATAAGACTTGAATAAAAGAAAGTATTCTAAAAGTCGTTCGGTGATGTGTAAAATTTGGATTAAAAAATCTCCATATAAAAAGGTGTGTGTAACAGAAGAAGAGTAAATCTTCAAAAATATAGTCTGAATTGACAGATTGATGGTCATATGTTAAGTTGCAATTTTATTTCATTACATGAGCGTACTGAAAGGGAAGATTTAGTGTCATTGTCATTTAAGTTAGTAGGTACTCGTGCGAACCAGTGGTTTTTCAATTAATTCTGTACGTATGAATAAAATTTGGAGCGTCTGTTCTTTGTTTAGGCTTATCTCGGAAACAGTTAGTTACTGGCAGATAAGTATAGGATATTACAGAATATTAAGTAAGTCATATATTATAACAGTTATCCCGTAGGAATTAGATATAATAAAATTTATGAAAGATAACTTAACATTGACATAATTTTTATCGAAATTAAAGATAATATCATTAAAAAAGGCCTATTAGTTTTAAAGGCACCGTCTTAGTGGCATCAATCCCTGTGTTGTGAGCGAGTCTATACGGACACAAAACTAAATCCAATAGATTTTTAACTAGTAACTCTGAGCAGGCAGTTAGTCGGGCCACGGCGGCATTGAAATAATGACGAACCTTTAAGCCCCTGCGCCATCTAGGCGTATTCACTCTTGATAAAACCCGTAAACCTCATAAAAAAACTCTATCACGAGAACAAACCAACTACTTTAATATGATATAGGAAATTATCGCATTACTTTGTAGTAATCATATATTATTATTTTCTTACGTACAGCGTTGTGTGTACATATATTTATTTTTTCTCTTTCTTTTTAAATCAATCCTATTTATTTAGATAACGCTTATATTCACTACAAGCATAATGGAAATTTCAAATAAGTAACTGTTAGTAATGAATAACTTACGGAAATTGTACAAGCAATATACTTTGACCACAACAATGTCTAACCTTGACTTGATGGGTGCGCCTCATCCTCGTCTGAACGATGAATAATATAGTAACATACTATGTGTAATATGTTTATCTATTACAATAAAATAAACAATAAGTATTTCGTATATAAAACTATAGCATATAGTTTTCTTCAATTACACAGTAAGTAATATGAAAAATACAAAAAAATGAAAAGAAAAATTGGGAAGGCTTCATTTAAATAGTACGTAATATTTTTTTTTAATGTACGAGGAATAATTATTGTATTCTGCGTGTTTTATATTTTATGCATACATTAATGTTATACTTAGATGTATAAGTTTATAAAGGAAATCCTGTTAACAATTATATAGTGTAGACGCTGATATGAATTCTCAAAATATATGTAGTTCTGTTGTTATATTATCCGTAATATCAGTAGAGGAGGAGACAGAATGGAATCAATATATATTTGCTTGCCAAGTCTACCTGTATGTTGTGCGTCAGATGACGACAATGTATTATATAAGCTAAAATAAAATTTATTCCTCACTAACTGCTGCAAATTCTTTAGCAGAAAGGCGATTTTACTATCGTATAGGAGCTATATACATATCCTGGTTAACAAGTGACAGGCTTATATTTCGTAATGTAAAAACTATTACTTAATCAAATGTTATCATTACTGCTTAGTCCCTAAACCGTAATGTAACTAACAATCAGAAAACTCCTCTACATTTCTATTAAAGTCTCGTCAAATTCGATTGTCGTTGTTTACTCTTAACAAATATCAGACACATAAATTTTGTTTCTCACAAAGATAAAACAGTTCGATGCCTTTTTCTCTGCTTTTTTGCAACCGATTTTCTTTTTTTGTTGTTGACGAACTTTGGCATTATCAGTAAAAACATAATTGGATATAAAGTTTTTTTCATACGATCGACGAGTCCAAGCCTTTATTTACAGGTATTTATGCGTCATAATTCACGCTCCTTACGTCTACAATCTGAAATATTTGTATAACACTCAATACAGTTTCTGACATTTAGAAAAAAAAAAACAAAAAGAGATACAGATAATATTAATTGCACGTGAAGAAAAATCGTGAACCCGGATTTTGAACGAATTTCAAACACTCGTACATACCTAGATTTTAATTTAGTTGGCCCCAAGTATAATATGGTAACAAGTAACACAACGTATTGTTTTCACTATTTCTCTTATTTCCTGATTTTTTAGAACGTACAATGATATACAAGTATTCTTAATGCTTATTGTTTATTACGGCCTCGCGTCACACATACTTCAAGTATATCTAAAAACTACACACAATTTTCAAGAACTCCTTAAACTAAAATAGCTTTGTTTGATCTATCTTTTCTTCTGCAGGGATGACGAGCTGTGGGCTGTCAGGTGTTAAAATAGTGACAACCATAATTACTTTTGTTACTGTGTTGGTACAATAATAAATCGACAAAGGTTTTTAACTTTCGTCACGAAGTATGACTTCATATCAGATTATAATAATATAAGTTCGTTTATTGATTTGTATGCGGGTATCGGTTTGTTATGCGATGTTTGCTTTGCGTTTTAAACCTAAACATCGATAAGCAAGCTACACACTCATAGTTGATGTGGGTTCTCACTAGGGTAGCCAGTAACGAAAACGAATATATTTAGAAACACATTTATTTATTTTTTATTGTTTTAAAAATATTGTGACAAACAAAAACCAGGTTCATGATAATTTTATTTATTCACATTAATAAAACTTGAACATACTCTACATTACCTTTTAATTCTTGTGTTATTAGATAAATTTATGATTATAATGGCTATAAATAATAATACATTTAATCTAAAAACAGATAAGCAGAGCCATTTCTGTTAAAACTGGTATTTTAGTTTACATTAAAAAAATTGAACGAAGAAATCATGAACAAAAGCAAATAGGAGGACTTTAAATGGCTAATATTGTATTATTAAAGATTGTTATAATTATCAGCTGCTAATTAACTTTAACGATTGCTGATGGTACTTTGCCTGGCGGTGGGAACGAACTGAAATTATTCTATGTGTTCCATTTATAAATGTGTATGCAATGCATAATTAATACATTATACCTAAAAAGCAGTTCGGTTGTGTAACTCTGATAATATGATTATCCATAGAGCTGGGAAAGTAACAACCATAGATTTGTGATTATTAACGGCACGGCGCGACGCGACGCGATGTAACGGCTTCCGTACAACGCACCCGGCCGGAACAAAAACAACGGCAAGTCAAAAATTAAAACAAAGCAATTAGGTTACTCGCATACTATCAACAACAGGACGGAAAGCGCAATTTTATTAAAACTGCTAATTATTTAATACGTTTCCCTGCTCAGCGACATGTTTAAATTATACATACCTGAGTAAGATATAATTAGTAAAATGTAGTCATCTATCATTACATAGTATAAGACATAGTTTCTCAGGTCGTAACAGTTCCCGTTCCACTGGGTCCAGAAGAACAAGGACGTGTATGTGCACCTGTGCAAGACACACGCGTACACTTGTGCACAGCAATATATCCTGCGCATCTGACCGCTTCTGATTAGGTGTCAAAGTGGTCACCATGGCCGAAATCGGTCAGAGCAATCATCATCATCATCCTTTACTACGTATGTCTCTGTAGTCCGGTGAAGTTGTTAAGACCTTGCTAGGTCAGTAGCGTAGTCAGTTTGATAAAAAAAAGTCTGTCTATCTGTCTGTTCGCAATAAACTCAAAAACTACTGAACAGATTTTTATGTAGTTTTCAGCAAACATAAAGTGATTCACGAGGAAGATTTTAATGTATAATTTGTGATTTTTTTTTCAGGGTGGGACAACGTCCGCCGGTTCCACTACTCGCTAGTATCTATATAAAACAAAATCGGTTTAATTACACCGATTATAATTAAAAAACGGGAGGACCGATTTTTAAGATCTTTGATATGTTGAATTTATTTTCGATGTGTGTGAATGAATATTAAAAACTCTAAAACAAACGCGTAGAAAAATTATGACACGAAATCATTTTCTCCGAATTTTGTAAGGAAGAGCATTTTATGATGTACTTTCAATTATTCTCGAGAACGAATTAACTGATATCGATATTTTACCTTGTTCTTTTATCACAAAGTGCTTCAATAAAGGGTAATCACATGAGTTCAATCCACCGAACAAATAGTATAACAGAAAGTAGTGCAAGAATATCAAATCTTTTTAATTCGTTACAATAAAGCAAATGCTTCCCTATCACATGAATTACAATCATCACAATGTAATTTAAAGACTGCTTATTTAGTATTCTGTGCATTTATTGAATCGTATACATTTTGAGTATTCATTTTATCTCAATAAAAAGCTGAATTTATTCCAGCTGATAAGCTGACAGCATGACAGCTTCTAAGACGGTATGAAGTTCGCCGAGTCAGCTAGTGTTACAATGAACATAGTTTTCAAATGTATAGATATATAGTCAAAATAATATATGCAAAACTTAAATGATATTGTGATAGATAATAGAAAAGAATGAAGAGTCTTCAAAAGGAAACTGTATGTTGCAATCACAGCTGCTGATACCTGAAATATTTTCAAAGGTTTTCGAATTTTTGTTCTGTTATATGTCATAAATAGTTAGTACTTGACAATACCCTAATACTTTTATAGGCCTCACCTATGGAGGTTTTATAAATCTAATTGTAAGATTTGACCCCACATTCGTAAACGTAATTGACGGAATGGTTGAAAACGTTACCAATGCGCGAACTTCGCTAAAATTCAAATGTCATCTTGAAGTAATAAAATTAAAGCAGCTACCAGCACCAGTGTATTATTATAGTGTTGTAATTGTTATAAATTTGCTTTATAATCTTAATCTACATATATTTTACTTACA
Organism: Antheraea mylitta; assembly: GCA_014332785.1. Classification (NCBI taxonomy): domain Eukaryota; kingdom Metazoa; phylum Arthropoda; class Insecta; order Lepidoptera; family Saturniidae; genus Antheraea; species Antheraea mylitta. The sequence goes on along the minus strand of JACEII010000005.1, from coordinate 5,164,532 downwards.
AATATTGCTTACATTAATATTCATAAGACTCAGCTGAGAATGTAGCTAGTGCCTTTCAATTTCGAGGTCATAGTTCAAATTCCACGTGGTAGACGTTATTACACCCAAATGATTATATATTATTTCTCAGATTTTTTTAAGCTTTAACAAATTAGTTATATTTTTAATATCCATAAATGCATAATTGTATCTGTACTAGCTATTAAATCAGTCAAATTCTACATTAAATTTATTTTATAAAAATATTCTTTTAAATTAATTATCTTTACTCTTTAATTTATAACTTCATAATATATGTATAGCTTATAGTAACACCTTGTTACTTTATAACATTTGTTTAGAGAAATATAAATAAAACAAACTGAGTTCTACATATGTTAATAGTTGTTTTAAGTTTTGAACCACAAACATGTACATGCTGTTACATTATAAGTATTTAATGAAAATAAATATGAGATAAAAATGTTTTTATAAAACTTGATATCGAAATCAATTTTAACCTGAGGTCAAGGTAACGGTTGTACATGTTTTTAAGAGGAAACGCGGGTAGCGTTTATTCCATATAAAAGTATTTCTCTGTTTTATCACAACTTTTATCAACGGATAATGGAACCAGAGCAAATATTTTTATACCATACAATCTATATCTATCACTGTCGTATTCCTCTTTTGATTTTCTTCATCAATTAAACATTGTAAGTCGTAGGAACCTTTTAAATAAGTTACTAATTTATATCACTGTTTTCAAACATTCAGCAAACAAATATGATAAATAGAATAAAAACATACAGGTACAGGCACATTCATATTTTCATATTAAAATCGTATTATTTTTGGAGCATGAAACAGGCGAAATCACGAAGATACTTTATACAAGTAAAAGTGATAGATTAGGTAGAGTGTAACAACAAATTCCAGAATACTTGCAGATCGCGAATCCTCTTAATTTGTGTAACCATCTAAATAATATATAGACTGAACTCATTTTTCATTCTCAAAATTATAGTAACTTCATACTGATAATATCATTATAGTAATAATTAATATTCCTTAATCACGTTAGTAGGTGAGCTAGAGATTATGTGAATAATATTTGCATAAAGTACCACATATACCAACTTATGACTACACAACGGTGAATGTGAAAACGTACGATATCGCTTAACACTTTGCTAAATTGAAACACGCTCTATATATAAAGTTATATCACACCTCGATAAATGTTTACCACATGCATTCTAAGAGTCGTGCACGTGCCCCCACCATTTACAACTCACGCAGGAAGCTCGTTGTGGTACCCGAAGCCCGACCGTCTATTAATATATCCCTTACCTTTACCGACTTGACAAATACGATAAACTATAGTTCATTCAGGTCATGGCAACTTGTGTACTAAATACATAATACCAGTTATGAACAATTCATGTTTCAACAATATTACCGACCCACATAATAAGTATTTTTTCCAACGTTTGTCATTAACATAGATTTGCAATAATCAAAAATATTTCTCTTGTGACCAAGTTTTCGTTTAAGTCTTGCGCGAACAAGTTTCGAAGTAGGTAGATAAATGGATGAAGATATTTCTAATACCGTAAAAATACTCATTGTCTAATAGAATTTTAGTAACTATAACTCCTGTTTATTTTATGTATAAAGCTAGTTGTAGTTTTACTCATCGACAATGGAGAGACCGCAAGGCGTCGCATTGGCCGCATCAATTACGGTACTGATTGTAGCTTTCCTCCTACTTACATACTTTTGTCTTTAATTATACCCGTACACCTTAACCTTATTTACTGTAATTTTTCATCATTGTTACTACTATTTTAATGCATAAAGTAATATGAGTACACAAATAAAAAAAAAACAAAACGGTTAGAACAACGCTGTAATTATAAGTAAGCGAGAAGAATTTAAACAGGTACCTATACATAACGTCCTTCATTCTTTACGGTTTAATATTTTCTATGGGAGTTGGACCCAAGGGTGAAACCGTACAGGTATACAAAACTCCCGGGATAAAAGGTTTTTTTTAATCAACCTGTCTTCATATTCAAGTGTAAATTTGGACAACAACGAATATTTACTCCATTTTTTAGGTATATGAATTATTTTTATAGTCGGCACAGCGGTAGATATCGCTAAACTTTGCAACTATCAAAACAGTTTAACTATACTATGTGTAAGAATTTTAAAATTCAAGTTTACATTTAACGCATTCTAATTGCGGAAATCGTTTGATTCTCTACATAGAGTACCTATCTACTATTTTCACTTTAATTATCGTTAATTCGCCTATTCCGTGTGTTATTTTTTACAGTTTTTTTGATTAGTAACAAATTCCTTCTTTAACTACTGTTAGATAACATTAACACCTTATGTTTCAAACACTTCGCATTGTTTTCTAACTAATGACATTGAAAATCTATACTAATAATTTGAATACACAAACTAAACACAAAAATGATATTTCAGCATCGCGGCACCGTAATGTTCAATTTTCATTGATGAAAAAGTAACGTACTGTAACGTTTTTATACCTATAATATATATTATTACATATACTACTAGGAACTCTTAATAGCTGATTCATAATTGTCATCACTCATCACCATCAGCTTTCCTATGTTCAACGCCTTTGATGATGCTCTGTCTTTGTTCTACGTGTAACTTTTCTATATTTCCGTTTCTTTAAAGCTGAACCCCATTTTATGGCAGTACAGACAGCATAAACAATGTCTCGAGCGGCGCGCGTAAATTTGAGGTTATGTTAGTATTAATTCAACGCCCAACATAGATGAACGTGCTGTGTTGTGTTGCTTGCACCGTCTGATCGTTTGTGCATTTGTTACGTCAGGATCAATATCTTGTGGACATAAGTGCATGGTTGCAGTACAATAATGCCGGCGCCATCAGTTTCGTAAATTGATTTCGATTAAAGAGTGATACAAGCGAAATGAAAATCAATTTTGAATTAACGTTTCAACGGTCATTCATCTGGTGAGTGATGAATACATTAATTTAGTTTTTAAGATTACCGTGAATTAATTTTGTTATTAGTTATGAACTGTTTATAATATATCCTTTTTTATTTGGAATGATATGTTAATAGCTACGAAGATCCTGATTAAGATATATTTGGTACAGTATTTCGACAAAATATTATTATAAACATTGAAACTGAGCTTGAAAAAGTAAATAAGCCTTTTCATTGAAACTGTTTTTATATTGCAAATTACAATTAGTTGTCTTGTGAAATAGCTAAAAAAATAATGTGTGCTTAAAATTGTTTCGATCATTAATGTTAAAATGATGATAATGTATCGAAATCTGCAATTTTATAATAAGTGTTTGAGAAAATAAATTAATAAGTATATTGTTTATTGCGAATTATTTGAAATTAATGCTGTCAATAGTTGAAAAGATAGATTAATGTAAAAAAAAACGTTAGTAGAAAAAATCATTGCACCGATGCCGTGATGGCATTCTGCGTCCCCTCGTACCTTAAACCCCCGATTGTCACGCTCTGGCGGGCTACATACAAAGCAATTAATGCACCCTTCTTTACCCTTATGTCGATGTTATAAAAATGATTTTACTTTAACACAAATATCTGCATATATTGTATAGTCACTTTAGACTCGTCCATTCATTCCACACCCTTCTTTATTACCTATACCGTATGCATGTTGCGGTCCAATAGTAAGTCGTATTAAAATCCATTAGATAATTAATCCTATGCATTTTTATCATACCCATTATTGTGCAAAATATTAGTAAGGGTCATAGATTCAAAAAACAATTGCGTTTAAAATATGCATATATCTGTATGACCAAATTTATTATTTCCTTTACCGTAATATTCCTTTTTTAGTATTACCTGAAATTTTACTTGTCTATGTAATAGGAATAAAGCATTTTTTTTAAATAAATAGTCATCTATTTCCTAGGTTTGTAACAAGTTGGCGTCACCTTGGTTCTCTAGAAATAAATAATTTCAAGCACCCTCAAATAACAAGCTTACAAAACTTGCTAAAACTAGTCTGCTACAATTATACCAGTTTTAGCAAATTTATCACTGTTTTTTAACCATCAAGCGCTCCCGTATAACCACCTTAGAACACCACAAAGGTCGTTATCTTCATTTTCAGATAAATTGGTTTATTTATATCTGGACGGTGAAGTGTTATCAATAATATACTACATTTCAAAAGAAATATTTTATCTACAGTTAATTTTAGTATAGTCAAAATACGAAAGAAGCAACAAGCCTTGAATATTACTTGATATTGGTTTTAGGGGTTATAATTAATTTAAACAAATTAGCTCAATATATTTTTAAAATATAGCAAAGATTACTTCTTTACTTCAAAAACCGTTGCCCAAATCGCGCCGCTTCGCACCACTGCGGAGCGCTGTGTTTAATATCAACACCACAGGTTTTGGGTTTCTCCTTGCTCCACCGAATATGGAAACTTGGATTCATTATCGCTAACATGAACACGTTCCGCCAATTACGGGTGACAGGTGTGGTCTGAAAAATTAGAAATAGCACCGTAAATAAGTATCGAGACAAACATGATATTTGTTGATGATCTCAAGAGCCGAGTTGTTAACTAAACAGCACGGGATAATTATTGCGCAAAACTAAATGCCGTCTTCAACGGCGTGAAGCGCCTTCCATTCAATTCCTTCAATTCACTAAAGATTACAATCATTCGGTAATACCATTTTGATAACTTGTCGGCTAAAAGGAAAGTTTTACAGAGAAGTAAGAATTAAAATGTGAATTTCACGGTAAACTTCTATTTTTATTTACATTTTAAAAGTCGATAATTCAACAAACTACGCAAACAAAATCTGATTTCATTTCTACCATCGTATCTACCTATAACTTTTTGTCAAAATGCTTTGCATGCTACAAACGTTTCATTATACATCGTTGAATTTATGTGTTGTTCAGTCCTTGACCTATTATAATACTACCGCAAATAACACAAAGAGTAACATTCACTAAGCATTGCACCACACGCAGACTTACCAACATGTAAGACGATGGATATAAGGCTTCATAAGTACAATAGCAAAAGCAATTGCGTTAATATTATGTCTAAAAAAAGAAGATTAGTATATAAAATGTTTCAAAAATCTTACTTTAACTGTCGGCTGGAATTAAAGGCCATGTTTTAATTTTATCATCTATACAATTTATACTTATATTATAAAGAGGTATATAGTTTGTAACGTTGTATGGTGTAATCTCAGGAACTACTGGTCCGATTTGAAAATTCTTTCAATGCTGTATAGCTCACTTATCGAAGAAGGTTATATGCTATATATCTTCAAGCTAAGTCCAATAGAAGCGGAACATCAATGAAAAATGTTTCAAAATCCTTTTTTTCCTATTGAGAGCTTCCGCTTCATGTTAGCGTTAGCCCAAACTATTCCACGCGGACGAAGTGCGGACAGAGGCTAGTATACCATAAAAATGAAATGGAAATCAAATTAAGCCATGTATTGATTTGCCGTTTTAAAAAAGTAATGTATTGAATAATCTATTTATTTATCAACTTAAGATCTCAGTTAAGAATCTAGGTGTCTAATAATATTGAACATTATTGAAAACATGGATTAAAGCTGAGGCTTGAATATATAGTTCTACAATTCACTCGCGATTTTATATATAAATAAAATAATAACATAACGACTTTTAACAGATTTCTATATTTGACAGTTGATTATTATTTATCGTTGTTGGTCGTGAGTCTAACATTCAGCTTGGGGAAAGGTCAAGGTTAGCCACTTACAGACCAATACAAGTTCACTTAAGATCATTGATATATTTCATGCAATAAGTTTTGCGCGCTTACTGCTTCATTTTTTTTATATCATAGGAGACAAACGAACAGGTGGGTCACCTGATGTTAAGAGATCACCACCATCCACAGACACCAGCAAGACCAGAAGAGTCGCAAGTGCGTTGCCAGCGTGTGTTGGTGAGGAGGGGGGGGGGAGGAGTTAGGGCAAAAGAGGGAAGGGAGAGGGAGGGAGGTGGGTCTCCGGCGCTCTCACTGACCGAACGAAACGCAACAATGTTACTTCAAAGCTGAAAGTAACAGCTGTTACTTCACGTCGGTTTTCTGTGAGAGGGTGGTACTACCCCGGGCGAGTCGAATGAATGGGTATTCATGCTGAAACCAGTTATACATCAGCGTAGATCTACCACCTTCAAACCTTTGGCTTCTATTTAGTAAAGCAGCTCAGAAACTTATCAGGTTATTAGTCATAGTTCGCTTAGCGCCTCTTAAAACCGCAATTGACCGTTGAACGATATTTTCCTTGGATTACTTCGAATGGTATTATTATTAATACATGCGTAAACATTATACGTCATACGTTAATACAATTATCCTTACTAGTGGGCGCACAGTGGTTGACATTCGACCATAGTTAATTGATTTTTTAAAGTTTGAACTTTATTAGAGTTCTTTTGTCAAAGGATTATACTTCTATAATCAAAGGTTTTCATCATGGCTACTCAATTATTTGCTATTTGCAAATAACTTTACTATATAATCATTAAAAAAAAATCTATGTGTAAATGAAAATGAAAATCAATTATAAATTGGAAACAAAAACCACGTAGTAAAGCTCAAATTTTAACCAAACATAACTTTACAAAAATAAAGAAATTTATCGCAACCCATGACACAATTTTCAATTAATTTTACACGACACAATGGAGTGGTATTTCTGGGTGATATTGAATTAAATGTAGTCTGTTCATTTTGAGAAATAGTGATATGCCCAGTATCATCATTTGGAAAAGTAATGGATGCAGGATACAATCAAATGGTGAATCCAAGACAAAGACGTTTTTAATACTACCATTAGCTTTTGAAAAAATTTTTTTTTGTTGATACATGAGGTTGATTTGCAACATTGTAACCGCGGAGGTCTAAGTCATGGATTACTTTTATGAACAAAATTGTTATTTTAATTATACAAAGTATTATTTGGCTCATTTTTTTATTAATTTATCATTTGAAGTGAGTTCACCATAAAAAATAATAAACATTACAATAACAGTTAAAATTAAAATTATAAATATATGATATCATTGTTGAATGTAGGATGAAAAATGGTAATTAGTGTGTATATGTTGTGTAAAATTCGAGTAATAGTGTGAGTAGTGCATATTTTAATTAATTCAATGTACTTCTAATGCATTTTTTATAAAATAAACAGCTTTCTGCACTTATCCGCCATATAAACTTTAACTATGCCAAATTTCAAGTTCACCCGTTTACAACAAATAGATTAAAAAGGGGTACAATTTTTTTGCTTCACGTATTAATATATAGATTATTTATCTCGAGGTAAATGAACACGTATACGTTTACGTAAATAATATATATGTACGTAGTATGTATATGTGGTACGTAAGAAGAAATAGATACTTGTTATATGATAAAGATGTCACGCATTCTGGGTCTCCCACGCCAGATAGTGAATGACAGACGTCTGTTAAATACGAGATGTGAGAACAGCTTTAATAGAGGAACACACAGTTAAAGAATCTATATAGAATGTTAATTTATTAAATAATTCCTATTTGTTACGAATTTTGAAATGATAGTATTTATTTTTTCTTATACACAGTTTGTACACATAAATAAGATTGAAGTGTTGGTTGTTTGTCAGGAATAATCTAGGAAACAATTTGAAATAATATATTATCTAAACTATATATATATACTAATGTTTTCCATTGACGCTAACCAGTAATTACACTCTATAACAAAAGTAACTTATAATAGATAAAATAAGTCAAGATTACTAGTGTCAGCATTAAAAAAACAAAATGTAACCCACAACTAATCCAAATAAAATAAGTACTTCCTATGAAACATCAAAAATATTTTAACGTAAACAAAGTCACGGGTTCTAGACATCAAATAATTAGGAAGACACAATATTGAATGTGTTTTCTCCCTATATAACCTATTTGTTTTAAGAGTTTATATAGTAATTTATTATTGAATTATTTTAGATTCTATACATTCTTGCTAGGTCAATAGCATAGTCATTTCGAAAAAAAAACATAAAAGCTCACAATCCGGAATTATTATAAAAAATAAAAAAGGGAATTTTAAATACAAAAAATTAAAATCATATAGGAAGCCTTTGGTATTAAAATTTAATGATCAAATTTTGTATGGATTTTTTTTTGGCTTTTAAGACGAAATTTCAGGGTGTCCTGAAAAAAATAGTCAGTTTAAATTAAACAAGCCACTTTCCTGTTTCGTGTATGTACCATTTTATGATGGTCGGTTGAGTATTGAACCCGTGAAAGCGTAACAAAGAAAAGTCGCATTTGTAATATTAGTTAGGAAGGATAATAAAGATTAAATTTAGACACTATGACAATAAACCTTAAACTATAATAACCTTAAGCTATATAAAAGCTTACGAAAATTATTGAACGTAATCATTCAAGTAAACAATATAATCATAGCACGAATTTTATTGACTTACTTAAATTACTGGACAAAGATATTAATTTTAGACAAATAAACAATTATTTTGTATATATGAGAGACTTAATATTCGGATATATGTCACTATAATTCGTGTCCATTGACAGCTCTCAATATATTGAGCTACCTACGCTTGATCTCGATTAATATCTACGAATAAATTATGCGCCTGTGAGTATGTTCTTTATATCGGATAACTGTTCGAGTTTATAAAAATATTATTAAGCATTATATTTGAGCGGAACATTTTTTTTTCTAATCTTAATATTATAAAGAGGTAAAGTTTGTGAATTTGTGACGTTGTAGGGGGTAATCTCCAGGAACTACTGGTCCGATTTGAAAAATTCTTTCAATGTTATATAGCTCATTCATCGAGAATGGTTATAGGCTATATATGATCACGCTAAGACCAATAGGAGCGGAGTGTTTTTCCTTTTTGGGAACTGCTAGTCGCGGGCAGAGGCTAGTACGATATATTTTGTTTGCAGACGCCTTGACGTGTTTATTTCTAAAGCTTGTTACTTTCTTTGTGGTCCCACATTTCCATTAGGTACCTTAGAGTTTAATCCATTATTTTTGTTGAAATTTAACAGGAATGTACTAAAACAATAGTTATTTATTTATTGGTTCGTGGTATCTTTTCTTTTACTTAAATTTATGATAAACTTAGATAACATTTTGAGTAAGTCAAATTTACTTGATTTGAGAGAAATTAAACTACTTTTAACTATTAATTATTAACTACTATTAACATCAAGCTTACTAATAAAAAAATGTTATTTATAATATACTAAACTGTATTGTGAACGTACGATGATATCATTATTGTAATAGCGATGTTTTCACACAAACATTTCCAATTCATTTGTTATTATTAGGAATAACGTCATGCGGTTTTAAACACTGAATGCGAACACAGTACCTACTATCAGACTATCGTAAGGTTACTGTAATTTATTTAACATCATAACAATATAATACAACGTCATAGCCACGAACCTTGTATTTTATAATTTAACTGTATTAATAAAATATTCGCAAATAAAATTTATAACATATCTAGCTTTTGCTCGTAGCTTCGCTCGCGTTAATGATTCATCTCTCCAGAATAGTATTTTTATCGAATGAAAGGCTCTTATGCATTATACCCTTTTTTGTATTCTTGAACCCGTATGTGAAAAATCTCATAAATATCGGTTGAATAGTTAAGGCGTGAAAAAATATTAAATAAAAAACCTTATCACCGCATTTATAATATTAGTTTATAATATACCGCGATTATTATAGATCGGTGAAGCTGTTTAGATTTTGCTAGGTCAATAAGGTAGTCCGTTCGCGAAAAAAAACCTCGATTCATATTGCAATAATTAATATTATAATTAAATAATTATGATTTGAACGTAAATATTCGCCCAATAATTCGTGTAACTATTGTATATAAGTGTTTGTTGTATTATAAAATTTACAGCGAAACTTAAATATCTGTATATTGTTTTTAGTACTAAAATTGTTAATTAGATAATTAAATGTAATCCAATTCGTGAGAGATCAAACGGATGGGAAATCTTTCAGCGGCTCAGAAACCATCACAATAATTAACATTGCGAAAAGATGCAATAAGAAATTCGATCGGGATTGTGACTTAGAAAGTTCAAATCGATTGTTTTTTTTTCATACTATGCGTAGGATACATTTTCGCAAGATATTAAATATACTGTCACGTTTCCTTACAGCAAAAACATTGCAATGCCGTTAAAAGATAACACGGCTAAAATGTAACGGAACATTCACGATATTTAGGTACTTACAATAAGACTAACTGTTCAACTCCACATAAAGAAAACATCCGAAAAGAATACAGTAAAAACTGAAAAGGAGGTAATAGTTCTAACAACAATAAGAAATTTAGATCACACCGTCTTGGAAAATATAGTAACTACTGAAGACATAATAGTTAAAAGTAATTTATCACATACATTAAATGATGTCAAATCTGGGCCAGTTGTAGTTTCTTAACTCGATAGAAAACAATGTTATGATGGACGGACAGCTACCGCAAATATTATACCGTAGGCGGTCTACTTTATCATAAATCGCAAATAAAGTTATAAAAAGCGAACAGACGTAATATGACCATCATCCGTTATTGAATTTCAATTATACCATACCACTTGACTTTGCGTCTATATCATAAACTTAAATATACTATATTATATCGTTAAGTACGCTGAATTCACAACCAATGATATTATTTGTGGTCAGATCCAATATTGAAAATAAATTATTACATTATTATTGTCAATACAACTTCAATTAAAAGATGATATCGCTATATTTCTAGGACAGGTTTAAAACTAATAGAAATTAATCATAACATAATTACAGAATTGCATGAAAACATTGATATATAGAAACGCAAGATGCACAGTCTCGAATAAAAGTAACGCTGAAAACCGTCCCCAAAAACTCACCGATATACCTAAGTAGTTATAGTGATACTATAAACTTATGTTTTTGTAAATTCATCCTTATGCGAATTATTTAGAGTTTTTTTTACAAAGCTGTGTACAAAAAGTTCTAAGACGCGAGTCACGAGAGACTATTTGAAATGAGCTCAAAATTCTCAATTGTGCACTCATTTTATGAGGACGGGTTTGAGCCGTTGACTTAGATCTTTCAAAATCAAAATTTACTTTATTCAATTTAGGTCCTAATAAGGCGCTTATGAACGTCAAAAAACTACCACCGGTTCGGAAAACACCAAGCCATCGAGAAGAACCGGCAAGAAACTCGATCGGGTACATTTTTTTACACATATTTCCAATACATCATATAATAGCTTATAGTGGATGCACAGAGAGGAGTCATTTCCAGACATAACTATACTTCACATACTGATCCACTCTATAATATCCTTTTGACACTAAAACCCGCTTGACGTGGCGTTTAAATTTACAGTCCGGCAAATCGGTAACATGTTTTGGGACTTTATTGTAAAACCTAACACAATATAAAAATGATTTATGAGCGTTGCACCAGCGTCAGTAGTAGATTTCGATTTTGTGAAACCAAACTGTCGACCATCTAGAAACTTTGGTACCGTAAAATATTCTATCAATTGTTTAAGCATTATCTTTTCAAAAAAATAATATATAAATGCATGAAAATGTAATATTAGCATTACAATAGTACCTACGTAAAAAGGAATTACTTATTATATTAAAATTATCTCTAGCGGACCGTAAATAATTAAAGAACATAACTTTGTGAACCACATTGATGTTTTTAATAAAACAATGTATTATGATCCTTTCAGCTTCTACACAGACGAGTCTATGCCACGAGAAATTTTATTCCAACAACTAACTTATGTTTTTCTATAAAATCTAGACTAAATACTTTATTTTTAAACGAGTAACCTTTAAAATACCAAATAGAATTATAAATTAATTGTAAACAAATAATAATAATTACTGCACTGGCAACAATTATGTATTATGTAATCATAGGTCATGAATAAAATTGTATAAATTATTATGCTCTCTCGTTAACTAACATGTACATGAGCTGGGACTCGAAGTCACTGTTGATTCGAGTATCTCGAACATCTTTATTAAACACTATATTTGTGCCCTCGACTCCGCCAGCGAGGTAGTCCGGTGAGCTATTAAGACCTTGCTAGGTGAATAGCATAGTCAGATCGAGAAATAAATACTCGGTCCACGTGGAACCTAATATAATAAAAACAGTGACTAATAAAATTATCTGAATGTATTAAGTTCATTTACTAAACTACTTTTCACTCGTACTAAAGTCGCGTCGTCATTAAAATTTTTATAACTTTTAAACCGATTCTAACGAAACCAACATTAAATGTTACTCCAGGATTCGTGAGGTTTTATCGTGATAACAGTACTTTAACAGTGATGCGTGTAGTCAAAGAAACAGACAGACATTTCTAAAAATTATTGAAATGTATTTTTTTTATTATTCCAAGACAGCTGCAAGATTTTTTTTCACAAAAATCTAAAAAGTACAGATACGTTTGATTTTTCATTTCTCGGTCCGACTACGCTCTTGACCTAGCAAGATCTTAACAGCTTCACCGGACTACTAAGGCGAGCGCTTATGGCATTCGGCCGATTTTATTTAACAATTAGCTCAAGGGTGCACGGCATAGGCTTGGGCTGCTGCCTGATACGTGCAACGCCTATCTGAGCTAACCTAAATTAGCTTACTAATTATTCATACATATATGAGTTGTTGAAGCATATATGTGTACCAAGCATACATACCTCAACAACTCTCTTATCATATGTATAGATTATAACATTCTTATTATAAGTATAGACTAGCTGGACCCGCGGCTCCGCACGCTTTTTTTTTAAATTGCATTGAAGAATTATAAACTTGTGAGACTAAGTACAATTATAGAAATGCTCTTTAAAAACAATTCTAAGTACGACACGCGCGCCCTTATAATAGCATGTAATGCTATCCCAAATATGCTGCTTATATATATATATATATATATAAAAATACTAACAATGTACCTAGTGAGGTTTACCATCAGCAGCATATTTGGGATTTTAACCCACCATATAACTATCTTCGTGCTCACTTACACTGTGTAAGGAACTAATGATACAATAACTTAAAATATTATCACAAAGATTTACATTTACATTACATAGTCATTATAATTACGATTTTGTGTCTATACAAAAAATAAACGCTTGTCTGTTCTGCAAGAAATTGTATAATGGAAGTATTCAATACTAATATTGTAATACGTTTATGGTCTAAAATCTTATTAGGAAGACCGCTCCTATCTTTAAAGTTACTAAAAATTATAATATCGAATTATAAATAATTGATAATTATTTCTCTAATCAAAAATAAAGAATGAGTTGAAATCTTGCTAAATTTCATACAGACAAAGTTGCGGGTAACAGCTAGTCTAAAATAGAATAACATCAATTACTTTTTATAAGGTAAGGTGAAAGTCCCCGTCAAATCGGCCTAACCTTTTGGAGAAAGTATTGTTGGCAAAGCCACGGTTAACAGCTAGTATAAACTAAAACTGCCTGAATTACTTTTTATTAGGTCAGCTATCTGCCAGTGAAAATCTCGTGAAGATTGGTCTAACCGCTTTGGAGATAGTATTACGGACGAAGCCACGGTTAACAGCTAGTATAAATTAAAATTGCTTGAATTTCTTCTTGTAAGGCCAGCTATCTGCAAATAAAAGTTTCGCTAAGATTAATCTAACTGTTTTGGAAATAGCAATTCGGGAAAAGCCACGGTTAACAGCTAGTGTAAATTAAAATAAATTGAATTATTTGTTATGATGTTCACTATCTCTTGGTGAAAGTTTCGTGAAAGTTAGTCCAACCATTTTCGAGATAGCATTGCGGACGAAGCCGCGGTTAACACGTAGTCTAATTTGGAGTAGCCTATGTCACCCGCAGTAACTTCAGCTATCTGCTAGTGAAATTCCCGTCAAAATAGGTCCAGCCGTTTCGGAGATTACCCGGAACAAACAGACAGACAGACAGACAGACCGATAAAAATTTTAAAAATTGCGTTTTTGTAATCAGTAGCGTGTATACGTTCATACCTAATCAGTGAAATTTTTTTATTTCGCTGTTACATACAGACACTTCATTTTTATTATATGTATAGAAGATTATATTGACGGAAGGAACCCTAATCAGAAAAGTAAAACAGTTGAAAAATACACCTAGCGGTAAACAGTATAGACGGAGAAAGTAGGTGAATGCACAAAAATAAAAAAAAGATTTAAAGTAGAGAATTCCTTATACTTATTAATTGTTATAATATTAACTTAATTCATAATATTTTTTACCTGTAATTACATACATTCTGATGTATTATTTACATGATTTTCTTTATTTGAAGTTATAATACTTTTGGCGCGTTAGAAAAAAAGGATTAGCGTAAATTTTACGATGCGCGCACACACCGTCACGAAAAACCGACACCCTAAAGTTAGCAATAGTCAACATTTTATTTCTTTGTATTTGTTGTTTGCATTTCTCTATATTAAAACTTTCAATGTATTAAATATATTTTTTCTATCGTTAATGTCGTTTTTTCTATAAACGCAGAATAAAACGAATGATATATTTTTTTTTATCTTGTTACGCCAAAGAAGTATAACTTCTAACGCGTGTACATAAGTACGCATACACTTTTTTTTTGTCTGACAAAACTAAACGAAATATTTTATGTAATATTGTTGTTATTACTATGTAGAAGAAGAGTTCCGATTCGGCTGCCAAAGTGAGCGGTCGCTTCGGTCGAGCGTATCGATTTCGATACTCGCGATTTAGTCACGTCAGTTATTACTTTGTGTTCGTTTTCATTGTTCCGTTCGGTACATCTGTGCTACACCTGCGTTCTGTTTCCTGGAACTGAGTGAGACCTTTCCATACTGATTATTTATTTATTTCTTGGTATATTTATTTGTTTGCTAATTTATTTGTCTATTTGTTTACGTATTTCTTTAATACCTCAGTCATTCTTTATACATTTATTTACTTCTTATTGTCTGTTTATTTGCATAGCCTTATATTATTTTTCCTCTGTCTCGCTCACGTATTTATTTGCATTTTTTTCGCCTATTTTACTTAGTTTTAAACAGCTTTCTTGATCCGGACTCGGGATAGTTCAGTAGTTTTTCGTTTGTCGTGCCCCCCTGCCCCTAAGGCAGGGAGGTTGGTTCGCGTCTCCCTCAAGCCAGAAAATGGCCCAGAATAATGCCTTTGTATTAAGTCTTCGCGATGATTTTCTCGCGAATGGAGTCGACGAAAGCGTCGTCGACGCCATTCTCGCGCGACATTGTCTCCCGTTCTCGGAGGACGCTCAGTATGTGCCCCGCGTAACAACAACAAATATGTTCGCGCTTTTAGATTCAATGAAGTTATCGTTGAACCCGGCGGATAGAGCTCCGTTACTGAGCTCCAGCTCGGAGGCCGTCTTCAGCGCCCGAAAATAATAATGGAAATTTCACAGTTGTTTCGCACCAAAAGCGCAAACAACCGTATTTTTACCTCACTTCTGTGTGTGATCTTAACGGTATCACCGTCGAGCCCCCACGCAAGACTCATACCCCGTCGCAGTGCCATAACTGTCGGTGTTATGGTCACTCGGCGAGGAATTGTCACCTCCGCCCCAGGTACGTCAAGTGCCTGGGAGACCACGCCACGAAGGAGTGCGCGCGCACTCCTGACACTCAGGAACCTCCCAGTTGTGTGCTGTGCGGTAACGCGGGTCACCCCGCGAACTATCGCGGCTGCCCCCGCACGCCTCGCACACAACGTCCCCGTCAGGCGAGACAGGCGCCTAGGACGTCTTCGATTGCCGCACGCCCTCCGCCTTCACCTCTGATGTCCGTGGAGGCTTTCTCGCGCCTGCCGGGCGCATCCCGCGCCCCGGTAGCGCCCGCGCCCACGACCTCACCGCGCTCGCTACCCTTGGTGCCGCGCGCGGCCCAACCCGAGCGGGCCCCTATGGCCACCTGGACCCCCGACCCCGGCCTCAGGCTTCCAAGCCTCAGGCGCCGCCGCCACAGGTGGCTTATACCTCCCCCTCTTTCACCAGTAAGGTCGACTGGTTGAAACATTTACTCCCCGAGCTCGACATGCAGGAGGTCCTCGCTTTCCACGACATTGTAGAGGTCGAGGAGGAGCTAGGTCTTCTCACCGACTAGCGCGCTTTCCGGCTATCGGAGCCACAATTCAACGCCTCGCCCGGTCACCCATATTTAAATAAGTTTTAAAATTCACGGGTCTTAATAAAGTAAAACCACGCGGTCTATCTCTCTCGTTTTTCAACGCGAGATCCCTTCGGACACAGCGCGATCTAGTACCTGACTTTTTGCGCGATAGACAGATTGACGTTTTCCTCATCCATGAAACGATGTTAAAACCGAGTATGCGTAATCCGAGAATCGCGAACTACTGTATAGTCAGGAACGACCGTGTCACCCGCGGGGGTGGCACCTTAATCTATTTTAGGCGTTCGTTATACTGCATGCCGTTAGATCCGACCGCGCTAACCAATATGGAAGTGTCAGTATGTAAATTAGGTATGACCGGTCACTCGAATATTATTTTGGTTTCCGCGTATTTGCCACCGAACAAAGAATTGCTAAAATTCGATTTGCAGGCGCTACTTCATTTAGGAGATTCAGTTATTATAGCGGGGGACCTCAATAGCGGGAACGTTATCTGGAATAGTCCGTGTACCTCTCGTAACGTGAGAATACTCGACGAACTAGGTAGGGTTCTCACGTTTGACGTCATAGCCCCTCTGGAATTCACGCACTATCAAGATCATTGCCGACCGACAGTTTTAGATATAGCTCTTTTAAAAAATCTCACGCTTCCTGTACGACTTATATAAGTCGTACACGAACTTGATTCAGATCATCGTCCGGTCGTTTTACAGTTAGGTCAGAACTCAGATTTCACCCCGCCGTCGGTAAGGGTGGCTAATTACGCGAAACTGGTTAAATATTTTAAAGAAAATCCGTCGTCTAGTAGTTTAGACAAGATTCCGGACGCACTGGTGTCTAAAGCCGACACGGATTCGGCCATTGATTCCCTGGTTGATTATCTCCAGACCGCCGTCAAAGAGACCTCGAAAGAGGTACAAGCGGCGAACGATCGCCATTTCATACTCCCTGACGACGTGAGAGCATTGATCACGGAAAAAAACGCCGCGACTCGAGCTTACGACGCTTGCCCGTCTGTACAGAATCATGATCGGTTACGTTCGTTACGTAAAACAATCAAGTCTCGTATCTCTAAGATTCGAGGTGACAGGTAGGATAGACTCCTGGAGGGCCTCCAGCCGTCTCACCTGTCGTACTGGACTCTCGCGCGAACCTTAAAATCAGATTTGGTCACTCCAATGCCTCATCTCGACAGAGGCCCCCGGTTACCTCTCGCGTTCGATAGCAGAGATAAGGCGGAATGTCTTGCCGTGAGCCTAGAGAAACAGTGTTCGCCTAACACTGATAACACTGACCCTTCTCATATCGGTTTAATCGAATTAGCTGCGGAGCATGCACTCGCGTCTCCTCCGGCGGATACCCTAACCTCGATCACTTTCGATGAAGTTTTAGCCGCTATCAAGCGTTTCAAACCTAGGAAGTCCCCAGGTCCCGATGGGATCAGGAATGAGGTTCTGAAACTCCTTCCTGATCGCATCATAGCTTTGTTGGTCTGCATCTTCAATGCGGCCATGTTCCAGAGTCACTTTCCAGCCTCTGGAAAAAGGCCGTAGTGATAGGTATTCACAAGCCCGGCAAAAAAGCTACGCTTCCCGCTGGCTATCGCCCCATTAGTTTACTAGATACTTTAGGTAAACTTTACGAGCGGCTCCTTCTGAACCGTCTCCAGGTCACGATTGCAGATCTCAATTTAATACCGCCTGAGCAGTTCGGGTTTCGCGCCAAACATTCTTGTACAGATCAAGTACTCCGCCTCACGGAGTACATTTTTTCTAATTTTAACGCTGATCGGAATCCGGACCCGTACCCGAACACGATAAAAACTAAATCGAAACGTACAATAGCTGTTTTTTTTCAATATTGCCAAGGCCTTCGATAAGGTCTGGCACGAAGGGCTCGTATACAAATTACGTTTAGCTTGTGTACCCGATAGGTTTATTCACATCATTCGCGATTATCTTACCGATAGAACCTTCCGTTTTAGAGTGGACGGTGAACTGTCATCGCACCATCCGATACGCTCAGGTGTGCCACAGGGCTCCATACTCGCGCCCACGCTCTTCAATCTGTTCATCAGTGATCTACCTTGGTCTCGGGGGGTCGAGGTAGGTTGTTACGCTGACGATACCGTTATTTACACTTCCGGCTGGCGGTCGGACTTTCATAGGAAGTGCATCGAAAAAGCCGTTCATACTCTCGGTGAATGGTTTCGTCGATGGCGTATAGAAGTTAATCCCGATAAGAGTGCCGCAATACTCTTCGATCCCACGAAACGCGCAAATAACTTTGAGCCCATCAGGCTATACGGAATCGATATCCCTTGGATCAAAGAGGTCAAATATCTCGGTGTTACATTAGATAGACATTTAAATTTCAGTTCATATATAGACAGAGTGCGAAACAAAGCCGCTATGGTCTTGGGTCGCCTCCATCTGTTGCTTTGTCATAAGAGTAAGATGTCCCTCAGACACAAGCTCACTTTGTATAAGACGTGTATCCGTCCCGTGATGACATATAGCTGCCCCATTTTTGCGCATATGTCCAAAGATAACTTTCATAAGCTGCAGGTTCTCCAAAATCGTGTTATACGTAAAGTGACCGGTGCCCCATAGTACATCCGGAGAGTCGATCTCCATAGAGACCTAGAGATCCCTTCTATCTAGGCGTACGTAAAATCCCTTACGATTAGTTATTTTGAAAAAGCCGCTAATCATACCAGTCCGTTAGTGGTATCCGCGGTAAACTATGAACCCGTACCTAACGCTGCACGTTATAAAAGACGTCCGCGACACATTTTTACCGACCCTCCTGATTCAATCACGTCCGCGAACGATCAGTACCAGCCTGTCCCTCGAAACAGAGCGTGTTCACGCCCACGCCCGCGTAACCACAGATCACGCCACCGTGGTCTAGGGGTTAATTTCGCTCCCGCACACCCGATTAGGGCTCCCACGGCAGCGGCTCAAGCCTAAGTTCGATCCCTCGGTAGGGAGCCCTTGAGTAAGTTGCTTGCGCGATACGGTGACACAAAAATATACATCACTGCTACAACACTACACGATCACCCCCACACACGTGCACGCCTACACGCTTACACATGAAAGTGGAAGGGTTTACTTTTTTTCCCTTATCGAACTGAAAAACTCTCAATTTTCCGATAATAAATAAATGGAGGAGTTGTTGAGGCGTGTATGCTTGGTACACATATATGTTTCAACAACTCATACATATATGAATAGTTAGCTAGGTTAGCTAAGATAGGTCGCGATTTTGCATGCAACAGGCAACAGCCAAGCCGAGGTGTGCCGTGCATCGTTGAGCTGGTTGCCGAAATAAAATCGGCTGAGTGACTTAAGCGCTCGCCTTAATAGTTCGGTGAAGCTGTTAAGACCTTGCTGGCGTAGTCATTTCGAAAAGAAAAAAAAAACTGTAGAAAATATATATTATTTCAATTATACTCGTATTGTGCAAAAGTTGAATACTTTTAATTCAAGTTACACTTTGACAAGCGAAGCATGTCAGTAATGTCAACATATGCAAATAATAATTCGAAACATGGCGTCACATTCCTAAAGGCCTATTGTGTCACTATTGTATTCATAGTTACTCATAAAATTTAGTGTATTTATAAGGTATTGGTATAACGCGGATTTCCTATAAGTTATTTTTGGTAATTCAAAAAATTGTAAAAATTATATAATCTAAGTAAACAAAGATTATATATTCTCTTGTATTTTGTGATAAATCAAAAGGTTTTATTCTTACGGATATGTTAATAAATGTTACTCTAGTTGTATATGGTACTAGCTCTGCCCGCGACTTCGTCCACGTGGCACCTAACGTACCACAACAGTGACAAATAAAATCATCTGAATGTATTTAGGCCATTTATTTATTTAGTTTTCTTTCGTACATAAGTCACGTCGTCATTAAAATTACAATAAATTTGCATAGACTGAAACCAAGACTAAATGACTAATATTATTATTATTATTAGATATATAAACCCACTTAGCCACAATTGAAAATCAGCGCTGGGGTCATTTATGCTGAATTACGCGCCATTGCATTTCTGCCGTGGTACTATAATCTTAATAATTTTGACGTATATTTTAATTCTTTTTCTGTTATGTACATCTTTGTAACTCTGATATTCTACTATTGTATTTGTCCATGTGTTTACTGCAATAAATGTTTTCTTTCTTTCTTTCTTGCAAATGTTACTCGAAGATATGCTTTATAATCTTCTTTGAGGTTTCATAGTGACCGCAATACTTTAGCAGTGATGCGTATTCATACAAACAGACAGACATTCCTAAAAATAATTAATATGTATTTTATTACTTATTCCAAGGCACCTTTAACAATTTTTGCCACAAAAATCTACAATGTACATCTACACCTTAGGTTTACATTCTTATTATTAACTAGCTGACCCGTGCAACTTCGTCTGCACCAAATTGGTTATCACTGGTTTCAATTGTATTTTTAAAAGCGATAAAATTGAATAAAACTGATACCCGATTGCAGCCACAACTACCGTTTCCAATTGTGAATCCTAACTATCCCCGGTCTCACACAAATATACCCAGATTACATGTGATTTTTGATGTAAAACATCTATAGGCGCACCCTAAACTTAAATCGGCCATGGCGACGTTCGTGGTGATTACACACAAACTTCGCACTATTAACGACCCTATCAGTAAAGCATAAGATTCAAATTATTTTTCTAAATTATTATAATAAAGAGGAATCGTAGTATTTTTGTATGTTAATTACGAATAAACTCAAACTACTGGACGGATTTCGATAATTCGTTTACCATTAGAATGCTACATTATCCCTTAGTAACATACCGGATTAGGCCTCCCACGGCAGTGGCTGAAGCCTAGGTTCGATCCCTCGGTAGGGAGCCCTTGAGTGCGTTGCTTGCGCGATACGGTGACACACAAATATACATCACTGCTACAACACTACACGATCACCCCCACACACGTGCACGCTACACGCTTGAAAGTGGAAGGGTTTACTTATTCCCCTTATCGAACTGAAAAACTCTCAATTTTCCAATAATATATATATGGAGGAGTTGTTGAGGCGTGTATGCTTGGTACACATATACGTTTCAACAACTCATACATATATAAATAGTTAGCTAGGTTAGCTAAGATAGGTCGCGATTTTGTATGCAACAGGCAACAGCCAAGCCGAGGTGTGCCGTGCACCCTTGAGCTGGTTGCCAAAATAAAATCGGATGAGCGCCTTAAGCGCTCGCCTTAGTAGTCCGGTGAAGCTGTTAAGACCTTGCTGGATCAATACCGTAGACATTTCGAAAAAACCCTTAGTAACATAGGCTATATTTATTTTTTAGAAAAAAATTGGGATTTCTACTAAAATTTCAATAATGTAATCAAAGGTATGAAAAAAATTTGGCATAAAATGTATTTTATCGCATGCGCCCCGATAACTATGAATGATAGAAGAAAAATATGTTCTACAATATTAAAGAACATATTATTATCTATAAAAAAACCTCGCGGCATCATAAATATGTCTACTTATTGTGATTATGTCACTATAACTACATTTTTGAAATAAATCTTAATAAAAACTATACCATGCGTAAAAGACTATGTTATTCATGTCTATATATTAATCCATATCCAAATAAATTATCTTTAAACTAAGACTGTTTCAGTACCTGTAGATAACTTTTTGAATTATTAAAATCGGCCATTACATTCAAAAGATATTGCGAGTTTTAAAATGTCAATCTAAACGAAATACGCGGGCACACAAAACGCAATCTTTGCACTATTAACGAAATACCTACTCAAAAACCTTTACAACCCTACTTGTATAATTGTAAGATTCAAATTGTTTCTATTTAATATTATGTAACGTCACAATAATGGGAGAGAGACGCGTGGATAGAAATGTTTTGTCGTCAACGTCGACCGGTTCATGTCCGATCTCACCAAAGTTAAGCAATGTCGGGCGTGGTCAGTGCTTGGATGGGTGACAGCCTGGAGATATTGCGTGATGTTAGCTTTTTACGGGTCAAATTAATCTTCAGTAATTTTTTTAATATATAGGTATATGTATTTTTTATATTTTTAAATTAGGTGTAATATAATATTTTTGTAATATTACGGAATTGGTTTTTTTAATCTTACTAATATACATATACACTGACCAAAGTCTGACCTAGATAGATTTCAATTACATGTTTTTATTTTTAAAAGAGAGGAGGCTTATTTTCTGCATTAGGTCGAGAAGAGCTGCCAATGATGATGATGATGAAGATTATGGTTTTTTGTGACGTTACATTTCCGAAGCTACAGGTTATAATACGAACTTTGCACTATTGACGAAGTACTCAAAAACATCTGCAACTCTATCTGTATAAACATAACATTCAAATTGCTTTCTCGAACACTCGTCGTACCAGTATTACACGGCATGCACAGAAGACCTTGCGCCCTTTGACATACCGCCAAACACACCGCGCTTGCACCTTTCACTGATTTCTTTGTTACTATTTAATTAGACAATTGACTGTCACGGATTAAACTACGCATTTTTAACGCTATTTATAAATTATGAAACACCATTCGCAGTTGTGAATGTAACCAGTGTTTTAATTGAAAATATGTCGGACAGCGATAATAAAATAATAAAATTTCGGAACTGAAAGTATGCACCCTTCTACAAACAAAGTAAAATCACACTATGACATATATCTTGATAATGCTATATCTAATACTTTTATAACATACTTCAGTTATCATCGACCAATTTTCACAGTATTAACCAGCTATTCTAAATTTGAAACCCTTGCGTTTTATGGGACAAAAAGTATCCTGGATGTAGCCTTGTAATATCAGTTGTCACTGTGTTAATTTTTGCTTCTAAATTGGTAACATAGTCTACCTTGATTATAATTTCCAAAAAATATGTAATGTACAGATTTCGACTTGTTACAATTTTAATAGTATAGATTAGTTATTAACAATTTTGTGGACGTTTTCGAAGCAGTTGAAATTTTTGAATGGAATTGTTATGTAAGCGTAGCCTAGAGGTAAAGTTGGCGACTCTATACTATTTTCATGACCGACGGGGAGACGGTTCGAACCCCGTCATTTTTTTTGGTTATTTGTTTTTTTTTTATGTAGCCTATATAGCTTGAATTTTTAACTAATCTGTCTGCTGTAAATAGCACAAAGGAAAATTACCAAAATCCATTAAGAATCTCATGAACTACAAATTTTTTACTTTCGTCCGTTATTCTGGAGAACTCTTTGCGTTTTATGGGACAAAGAGTATCCTGGATGTAGTCTTCTAATATTAGTTATCACTGTGTCAAATTTCGTTAAAATTGGTTCAGTACTTTCAGAGTAATTCGGGTTTATATTCTAGACTTTAATCCTTTATCCTGGAGAACCCTTGGCGTTTTATGAGACAAAAAGTATATTTGATGTAATCTCGTAATATTAGCTATCACAATGTCAAGTTTCGTCAAGATTGGTTCAGTAGTTTCAGAGTGATGCGTGTGCATAGGGACAGACAGACAGACAGACAGACAAAAATTGTAAAAAGATTATTTTTGGCTTCTATATCGATAACATAGCCTATCCTGATTAAAATTTTCAAAAAATATTTAATGTACAGATTTCGACTTGTTACAGTTTTATTATAGTA
>JACEII010000005.1:5057717-5135523 GCA_014332785.1 Antheraea mylitta | reverse complement strand
ATACTGTCTCTAATATGTATACTGTGACAGTGTTATAACTTCTCAGTGTAGGTGTACTAACTTATGGGTGTTTGACTCACCCACGTTCTTTTAATAATGAACGCGGTAAAACTGATCCAACTTTAATTATTAATACTATGTTTGTCCACCCCTATTTTGAAAGGTCAGTTAACTTGCATAAACCGAACTACCGGAAGATCACTGACACTCGGCGCCGCCAAAATCGGGCCGCAACGGTACTGCGCCGACAGAACTGATAGCACTGAACGGAACAGCTTCAACAATGATATTACAAATGGCTTAAACACTTAAACACTCCTGAAATATTTATGATGTGAAACATCTATAGGCGGAGTGTAAACGTTGTTGGCGTTACGATGCAAAAAAATTCTTTTGCACCATTAACGAAATACTCAAAAACATTTGCAACTGTATCATTATAAACATAAAATTCAAACTGTTTTGATGGCCACTCGTTTGATTATTGTTACGCGGCACGCGCCGGCGGGCGGCGACCTAGAGCTTTTTGTTAAATGCCGCCAAACACACTGCACCCGTACCTAGTTGAATAAATGAATATTTATGTAATAAAATAAATAAACAGTCACTATTTTATGGAATTAATTTGTAATGCTTTATTTTTTCATTATGCCATAACTGATTTCTGTCGTAATCTGTTCTTTTTAAGCGACTTCAAAAAAAGGAGGAGGTTATCAATTCGACTGTGTTTTTTTTTGTGTTTGTTACCTCATAACTTTGGACTAGCTAAACCGATTTTGATGATTCTTTTTTTATTTGAAAGCTAGTGCTTCCCGTGTGGTCCTGTTCTGTCAACGGCATCCAGTGCAAAACCGTGTAAGTGTTAAATTTGCATTAAGTGTGTATACGACAAATAGACGAATAACTCAATATCATGCCAACCGATTTCGATGATTTATTTTTTATTGTAAAGGATGTTCTTCAAGGGTAGTTTGATGAGAGTTTGGTTAGGTTCTGATTATGGGATCCGTGACAAAGTAACACAACTTTCAAGAAACAAGCCTATTCCTTTCTTAAGGGCCGACAACGCATCTGTGATTGGATGTATTGGAAGTCGGTGCCAAGCGAAAATCATATCATCTACATAGGTACAAAGGCACCGACTTCCAATGCATCTCTTGGTAGCACACATATTCATATGTTTTATTTAATTTGGTTAATTTGATAAACTATTTACTTTCCGGTTTTTAGTGCCTTATTTTTATGCCTCTGATTAATATTGAAGTCGGTTAATTCTTTTTTTTGAAAATTTACTTTATATGCATAACTTTTATACAAAACAATTTCGATGTTTCACATCTGCTCTTACTCTTAAAATAAATAAATATAAATAGATTAAAATAAAAATTACAAGTTGATAGATCATGGATAAACAATGTGACCAAAGGTGAGGTCATACCTACGCCTAGAAATTACATTTAATAGCATTATAATATAAAAACCATAAAGCGTTATATTTTTCTAATTCTTGTGTCACTTGTTTCAAATTTATTTGTACGTAATTTCTTTGTACAAATATATTATCTTAGAATCTCAAAGTCATAGCCGAGCACTCAATTACTAAACAGACATTAGACATTATTTTTATGTACTTCGTACGAACAAGGGTATAAAGAGATAATACTGATTATATGTCGATGAGAGAAAATAACTTACAGCACAGGATATATGGTATTTCGACTCCAGACGGCTAGACAAATTCATTACAAGTAATATACATATGAAAATGTAGGTACCTATTGTTTGTTAGTCGTACACCGCGTCATGCCTCGCTTTGTACAATAGCATAGAAAATTAGTCGCTGTTGGCGACTATTATACCAAGCACATTTGTAATATTCTTGCTTTAGTACTAAATAAGATTCTTTGTTTCCAATTTTAACGCCAATTGTATTAGTATAAATTAATAGATTGAATAGAAAATTTTGAATATCAATAGATTTACGCATTTCTTTAAAGATGTATTATCGTGTAGGAACGACAAGCAAATGAATCTTCTATATTGTCAGCTGATGTCTCTTGTATACTTGCTTCTCCCGTCTGTCATAATTAAGTCTTATTTAGTCTCATTTTTAGTTAGGAATATTTGAAATTTTTTTTAATCTAAAAAATCTAAAAACCTAACTATAAACGGACTTCGTAGCAAAATGGTAATAAAAGCTACTATTGAGCCAAGATATCGTGGGTTTGATCCTCGGATATGACTAAAAGTTTTTTAAACAGCTGTGAGTAAACCATGTCCACATTTTTATTTATTCATTTCACTAATTGACATAATACTGTTGTAATGTATTATTGAGTTACATAAGTCTTTACTCTTGTTATATTAAAACCAAAACGAAAAAATATAATAAAACAGTTGCGAAAACAAAAATGAATCAAAATATTCTTATAAATTGAATGAATAACATAACTGTATCTATGTGAGTACTGTGTATTGTTAACAACACGATAACTTTAGGAACAAGAAAATGCTCCCGTTTCCGTTCAACCACATACTAACAGCAATAAAGATCGCTCTCTATTTCGTTGCCCGGATTTTAATTACGGATAGTATCCAAGTTGCGGTAATATCTCGTTCCCCGGAGATTAATTCTATTCTGTTACCGATATCGACAACCGATCACAATAAAATTAATACAGTTTATTACCTCCGTTACAATTTGAGCGAGCCGAATCGACTGTTAGTTTTATTCTCACACTTTCTATATATCTTTCTAGGATATGCTATTGATGTTTACCGTGTGTAGACTCGACATGATTATATTTTAGTTTTTTACATTGCCCAGATTATGCTATAAGATTATGAGTTTCCGATGAAATATAAGTAATTAAAAGGTCAATTTTTTGTGTCAGGGAATTAAATGCACTTTATTTCCGTATGCTCTGTTCTAGGTTTAGTTACTTTTTTGTATAATGTTCAGACACAAATAGAACCTTCCACTATCATGCGGTGGCTTCCATAGTTTGTATATATAGATACTATTTTCCAAGAAGGATACGATTTCCTGCATTGAAATATTTTTAAAATAGCACAAACTGTTACTAAACTTAGTTTAAAGATATCTAGAAATAATTTGTAAATAAACATAAAGTATCACACTTATGCTAAATTTCGTGCAAATAATTTATTTCACGGCCATTAAAAAATTAGTAATAAATGGCACAGCGCCTACGGACGGCCTTTACGGAGCCTCACTGTTTAGTATGGTAGGTTTGCGCTCGGGCGGATATCCGCAACGGTAAACGAAGAGGGTTCTCGCACTGATGCACAAACGTGCACAGGTTACCTTGAGTTTTCATAATTTATTTTAAAATTATAATTTTGAATATAAAAAAAAAACAAGCACTTTAAACATAGTAGAGTCCTGGAAAGCACGATGCTTGAAAACAACACAGCAACCTGTTTGAAATGTTATAATATAACGTGATTCCTGCAACTTCTTTAAGACATTTCTACCGTTATAATGGAGACCGGTAGTTGGAAGACAACGTTAATAAGACAATGAGTTGTCATTTACGACCACTTGATGAACACGCAACCTCAATTAATAATAATGCTTTGGAATTGGCAAAAGTTTCGTTAAGGTGTTAGAACTATTTTGTTAGTTTTTTTTTAAATATCATATAGGAGGCGAACAGACAGGCGGCTCACCTGATGTTAAGTGATCACCGCCGTCCATAGACACTAGCAACACCATAGAGTTGCAAGTGCATTGCTATCCTGCGTTTGGAGGGAAGAGGGGTATGGCGGAAAGGGAAGGAAGGTGGGCCTCCGGCGGTCTCACTGACCGAACGAAACGCAACAATGCAAGCATTACTTCACGTCGATTTTCTGTGAGCGGGTGGTAATACCCCGGACGAACCGACCCATTCATGCTGAAACCAGTTATAGTTTCAACGTGGCTCTACCACTTATATAGTTTATTATAGTTTTTTTTATATTTATATAACTAAAGATCAAGGCAAATGGCAAATAACTGAGTAACCATGATGACAACCTTTGATTATAGGAGTATATACCCTTTGACAAAATAACCCTAATCAAGTTTAAACTTTAAAATATCAATAAACTATGGTCGAATGTTAAAAATTATAGTAGTAATAAAAAATTATACTATACATACACATAATATAATACTATACATTTTATTAAATACAAAATACAACTAATATTATTGAGTCAGGCTTATTTTTAGCAATAATGATCTGGTTAAGGATTTTGTAAAAAAAATATATATATATTAATTATCTAATCTGGAACATTTTTACTAATCATGACCTCTACCAAGATTTTTATAAATGCTCAGTAATCTTTTTCTATTTCTTGTTGTATAAGTATAATCCATGCAGAACAGAGTCCGGTAGGTGACAAGAATGAATCGGTAATAAACATCCTTCTTGTACCCTACAAATACCACAAGCGAAAGTCACTATACATATATTCGAAAATACGGAATGGCGGACATCAGAACGATATGGCATTCAATTGGTATTTTCCATTCACCCATCACGACTTATTCCATACAAATTTTAGTTGAAATATACTTAGTATTCAGTATGAGTATACATTGATAGCAATATATGTATAATGTTATATTATACATTGGATAATACCACACGATAAGCAAGAACGAGTTAATGAATAAAACGTAATTTACATTATAATGCCTACAGTTGTTACAAATCTATGAAGTAGTAGTTACGCTAAACCCTATCTATATTTCTTCATTCGTTGTCTAACTGGATGTACCGCATACAATACATTTACGTTTCGATGTTTGAGATTTTATTTGACACTATGTTATTCATTCAATAACTAGTGACCCGCGCCAGCTTCGCACGGGTGCAATGTAGATCAATTTTAATGAAATACTGGTAAGGTCTGATCTACATTTCGTCTACAACGTATGTAACGTATTTAATTGGATAAGGAGTAATACTTTACTGTATAAAATAACTTGGTAAATAACACATAAATATTTTTGTAATAAGGTACAAGTGGTTACCATAAGTTATCTGTTACAGATATATATATACCATCGCGGACTTATTAAGATATACAATTCCGTACTACATTAATTTGATCTTGAAACTTTAAACCAGCATGTGTGATTTATGCGCACAAAAATATGTCACGTTACAAATCTTTTAATTTTTCGGCTTTTCTGTACTATAATATATATTTACATATGAAATTTCATCTTATCTGTTGCTAAAAACTGTAGTAACGTCCGTTTAATCGCTTAAAAGATCCAAGGGAACGGATAGGGGAAGCGCCTCCATTTAGTACTATGTAAAGATATTAATCCCGAAAAATACATGAGAAATAAAACATGACATTTTTATACTATAATGAAATCTTCAAAACCAGTTAATATCAATGAAAAGAACTATAGATATATAATTAAATGTAGAATGTCACATTAGAAGATAAGTAGGTTACGAGTGACCGGTGCAGCGTTGTACAAGGTATGTATACAGGCTGATCACCGGACGTCGTTGTTTGTCGACCTAAACCTACACTCTGTATGTAGGAGTTTATAGAGGTCATTTATAGTTACGTATTATGTATACACGCTCGCTCGTACACCTATATCTTTAAAACCGCATCTGCATATGTATTGAAAGTGACATTGAGTAGTATTTGTTCATTTGTCTGTAGAACAAGTTGAAATGCATTTACCGCTTTTCATATTTGGTACTAAAATAAATATTTTTAAATGTTACATGGGTTTTTATAAACAGTATTCAATAAACAATAAACAATGGGACAAAATTGGATGCTGTAAAGATGTAATATACTTCATTATATGGACAAAATGAGTAAAGTCATTGGAATTAGTATTTTGCATATTGTATTTAACCTTTGCTTTGCCACAAGAATCATTGACTATAGTTTTTATTTCTAAGACGCAGTATGATACCGCCCACTTTATTTTGGTAATTTAAATTCTAAACAATTGGATACTATATTGATACATATCTATATAATTAAAATAGATTAAAGCCTGGGCGATGAATACGCATATGATTTAAGAATGAAACAATTGATTCAGTGGTCTTCGAGTTACATACGCACACTAGCTCAAAGACAGAGCGATTATACAATATGCATGAACGCATTTTATACGCCTACGTAGAAACGAAACTACTTCTATATATCTGCATATATAGAATAATAACTTTTTTATTCACCATAGCAATCGCAGTCATCTGAATCATATGGCATTTTGAGTAAATCAGGACGTAACAGATACATCTGTTGTTATACGTTTATGTCATTAGTTAATGAAGTTTCAGAAAAAAACCTGATTTAATTGTAGAAGCACTACCATTACACCCGTAATTGCCGCAAAGAAATAGTACTTACGCTGGTATATTCCGGTTCAAAAAGTGTGATTAGCAACATTAAAGGCATAGACAACGCATGCCAGTGCTCAATTTTAAACGTAGCCCGCAAAGCAGCAGTGGTCTCAAGAAATTGAATTCTGAGAGTTGATGTTATCCTACATTAGGTAGAATGCAGGCTTGCTCGCTACTGCATGCCATTAAATGTTATACGCATACCGTATGTATCGTGTTTCGTGATATCTCTTACGATCGATTTATCTAATGTCTCTGCTTTCTCAGCTTGCTAGCTGACTTCACAAAAATGTAATTTAATGAGATTGCTATAGATTAGACTAAAAAGGGCATTGCTTAGTTACTTGGTTGAGTGCCTTAAGCGCTTGCCCTAGTAGTTCGGTGAAGCTGTTAAGACTTTGCTAGGTAAATAGCGCAGTCAGTTCGAGAAAAAGGGCATTGATTAGAACACAACAGAAACAAGTCAACGCTAAATGTTTAACGTTTTATAAATCTAAATGCTTCAATACATTTACAGCGCAGAAGTATTTTGTTAAAGTTATATCAAAGTAAAAAAAAATTTGTTATATTATGAATGCATAGATACTTCAATTACTTTAAATTTAAACAGCAATTAAAATACTTGCTCCACGTATTAAGTCGTATCTATTTATACCATTCTTCTTCTAATAAACACAAGTGCTGACTATATTTAGCAACGCGTAATAGCTTGGGTTTATTAAACTTTAGGTTCCCTTAGTACTGAGAATCAATGTTATACGTTTAACATATCTTACAACTATTAAAATTTTAATATGAATCTTTGAGTTTTTTAAAGATCGCCCACGTCTTTCGCATATACTATATGTGTTAAAAACTCGTTTTGAGGAAAAGTTAGAAAAAAGGTAAATATTTGATAACAGTTGCTATTGAATGTTGCAGTTAAAATTACAGGTGTTATTTTTGTACTTAGTATGTATCATTTTACAATTCATTAAATGTATTTTACACTTTAATGCAGTGTAAGCCTCTCGAAACAAATAACGTACTGCTCATCCTAGACAATATATTATACTCTCTATAGAAGAATCCTTATACCGCAGTGATCGATCATAATTTAACATACATTATCCTTTTTTATTAAATAGGCAACTCCCATTGCGTCTATATAGCGGGCGACTTCACAAACAATTGAAAGTACAAAGTACATCGAGACCTAAAAACATGATTTCTTTAATATAGAAATTCTGTCTAATTCTGTACTGTGTGGAATTTGAACCCAAAACACTCGACGCAGCGCCAGCGGCGAAGCGACCTCTTAAGTCACTACGTAAATCGTACATCGATAAACATTAGTCATCTATTAGTACAAGTTCCTTGCATGTAGGTTCCTCAGAGGGTTATCCTTTATCGTACAATAATGTCCGTTCACAGAATTGTATTTCACGTTCATTAACATTCTAGAGAAACAAAATGAAAACAATGTTTATGTGTATTTAAAGAGTTCCAAGAAATGGGTGCTCCAGCATGGGGGACTCGTGGAGGCGGCGGTGATCGCCCGCGGCTGCTGCGCATGACACCTCTTCGACACAGTTTCGCTGCGCCCGCAACTCCGCCCGCGCCGCTTCCTCCGCGAGCCCACGATTACGCATCTGATGCTGACACTAACAAGAAAGGTAAATACAAGTTATTACCATGTTTGGTATTCTTTGTAACATAGTAGTGTGATTTCATAGCTCAGTTAGATTATTTGATTCTGACTTCCTGAGATACTTGAAATCTTTTGTGTGTTAGTTTGTATAGATTCAAACCAAATGGTGGTTAAATTGTGTATTGAAAGACTTTCCAATGGATAAACGAGCCCCACAAGTAGTATTGTCTACACTGCACTCAACAGAGTATTATGCATCATTTGGTGAGATATCATTATATAAATAATAAGTTCTGCTCAAAGTAACTTTTATATAATATGGCTCAGAACTGCAAGTGTGAAATAGGTCTTAGGGAAGTTTATTGTTCGTTTTAAATCACAGATGTGCAAACATTAAGTTTTGGCTGATTATGGGACAGGCATGTACTTTTTGAACTAAAAATACAAATTAAAATTAAAAAGAATACATTCTAAATTGCATTCTTACCTAACGTTTAACCTATAGGTTACCAATTAAAGATTATTTTAGTTTTGCTTAAGAGTAACTATGTTGTAAATTTCAGAAGACAGCTGGAATGCAAATCTGTCACAAAGATGGCGTAAACTGCGTCGTAGATGTTCTCGATTGCGAGCAGGATCTGGCAACAGAGAACCTAGTCCAGTTCGCTGCTCACCGTCCCCACCCAGACAACCGAATCAGTGTTCCCCTGCTCCACCTTCAAAACTATCTTTCAGGCATCGTGGCAAAGTTTACACTACAGCTTCATTAAGGGTTACTAGTGGTGCTCCCGATTTGCTACGTGCATTGGGCAAACTAGGTGGTGGACTACGGCGAAGAGCACTTTCAGCTCATGATGTGTTGGCACCACCGCAACAACAACCGTCAACATTCTACGTTCCTAGTCCCACAGTAGCGAGACAACAACCCTCACCTTCTAGCCCTAGACAATCAGCTACCGTGCGACGTCGATGCAGTTCACCAAATGTGTACCGAGCAAAAACACCTCCTTGCTCCAGAGACTATACATCGCATGTCAATCAAGAAGAGAATCACGATGAAGTAGACTATACTTACTTACACGATGGAAGAAACAATAGTTATGAGAACCGAAGCCGTAGACCTTACAGCGAAAATGTGGAATTAGACGTTCCGTATAGAAATGGTTATATTCGATTGCCTGAGACAGATCAGAGGTTATGGGAGGAACCTTATAGATTACCTCGTGTCCAGCCTCGGCAGGAACAACTACAACAGCTGAGGAATGGTATGGCTGATTTAAGAGTCAGTGCAACACCGCGGTCTGCCCGGCCACCTCCCGCACCACCAGCTTCGACCCAACAAGGGAAACGACCTGCTCCAGAACCTCGCGACATGCATACTTTTGAGGTAAAACTAATATTTTACTTTATTTATCAAATTTAAATAAAACATTTATTATTTATTTGTGCGTACAAATATTATCTGCATTTTTTGGATAAATATAATACGTTGTTTTCAATTAGCATTACGTCACATTTTTTATTATTGTTATGGATTCCAATTTAACGTTACAAAGAATCATTGTCATTGTTGTATTAAGAAACAATATGTATAACGATGTATCTCGTTCAGTTTTGATTTTCAGGAGAGCCGTCTTTGCTACGGCTTAGGATATCAAAATTTATATATTAATTAAATGACATCTATTTTGAGAACTTTCGATATTAATTCAAGTCAAGTCTTTAAATCCTGTTTTATTAAAACCACCCGTGAATGGGTGATTTTATCGTAGTTACAATGAATTCCAAAAATAGACATTTTCATCTGTAAAACATTTTATAACCGTTGCGTAACCACAGCTCTTGTAACCAGTCCGCAGCGTCGTGCAATCAAATTAAGTTAGTTTTGTAATATCATTGGTAAAATGGATCTAGACTTACAATTTCATATGTTATAATATGTACAAAACACGAAAAGTTTCCAAATATTATTGTATTTTATTGTAAAACATCTACTTTTGCGACATATTGATGTGAAATAAAATATTCCGAAGTCAGGAAATATTATACCATATACAATCCCAATACTTTCTATTAATATTATTTATTATAGGTGCGATTTACAAAATCAGCGGGAGGCAAAGGCTTAGGATTCAGTATCGTCGGTGGACGCGACTCGCCTCGTGGTAACATTGGCATTTTCGTCAAAACTATTTTCAATAATGGTCAGGCGGCCGAGTCTGCCTTAAGAGAAGGTAATAAGCTAATATAAAACTAATTATTTTTAGTTTACAATATAAACAGTTCCATTGTTATTCTCAGAATTTTTGTATAGATCACTGGCTGGATGTGACCTTGTTGATATTGCTACTGAGTAAAAACGAGACATCCTAAACAGAGAAGTGTTGTAAAATGAGTTTCGAATCGGTTGAAAAACAAAGGAAGTAAGATATACTTAAGGATTTTGTGTTATTACATTTTAATTTAATATTTTTTCTGAAGATTCCTATTAAGCATTTATAGATCTCAAGGTTGCCAAACTTTCTTTTAGGTGTTTATATCAATACTCTAGCTTAATACGAAGCTGATGTTATATTAATTTTGTAATTTACAACAGAAGCATCCTGTTTGTAATATTAGCACCGTATTTTCACTCGATTTTCTTCGTTTTATATTGCTAGCGTATCAAACCTAAGAAAGAGTTTTACTTTAGTTTCTAGTTTTAGACCTTTAGTTATATATTACTATTTTTTTAATAATTTTGAACAACTGAAAAGCTAATATTTCCTCATTTATTTCACTTTAATAATGTAATGTAAAGTACAGCTCTATTGTGGAAAGGTGTATCAAGAATTCCTCACGGCGCGGTTTGTACCGTGCCGCGACAGCTGTAGGTAATGGGGCCTCAATGCCTTCCCTATTTAAATATTACAAGCCTACTGCACCTGCCAGCTTGTCACGTAGGCTATAGATAAAAGATTAAAGGTTAACTATATGAGGTATCTTCGTTCTGTCTATAAAAAATATTTTTGTAAATATTTATTAATTATATGCCTCAATTCTGTATGTTGAGACAAAACTGCGATTTGCATGAATTTTAATAATAAACTAAAACAGGAGATTACTGCTTTTACAATCTGCCGGCATTATCAAATAAAATTAGAGACAATTCCAGTTCGCCTCGATTATACATGTAAATCTTACCAAAACCGAAAAAAATTGTAGCTCCTTTAATCAATTAACCAAATTAAACAAATAATATGAATATTTGCGCTACCTAAGATATTAGATATTATCTACCTATTATAATAGCTAGGATTACCTATTACCTCCTTCTTTTTCAAAGTCTGTTAAAAATTAAACATATTATATGAAAGATGACAATTGGATTTAGCTCATTTTGAAATATAGCGACTCAATTGTTAATAAATTTAATTACAGGTGACGAAATTGTCTCAGTTAACGGTCGAGTTACAGCTGGGCTGACACACGGAGAAGCTATCAGGTTGTTCAAAGATGTTCGTGCTGGACCGGTGTTGCTGCGGGTAGCGCGACGAGCCATATCTCGTTGACTACCGTGCGCCTGTTGCAGCGACCTCCCGCCGCAACAGGCGCCTTCGCAACTTCCAGACACTTATTCCACTTTGTAAACTCTCACTATCTTTATGTATATTCCTTTTTCAATCACAAAAAATAAAAGGCCGTGTCTTACGATACTTTTAATTCCATTTTATGGACATTTTATACAGTTACAATACAGTAAATCCTCTACAAGTCGAACTACAACTTGGCGGATTGAGTAAGAAAATATTATATTTCTAGTGTTATAGATTACAGTTGAATTCTTATTAACTTTGAGTTAATATTCTTTCATTTAAAGTCCACGACTCATTTTTCTTCGATTTATATATAATAATATCTGATTGTTTCGGCTTATAGAGGGTTGAAATTTTAAGTAATACTTTAATTAAAATTTTACTTAAAGGGAAGGGAACGAAACATTTTTCAATTTTTGTAGGTTTTCGACTACCACAGTTCGTTTAAAAGAGGTTCTACTGTATAATAATCTTATAATTAAAACTAATATAACTATCTTAAAAATTGTATAGAATTGGGCCTTTTAATGAGTGCTTACAATAATTATAATATAAGGTATGGAATAAATAAAAAAATGCTTACATGGCAAATATGGCAGTTACAATTACATTATATAGATTGTATAATATTTTTAAAATATAAGTAGTTGTGATTTAGATGGAATGATGTGATTATGAAATGAAGATACAAGTATATTTTTTATAACTTCTTAATACGTAAATACTAAAGTATTATATATAATATTAGTTGCATGGTTTTGCAATATATGTGTTACCGTGTACCATATCTTAATACGTGTGCTTTGCGGTATGCGTGAACTGTACAAATACATTAAATATTGTGTAGCGTATTTATAATATCAGCAGCTAAATAAAATCAATCAATTATCAAACAGTCAACAATAAAACTTATATAGAAGTTTCTAGTAAGTAAATTTTAAAACAGTTGTAATGAAAAGAAGACATGCTTTAAACTGTTTAAATAAAAAGACTGTTGCGTAGAACTGTAGACAAGATAGCGGCATTTTCAAGGAGCGCAAATTCATAATGTGATTTAAAAAAAAAACGTACTCCAAAAATTACATAACATACGAAACCTTGTTGGCTTATCGTCGACTTGTCGAAGAATAGCGTCATACAAGCCCACACTACAAATAAACTTGTGCATCAGTGCACTAGTGGATTTGTGATTTGTGCATCAGTGCACTAGCGAATTTGTGCATCAGTACACTAGTGAATTTGTGTATCAGTACACTAGCGAATTTGTGCATCAATGGCCTAAGGAACTTACGGACTTCCAATGCCGATTTCAGATTTGTCGTGTCAACATTTACAGGTGGTACAGTCACGCTGAAGCTATTACTGGTTTCAGCATGAATAGGTCGGCTCGCCCGAGGTAGTACCACTCTCACACTGAACACCGACCTGAAATAACAGTGCTTGCATTGTTGCGTTTTGTTCGTTCAGTGAGAGCGCCGGAGGCCCACCTCTCTTTCCACTCCTCCTTACCATTCCACCCCCCCCCCCATTCTCCCTAAATACAGGTTGGCAACGCATTTGCGAGTCCCCTGGTGTTGCTAGTGTCTATGGACGGCGTTGATCACTAAACATCAGGTGACCCGCCTGTTCGTTTCTCTCCTATGATATAAAAAAAACGTCTTTTTACTGAAATTGTGT
This sequence comes from Antheraea mylitta, assembly GCA_014332785.1. NCBI lineage: Eukaryota > Metazoa > Arthropoda > Insecta > Lepidoptera > Saturniidae > Antheraea > Antheraea mylitta. Next base: position 5,122,237 of record JACEII010000005.1, on the reverse strand, counting down.
GATTTCTTTTTTAATTCAGTTCTCACGATATAGTAAGAGACGCCTCTATCAAGTTTCTACAGCGTTTCGATCTGAGGAGCAGTATAATATATATTACTATATAATGTAAAGAGAAATACATAGATGTAGGTATTAAATACGCACAGTTTTGATACAATTTTGTTAAAAATTGTCTGTGATATTGATATTCAAAAAGCTATTTTGCGCAATAAAAGCTATGTATAGGTTTACAATATTAATTGTAACGTAGATATCTAATTTATTTTTATATTAGTATTAGTATATTGGCCACATGCACACGAATTATATGGTTTATTTATTACAAAGTTCAATAACTAACGTAACTATTTATCATTTCGCATGAATTATATGAATGAGTAATATTTACAATAATTAGTTTGTATTGTAGTGATTTAATTAATATTCGTTCATAAACTTATGGTACTAAGTGAGTAATAACTAGGTACACATAGATGTAACATTATGTATTACTTTAATATGTATTTTAATAGGAAAGTAACAGGAAATCGAATACTTATTTGTCAACCAGTTCAAGAAATTGGTAGGTTAATGTTTACGTTTCATTTGTGGAAGGATTTTCTTGCTAATTGTTATTAATGAATCATAACTTCAGAAAATACAGCAACGAACATAATAAAAATGAGCATATGTACCTATGTATATAATTTTATTTAATGAATTGAAATATCATGCAATGAATAATAGCGCACGGAATTAAAATTGTATACAAAATAGAGAGGATAATTATTTGTGAATAATTTGTATGTTTTTTTTCTTATTCTTCTGTTCTGCAGACTCTTGGTCCACACCTTTTCTTTTGCTTTCGCCATTTTTTTTATTGTTGCGTGAAATATCGTATTTTGTATGTTAAAACATTTACTAAGCAATTCATTTGTAATTATCGTTATTACATAGTATAAAATGAAGTCGCTTACGCTGTCTGTTCGCTCAGATGTTTTAAACTATTCAACGGAGTTTAATACAGTTTTTAGCAATAGCTAAAGTGATTCTAGAGGAAGGTTTCTGTGTATAATACATACATATTATAGATCAGAAAGTCCGAAAAATTCAAAGATTTCTAATGTGATGCCGTAACAAATAAATCTTTGTGCGCTTAAATCGCATACACTGGTTAAACCATACGAGATAGATCAAATTAATGTATTAGGGAATAGTATATCGTAAAAAGATCGATAAAAAATTCCGTTATGGTATATATATATATATATATATATACATATATCTAAAGAATAACCTACAGAAACCATTTATATCATTTTACAAAAATAATTATGTGTTATTTACCAATTTATTTTATACATTACAATATTATTCCTTATCCAATTAAATACATTACATACCTTTTATGTTATGTTGATAAAAACTGCCCTTAACAGTATTTCATTAAAATGGATGCCTACATTGCTCCCGTGCAAAGCTGAGACGGGTCGCTGGTAGTAGAATAGAACCGAAAATTAAAGGCTTATTATTCGGTTGTATGTAATAAAAATTGAAAACATATGAACTGGTTTATATTTATTATAAGTCAAAAGATATACAAACATATATTTTGTATAATATAATGATGTTTTTTAATAACATAAAATATTTTTTGTGCGACTTGCGAATGTAATACATAAGTGTAGAATTTTAGCTTTAAAATTGTATTTGTAGCCTTATGTAACTTACTATAGAGTGATGTTCATGCATTAATATTTAACTAAAATTGGCTGTTTATATATTTTTGTAATTATATTGAGGAAATTATTCGCATAATACAAGTATTTCAAGTATATTATCGCTTTTTAATTACTTTCTCGTGTAAGATACGTTTGCTATTAAACAAAAATAATAGTGTTGTCAGAAACAAATAATTTAATTTTAGTACTAAGTTGTTTTTCCTGATTATATCTTAATACTTTCCCTTAGAAAATTTAGATACTAAAAGAAAACCACAATAAGGATATTTAATTATTTTAATTAATATAAAAATACGCATAATCGATCATTTCTCATAGTTTGATTAATATTGCAATAAAAATAACTTATACAAAAATACTTAGATTATATGTATTTACACTATCGTTGTAAACAAAATTGATTACTAAAATCGATTAAAAGTACGGCAACATAAGGCAAGGCATAATCGTAAAGAGATACATAATCGTTAAGTTTAATTACTATATATATATATTAAACAGGACATTATAGCAATTATTTATTACACATCTTCAAATATAAATCTGGATCGTATGAAATAAAAATAGCATTTTAACAATAAGGTTTACTACAAACACAGTATATTAACGTCTAAAAAGTTTTTATTCTTACGAATATATCTTATCACTTTTAATTTAAGAATATAAATTTATAATTTATCCGTAACATACCAACATTACTTACTGTTTGAAACACATATTTCGCATAAATATTTAACTATATAAAGTAATTTATTATATGAGTTCAATTGTAAACAATCTGTATAGCTTTCGCTAAAATAATATTTTTAAGTGGATTAGTTGAAGTTTCCGTAGAATCGGACAAGAGTTGAAAATTTTTTCGTTGTTGTTTGTAGTCGTTTTTTCTCGTATTATTGATTATATTTTATAACATATGTCTATCAATACTAAGCCCTACATTCTACTTGGTTTCTCTTGACTTATATTATTATTAACCAGACATAATCATTTTATTTACATAGCTTTTTAAGCCACACGATAAATTAATTCTGAAAGACGGTGCGCGCGGACTGATGGCACTTAAAAATTGTCATTAACACTTTATGTAAAAAACCTACAATAAAGGACTGAATACACAGCAATATTACCGTCCAGACTAGTTTTAATTAAATCAAATCAATAAGTTAATAATTTCACGTACATAAAAAAAAACAGTCTTAAAACATCTTATTTGGAAATTACAACTTTATATACAAATACCGAGAAACGACGTTGATTTCAAATTTGTATTAATTTATCGTTACAAAATAGTTATTTTCTTCCTTTTAATACAACTGAACCATGTGGGTCATATCATAATGAAAATTAATGTTAAAAAAAAATCGGTATATATATTATTAAGAAGTACCTATAAATCGTCTAATTCGTAACTAAAACTAATAAGACTGATCAGTTAAATTTATATTATTAAAAGAATATAAAGTAATGAATCATTCGAAAGATTACTCGAGAAACCAACTAACGTAGCTGCAACAGAATTTATACGGTTTTAGGGTTTCTAAGAATAAGAGCAACTGGACCTGCCGGCAATGCTTTGAGAGCCGCCCATGCCTGAGTACGCGTGAAACCTTCCATCGATTGCCCTCCGGCAGATAGTAACTCTGCTCCGACTAGAACACGACCACACTGTGCTGCTGCCCCTCCTGTAAACAAAAAAATGATGAACCGTCACGGGACGCCTGGTAGATGTGAAACATCGAAATTGTTCGGATCGAACAAATCTGAAATTCTTGAATTCTTAAATTACTCTATTGTCGAGCTAGTGTGACAAGAGAGATTACGCACAGTCGTTTGAGAATGCCGTCGTCACGTCTTTTTTTTCAAACTGACTACGCTATTAACCCACCAAGGTCTTAACAGCATCACCGGGCTACTAAGGCTAGCGCTTAAGGCGCTCAGCCGATTGTATTTGACAATTAGCTCAAGGGTGCACGGCACACCTTGGTTTGGGCTGTTGCCTGATACATGCAATTCGCGAACTATCTGAACGAACCTAAGCTAAGCTAGCTATTCATGCATATATGAGTTGTTGAAACATATATGTGTACCAAGCATGCATACCTCAATAACTCTTATATATATTTCGTATCGAATAATTTTCTAAACTATTTCTTTTTGATAAGGGAAAAAAATAAATAAAACCTTTCCACTTTCGCGGTCGTCACGTCATCGCCACGCCAACAAACAGGATTACACGCGCCTATAGATGTTTCACATAAAAAAAAAAGAAAGAGGTAGTAGAAGTAGGTGGTAGAGCCCCACTGAAGCTATTTTTGGCTTCAGCATGAATGGGTCGGCTCCTCCGGGGTAGTACCACCCCTCTCACAGATAACCGACGTGAAATAACAGTGCTTGCATTGTTGTGTTTCGTTCGGTCAGTGAGAGAGCCGGAGGCCCACGTCCCTTCCTCTTTCCTTCTTTCCCTTTCCTTCCGCTCCCCTTCTCCCATATACAGGCTGGCAACGCACTTGCGACGTCCCTGATGTCGCTAGTGTCTATGGACGGTGGTGATCACTTAACATCACGTGACCCACCAGTTCGTTTGCCTCCTTTGATATAAAAAAAAAAAAAACTTGTGTTTAATTGATTGCTTGATTGGATAGAAATAAATCTGAATATCTATATATTAATACGTGAAGCAAAATTTTTGTACCCCTTTTTAACCTATCTCCCGTGAACGGGTGAACTTGATTTTTTTTTTTTCGAAGCGTCTACGCTATTGACCCAGCAAGGTCTTAACAGCTTCACCGGACTACTAAGGCGAGCGCTTAAGGCACTCAGTCGATTTTATTTTGGCAACCAGCTCAAGGGTGCACGGCACACCTCGGCTTGGCTGTTGCCTGTTGCATGCAAAATCGCGACCTATCTTAGCTAACCTAGCTAACTATTCATATATGTATGAGTAGTTAAAGTTTACTAGTGACCGCCCAGTGGTCGACATTCGACGATAGTTAATTGATTTTGTAAAGTTTGAACTTTATTAGACTTCTTTTGTTAAAGGCTATACTTCTATAATCAAAGGTTTTCATCATGGCTACTCAGTTATTTGCCATTTGCAATGATCTTTAATTATATAAACATAAAAAAAATCTATGTGAAAATAAAAATTGAAATTAATTATAAATTTAAAAAAAACCTACGTGGTAAAGCTCTCAAATTTTAAGAGAACATAACTTTACGAAAATAAAGAAATTTATCGCAACCCATGGCACAATTTTCAATTAATTTTACACGACACCATGGGTGGGTGGTATTTCTGGGTGATATTGAATTAGATGTAGCCTGTTCAATATGAGAAATAGTGACATGCCCAGTATCATCGTTTGGAAAAGTAATGGATCCACAATACAATCAAATGGTGAATCCAAGACAAAGATGTTTTTAATATTACCATTAGCTTTTGAAAATAAATTCTTTTTTGTTGCTACATGAGGTTGCATTGCAACATTGTAACCGTGGAGGTTTAAGTCATGGATTACTTTTATGAACAAAGTTCTTATTTTGATTATACATATTATTTGGCTCATTTTTTTATTAAATCATCATTTGAAGTGAGTTCACCATAAAAAATAATAAACATTACGATAATAGTTATATTTTATAATATCATTGTTGAATGTAGGATGAAAAATGGTAATTTAAACGTAAAAAATACATATAGTCGAGCATAGCAACCTCCTTCACAATCTTTTTTGAAGTTCGTAATTATTGACGGCTGTCAAAATGTTTTTTTTTATTTACATGTGTGTATATTTTGTGTAAAATTCGAGAATTAGTGTGAGTAGTGCATATTTTAATTAATTTAATGTACTTCTAATGTATTTTATATAAAATAAACAGCTTTCTGCACTTCTCCGCCATATAAACTTTATGCTAAATTTGAAGTTCATCCGTTGGCGGGAAATAAGTTAAAATGGGGTACAATTTTTTTGCTTCACGTATTAATATATAGATATGGCGGAAAAGTGCAGAAAGTTGTTTATTTTATATAAAATGCATTAAAAGTACGTTAAATTAATCAAAATATGCACGACTCACACTACTACTTGCATTTTACGTAACATATACACACATGTAAATAAAAAAGACATTTTTACAGCCGTCAATAATTACGAACTTCAAAAAGGATTGTGAATGAGGTTGCTATGCTTGACTATATGTATTTTTTAACTCTTACGTTCCAATTACCATTTTTCATTTTACATTTAACAATGATATTTTAAAATATAACTATTATTGTAATGATTACTATTTTTTTTTTGGTGAACTCATGATGATTTAATAAAAAATGAGCCAAATAATACTTTGTATAATCAAAATAACAATTTTGATCATAAAATTAATACAAGACTTTACACCTCTGCGGTTACAATGTTGGAATTCAACGTCATGTATCAACAAAAAAGAATTTATTTTCAAAAGCTAACGGTAGTATTAAAAACGTCTTTGTCTTAGATTCACCATTTGCTTGTATTGTGCATCCATTACTTTTCCAAACGATGATACTAAAATTGTGTCATGGGTTGCGATAAATTTCTTTATGTTCGTAAAGTTATGTTTGATTATAATTTGAGCTTCACCACGTGGTTTTTGTTTCAAATTTATAATTAATTTCAATTCTCATTTACACATACATTTTTTTTTATTATTATATAATAAAGATCATGGCAAATGGCAAATAACTGTGTAACCATGATGAAAACCTTTGATTATAGAAGTATACCCTTTGACAAAAGAGCTCTAATAAAGTTCAAACTTTAAAAAATCAATTAACTATGGTCGAATGTCAACCACTGGGCGCCCACTAGTGTTTTATTATTATGCAAAATATTTGGAATACTTATATGAAAACCAATTTTATATATAAACTCAAGTGTTGGGAGACAATGGAATGCGATACAATGATAAAGAACCACTCCAATTAAGTTTATCAAATTCCGAAATACCTACGCCACTCTACTGCGTGGGTAGAAAGCTGAGAGACAAGTAAATATTGTATGAAAGTCATAAATAAACAATGTTTTTATACCTACATGAAATCAGTAATATTATTATTATCTGATTGTTAATTATGCTCTGAAACCTAAACTAGGCGGAGGGTAATTATTGGACTAATATATAAAATTAATTGACCACGCACTCTATACCTCATTTTTTTTATATCAAGGAGGCAAACGAAAATGTGGGTCACCTGGTGTTAATTGATCACCATCTTCCATAGACACTAGCAACACCATGGGGATCGCAAGTGCGTTGCCATTCTGTGTATGGGGGAGGGGAATGGGAGGTGGTCCTCCGGCGTTCTCACTGACTGAACGAAACGCAAAAATACAAGCATTATCGGTCACGTCGGTTTTCTGTATGTAAGGTGGTAGTACCCCGGGCAAGCCGACCCATTCATACTGAAGCCATTAATAGCATCAGCGTGGCTCTACCACCTACATTTAGGTACACGAAGCAATAAAATTGTAAATTTGCTTTATAGTAACCAACGAAAAATATTTAGTACGAAAACTTTTTAAAGCAAGTATTTAATACGTATTTAACTTTTTGTAATAACACCGTATGTGTTTAACGGTATGTTTTCCTACCATACACAAGTAAGGCAACCGGCGTGGTGTTTATATTTTTCCCTGTATATAAGAGATATTATTATGATAATAAATAATAACGAACGTAAACAATATACAAACGGTGATAATAAAAGTTCATGTTCATATTGTAATTTACCACGGCATGTTATTGAACGTTGTTACAAATTTAAAAGAATGTGGTGTCGTGGGACACCAGGTAGGAACGAAGTTCCTTCGGCTAATGTAGAACCACAATTTGCAAAAAAAATCGTGCTGAATTTTATGTAGTCGTAATTCAAATTATCAATTAAAATAACAAAATATGTCTCTTTATTTTTGTTTGACAACATAAAATTACATAGATATAGAAATAATTAAAAAAAAGGAGAAAGAGAAAGGTATTATACACTACTCGCTTGTGTATACGACTGTCGCGCCTGCGCACGTCTCATTTAACGGTTTTATTCCACTTTTCGTTACGGTTTTACTATCACATTTTTTTCAGTTCGGTCGCGCAGCAAAATCCCTATCTCCTCCATGGCTGCCGTAAGGAACTTCGTTCCAATGACACAGATAAAGTTGACGGTATAAGCTAGTATATCCATATTTTGCTATTTCATGATAGATAAATATTATAATGTTTATTCTCTGGCTGAACCCGTACTATCTGAAATCGTTTTATTTACTTACCAGCAAAGAGTTTTTTGATTGTCAGTGGACAATCACCTCGAGGCGAATCTCTACCTCCATCCAACCCAAATCCAAGTCCTGCACCACCACCAGCCTTCTCAAGTAATACAGTAACCACCGCTCCAGCTGTTTTGTCATTTTCTGATTTATCTTTACCTCCTAATTTATTTTGTGTCTTCGACTCCGCTGTAAACAATCAATTATTCCCAATTATTAGCTATTTCTCTATATTAAAGATAATAAGATACTATGAATTAATCGATACGACAGCATTTGAAATAACTATATTTCCAAAATTACGAAAATACAGAAAGACTATTCAAATATCTGTCTAATATATAATTAAATTTTCGTAGTTCAAAGCATCTTTAAATAAAACTCAACCTTAATTGTTAGGGGTCATTCAAGTATTACGTAAACACTGGTGGGGGTGGCGGGTTCATTGATTTGCTTATTTTTGATGACATAGAGGATGAGAGGTTCGGCTAGTGATTACGTCAGCAATATTTCTTTATTGAACCGGAACAGATTTACATAAATGTTTACGTAAGTATGGGGGAGGTAAGAGCATTGCTTACTTTTGCTGACCAGGGTAGGAGGCAGTCAGAAATTACAGAAGTTCTGCTTACGTGATACTTGAACAGCCCCTTATTAACACAGAACTCACACTTATCGGACGCGTTACTTTCTGACTGTCTAGTAAGTTTTTAATTATTAGAGATTTTTAAATCATTCTTGTTACAATAATATACTCATTATAAAAAACATGATATCTGCGACAAGATTTGTAGCCTGTGTAGTTACCAACATTGTTGTAAATGATGCACACGTTGACTTGGAACTTAAAACATTACTATTATATTTCTTAAAGTGCATAAAAAAGAACATACAAACCAAATGTCGAATATCTTCAAACGTATTAGAAATATACATAAAACATTCCAAAGACTGGATTGTTGATTTTAATCAATAAGGCCAAATCATCGACATTCACCTAAATTATTCAGATATCTAATGGACTGCGGGCTATTTCATACAGAAACGTTAAATTTTAAATAACTCTGAGCTAGCATACTAAATTAGTTATGATCCAATCAGTATATTTAGATAATTAATTAAATATCATTGAATAACTTAGCGATGCTTGAAAGCTTTTATGAGAATATATTTATTCTGATTGAGATATTCAATATTCTTATTTTATTAAGAATAGTTCGATCATATGAAAATTTTATATCGTAAATTATATTTATATAAAAACTAAACAATAATTAAATAAACAATTTTAGTCACTACCGATAATTTAAAGTAGATTATTTCGTCAATTTCATTTGATTACTAAGAACAGATACGATACTTTTTTGTACATATCTCCAAACTATTTACGCATATAAATGACGGCAATAAGGTATAATCGTTACCCTTATATGTCATTAATATATCGTATAATAAAGTTCAGTTATAGTAACTATCTACAAGCAAATATACTAATTTTAAGAGAATGAACGGTTGATCGCCTTCGAAGAGTGTTGATTGGTCTCGGTAATCATTTGCATTCCAATAATTTACAGACAGAAAATTTACATTACGTTATATATAGGCTGATGTGATTTCAAAGTTATGTATAGTAAGTAGATGGTTATTGTGTTCGGACATCGCGTCGATAAATGTAGAGCCGGGGCTTTCGGTTTTTTTTATATCATAGGAGGCAAACGAACAGGCGGGTCACCTGATGTTAAGTGATCACTGACGTCCATAGACACTAGCTACACCACAGGACTCGCAAGTGCGTTGCCAGCCTGTGGTTGGAGGGAATGGGGGAGTGGAGGGAAAGTGGGCCTCCGGCGCTCTCACTGACCAAACGAAACACAACAATGGAAGCACTGTTACTTCACGTTGTTTTTCTGTGAAAGGGTGGTAATACCCCGGGCGAGCCGACGCATTCATGCTGTAACCAGTAATAGCTTCAGCATGGCTCTACTACTTATAAACGGATGGAAAATATCATGATGAAACCGTAGGATGGTGATAGAGCTTTTCGAAATTGAAAATCGGTCGCCAAGCATCTATATATGTTTTTCGGCAGTTGCAAACAGGAGTCAGTCCCCCTTTGGGTTTAACGTGTTTAAGATAATAAATCTTAGAGTACACAGTAACTTGACATGAGGTGAGGTCCAGCCCTAAGAAGTAAAAAAAGAATAAACAAATTCTTGTTCCTGTTATATTAGGTAAAATCAGTCAACTTGGATAAAGTTTCTTAAGGAGATGATTTATTATATGTACTTACCTTTTTCAGAGCCGCAATTATCTTCGCGTGACATTTCTTGGGGTTCGGTTTCAATCTCAATTATTACTTCAGAACGCTGATCCTAAAAAAATACAGCCAATAGATTAAAAACTCATTTTGTGGATCACTTATCATTTATTTCGAGCATACTGACACGGTTATTTAATACCTACATATATTATATATAGATAACCTAATAAATATCAACAAGCACGGTCTGGACTCCAGGCAGAAATGCAAAATAACGTCCAACTTAATATTTAATGATGGATTTCCGAAAATTAACGCCTTCATCAATCAAAGATTTAAATATTTTCAAACACAAGTTTTTGTTTAATTCACTGGAAAAGTAAAAAAAAATGTTTGTTTCCTATTAAAAAAATTTTATACAGATGTGGTTTAAAACAAAAAAATGGTGCAAAACAATACCACACCAAGTGCGACTCTCGGTAGACTATTGTTTTAGTCTGAGGCACTGTGCAGTAGTCAGAAATACTACACTACTATAGGAAATACAAATACACTGTCTCAGCAATCGTTTGGTACATAAAAAAGGTTCCATATATGGATAAACTGATTAACTCCATCAAAATAACATTTGCGATTGTCCCACAATCTTAAATATTTTAAAGAAAAGACAAAACAGACAACATTACTATATAATAAGGCTTCATACATGTTATACGTCATGATTTGAGATGAGGAAAAAGGCATACAAGATATTTAAAATAAATATTTGAACATACTTTTTGGATATTCGGATTTTAATAGATATTAAAATCTTCGAAATATCAAATACTGTGATATGTTACCCTTTATATATTAATTTTCCACCACGTTTTAACTTTTCGGAGTGATTATGAATGTCGATAAACAATTTTTTTACGTGATTCGCCATAGCTCAATATTAAATTAATTTCTTTTTACAACAAGAAATAGGCTCAACTTTAGAAGTTACTTCTATTGAATAAAAACTTTTTCAGAATAATTTAATTTAAGAAAAATTAAGAATAACAGTGATTATAGCTACGTAGAACAACATGGTTCAAAATTTTACAACGAATTTGACTCTCTGTCTGATGTAAATCTAACTGCAGTGCAAGAAAACAACAGCGAACTTGGCAATACTTCAGTAAAAAAACTATTATGAAAATTTTACAAAAATATAGCAAGAGTCGTTTTTCAACATTTGCGGATACCATTTTTGATTACATTTTTATTCAAGATTGGTTGATGTGCCTTTAGATAGACACTAAGAAAAATAAAAAATAAATATCCACATTATTCCTTTTATAAAAAAACTGTTTGTACTTGGTAATGAGATTTTAAGCGGACTGAAACAAAATGTTTTCATTTTTTTAACTTTATTTTTGGCAATCAATCTTTCAGATTATTACTGCCATTGTCTCGTAGTCAGTAATATTACAAGCGTCGTGCGATCACATCAATATTAGGCGTCGTGTGAGTCAATATTCTAACAAGATGGTGGATCCCTTGTTAGAACCTTCCAAAGAGTTTTTGTGGCATCTTAGAATTTCCTGTTTCGTGGTATTGTTTTCCATTCACTTCACTTATGCACAATAAACTAACTATATTACGTAAAATACCACCAAATTTACAAAATGTAGAGTAAAATAACACAATAATATGAATAAAATATAAAATCCACTACATGCCAGTCTAAAATCCCGCCAAGTACTCCGTTTTCATTGTTATAGATAGAATATGGAAACTAACCTTAAGTATAGCGACAGACTGCGCGTGTGTTAAGCCTGCCATTGCACAACCGTTAATACTGCAGACCTTTGCTCCACGTTTCAATCCTGCCCTCGCGGCTACACTATCAGCCAGTACTCTATGAACCTGGAATATTAAAAATTACATATAATATATTGTTAAGTTCTAACTTATATTTTTTATTGCTCTAACATTATTTCTGTCCTTAATCAACCACTGAAGGAGTAATTATCTTTAACAGAAATTTTCAATTGTGATAATGTGGAAGAATAATTATTATTTATAAGATAATACTGAATAATAAGGACAAGTAAAATATTCTTCAGTTTTATTTCACCGGTTTGTTTAAGAAGGAAAATGAATTCTTATTTAATGATGACTAAAATATGAATTGGTAATTACTTACTGTTACATCTTTAGCTTCACAGTCAATTCCACCAGCCAAAATGACACCCACTCCCGATCCAGCCCCACGTTTAAGTCGAACAATTTGTGTCGCTATTTTGATACTTTCTGTAGTCTTTTCTATTTTCTTTGCAATTACTTCATTTTTGAGGCTTGTATTAATCAAGAGTTTTTCTTTCATAACAATAGATGCATTCTCCACCTTCTTTTGATCATTGTGTTGTGTTTTGATTTTATTAGTTCTTTCGTCTCCGTTAAGTAGAATATCATTGTTTTTAATGAAATCGTTGCTACTTTTATTTATGGGTACTACTTGTTTATTGTTATTATAATTTACCAAACCTGCTTTCTTTATTTCCTTTATTATTTTTTCAGATATATCCTTCGGTGCGTCTTCTATTTTTGGACTTTCTGAATTACATTCATTTGGTTTGCTTTTATTCGATGTACTTGAGTTCCGTTTTAGTCTTGTATTTTTGTACTCAATCTTCCTTTGTCGAATGTTTGCATCATTATCACTGTCTGAATCAGTTTCGGCAATTATTTTGTTACGTCGTCTGGTTTCGCCTTTATTCGACACAGCACTCACTACTGACGTGAGTGTAGAAAGGCGTTCAGACGCTTTCAGTACTGGACTCGGAGGCCTGTCGCAAGACTCGTGCGAGAACTTAGTTTCTATAACGGGAGATTTAAGCTTAGCATCTCGACCGCTCCTACATTTAGCCGATGCTAATATATTTCTTCTGTTGATTGTGTCTATATCATATGTTTTTGAAACTTTTCTCTTATCTGAGTCTGCGACAGAACTTTCAAGTGAACTACAGCTCGCTTGAGATCCAGACGTAGCTGCCGAACCCGCTGAAGAACTTAATGATATATTCGTATCAGATGAAACAGAACGACAAATATTTCTCTTGATATAATCATTGCAATTTTTTTCTGGAATTTTAGGTTTCTTTGATACTTCTGATTTTGCAAGTGAAAATGTAGAATAATGTGAAATTCTAGGTGATAAACGTGAACTGTCAGATTCTATGTTTTCAGTATTATGCATTGGAGAAGATGCTGACGATCTATAACTAGATTGTGTTGAACTCATCGCTGAGTCATTATCACTGTCAACAACATCGGTAGCAGTACACATTTTTATTTCCACATTTTTGTAGTCACGAGTATAATTCAAGATATCTTTTTTGTCCTTTTGTAATAAATTTTCAGTATTAGATATAGATTTTGAATTTAAAATAGTTTTCATTTCAAGCCCCATCATACTACTTGTTTCCACGGATTTTCTTAAATTGTGAGATAAATTCAAATTTGAAGTGGGCTTACTGTAAGTATCACTGAAATTTCGTTCGGGCGTGGATTCTTTAGACAAAGAAGATGGCGTATAAACTTGTAGAGATTTACGTTTGAAAGCAGGTGAATATTTCGGTATATTGTTTGGTAATAAATTTACTTTCCATTTAACGTCATTTAAAGGTATTGGTTTTATATTCAAAGTTTTATTTGAGTTATTATTCATTAATTTGCTTTGATCAGACTTTAAAAGAAATGTTTTAGGAATGCGGTCTTGAACCTTTATTTCTGGTAAGTCTACAATAGGTCCTAGAGCTTCAGGTATAACTAATCCTCTTAATTTCGACATTGATTTCTTTCGTTGTTCAATTAAATAGTCTAAGTTTGATTTATGCGTGGAAGTATTTGTTTTCTTGGTGCTATCATCACTGACGCTACGTGCGTGATACACAGTCGGCGCAAATGAAGTATCCACACTTGAAGGTAATGTAGTAGTACTTCCATAAAATAATGGTTTCATATTTTTCATTTGAGAATTTTGTGTTATTCCAAAACTGGAAATATTGGTTACATTTTCAACGGCTCCAAGAACATCTGGTCGATCTGTTTGTCGCTTATAAGTTTTTGGCATTTCATCAAGATTATCTTGAGACTTTGTCAATCTTCTGTCCAAGGATGATACGTCAGAATAACTTCTCGTATAAGATGGAGCATTCTTCCTTGACGTCGATGTATGTCTAGCTGGAAGGGTACCGAATTTATCAAGTCGATCTGTAGAAGTCGCGCGATCGTTCGAAAACATTGCGATTTTATCTTTGACACTGGCCTCACTTCTGGCATCTTGAGTTCTTGACGAATAAGAAAACCGTGAGCGAGTGCCAGGCCAACCAGCAGGCAAACGCGGTGGTAGACGAGATGGTAAATCTGGAGTTTTTTCTACAATATTAGGACTTTCTATAATATCATTAGGAGTTTCAACTCCATCAGGCGGTTGCCTTGGGCACGATGGGAGAGGCGTTTCGTCGTTAGATAGACTTTTATCTTCCACATCACTTTTACTAACGCGTTCTGTAAATAAAAACGATAATATCCATATTAATAAAATATTGTTACAAGTTTCAAAGTATCCATATTAACACTTTGCATAAATTATTTTGGTCAATTCTGTGAACAGAATTTTAATCCTTCGCAGCTACCGCAGGTTTTATGAGCTATTACTAACACGCAATATCTGAACTTCCTTGGAAGAGTAGCTGCTTTTTGAAACTTCATAATAAGAATTGATTAAGTAATTACTCTATCTTTTTTTTGAATAAAATATCAATAAAATCCTTATGACGCGTAACTTAATTAATAAACATAAAAGACATATCGACGATTAAGTCAACATTTAGCAAAAAAACCTTGAAACATGGATTTAATACAACGTTAGCACGTAGATCCGTATTTCATATTCCGATAACTATTTTGAAGACAAAATTAAACAATGATGTGACAATATAATATGAATCACATACAGTGTCCTTACAGTTAATCAACATAATATTAGCACATAAGATTCGTCATTCCGGTCCATTCTATCCTAGATACACTTAGTCATCGATACTTGCGGTAACAACATCCATTGGCTCGTAATGTGCAAATAAGCGTTTTAAAGTGTGTCGAAGTATTACAATTTTTGCAAATATTTTGAAATGAACTGTATTTGAAAGCCAGTCTATGATTCGTGTATTAATGCATCATACATCATACCGTCACTTAACATCTGATAAATCGTGATCAAACGCTATATATTCATAAAGAAAAACCTGCGTTCTTAAATGATAACGTAAAATTAAATAATATAAGACCTTCTCTCTCCTCTTGAATCGGATGCAAACAACGAGAATGTCGAATTTTAATAACGCTATACGATTTCGTATCCAGCACTATTAGATTTTGAGTATACATCACTTTCAGTATCTAAAACGATTTAAATGTGACCCGATGTGACAATTATACCCGTGTATTATTCGACGAAGACTAGTATTATTGTGCCCATTTTGCAGACATGGCACACTTCAGTTATATTTGTACAAGTGTTATTGAAATTTAAATTATATGAACAACCTTAAAGGCTCTCATATTTTTAACTTATCAAAGCCGTTTCGTCACTTAATTGTAACAAAGACATTGAATTAATATATCCAGTTGCGCAAACTGAATGTAATGTTCACTCAGAAAAACAGAAATATTACCCGCCATAGATAAAATTTAAATACCAGCACGTGACATAATTATATATTTTTTCTAACATTTATTATCATGACGATAATATCAGATATGTAAATAATTACGCAAAAATTATAAAGAAGATTACTTCTTAATAACTTATAGATCGACATCGGCTTGGAGATAACATTTTATTATCAAATTGACATTATCAAATGTTATTTTTATCTCTGTCTTCTTAAGGTGTTTTTTTTTTTCATTGTAAGCTTAGTAATATTGTGGTCTTCTGGATATCTTATTCCTCAACCATCATCGCTTCAGTTATTAAATATAGTTTATATAAATAGGTTATATGGAGAAAGATACAAAATGGTACTACCATAAACTTAAATAACAAAAGTACTTATAAACGGTGTAAATATCGATTGATTCAATTTATTCTCTACACTTACTCTACATTTGAAGTATGAATTAAATCAAATAGCATTTATAATAAATAATAACCTTGTAACAAATAATGATACCAGGAAAAAGAATACATAATACATAACCAATATAAAATTATAAACCAAACAACGATAGCATGGTAATAAAACTACTTCTAATATTGTTATACTGCCTGTAGAATATATATTTATAATAATACACAAAATACTTTTCAATAAAATACTAAACTATAAACAATGTATATTTTAAAGCATACGGCTCAGACATAACACCTACCGGTGAAAATATGTAACTAGGTTGCATATTACAATAAGCAGCCGCTACATATAACAGCGTCATGTTCAGTTTCAATATGTGACAGGAAATGTATTACCTAAGTATTTAACTTTTAAAGCTTATTTTACAGTGTCATTTTATGTTGACTCGAGAGGATGAAAGCTATCAATTTAATAATATATGGTACTGCAATCGATGCATGTTAGTCCTGAAAAAAGTTCTTACATAGGAAAACGCTGATAGGCAAAGAAAGGTTCAATGAAGAGTTTATCATATTGTTCAATAATTTATTCATTAAGTTTAGTTCATACTAAGATTTTTCAAACTTTTATGTATACTTAGGTATGTAAGTTTATAAAGTATATTGTAGTTATATTCCAATAATAAATAAATATTATATAATTAATTCCTAAAAAAGAGAACGATGCAATTACCATAATATTGATTTAGTTAAAAGTGATACATTAATAATACAAACCATAAAGTGATATTGATCTTCGGGGTAACTTAGTTGTTTCCAACATCATTGCAAAAAAATCTAAAGTGGCCCAAAAGAATCCTCATTTGATAACACTGCACTTTAGTTTATTCAAAATTAAACTATGTTAAGAACACTTTCATAGTGCACGAGATAAAAAAATAATTAAATGTCAATGCTAGAGCAAAAAGCTCAACTTATTTATTATATTCGGTTACAAACAATGATACAAATTTATCCGTTTATAGAAATGTAAGAATGCGGAACGTGTCCATTAACTACCAAAATAACAGTTACTTTACATAGGGCGGTGGTGCGTACGGCGTGCGCCCACGACGACGTGCGAGCGGCAAGCGACGAGCGCGAAGCCGCCGCGGCGGGGCGCGATGCACTGACTCGCGGTGGACTTGCAGAAATTTGCAGCGTCGCCGCCCTTGACGGGGGCGTTGCTCCGAGCCAGGGACGGTACAGAGCTGCGCACGCGACGCTCCCTCGTATCCTATACTCGCCTCTCGATATCGCTATCGCCCTCTAAGGCTTACGAACATATATCGAGTCATAAACTAGAATCCTACTAGCATAATTATAACAAAGAAAAATATACGATTTTAAAGTATCAATGCTATTTTTAGTCATCTGTAGTTGGAGGGCGGCGTTACGCGGCGACGACCTCGTGAGCTACGTCGTAATAATGTATCAGACGGCGTCCACTTTCTGATATCAATTTCTAACATGTTTCGTCTCTGTATATATGCGTATATATAACAATACTAATTTATCAACAAAACAATAAAGAGTGCATGTTTTGCGAATGTCGTACGATGAGTATGAATATAGCTCGTACGCGGAACTAACAAAACGCGCTTTCCTTTCATATTTACAGAAAGGCCGAGTGGCCTCGCGGAATGCGCTTTAGGTATACAAGAGTGACGTCGGCTCGGTCACAGGAGGCTGGAATGCCGCCTGTACCCTCCGCAACCGGCGCCCCCTTGCAATCCGGACGCGGCCTTTAAACCGCTCCGACGTGTTTGCAAAGCTGTTTGCACATTTTTTTACATTCCCATCCTTTTAATAAGCCTTACTTAGATACATATGTGAAATTACACGTACGTAGGAGTTTGAAAGTTGTTAAAAGAAACAATTTCATTGATCACTTATATTAAAAAAGATAATTAATATTTAGATACCACAAGGGTTGATTAATATATAAGCATAACAGAGAGAACCGCTTTATTTCTATAATGTTATTTAACTAAAGATTATCATATCGATGGAACAGCAAAACTATGAAATGGATAAGTGAAAGAAAGTGTAATCGATTTCACTTTCAAAACTAAATTAACTTTCTCCAATGACATGTCTTACATAATCTGAACAAAACAAGACGGTCATAAGCGCGCCATACGTTAACAAATGTCCGCAATATTTATTAAAGCGATGTACATTCATTGTTCGACATAATACTATTATTAAAAACCGCACCCATACTTACAAGAGGGCTATCTTGTTCAATTACCGTGCACTTGTGTTAAAAACAATCTCTAAACCGTTTAAAAGAAGCGTGTAAAATACAAACTAAGACAAGTACTTAATTATACTACGATTCTCTCACGCATTAAAAATATTCCTTTTATAATTTGAACAAGTTTGGCGAGTAGCTTGTCGTCTCAAAGCGATTGAGAAAAGAAAAAAATCAAAAACTACTTTTTGTTGCAACTCGCCGCTCAGTGAATAGCTTGCACCAGGCTATAAAAATAAGTTTAAAGGTGACCAAAATAAAACTACGCAGCGGTGTGAGAGTAACCTAACTTGAAGGTGAAACGGGGCATGGCGCCCCTCAGAATCTTGAAGCGTTTAAAACTAATTTCTTCGAAAAAGTTTAAAAAACGGCTTTGGCGAATTAACTGTCTTTTTTGTTGCACACTAGAAGGAAATACCAAGACTTACATTTTAAGCCGTGACCGGATGAATTGAAATTCATCGAAAGCTTTCTCAGTATAATTACAACGCAATAATATTTTGCAAGTTTTTGTTGTAAAAGTCCTATGACACTTGATAATTATTTGTCTATGTTTTATAGTTTTTAGTAAAATTCACACATGCTGCAATTGCTTTTACCTTGACTATAATATAATTACCAAGGAAAACTAAACTATATCCGATAACTTTCAATGATTAAATGACTCTTATTCGTGATATGCAAAGTTATCGAAGAACACATAAAGCTGACTAGCAGGTTTTTTTTAAATCATAGAAGGCAAACGAACAGGTAGGTCCCCTGATGTGTGTGATCACCACCAACCATAGACACTTGCCATATCATAAACACACCATACACCATAGACACCACGGGAGTCGCAAGTGCGTTGCCAACCTGTGTTGGGGGAGGGGGAGGAAGGGAAGACGAGAGGGGGAAGGTGAGGAGAGGTAGGCCTCCGCAGCTCTCACTGACCGAACGAAACGCAACAATGCAAGCACTGTTACTTTACATCGGTTGTACTACCCAGGACGAGCCGACACATTCATGCTGATATCAGTAATAGCTTCAGCGTGGCTCTACCATCTACAAAAAGTTTGTGGTTGACACTTCAATGATCGCGGACTTCATTCTAGAGTCTGATTTTTTTAAATAAAGAATTTGAAAGTTCGCAATTTATTTTTGTCTACACTTATTATAATACATACCTCCTAAAACGTATATTAACCATGGTTTTCCCAACGACAGAAAGACAAAGAAATACTGAACAAGATCTTTTATACACTGACATTACGACCGACAAGTATTACTAAAATTATATAATTACAAAGAGAACATTATTCAAGTTCCAATTATATAACTAGGCATATGCACCTGCTAATAGGAAACCTGTAAGTTTTCGAACAGGTGGATAGAATTGATATTAAATTCCTATTAATATTACATACTTTTAGGCAACAAGGTTCGAGATATATAATTCATTCATTGATATATTATTGTGGAATTATATATATAGGCAGCCCGGTATTCTTCTTATGCAGTCCAAGCCGTGCACCAAAACCACATTTCGCCATGTGTAGCTTTAATGAACAGGTGCAGGCAGACCGAGGAGTCGGCGCTTCTTGCAAGGTGTACTTTCACGGTTACACCAAACTTGAGTTTTTATACTACACTTACATCGATTTTAATGTTATAAATATTTATTTATTTAAGCACAGCTAGTGAACAATGTACCACACAAGAATTGACAATATATGTGAACAATTTATGGACACATTGGTCTTTAAAAACTGTCACACGTTACATGGTAAACAAATAAAATCAAAACACTATAAAGTTAAACACAATATAAACTTAAATGATAACAAATAAACTTAGGTAGCTAATAGAATAATATGATACAAATATTCTTAATTAAATAAAAAAGTATCATTAGACAATTTGTTATTTACTACGAAATTACCTTATAAAATTTTATATTGTCTATAAGTTTTATAAATTTAAGCAATCATTATTAATATAACACTAAATACTAAAATATTGAGTAACGTCGAATTTGATAAACTAACATAATAGTGCATATAAAAGTAATAGCTATCTTGTTTTCTTTTCTAAATACCACTTTTTTACTCTTGCAAACAAAATAATACCTACTATAATCTACTACCTATCATAATCTAAACGTGTAAGACATTTTCGCAACGAATCAGAAGTTAAGTACTTAACAGATTAATAGGTAATAACATAAAGAGATCATAATACATATTCAATGCACAGTTGGAGTTTTTAGCGGGATTTTGGAATGTCATGTCGTAGACGGAATATTTTATTCATAATCCTGTGTTATTCGGCTCTATATTGTGTAATATTGGTGGTGATTTTACGTAATATAGTTTGGTTAATATTGCACTAGTGAAATGGATCAGAAATAATACCACGGAGCATGGATTCTGACTCGCCACAAAAACTCCCAGGAAAATTCTAATAAGACGGCCACCATCTTATTAGTTTATTGAAATTATATCAAGAAACTTGTAATATGGTTATTCATTCGACAGTGGCATTAATAGACTACTAGAAGACTGGTTGCTAAAAATAAAATAGAAGAATGTACTATTGTATGTCCAGTCCTCGCAATATCGTCAAAATTTCGATACAAAATGAAGTTAAAATATTATTATAGCAAAGTAAAATTGGCATTTATTTATCCTTAAGTTGTCTCGATGTATGTATGACACATAATATAATAAGTATTTAGACCTACATTTATGTGCTGCGCAGATATATCCAAAGTTTTACGCAGATTGTATGTATGACTTATTAAATGTACTTTTTGCACACATTCAGAAATTAACTCGGCAACTGCTACAACAACAAAAAAAATAACCATACCAAATATTCAAAATAAATTAGTAAGAACATAATCAGCATTCCAATAAGTTTCAATTCTTTGCATTATTATAACTCGATCACACAAGTGTCAGTTTTATTTAATGCAAAATATTTTTGCTGAAACTAGCATCGAACGCTTCGGAATCTTTACGAATTTCGCAATCTAGTGTATCACGTATAATGTGCGCATACATTACTATTTAGTACGAGGTCAAGTGACTTAGATGGCTTGAGTTGCATTTTCACTATATGTATCAGATTACTCTATCTGCATTTATAAACTTTTCGTAACAATAGGTAACATAAAACATGTAATTATTTTGCTAAATCTATAAAATAGTATCGAAGAATCGGGTAACATTGGCCATAGTACATAAATTTGCTTGCATCGTAAAAAGAAATTAATACATATATTTTTATGTTATTTCAGTTCCTCTATTGTTAATTGGTAAAAAACCACATAATAAGGTAATTGAAGTACTACTGGAAAAAATATCTATTGCAATTTTTAAGTGGCATAAAGATTTCGACGGATTTTACCGGAGTTGCCGAGAGAATCCAACTAATTGTGAAAGAAAGTCCTTGAGTCCTTTAAGTCTTTACAGTAGTTAACTATTAGTATCAGCAATCAAAATTAAGAAAAAACTATCCGTATAATTGACAGAAGAAATTTAGGAAGCTTATATCAAGTGAAAGTTTTAAACCACGTTGGTTTCTGAGAGATTAATTGATTGCGTATAGCAAAAATGTATATTAATTACAATTTCAATCAAAAACCATTGTTTAAAGGTTATTTATACTTTTATATATTTTTATATTGTAAATCTATTCAGAAATATCATTGTATCAGTTCTATTTTTTGACGAGTGGTGACCAAACTTAATTTATGTTATACCTACTTTGATGCCTTCAAATAGCATTGTACATCTATAATAATTGTATCAATAATTGCTGAAATAAGAGGCTATATTCTCTAATGTCTACCATGTTTTTTAAAAATTGAAGTTATAATCTCTATCCTGCCTTCGCTAGCAGTTTTAAGATTATTTTTAAGTGTTGGTAAGGCTTTTATTTGGCAACCAATCTTCTAAATTATTACTGCCAGTGTCGAGTATGTATGTGTGTATATATTACAAGTATCTTATGAAAATTTCAATGTTCAACCAGATAGCGAGACCCCTTGCTAGAACTTGTCAGTTTTTGTGGCATCTAAAAATTCTTACTTCGTGGTATTATTTTCCCAACCATTTAGTTTTGCATAATAACCGCACTATATTACGTAGAATTGCAGCAATAATACAAAATATAAAGTCAAGCAATACAAAATTATGAATAAATTATAAGAGCTAATTAATACACGAGAGGCTAAGAAGATCCCGCCAAAAACTCGAATCTTTTGTTATGATTTGAATCTAGTTTGATAGAACAATTCTGGACTGTCCAAGTCCTTGCCAAACTTTTTGACCGCTCTGAAGATAGTTGCACGAACACAAATTTAGGTATAAATACTTATCAATACATATAATAAAAATGTAAATCTAACGTGTCTGTACTTTTCCGATTTTCGTGAAAAAAATTGTTACAGATGTCTAGGGATAGGTAATAAAATATAATTCAATCATTTTTAGAAATGTATGTCTGTCTATCTGTATGAACATGCATCACTGCGTGTTGCGTGCATCACCTACATCGCATCACATGGTTCAGGATAAAATCTCACCAAGAAAATCATAAAGCATGTCCTCGCGAATAACTTAGTATTTGATTCATTAAAATTGGTCTATTTTATCAAAAGTTATTGTAATTTTAATTATAACGTGACTTAAGTACGAAAGAAAAATAAATAAGTAAATGGACTTAATACATTCAGAAGATGTTATTAGCCACTGTTTTTTTTTTACCATAAATTCCACGCAGACGAAGTCGCAGGCACAGATAGTTTATATATTATATGTATAACATGGAGACAACTTAAGGATAAATGAATGCCAACTTTATACCTTTATAATGATATTTTATTTTGTACTAAATTTATGGATATATTACACGCAAGTCGGAACTTACGGCTACATTCAAAGCGGTCAAAAAGATTGACGAGGACTGTTAATGTTCAGTGGGGAAATTAAAAATACTATAAACAACAGGTAATTACGTGAATTAACATTACCAATAGACTCAGCTATCATAATTTTAACAGAATATTTTGTAAAGTACTTACCGTCCCAAAAGCTTCTTTCAAAAGTTGATTTGCGACCTTTGGTGTTATTAACGACTATCGGTTTTCTGTAACAAAAATGATAATAACATTTAACCAAATATTCATTTTAAATTCTCTGTGACACAATAATAGTAACCAGTTATTATAAATAGCATATAATAATGACACTTTGTGGTTGATAGCTGTAACTTACATATATCATCAATAGGAATCCTGAATTCTAACTAATATTATAAAGCCATGAGTTACTTTGTTTGTATATTGCGTATTCACGTCGTAACTACTCAATCGATTATCAAGAGTTGTGTAATAGATGTTATTAGAGATACAGAAAAGTGGTGGTGTTTTTCATACATTAAAATGTACCGTTGAGGTAAAAGTAGTTTTTGATAATTTTGAGCTATTCTCATTATCCATCACGTAGCTTTTTTTGGAATACGTAGATCAAAAACATATTAATTTGATTGCTGCCATCATAACATACAATAGATATATGTTAGAGCGGGTTTTAGAAAGGTTAAAACATTTCATAAATTTGTAGTAAAAAGAGTTACCTATTTAATTATACAATACGTTACGAGCTTTCTACCACAATTCCAATATACAAGAGTGAAATAAGTATCGAAAAGGTTTCACTTTTATTTATACTGTTTCCTATATAATTATACATACCAACATCTTCTATACATAATATATATATATATATATATAAGAATTTAAATCCATGGTATCTGTACTTATTCGATTTTCGAGAAAAAAAAATTGTTATATGTTTCTGGGAATAAGTAATGAAATACATATCAATCATATTTAGAAATGTCTGTCTATATATCTGTCAGTTACTTTGAATATGCATCACTGTCAAAGTACCGAGTTCCTAATAAAACCACATCAAGGAAATCATAAAGCATATTTCCGAAAATATATTAGTTTTTTAACTATTAAAATCGGTTCACTCTATCAAAAGTTATTGTAATTTTAATGGCGACGCGGCGTAAGTACGAGAGAAAAGTAGATAAGTAAATGGACTTAATACAGTCGGATGACTTTATTCATCCCTGTTTTTTACATAACGTTCCACGCGGACGAAGTCGCGGGCACAACTAGTCCTAGAATAAAAGTAAGATGTAAGCCATGTTTTGATCACGTCTACAAATAAAAACAAAATAAAAAAGTTCAACTTCAACATTTTAATAATGGCGTCTCGTAAAATAAAAACAAAATGTGTGTATCAATCAAACATCTTTGACTCGTGACAACAATATCGAGGCAATCCAATTCCGCGACCTTTATTTTTTTATGAATCCATACCTACATACTCTTAAAGCGATATATTATTCTATTAAACCGGTAGAAAATTACATCGCGAAAACGTGGCTTATCAGATACGTTAGTAATAGTAATCGCGACCTCTTTTAAGAATACATAATTATCATCAAATTTTATATAGATAAATCGCAAACACGTTGATTACAGTCACGCAACAGAAAGTCACCGGTATGTAAAGATATAGCGCGTCCAGTATACGAATTACGAAATATTACAACGTAACAAGAAAGAAATTATTTTGTTTATAATTTAACAAACAAATTTAATGTACTTTATGAGATAACTAATATACTTCTTTTATATTTATAATATATTCTTGTTTAGAAATACTAATTTATTTGTATTTACACAAAAACATCACTGACATAATAAATTATATTTAATGTCTGTTTCTTATTTACATACAATTTTATCATATATATTTAAAAAAAAGTATTGATGGAGAGCAGCGAAGAACCCGTTAAATCACAACTAACGAACAAAATAAAGTATGAGAATTTAACGATAAATTCCATGCATTATTAAATTCAATAAGCTGCATACTTTTAATTTATTATTTGTTTTCATTCCTATATATAACAATATGAGTAATTGCTTTAACAGGATCAATTAATCAAATGCTGACGACTTCTCCAACCTAACCGGTCAGTGTACCGCAGCCTAATCAACTTATTACGACTCCCCAAAACAAATTGTAATGTCCAAAACAAATTAGTAAAAAACGCATTATGGAACGTTATGAACGACATAAGTAAAGTACATGAACTTTTCGAGTCTATAAAATCATACTGATAACCTGTTACTAAATCGCTACAGTGAACACTTGATTTAAGTTAAAGAAACTCGGTCATCAGACGTTAAGCATTTCCAGCAAAGATTAAATTAAAATTTTATAATAAAAATTATACAGAACTATAACAAAACAATTTGCTAATATAACACAATATCTATATTTAAGAATTTCATCATTACTGAGAATTATGTAAAGCATTTTATATCGAAACGACATCGAAAACAAGTCATTGGGTGCCTACATCGAAATGTCAGGGTCCACCGCGACTAGAATGTCAATAGTCGTCGACAAAGCTCGAATGCTAGTTGACAAAGAATTGAACAGATTTGTAAATACCTACTGCATAAATGAATAACATAACGGATTGCGGATAACCGGCCAAATAATAAATACCACTTTCTCAACGCTTATTATGGCGTGCTCTTAAATCTGCGTTACCGCTGTGACTAACCAACTACGCTACGGTGACATTTTTGAAGTAATGTCAAATCAAGGTATTAGAGAAAATGCGGAGCAGGAGGCGAAAGGCAAACAGACTCAACCTAGGCTTGGCTAACCACATCGTGACTCCCCCCGCGCCCCTCGTCTAGGCTGACGTGCTCCGGCGCGAGTCGCTCCACTCGCTCGACGGAAAACCTTCACGTCGCTGTTTAGAAATACTGAACCACTGGACCACCTACACATTCCATAACTGAGCAATCTATAATAAATATTTATGATTTGAACTGAAAAAGGTATTTTCGATTTATCGTGTCTTTTATGTAACAAAATAATAATAATAAGTAGCATAAAATGAACCGTGAGAGTTCATTGTAAAACGTGCTTCGGTCGCGGTCACGAAAGGTCGCGAGTTCAAATACAACTTAGCGATAGCTTATTGGAAAATCCACCAATAAAATCCATGCTTCACTTTAGAGATACTTTTTGTGTTACTAAGGTACTTTTTTGCGAAGCATTCCTTTCTGAATGATACCTCACGATGAGTCTATAAATAAGTTATAAAGTAGATTTAAATTGTATCTTGAACAAAGATGTCAGTACATTATAGGTGAAATGCAATATATCTGATTTTTTATATTATATTTATATGGCACATAGGTAAGACGGATAACAGGCTGAAGAACATTCTAATTGGATTCATTTCATTGTAGATCTAAAACGAAATAACAATAAAGTTTAAAGTTTACTGGCAACAAATCTTTCTTAATACACATATAGCATGTATGCAATATAAACTCGCACGCACCCAATTACTATGTTAAATTATTTTTTACACGAATAATAATTGGCTTGTAACATATATGTTTTTGTATATTCTTTGCTCTGTTCTATATTTTTGTCATATAAAAAATATACGATTGCCACTAATTTTAGGAATCTAGACTTATGTTTTTTGGTTGTAATTGCATTACTCCTTTTTTGTTATTAATCTTTGTTTAGTAAAATAATGTATTAGTAATTACTTCAGTTAAATCGAATTACGAGTTTTTGCTTTCACTCAGTAACATTTTGAGAAAAACACAAATTCCCAAGAGTGTCAGCATAACATACATATATTTTTATACATTTTACTTGATCTAAATCAGCATACCATTTTTCACTATACCTAGTCAACATGTGTTTTCCAAAACATTGAAAAAAAAACCGCTGAATCAAATTTCGATAAGTAGAGCAAACAGTTTAAAACTAACCAACACCGACCAGTAAACAGAGAAAATAAGTATGTTTTAAGTATCTTATCAAGAATTAATTTAATTTTATTTTCAACACTTTTATTGTAGTATACAATTCTTGAAATTTTCTTCCTAAAAATCTATTTATCCTGAGTACCTAGAATTTCCCGTAACACAGCAAATACTACTTCATCTCGATATAGCTGTCAACTACAGTACAGGCCACAGTTTGGACAATATACTTGGAGGAGAAGGATGCTCACGTATCACAAACTTGATAAAATAAGACAATTTTCGCAACTTTGCTTCACCATTTTTCACGGATTTCGTTGCGCGCTTTTTTTCGTTCTGCATATAACGTGCTTTACAGGCGGAACGGCTCCCAATGAATTTCTTTGGAATTGGAGATTTTTTCCAAGCCATACACTGTAATATCGTTTCGTGGTCGTAATGGTGAAATCTTGATTCGTCTTACTACAAGAGTTCCAAAGAGTGTGGGGAAAAATTTAGTTTTATTTGTTTAAAAATAAACTTTTTTTTTTATATATTATAGGGGGCAAACGAACAGAAGGGTC
This sequence comes from Antheraea mylitta, assembly GCA_014332785.1. Lineage (NCBI taxonomy): Eukaryota > Metazoa > Arthropoda > Insecta > Lepidoptera > Saturniidae > Antheraea > Antheraea mylitta. The sequence continues at coordinate 5,094,117 of JACEII010000005.1, read as the reverse complement.
ACCCGATGGTAGGTATTAAACTGTTTTTTTTTTTTACATTTCCACCAGTACACTAAGACTGCAACAAATTATTTAAAATTTATAAAAATAATGAATACCTATACAGGTAGTTTTTATTTTTTATAGCTGGTAATCCAGTTCTGTCAACCTGTATATATTATTACAACTTCCAAAGAACTGGTAGTACATTTTCACTTTTTTTTGTATGTTCCTTGTATAAGAACAATGAACCTAAGCAATGAAGCCATTAGCGTAAATAAATTTTTTATTGTACTTATACATAGAGTTACTTATTTGGACAATTGCTTAAATTATAACAAAAATGACATTATTATAATTCTTTCTTGTCTTAATAGAAATTAGCTATCGTGCATTTTCATAAGAATAATAAACAAAATTTCATAATGTAATGGCGTGCTAATCTTGCCAGTCGTATATTAAATTATATCAATTAAAATTCCGGTAACTTTCAAATATATGTAGCATAGATATTTAGACGTTATAGAAATGATCAGTACGAAGCTTTATATATGTAAAGGCTGGTATCTAAAACTTCGTTCTCAGAAAAATGTATTTGTTATTAAATGATACGACGATTTTAAATGATAGGACGAGACAACCCCGGAGGAGCGCCCTGTAAAGGGCTCACAATCCCAAAAACAGAGACCCTCCCATCAATGCGGAAAGAGAGAGGCCACAGCTAGAAGGGTCACCCTAAAGCTGCTTATCCGCGTGCCCCACAAGGGGGGCGTGTGAAGAATTTCTCGTAGATGTACTAACGAATAAATTGAACACAAATTTTCATTTTACAGTATGACCATGTAATGAAATAAATTGACAACCGAACAATTGAACGTCAATCTATTTAATTTTGTCAATATTTTGGAAGATCACCATACTGTCTTCTGTCTAATTCACTTTTTATATGGAAATTTTTAACCGGTATTTCTCACTATTCACTAGGATTTTTGAGACATTTTATTCGCTTCTATATATTCAACAATTGATTTTGACTTACATTTTTACTTATAATCAAAATATACATTAACAAAGTATTGTAAATACTAGAAACTGTAATAAACTAGTCGTCCCACGTTTCAGACTTAGCAAAACCAGTAATAGTTTCTTAGGTAATAATTTTAAGTTTTACAATAAAGTCCCAAAACATGATACCGATTTACCGGATTGCAAATTTAAGCGCCACGTCAAGCAGGTTTTGGTGTCAAAAAGATATTATAGAGTGAATCAGTATGTGAACGATAGCAATGTCTGGAATTGACTCCTCTCTGTGCATCCACTATAAGCTATTGTTTGATGTATTGGAAATATATGTAAAAAAAATGTACCCGATCGAATTTCTTGCCGGTTCTTCTCGATGGCTGGGTTGTTTTCCGAACCAGTGGTAGTTTTTACCGTTCATAAGTGCCTTATTAGGGCCTAAACTGAATAAAGTATTTTTGATTTTGATTGTGTCAATACCATTATTTATATAGGTACACTTGCTTATACAATAAGGTATCATGACTCAGTAGCGTGTTGGGACACCTCATCGCTCGAAGTTTTGAATCCTTATAGATCCTGAGTTTACGGTAAAGGAAAATATCGTAATGAAACCAAAAGCATGGTAATAGAGGTTTTTAGTGCCCGCTTAGTTAGCTGTCACCCTCGAGTTAACAATAAAACGCCGACACAAATGTATGTCTTCATTTTACAGCCAATTCTTTTTTTTTTCGAACTGACTACGCTATTGACCTAGCAAGGTCTTAACAGCTTTACCGGACCACTAAGGCGAGCGCTTAAAACACTCAATCGATTCTATTTAACAACTAGCTCAAGGATGCACGTCACACCTCGGTTTGGGCGGTTGCCTGAAACGTGCAATTCGTGAGCTATAACCTAAGCTAACTATTCATACATATATGAGTTGTTGAAACATATATTTGTACCAAGCATACATACCTCAACAATTCTTATATATAATTCGTATCGGATAATTTTCTAAACTATATCAGTTTGATAAGAGAAAAAAATAAAACCCTCCCACTTTTATGTGTAAGCGTGTATGGGTGCACGTGTGTAGAGGTGATATGCAGCCAATTCTCTTTAAGCTTAATGTATCAATCTTTTGCCACATTGACACTCAATCATGATTAAAACGAAAATAAATAAGTTATGTGAACAAAGATCTACTTTTAAAGTTTCACGACAACGGAGACAACAAAGAAAAAGTTGTACACTCGTTACATAAACGGAATCAATTTTTATCGGGACAACGCTCTCTCGTACGAACTTATGTTAAACTGCGTATGCATTTATAAGGTATGATATAAAATAAATGAAAAAACACGGCGACTTCGTCGAGGTGAGCAAGTGTATCTGGAGTCGAAAGCGAGCGGTACTGGAGACCCAACAACACCGTTAGCGCGTCCGCCACACTTCACGGAATCCACAGCAGTCTTTTCACTTCAATATTAAAACCACATTATGTAGGGTCACCGTACTATATGCTTTCATTGAGCAGATACACATCATTATAGGGCCCTTAATTCATCAAAATATACGTGAATTACAATTTACATGTAATATCTATGATTGTAATTATAGAAGAGCTTAACAAGATAAAAAATAAATGTATTAACACAAAATTTTGCTAACTATTCCACGAGAACGAAGTCTCGGGCAGATGTTAATTACGACATATATGTGACTATATAAAAATATTAAACAATGAGAGTTTACCCTCTATTTTCAAAAGTATATAATTTCTTGTAGATAATAAAATAGATAATATTTTAATTATTTTCACAGGTACTATCTCAAAATAATCTTATAACGATACCAATTAATTTATTATGAAAATAAATGATTAAAGTGAATATGTTTAAGGTCATATGATGAAATTGATACCTTAAGTGTTTATAATTTAAAGTAGTTCAATGTTAATCCACGTTTTTTGTAATACCAGTGCTTTGCAGTTTATTTATCTATACTTCTATACTAATATTATAAAGAGGTAAAGTTTGTGAGTTTGTGATGTTGTGACGTTGTAGGGGGTAATCTCAGGAACTACTGGTCCGATTTCAATAATTCTTTCAGTATTATATAGCTCCTTCATCGAGAATGGTTATAGGTTATATATCATCACGCTAAGACCAATAGGAACGGAGCACAGATAAAAATGTTTCAAAATCGGGATGTTTTTTCCTTTTGAGAACTGCTGCGTGTTAGTGTATCTATACCACGCGAACGAAAATATAAGTTTGTTAGTTACGTTTCCGCGCTTTAAATACTCAAACGATCATGATACCTTCCTCGCAGAAAAAGTGCTGTCCTTGAAAGGTAAATCAAATCAACATTATGACGCGTGAATCCTCGAGCAACAGTTAGTGGCAGTTGTCAAAAAGATAGCATATATTTATCAGTTCGAAAGCTGCTTGACATTAATGAAAGAATCTTTAACATTTTGAACCGGTAGTGTATAAACCTGCTGTTTTAGTTACGGCACCTATAAAGACTCCTTGGTGGCTATAATATCGTAATGATATATAATAATGTATATTCGTCACTTTATATGTAAATATAAATGCAGTCACCAAATTATCAAGGTAGTAAACTAGTCGACAATTGACGAGTGGGACGGCCGTGTGAACAGGGTCGCATGGGCCATTGTCGCCGCGGGTGCTGAGATGTCACGTTAGTACTTCCTACACACATGTTACCGCACTTAGTCCTATATACACGGTGACCTGTTTTTAAGTCTAACTTTTTCATACACTGACTCTGTGTTAATCGAATGGTATAAAACTCGTTCACCGTGGACGATATTATACTTTGTATATTAAATCCCTTAAATAACTTTATTTATTTTACATTACAAGTTAGTATTTGCGACTTCTTTATAATAACAATGCTTTTCTGTTCCGTGGGAACTACGAGTCTTGCTTGAGTTCATCATAAGCTATCTTTTGTTTTTATTTTAAGTTTGTCATTACCCTCTTATATCTTTGCCGATTTTAAATTTTCCCGGTAAAATTTTACAATCTCTAGATATTAATCTCTAGATATTACTCTATAATATCTGCAGTTTACAAATAAAAGTGTAGTCAAAATTTGTTCAGTCATTTCGGTTACTATATAAAACCAAAAAGACACTTCAATTCATATGTGTAGTGTGTACATTAATATTTTTAATAATTATATATTTTTATTAAAAATAGATTCGTGAGCTATTTATAATAAGAACTTATTTATTGAAAAACAAGCATTTTATTTGTTTTTTTTTTTTTCAAAATGAAACTATAGCATACAGAGATATACAATTTTGAAAAAGTACTATATGCGACAAATCACTTCCAACTCGAGAGTTTCAAATTAAAAGTAAATCACTAATAGAATTAAATTATTTAAATATTATTACCCCATGTATAACAGTACAATTAAACAATATCAATGTATTCCGTGCACTTCCGCTTGTCTTTCGAATTCCGTACTTGTGAAACTCGATTTCGCTTAATTAAAATAATTCGTTAAATTGCAGACTGTAATTTGCTTTAGAATTGTTAAGAATATTATCACAAATATGCGATATAATCTTTCCTACATTAACAACCTTCAACAATTGTTTTAAATGACGCTTGTAGCGTATGCGGAAAATACCTATAGTATGTATCCAATTTTAATCATAAATGTCAATGATGTTTACATAACAATCGTAGAGCCAGCCAGATATTGAAGTTTGGAAGTACCACACCAGACCTATTTATTTATTTACACTTTATTGGTGTTATTACAAAAAAGTTAAATACGTACTGAATACTTGCTTTAAAAAGGTTTCGTACTAAATGCAAAGGAGAACCATGCCTGTTTTCTAGTACATAATATAAATAAAACTTCAGCTCCCTACTGTGTCTCCAAGGCGATTAAAAAAAATTGAGCAGTCACGGGACGCCTGGCAGATGTGAAACATCGAAATTCTTTGAATCCAACGAATCTCAAATTTTCGAATTTTTAAATCACACTATAGGTATGCGAGCTCAGTGCGGCAAGAGAGATCGTGCACAGTTGCTTGCACATGGCATTGCGTCGCCACGTCTCACACGCTCGCCACGCCAACAACCAGGTTCACCCATACCTATAGAGGTTTCACATCAAAATTAACAGTCGTCTCCTTTTATTGTCTATTTTTATGACCCCTTTGAACATATGTGTTAATCTATGGCTAAATGTAACTTAGCATAACCGCACAACGACGTGCAATTGATTGGTTGACATCCCATCTCATTTATTCTTATGTGTTTCAAGGCTCTACAATTTGGGTGGCTTGATGGATTATCAATTCCGTTCTAGGCTTACTCTTTGTAGCGGTAGTGTAAATAAAACATATTTTTTACACAACAATAGTAATCGTGTAATCTTACAGAATAAATTAGTTAATCACTGTTATATCCGCGTTAAATTACGTCACATTTAAACATATTTAGAGTTTATAGTCTAGTACTCGTATACTATAACATTTCGTTTTTTTATGTTCTTATGATGTTATATGTTTGTATAATATGCAAATATAAAAATAAAGAGAGCATAACGTAATTTTATGAGCATTTCAATCAGAAATAGTTTTCTTCCATGTATATTAATTTATTTTCGAAATTTTCTAATACATGTTTGTTGTATAAAGATGACTGATCACAGACATATTTCAGATTTGAGTTATATTGTATTTCACAGTTCATTCCCGTAAGTTTGTATTCCGAATTGTCTTCTAAACAGCTTGACGGATTTATTTACGGTAAGCTTATATTATTTCTCAATTCATATAATATTAAAATAATTTTATCGAAATAGAGATAATATAGACATGCTAAAACATTAAATGAAGAATAAGTAAATATTTTTTATTTCTGTTTTTGAAATTTGATACAGGCTTTGTCAATATTACTTTCAGATTTTGTAAAAAAAAATTTCAAAAAGGTAATATCTATTTAATTCTTTTTTTCCGAAATGTCTGCGCTATTGACCCAGCAAGGTCTTAACAGCTTTACCGGACTACTAAGGCGAGCGTTTAAGGCACTCAGCCGATTTTGTTATGGCAACCAGCTCAAGGGTGCACGGCACACCTCGGCTTGGCTGTTGCCTGTTGCATGCAAAATCGCGACCTATCTTAGCTAACCTTTTTTTTTTTTTTTTTACATGGGGAAATCCCTTCGGATTCCCACCCTGACCGGGCAGCTAGGGTGGGGTATGTCCGACTTGCACGGACTAAAACCCCATGGTGCCTCCTTACACCTGTTGGCCGGAGAGCAGGAACTGCCTACGGCACTACCTCTGCTCACCCGGCAGGTGTCGGCCCCTCATAAGAGGCCCCTTCTTCAGCCTGAGGGGTCAAGATGGAAGAACCCTCAGGGAGGGGCGGGTGTTAAACCCCTCCACGACGAACTGTGGGAGTCACACGGCACAATGCGACTCCACTGCGGGGCCTGCTATAGTGCTGGGCGACGGACGTGCCCGCGTCACGTCGCCCGCAGGCCCTTTACGGCGGCCTCAGATCGTCTCCGACCCGTCGCCGCCGTGTTCGTCGGCCGCGGGAGAGGAGCCTGGTGGTCTGCTCTCTCTCCCTCTCCGCCGCCTCCTTAGCGAGCATAACTGCCTCGCAGAATGAGGCAACGGAGTTCCACCCGGTCTCGCTCTCAACCATCTTAAAGACGACAGACGAGAGCGAGAGATCCAGGCCTATGGCCCCGACGAGCTCGCGACGTGGCACATCCCAGGCGGGACAAACCTCTAGCGTGTGCTGCGCGTTGTCTGTAGCGCAGTCACAGTGATGGCACCCTGCAACTGGCTCCCGGCCTATGCGACACAGGTAACTCCCGAAGCAACCGTGCCCCGAGAGCACCTGCGTCAGCCGGAAGCTTAGGGTGCCACTCCGCCTGGTGAGCCATTCGACCATGACCGGCCGAACGGCTTCGATAATTGCCACGCCCGAGCTCGGCCGCTCAAGTCGTCGTCGCCACTCGTCAACCACTAGGACCTGGTGGAGCTGTGACCTCAGTGCCTCGATTTCCCGAGGCACGAGTCGTTGTTCCCGCTCCAGCGCCTCCACGCGTAGTTGGTAAAGGGACGCGTGGGCTTTCGCTACCAGGTCCCAGGGTGGGGATCCGGCTAATAGGGAGGCCGCCTCGTATGAGATCGTACGGTATCCACGTATGGCTCTGACGGCCATCGCCCTGTGCGATTTGCGCAGGTGGGCGATGCTGGTGGCCGTCAGGCCGTCAGCCCACACGGGGGCCCCGTACAGGGCCATTGACCGCACGATCCCTAGGTACAACTTCCGGCAGATGGAATTGGGCCCCCCCAAGTTGGGCATTAGACGGGCAAGCGCGCCCGCTGTGCCCATTAAACGGGGGGCCAGCTGCCGGAAGTGTTCCTCGAACGTCCATCGGCTGTCGAGTAGCAGACCGAGGTATTTTAACCTCGACCCGACGCCGATGGACACACCTCCCACGACGATCTGGGACCGTCTAGGTGGCGCGTTCCGAGGGCCATGAAAGACCAGGGACTCGGTCTTGTTGAGCGCCACCTGCAGTCCCAGCTGCCGGATCCTACTGACGACTTGAGCGACTCCTGCCGTAGCAAGGATCGCGGCCGCGCGGTGCGTCTTCCCCCGGGCTAACACTAATGTGTCATCAGCGTAGCAGGTAACACTGACGCCTCGGAGGAGCGCACCGCGCAACACCCAATCGTATCCGATGTTCCACAAAAGGGGGCCCAGGACTGACCCCTGTGGAACACCGGATACTACTTGTCGCCGACTTATCCTCCCTCCCTGACCCGGGAAGATTACGTACCTCTCGGATAGGTACGCCCCGACTATGCGGCGGAGGTAGCGAGGCACTCCATGGTATTGGAGTGCCTGCTCAATGCTGGCGCAGGGCAAGGTGTTAAAGGCGTTGACGATGTCTAGTGACACCGCCATAACAACCTCACCCCGGGCAACTGCTTTCTCCGCCAGGATCTTAACATGCATCACTGCATCGACGGTGGAGCGCCCCTGTCGGAAACCAAACTGGTTTTCTTTCTTAGCTAACCTAGCAAACTATTCATATGTGTATGAGTTGTTGAAACGTATATGTGTACCAAGCATACACGCCTCAACAATTCCTCCATATATTTATTATCGGAAAATTGAGAGTTTTTCAGTTCGATAAGGGGGAAAAAGTAAACCCTTCCACTTTCATGTGTAAGCGTGTAGGCGTGCACGTGTGTGGGGGTGATCGTGTAGTGTTGTAGTAGTGATGTATATTTGTGTGTCACCGTATCGCGCAAGCAACACACTCAAGGGCTCCCTACCGAGGGATCGAACCTAGGCTTGAGCCGTTGCCGTGGGAGGCCTAATCGGGTGTGCGGGCGCGAAATTAACCCCCAGACCATGGCGGCGTGATCTGTGGTTACGCGGGCGTGGGCGTGAGCAGGCTCTGTTTCGAGGGGCAGGCTGGTACTGATCGTTCGCTGACGTGATTAAATCAGGAGGGTCGGTAAAAATGCATCGCGGACGTCTTTTATAACGCGCAGCGTTAGGTACGGGGCTATTTAATTCTCAACTGACTTTAATACAATACAACCGATTTAATGAAATTTTGTACTCAAGAAGTATTATATACTATATATTGTATATTATGTATTATACATCATTCCAAAACTATTAAAGTATTAGTATTCTCAGTAATATTTTAACAAATCATAAAAAAAATGAAGAAATTAAAGTTTTAATTAATATCTTTCGATTTTAACTACCTTTTGTAAACAAGAAATATATGTCTAAAGATGAAAGTCCATTAATATTATCTGTAAGACTTAAGGAAACTTTAATGAAAGTAGTTTAAAAAAACTCGTGAGGAGTTGCTGACAGTTGCTAGTTCGATCTTAATATTGCTTGCGTTAATATATAGCTTAAATTTAAAAACCAAGTTATTTGCGGAAATCATATAAACACGGAAATCTGTAATGGCATTCATGATCCAATTTTTCAACAAATCGATATCTACAATCGACACTGTAAGCACTATTTTAAATTGATATAAAAACATTCTTTAAACTCCAATAAATATTAAGATATAAATGTAGAAATCGTGCCAGAAATCAGAACCGACACAAATATCCAATATAAAAGTTGCAGCCATTGACCGTATAGAATCATTGTCAATGAAATACCGATAATAAAAAGAGACTGCAAACGAGATTCTTGTTATGTAGGTACGTGGTATTTACTTTACTAATGCAAAACAAACTTTTATGTTCAAAAACGTGGGCGTTAAAATATGTAAAGCCGATAAGAATGAGAATCCCGAAGTGATCGATGCTGGTGATTACCATCATAAGAGAAAGTATAGAAAGATATAAACATAAATTTAATAACAATGTTAGATGTATTAGCTTAGAGAGACGGCGTCTGAGACTTGCAGCCTGCAGGGCCAATCAATGCGGTCGGCGGCGTCGGCGACGCGAGTACCGTTAGCGGCCTCCGCTGGCCCCATGATACTCTAACATCAGACGATACAGCCTACTTAATACCAGCTCATATGCCAATCATATAAGATAATACAAAGAATTTTTAAATTTCTAAACGCCTAATATAAAGAATCGGGTCGCCGTATTACGAGTGCGCTTATAGAAATTGTAACACGTACTAACTTTTTACATAAGTAAATATGCATTTAGATATTGATGGAAGTCTATAGGCATACAAAATATTTACTTACCATTTCGAACTAACTATTTGTCTGGTGGGCGTCTGTAGTTTCACCGGACTACATTTACTTTTTTTTTTATCATAGGAGGCAAATGAACAGGTGGGTCACCTGATTTTAAGTGATCACTGACTTCCATAGATATAGCAACACCAAGGGATATGCAAGTGTGTTGCCAGCCTTGTTTGGAGGGAGGGGAGGGGAAAGGAGAGATGAGGACAAGAGAGGGGGATATGGGCCTCCGGTGCACTCACTGACCGAACGAAACGCAATAATGCAAGCATTACCCCGGACGAGCCGACCCATTCATGCTGAAACCAGTAATAGCTTCAGCGTGGCTCCATCACTACTGAATAATTAAAAACTAAATACTAATTTCGAATAACCACAGTAAAAAGTCTCAAGGAAAGTATTGTTTTAGATTCAAATTTACTGCTGACTGGATATTATTTACTATAGTCAAATGTCACAATGTAACCATAGGATGAAGGTGAGACACTTTATAATGATAACTACGTTCTTCGAATTAAATATTTCAATAAATCTTAGTACCGACATGTTCTGGCAGTTATTTATGAGAACCAGTCTCGTTTATAGACTAAGTTCATTGCCATCTACGGCATTAACGACATTATAAGGATAAGAAAGAATATTTTAAATAAATACTATTTTTTATAATAATTACAAAATAAAATATTGTAGTAGATAAGAGGCGAATTAAGATCTTTTAAATAAGTAAAAAAACAACTTAAGATTGTTTACTGGTTCATCAATGCATAGCCAAAATTACCGAGGTTAGAAACAATAAATATGGACAGTCGGAAGCAAACATTATTATAGGGAGCAAAACAAATTTTCACCGATTCGTTTGAAATTTACCACAATAACTTTCAAATAGAAATAATTGAATTCCTTTTTCAGGATTTGCCAAATTTCATCTCCTAAGCGTGTAAAATAAGATATCAAGTTCTTTAATAATACAATTATTAATTTTTTATATAGATACCGACTTAATGTATTATTCTGTTAAAATTTATATTTATCCCTTAAGGATGTATATTATCCACCAACGCGAGCGAAACCGTGAGCAGAAGCTAATAATAAACAATTATTAGTAACACAACAAAAAAACGACAGATTACTATACAAATAAATTAAAATATACAACATATAATAGTGTATAGTTTCTTAAAGGAAGACTGCTAAGAAAAAGAGCAACGAAGCTCTCGTTCAACCAAATTGCTTGAGATTATTAGAGAAACTTTTTTTTTTCGAAATGACTACGCTATTGACCCAGCAAGGTCTTCAGCTTCACCGGACTACTATTAGTGAAACGATTTGGACGTAAAACCTTGAGATTGTCGACGATCATTGGCAAGTATTAAAACTATTTCACGTTCATACATTCACGAAATACTCAAAGACGAGCCGTTAGAGAGTGCACGACTGGTGACTGGTGACCTCGAACATAACTTTGTCACGATGTAAGAGCTGACTTGCACATTTTCGCAAAACAAAACTGCAATCTAACTATTCAGTTTATGAAATGAATACTCCTTTCACATTCTAGACAACTTTGTAATACCTAAAATCAATTAATACGCTTTGATGACAAGGGCAGAAGTTCTAAAAGTTCTTGTTATAGTTTCTTAATGTACCAAGTTAATTGTTGGTCATGGTTTCTCCTCTTCGAATATTTGGTCAAATTTAGGTCACGTCGTGATGTTTGCTGCTTTTATTAGACTTTACAGACGGACTTCAATTTATTACACTTACAAATTAAGTGTTAAAAAGAACCGGACACTGCAAAGCAATTAAATTGCAATTACCTGAATGGAAAAAAGAAGTTCGTACACTAATATAAAATGTTTCTCAAATTAGCAAAGAGTTAGTAATCGTACAGAGATGACCGTGTCTAGACGGTGCAGTCGCGGTATTTCATAAATTTGATTTCTACAGTATATGGCAACAAAAGAGTCCTCATTCATTTTTCCCAAGGTCAATTAAATGTTTTAAAATTAGACCTTTTGTATAATTTATTTATAATACTCTAAAAAGACTTGTCTATTAAGTAATTTTATAAAACCTTTAAATGCCTGAAAAGAGCTTTTTCCAACTCAGATCTGAGAAAAAGGTGCTCAATGACTAGTGCACCACCAACAATTAAAAATATAATTTGTCAGAAATAAATGTCTTAAATGTTCCAAATGTTATCAGTTCAATGGTATTTAAATTTATTTAAAATCCTCTCACCATGTTCTAGTTAAAATAAATGTACAGTGACACTAATCAATCACAGAAATTAAACCACACAATCTGAGGCTGAAGCAAGTTCCTATTATTTTTTTTTTGTTTCTATCAACTTGTTTTATAGTCTCCGTGCTAAAATCAGTTATCGTCTAGAGAAGCGAAAATATAAATATAGCGCCGGTGCATACTTTGGGAAACTGTGACATTATGAAAAATGATTTTGGAAATACAAGATAAAATCCACAAAAATCTCTTGAAAAGTATTATCGTTTGTTATTCTACGAATAACAGAATTACTGATAACTAAAATAACAAATACAGCCACAATAATATATACATGTTCATGGACAACATATTAAATTGAGTTAGATTAATATATACTTTGACATTTGCGATAGTAATACTCTATTTGAGTAGTCCGGTGAAGCTGTTAAGACCTTGCTGGGTCAATAGCGTAGACATTTCGAAAAAAAAAAAAACTCTATTTGGTGTATTGGTAATAACAGTTTATGTTGGTACATACACATATACAATCTATACGTAGACATGACTTACACAACAAGAACATTTCCGATATAATAAATACTAGATACTATTGCAAAAGCGTTAATAATTGAAATTGTCGTTGTTAAGGTGAGAGAAAATTAGTTCCACGAACCTAGAATTATTTGTGAAACTTTGGTAGAAACGGTGCGACGTGGCACAGCGCATTGCGGTAAATAATGCAGACGCGAGCTTTAGGCTTCTTTTACATTTGACTTCGACAATAATTTACCTAAAATATTTGATTTCAAACAATCTAATTTAATGTAAAAATAATGTACGTAGGTATACGCTATATCTATACTAATATTATAAAGAGGTGAAATTTGTGAGTTTGTGATGTTGTTTGTGAGGTTGTAGGGTGTAATCTCAGGAACTTTCAAAATCGAGATTTTTTTCCTCTCCAGAGCTTCCGCTTTTTTTTTTTAACGTGGGGAAATCCCTAACGGATACGCTACCCTCCCAGGGGAGAGGGTAGGTTATGTCCGATTCACACAGACTAAAACCCCACGGTGTACCGTCCGCCGCATGGCCCCTACCATGGTTCGAGCCAGGGTTCGAGCATGCTCACTGACCTGATAAACTGCCCCTGCGGCAGCCTGGCGAATGAACGACAGGCTTCGCCCTACTATAGAGGAGCTACTATGTACACGACCAACAGCCTCCCCTCGTCAGCCTCACCCGTGCAACGAGGAGATGGGGGCCCCGCCCCATCCCCTCAGGTTTGGTGACGGTGTTGGGAAAGACGGGCATTACGCCCTGCCCCTCCCGGTGTTCTTCTTTGGCGAAGAGGGCCACTTCTTGGATCTACCTCCTGGGCCCTCTCCGCCTCATCCCTCTGAGAGATGACGATCTCGCAGACGGAGGCCACAGCAGCCCACACGTCCTCGCTGCCGAGCATGTCCGAAACCACGCCCGGCAGCGAGAGAACGTCCCCCACCGCCGCAACCAGAGCGCGGCGCTGATCGTCCCACGCGGCGCACTCAGAGAGAGTGTGCTGCACGGTGTCCGTCTCAGCGCCGCACTCGTGGCATGCGGCGGTTGGCTCCCTGCGCGCTATCCGGTGCAGGTACCAGCCGAAGCATCCGTGCCCGGTCAGCACCTGCACCAGACGGTACGTCAGGGAGCCCCAGCCCCTATTCACCCAGGCTGATAGGACAGGGCGGACGGCGTCTATGGTAAATCTTCCGTAACGTTCGTCCACCAGGTGCCGGCCCTACCTCTCTATTTGCTCACTGCGGGCGTTAGCCCACAGTGCAGCGATCTCCCTGGGCGCCGGAGGTTGACCTCGGGATTTTTCTGCCGTCGCATAATTGTACACGGCGGCAAGAGTTTCCACCTCCAGCTCCCAGGATAGAGAGCCCGTCTCTTCAGAGCTTCCGCTGCGTGTTAAGGTTTGCCCGAAGTATTTACTACTACGCGGACGCAATCGCGGGCAGGAGCTAGTGGTATTACAACTTGATTAATTATTAATGTTTGTTATTTTTTTACAGTGAAAACTTTACACAATTTATTAATAGATTGTTATATTGATTTATTTATAATGCAGTCCATGCATAAATCATCAAATAATCAAGATGTATTGTATGAAAATAATGAAATATGATTAACTAAACCTACATTAGGTATGGCCCTCAATTTTTTTAAAGATTATTTAATTAACGAAGTACCTATATGTACTTGAATAATATGTTGTTTTTGTCTTATTAAAAACGCTGTTATGTTTTTATTTCGTAGATTTAACATAAAATTATGAATTAATTTTAAAGATTTGGTTTCGCGATCACAAAAAATGTTGAAATTGATCTCGTTACTATAAACAGAAATAAAAACAATAAAATATCGGGACAAATATTAAACTATCATGAGAAAACTAATCATTTTAAAGGGAGAATAAATAAAATTACCGATAGCCTTTAACTCAACTTGATACAACCATTTTATTTATATTCCAATACTATATTTTCAGAAAATACTACCTATTGTGATTTGACTAAAAATACATTTCTCGTATTGAAGTCTTTCGATTTGAGTAATGGAATATTTTGAATCACATTAAATAGATGTATCGAATAAACAATAAATATTTCACTGTAATGCTACATTGAATTTACATTTCAGTATCAAAACAAACACAATAGAGATAGATAGATGTGTACCCAGCATTCTTATGAATTTCCAATTTCTTACAAAATTGTTTTATGTTATTTCTTTTTGATAAGTATGTTATTAAATCCGATATATTAAAAAAAACTTGTAAAGATAACAGCTTATCGTCTGCTGGTATTAAACCACGACACAGCGCCAGCTAAATTACATCAGGTGTAACTTCCGGCATAATAGCACTCTTAGGAGTGTTACATTTCGGAATTAACCGTTATACCTATATGCATTAATCATACGAGTTGGTTGGGAATATATAAATGGCTAAGTCGAGATTATCATGCATACATATACCTATACACAGATTTATAAATACACTCGTCGCAGTGACATTCTTTTAACGTTTGAAGATCAACCAGTGTATAGTACGCAGTGTAATCAGTCATTCAAGGTTACAAATTCAGGAATACGGTATAACTCTGCCCTCCCAATAAATTCTTGAGAATTTAATGTATTTCGCAAAGACTTGGAAAGCTTGATTTAAATAAACATCATGTTTTAAACACTACAAAGAAAGGAAGTAGGAAAGTGGCCATCCCATGTTTTAGGTTCAGTAAAACTAGTAACAATTTTTAGGTAATTCTGTTAGGTTTTACAACAAAGGCCCAACGCAAATTACAAAGTAACTGAATTACTTGAGTTCGAGCATCATGTCAAGCGAGTTTTAATATCAAAAGATTATTCTAAGATAGATTAATATGTGAAGGATAGTGATGTTTGGAAATAACACCTCTTCCTCTGCATCCTTTAAAAATAAATATAGCTATTATGTATCTTTATAAAGATATGAAAGATGACAAGATAAAGCAGATCGGATATGTTGTCGGTTCTAATAGATGACTGTATTGTTTTCCAAACCTGTGGTAGTTTTAATGTTAATAAGCGCCTTCTCAGAGCCTAAACTTTCAATTATCGGTCACAAATTGCCGTGGTTCTTGATATGAACTGAGCTTACTATCAGAGACAATGTATATGTTATATTGCAAAAAAATGGTATATCTCTTTTTTTAGCATTCTTTCATCCCTTATAGCTACTACCGCCTCACGATCCAATATAATACGTTTCGGCCAGACTTCCCAAACCGTCCTTGTACGCCTTCCGTACCAAACTTCGCGGACTAAGGACATGCGTGGGAAAAATGAGAGTATATTTTTTTACACTACACTGGGCGAACCTTGACCTCTGTCACACCTGACGTAAAATGACGACAAGGCCTAGTATGTAAGGTATTCGTTCAGCAAAAATTATATCTTCTGTTACATTGTATACTTTAGGAAAAACAAATATGCAACTTATGTTTGAGTCAGAGACTTATCCCAATCCATTACTTCATAATCATAGTAACTATATACTAGCTCTTGATATCGTTTAGTAACATAGAATAACAATCATCACATATATCAAATATGACACATGAACATAGGATTTGAGATATAGCTGTCATTAGATATTTTACGGCTATGAATCTTCATAACAGTTCATTATGTTTGTAAGTCATTTATTATTGGCACCGAGACCAGACTCGCTCGACATTCGTTCTGATTGACAAATGCCGAATCATCGGCTGGACAATGGTCGTAATCTACTTTCTATTTCATGTTCTCCAACCGTAACGATTCATGTCTTAACGAATATTTTTCTTTAAACAACGAATCTTTTATTACGAAAGTCATTTTACTTAAATTCGAATTATACATTTAAATTAATTTTATAATGGTCACTGTTAAGATTAAATATTTGTACATAATATATAAAGATGCAAATATTTGTCACAACCGTTGAAAAGCAAATATGTATATGTCGACATAAGTCTATGTTATTAACTACAATTATCTTGTAAAAGTAACATTGTGTATGCCAGGTAACTGTTTAAAGTTTAACACCCTTCAATCCTTTGGTAGTTCATGATCACATTTAACAAATAAACAACAAAGAGAACCATAGTTAAAGTTTGTTCTAAAACTTTAAAAAGTATGGGAACGATACTTTTAACGTAAAAAAATCAGGCCAAAGTTCAATGAACATCTTCAAAGGGACGCTTTTCAAGGTTAATCATTACGTAACTCCTTATAATGTGAACCGAGGCGCCAGCCAAATTTCGGGACGTGCACAGGACTGCGTGGCGCAGTGTGATTCATTGCATTCCTAATATTACACCAGTTCATTTTTGCGTAAATCACATGATCTTGAGTGTATATCAGTTTTGTGTTTCTCGAGACATTTAAATCTAATGTTAAACACCTATTTTTTAATTGATTTAGAACGAGATTCGACTAATGATTATTCTATAAAAATATTGCTAACGACTAACCAGTCGCGCTGTATATCATGCTACAGAGCATTGGCCTCTTCTCAAGAGACATATGGTATTATGCACGATATCAATCCAACCTTTTGACCAATTTAATTATTAAAAATATTCATATATATTATTTACCATTATTTTTATTTTTACACGTGTTTTTGATCCTCGAAATATTATTATCACGGAAATATTTAGGTTTTCTCACGGTATTCTTTATCAACGTAGGATGTTAGTGTTACGAACGAAATTGAATTTAGTAATTGTGCGCAAATTCCGAAAAAAATGTTGATTCATATCATGACGTGAACAATTTTTATTTTATGTTCGGAATATTAAGTACACATTACACATAACACAGAAGGAAACAACCTTTCGACATTACAACGCTATAATAATGGACGTTGAGAAACTATTAGTCCGAGATACCATCGAATAGGCAAATATTACCTGAACTTATTCGAAGTAATAAGGAGAACCAGATTTTATATCTAAAAGTTAAATATCAATAGAGTGCTGGTTACTGTTTTCGTACAAAGTTCGAGTTATAATGGCTTCAGTTCTGTTTTCATATAATCTCTCTCTGTAAATGATCTGTTAAAATACTCAAAACTTTACCAATATTATTTATATTAAGCCTACATACATTTAAAATCATTAATAAGCCACCCCCTAATTACGTATTTGCCAAGACCAAAGCCTTTTGTTTTGTACCTGACGTTTCCATAACACTAATGGTTAAATATTGTCATCAAAATAAATAATTCAAATAATGTAACAGTTCAAAGACAGTATTGTCTGTGCGTAAGTTCTACCAAAATCTTTCTACTAGTAATTTTGTAGAGGAGGGTGCACACTTTCGATTACCTTACAATTGATATATAATCTGAATTTGTAAATTTACAACCGATATCTTTTTTTTGTTTTTTTTTTTATTGAAGCACGACAAAGTGACTGCACTATGCCTGATGGTAAACATAGTACAATCCAAAAACAGTGGCGACCACCGAGAGACAGTTTATCCATCGTCAGTCGCCGCTGTCATGCCGGCCATAATGACGAAAGTCACTGGATATGTACAGGCTGATCCCGAAACGCGACGCGCAAAAGCGAATCACTATGACGGGCTTTTTCGCCATGTACATGGTGGTTGCGATCCAGTCGGGCTGTAAAACCCTACCACCCCGCTGTCGCCATTGCCTCGTTCGTTGATCAGCAGGGTGCACCACGTGCAGGTGAGGTTGGCTTGGGTGTCTCAAGTCTTAAGATGTTACTCGACACCCCTTACACCCCTAATTAATATCTAGGAATTTCGGCTGTCGTTGTTGCTCTTGCGAAATATGTAATTTAGTGGCCTTTTCTCGTCCGTTATTCGTGATGACGAGACTGATTTCTAAACTGAATATAATGTTAAAATTCAAAAATAAGTTTTCACGACTTACAGTAAATAAGTAAAGGTCAATATTATACATGTATGTTACAGAAACGCCGCCGTGGTCTGGGGGTTAATTTCGCTCCCGCACACCCGTTTAGGCCTCCAACGGCAGCGGCTCAAGCCTAGGTTCGATCCCTCGGTAGGGAGCCCTTGAGTGCGTTGCTTGCGCGATACGGTGACACATAAATATACATCACCGCTACAACACTACACGATTACCCCCACACACGTGCACGCCTACACGCTTACACATGAAAGTGGAAGGGATTACTTTTTTTTCCCTTATCGAACTGAAAAACTCTCAATTTTCCGATAATAAATATATGGAGGAGTTGTTGAGGCTTGTATGCTTGGTACACATATACGTTTCAACAACTCATACATATATGAATAGTTAGCTAGGTTAGCTAATATAGGTCGCGATTTTGCATGCAACAGGCAACAGCCAAGCCGAGGTGTGCCGTGCATCCTTGAGCTGGTTGCCAAAATAAAATCGGCTGAGTGCCTTAAGCGCTCGCCTTAGTAGTCCGGTGAAGCTGTTAAGACCTTGCTGGGTCAATAGCGTAATCATTTCGAAAAAAAAAAATACATGTATGTTAATTATCGCAGTAGATTTACCTAAAATAAATACATTATTTTGGGTAAAAAAACATATTAAACTATGCTCTTTACTATAGAACTATTACTACTACTACAATAACTAATATTTTTGCTGTTATGAACTGGCAAACAAGTATGCAGTCCCCCTGAGATTAAGTGACAGTCTGTAACTACGTACAACCAAGCTTATAAAAACTTCAGTCATGAAGTTAATCATAATATGTCACTACTTCTGAAGACTACGTTGGAACACCTCGTGAGAAAGAGCGTGTTCCCACAATATTCGAACTGGGACACAATCACACGAGTACTACTGCTTTGCGGCAGAAACAGGTGTGGTGGTAATGAATTTTGCATAGGCCGTAATCTTAAAATCAAGAAGAAAAATGCAAGACACCACGTTGAACTCCTTGTAAATACAAATAATAATGCAAAAGAAAATTAAGAGTTTTTTATATCGAACAAAGTAACAATTTGGTAAGTGACAATTTGCTTCACGAAATCGAGTACAAAACAACCACACATTAATTTTTGAAACCTAACACAAAAATATCTAAACAACAAATCTAAATAAAAAAATAGGACTAAGACCAATAATCAAAACTAACTCCAACACAATTACAATACTCAACCTATCATTACGAAATTTTGCATACACGTTGTTAAGAGTAGAGAAAAGGACATAGGGTACTCTAATTCATAAAAAATGTACTCTTGCCGAGTGATAGATCAAAACTTCATTAATGCGAGCGAAGCCGCGAGCAAGAGCCGATTTGAAAAAAAAACACAATGAATTAATAAACTCAATATTTTTTATTAAAGAGTATCAGATTTTATAATAATGCAAATAATACTCCAATTTAATCTAAATATGGCTATAGAACCAATGATATTAGTTTTATAATATCATTGTATAGAACGGTTTCTCATTAAGAGGAAGGATATAAGAAAACCAACTCTAGCAATGACTAATATTGAAAAAAATTCACTATCAATAATTTTGTTGAACACTAATAATTCCAATTGCATATAGGCGTTAAAGACAAATAAATGGATAGATGGAGGCCATTAAATATTTAATACTGAAAAGTTTCAATTAATATTTCTCGCGGTGATCACTTATTGTTTGTTCATTATAATTTCTTAAGTGAATCAGATCAACAATCAAAATAGCACTCTATCATACGTGTATTGAAAGTTAATAATTAAACACGTCTATCAAGCTTAATAAAAACATATCCAACATGATTTTAATTGAAAGGCTATAAGCCTTGCTATGCACTTTAGACCAGCATTTAATTAAACTATCCTATTAAAAAGGCTTATACGTAGGCTGTATACGTTCTATGTTTTCCTATACACAACTATATATTTAAACTGTATTAACGTAATACCTTCTTAAACCAATGCTTTTAAACAAAATAGACTGATAATCAATATGAATAAAAATCTATTGTCGAATGTAAGCGCGTTACTTCATAACGGCTGGACCCAATTTTATAATAGTTCGGATAAGAACGCAAAAGAGTGGGGTAGACAGAAAAGAGATCTTGAAAAATATTGACATAAATGGGAAATGAACAATCAGTTGATTTTATCTAATTACACGGTCGTATTGTACAGGGATGCTTTGCCCTCATTTTCTGCGTTAGTACAGTCCAGCGAAATCGGGGCGGATAGCTAGTTTTTGATGTGGAACTATTTATGTCACGGTAGGGAAGATATACCAGGTGAAAGTTAAAACGCTCGAAGTATTCTAGGATATGATATTTCATGGTCTCATTTAACATATAAAATATTAATATCAAAACATATACTAATAAACAACCAAGAAAATCTAAGTTAAAGTTTTTTTAAGAATTCCAAAGTATAAACACAATCTATGTGCAATGACCGATGTTGAAAGCTATAATGAGCGACCCTGAGTTAAAAAGTTTTGACAATAAAACGCAAAATAAACCCATTTGTTTTGTTCCCGAGGTTCCCACGTTCCCTTTCAAGTGAAAGTGAACTCACAGGACGGTCATTGATACTGGGCTTTAACATAGACGCGAAGAGCATTATGTATAAGTTTTGTATTTTTCTAGACAATTAGGTTAAATATTAAGCACCTATTTGTTATTGGTTTAGAACGAGAATCGAATGCAGAGTATCCTTCATAAATATTGCTACTGTATAAACATTCACCTGTATATGTTACGCGTTACGCGTCAAACGTACGGTAGGTATGTATTTGTTTGTATATGTAAGTATGTATAAGTATCTGTCTAGGTCTAGTAATATACGATAATGAGTAAATGTATATTTAAGTATTTATACTACTAGAGTTCGTATATTATATAGCTTATGAGCATTATATCTCTACATATTGTAAAATTCTCTGCCACGTCGGTCTGTTAGTCGCAATACACTCAAAAACTACTGAACGGATTTCAATGCGGTTTTCACCAATAGATAAAGTGATTTATGTGGAAAGTTCAGATGTAATTTGTCAGGTGTCGATTTTTTTTATTAATAATTTCATACATTCAAATCAATGAAGTTTCACTTCCTCAGCATGTACACCTGATATACGCAATCCTTATTCTATATAAATAACATTTAGCTATTAAAAATTAAAGTCGTATACAAGCTCAACCGTATATAAATATATATCTATAGGATAGCAATAAAGCAGCCCGCAACAAGGTACACAATCAGCGAATCAAAGATGACGGAGAATCGAATCGTTAATAGTAACGGTGCGACGAGTCTATAAATCGTTCAACGAGCCAGGATAACTGGATATGACACACCGAATAAAAACCTAACATTCCGTCTATAGTCTACAGTAATAACCAGTCTTTCTATAACAACAAAATGGATTGATCTTGATTAAGAATAATATTGATTATTGTATTTTTTAAAGTTAATAACCGTGTTAAAAAATATAAGACCGGTTATATTACCGAAATATCCTCTATAATTATGATCATAGTATACTATATTGTATATTGAAATAAAAGTTTTAGAAGTTCTCTTTTAAAAATAACTTATATTTTTTAAGGTTAAGTTACATAGGCTATATATACATAGTATAGATTACGTATATATAAAAGAGTTCTTGAGTTTGTCGTACCTGTAATTAATTCGTGTCCAAATAGAGTACAAATGCAATATGCAAATAGAGTATAATAAAAGTATAGAACCATTGTGCCTGTACATTGCAACTATTTACCAATAATTATTTCTATTGAGAGTGGAACAGTACTATAATAAATAGTTAAATTTTAAAATCTTTTCTAAACATATACTAATGTGTTACAATAGTTGTACTTGAGAGCTAGCTGCCTTTTGGGCTTTGCTTGTTACCGTCATACGCTATGTATTTAAAATCAGAGGATGTTGCGGTTAAATCCTTAATCTAATTGTAAATATGTTCGTAGGAAGTAATATCGCAAACTACTGATTTGGTTCTGAAAATTCTTTATTACAGGAAAATATATTTAACCCCTAGTGACATAATAAATTATATGGTTATAGAGTAGTATATTATAACTAACGCGAAGAAAGTTGCAAGTGGTTACTAGTATAATATTTATGTAAAAAAAAAGTTTTAGAACCTTTGGTTTTTTGTTTACATTTTGTCTCATGGTAAAATAAATGGACTATAGGTAAGTATATTTACTTAAGTAAGTGTATTTATATTTAAAGTAAAATTACCTATCTGTATATCTATCTCTTATATACTTTCTTAAATAAATACTTTAATCTACAAAGTTACTAAAAGATTCTCATAGGTTATTTGAGCGAAGAATCTGATAGCATGTAGAGTTTATTTCATCAAAAACAGCTGACGAATAAAAAGAAATTTTGATTCCAAATTTTTAAGAGTCTACTCACATTAGTACAATCTTTAGAAAAGTTAAAAGATGGTTCTTCATATCTTTATTGTGAGCTGCATATCGTAAGTATAGAATCTGATGTAAGTTGCTTTTGGTACTAATATATAAATTAGTTTCTATCCCTAAATAAACTACTTCAAACGTTGTACACAAAGAAATGGTAAAGCTTAAATATTAATTTCAAATGCACTAAGTCGCAAACACACCTTTAGATATTTAGAAAACATATTCCGATTGTAACTTGATTAATTAATTAATAACTAAGACATTACAAAATAAATGTCCTAATAATAAGTTCCCATAATTACTTTAAAATCCTGATTTAATAATAGTTCAATGGTAGAATGTTTGGAATCGGCGTCGATCGACATGGTTTCAAATCTTATAACGAGTCTAAATTTCCGAAAAATAAAAGCAACCAGATAAAAGTATAGTATTTCGGTAAGTTATTTTTTATACCCGCCTGCTTTATTTATTACCCTTAAGATACAAATCTATAACCAAGTATCCATAGGTATTTCGGTAAATTCACTTAAAACTAACAGCTAAAACATTTAATTATATAAAAGCGGTTTTACCACCTGTGATGCTCTAAATAAAAGATAATAATTATAATTAATAATATCATTTGGATTTCCTTTGTAGTTCGGTGAAGCTGTTAAGACCTTGCTAGGTCAATAGCGTAGTCAGTTCGAAATAAAAAAAATTGAATTTCCCAAAAAATTTATCAGAAAACTCGGCTGATTTATTTGAATATATTGCTATAAGCACCAAATAACCTAGTTAATCTTTATTTTCTATCTAGATACGAAAGAAGTGAACCGCTACTGTCGTAAGTATACGCCATGCCATTAGTAATTACCTACCTCTTCGTCAATGAAAATCGGCTTTTCTTCGGTAATGACAGGCTTTCTTGTTTCAAAGGCCATTTCCCCGTCACATAACACAATTTCATTTGGCGTTTAACAGGAAAAACACTAAACCCATTTTTTACACAAAACAAACTTTGCGGCTTCGACTTGCAAAATTTAACCTAAAAATAGTTCATCGTACTGTACGTAACCTGCATACGATCATTTTGATTTATTTGGGTAACTATTCGAATTCTAAGAGTGAATTGTTGTAAGATTAAAGTGAAAGCTATACCTATCAAGTAAATGAAATCATTTTTATGAAATATACTTTATATGAGGATAAATAATGTCGCATAGCCACTGTCTATTAGGAGGGTTTAGAAACCATCGACCTGCAAACCGCTTTGCTCACAATGGTATGGATAATTAGTGGAAAGTCAGGACAGGGACGGTTAATTAGTTTATAGCTGACCGCAAGTTGTACAAATAGCTTCAAACCTTCCCTGACTAAATTTCCTAACGTACCTCATACCGTAACCATACAATATTTAAGTGAATCACAATGTATGAAAAATTTTATTGGACTCATTCAGATTTCAAGCAATAAAATCAGGAATATAACTCCTATTTAATTCACACCTTATTAATTTTTCTTTCATTCGTTTTGTAACACTTGTTAAACTATGAGTCATTCTGTAAATTGGTCGTTTCTGTAAATCTCTATTTATGCATCAAATGCAATTAACTTTACAAAACTAATAGAATTAGCTTACACTTTGGTTCAATATATTTGTTTTCATATTTGTTGAAGCTATGAAATTGTAAAACGGCATGTAGTTCACCCAGCATTACGTGATCACTGTAGCTCGTAGCTATTCATTACCAACCCTCCCAAGAAGTACAGAAATCTTAACTGAGGCCAGTGATAACAGATTACTAACCTTGAGTTACACTGGCTCGTGTGATACTACGTGTTACTAACCACACTTTTCAATTAACATAAAAATAATGGGGTGATGATCCTTCCCTATTCGAATAATGCATAAGTTTTACCATTTTTAATAATAGTATACTTTATATCTGAATAAAGAGTAAGTCTTTCAATGTAACCAAAATATTATATCCATGAAATAAGAATAATAACGATTTAACAGAAAGGTTCTAAGGACTGCTGGTAACCAATAAACAAAAAATTTTGAAATTATTAGCATAATATTAGATATAATATACTTACACGTTGTCTGTGACGTCGACTGTCTCATCCAATTCACCGATCGTATCAAGGGAGGCCCCGGATCCATCTTCACGAGTTTCTGTTGGTGGTGGCGGAGGAGCCGTTGTTGGTCGTGTTAGTGTTGATGTTTCATTACTACTCTCCTTATTGTATTGAGGTTTAGGCACAAAATCTATGAGTCGCGGTAATATTTCTTGCATCGTGTTGTCATCTAATTTATTAACTGAGCTATTCATTTCAGCTTCAGACATTTGCAACCAAGTTTCGATGCAATTCTTTTTAGTGGGAGTTAATAAGGTTTCAGCAACAGCTGACGGTGCAATCTCAGGTATCGAAATATGCCTCGGCTTCTTGTCACTCGCTGAACGTTCTATTTTTGCATTTCTAGGCATTGGTTTAGGTTTTTCGAGAAGATTTTGTTCCATCTTTGTTTTTTTCAGTGAATTGTTAACTGTCAAATCCAAGCTACATTTTGCGGATCCGAAAATAGTGTTATTATTATTTTTATCGTTTGGATTTGCTCTCTTTGTTTGTTTGTTTTCATCAGCATAAAATGCGGTTAATGCCGTTGAGTCGTGGATGTTGAAGCCATTCATAGCAGACGTCGTACTTAATAACTTTGGGTCATTACTTATGTTAACCTGTTTTTCTAAAAACGATTTACTCGTCATATCTTTTAAAATGTTTGTATCAATATTTTCTATGCAATTTAGTACTTTTTGTATGTCAATTGTCTTAGGTTGCATTGTTGGGGTAGATGGAATACTATTCTCTACAGAATTTGAAATAGATCCGAGTCTATCAACGACGGTGGATATAGAACTACCTGTATCATCTGATTCTGCATCTGCTAAAACGAGGCACCGCTCCCATTCAGTTGACAATAGATCAATATATATTTCGGCTTCAGGAGGTACGACTTTTCCATCTGATAATCTTCGTACTAAACGTCGTACCTCCTCTGGTGACCCTTTCTTAAAGTAAGCGATTCCTTCCTTACTTTGACGATGAATATGGCTATCAAAAGACGATTTTCTTGATAATTTGGTAGCTGTAGGAATTCCATTATGTTTCCCATTAATAATAACTTCCTTTTCACTAAACATATGTTGATGTTGTTCATTCATGTTTTGTTCACCAGATGACTGAAGAGTTGTTTTATCTTTGAATGAATTTTTCTTTCCTAACTTTCTAGGTGGTACAGGTGGAGGTAATGCTGTAGGTCTGACAATATCTGTAGTTGTTCTCATATTAGGTGTGGAATCAATTACTTCTGTACCATTCTGGGACGTTTTCTCGTCCATTTCGCAGTGACGAACTAATAATGTTAAAGATTCATCGGAGTCCTTCAACCGACGAACACAGTCTATTCTAGTCAACTCAGAGACCGATACACCATCTATGGCTAAAATTTCATCGCCAGGAATAAGTTTTCCCCACGGGGCTTGAGCATTTGCCGCAGGACTATCTTCTGCACATGACTGTACAAGAAGTCTTCGTACCTTTTCGGCTGCAGCTGATCCGCCTTCAAATTTGAGACCCAAACCAAGGCGTTCGCCTCGAGATCTATGCACAATGACCTCAGATGCGCCGGTTGCAGCACCCACTGTAAGTACTGTGACGAACGAAGGATCTTTTAGAGAGGGACGGCCCTCGCCAACCGGTACAATGGTGACGAAGTCGTCTGCAATTGTATCAGTCGCCATGCCGCGAGAAACTCGCGTCACGTGTTCTTTTAATTACTGCTTTTGAACCTGTAAACCAAAAATATTTATAAGTTGACGTAATAAAAATAAAAGGATTTGGAAGCACGTGTGCTTCGAAAGACAGAATCCTTCTTTCAGAGTTGGATACCGAATGAATAACAAAGAAAGAGCCAATCTACTAATATCTGTTATAACAATTGCAATTTTCGCAATCGAGTGTTCTCACAAACAAATATTATGCTTTCTAGCAAATTGAAATTGTCAGTATACAACATAAAATCTTCTCAAATCTTTAACATTTATACCCGTAGCGAATGTCTGACAATCATGATGGTTGCTCTAACTGGTTAATAGTCGTAGGTATTACACCTACTTCCTGCTCACGATCACTCCAAACTTTCATTGATCGATATGAAAGTATAACGAGCGTGTTTGAGAACGCGTTGACCACAAACAGTCGCATCATTGAAGCGAACAAGATGTAGGTTAGTGGCACCAGAGGCAGTGCACGCGTTGTCGATGGTATTCTTAGAGAATTTAAACATTAGCATATGGCCCGGGGCTGTGACCCGTTACTCTGTAGTCTTGTTATATTCTAAAGGGTTAGAATTCACACGACATTAAAATACTTCAACCGAGATATATTCAATACTAGAGCTGTGCCCGCAACTCCGTCCGCGTGGAACCTAAATATAACAAAACAGTGACTAAGTAAAATCATCTGAATATATTACGTGCATTTACTTATCTAATTTCCTCTTGTACTTAAGTCGCGACGTCATTAAAATTACAATAACTTTTGATAAATCGAACCGATTTTAATAAAACCAAGACTAAATGTCGCTAGAGTATATTCTTTATTATTTTCTTTATGATGTTTTATCGTGATGATCTATCTTTATACAAACAGACAGATTTGAAAATGATTGAAATGTATTGCAACAACAATGCAACAATTTTTTCCACGAAAATCGAAAAGTACATGCATCTTAGATTTGCATTCTTATTATATGTATAGATATTTGTACAATGGTTAACTTAATACAGGAAGAAAAAAGACCATTTAGAAGATATATTCATTTTTTTATTATTAATCAACGAAATGGTGCGGAGAATATTACTTCAAGCTACACAAACTTTTTGGGTCTTATAAGGCACAACCGAAATGGAAGTTATTAAATAAGGATTCACCAAGTTTTAATAAAGTTCGTTCAAAATATAACCACGTACCTTTTCAGCATTGAGTTTTAAATGAAATAACAAATAACTAGCTAACAAGTATTTTGGGTTTTTTTTTTTTCAAAATCTCTAATATATAATTTTATATATACCTAATTAAAACCGGACATGAAGCAAATGTTCTGCCATTTCAGTCTAAAATAATATAACTAGAATAAAGATAGTGTTGGTGTATAACCATATCTCTTATCGATTCAACTGTAAAATAAATTTTCAAGGATAGAATTCTATCAAAACAAAATCGAGCCGACGCTAAGTCACATATGCCGAATGTGAAGGAAAAGCACATATTTTATGAATAAATGGAAAAACAACGTAACCCTCGAGATGCTGAGTATATTACATCCACCTGTAATAAAATACAGAAAATATACTTTGTTCGAGAAATTCCATTTTATATCGAAACGAGTACTATTTTCAGAATGTTGCGGTAACATTTCGACGGACTGATCTTTGGAGGCAAATGAAATAACACTTTCCAATTTCACGACCTTTTTTCGCAATGTACGTAACTGCTTTGAGATACATACTTTGTTATATAAATGTACTCTTAATTTTACAATACCTTGATATAAAACATAGTAGATATAAAATCTATGTTATTATATTTTTTGAAGTTATACTTCTTTTGGCGCGTTAGGAAAAAATGATGAGAGTACATTTTTACGATGGGCGCGCACCACGTCACGAAAAACCAACACCCTGAAATTAGCTATAGTCAATATTTTGTTTCTTTGTAGTCGTTTGTATTTTTCTGTATTAAAAATTTCAATGTATTAAATACCTTTTTTCCATTGTTAGTGTCGTTTTTTCTACAAAAATAAGGCGAAAGATAAAAATTTTGAAAAGATTTTTATCTTGTTAAGCCAAAGAAGTATAACTTCTAACGCGTGTACTAAGTACACACACTTTTTTAATTTTATATTACCGTAATATTTTTAATATAATATAATAGTTCGTGTCAATCTTTTTGGCCACTATGAATGTAACCATAAGGTAAGCGCTTGCTCATAATATCGTCAAATACAAAACAAAGATAAAATATTATTATGGGAATCTAAAATTGTAATTTATTTATCGTTATTTGTCGTTATTTCTTCATCTGTATTACTCCAGATCAAGTAAAAGAAACAATATAATCTCAGTTAATTCGATTGAAATGAAATAAGAACAATTAATATTGCCCGTAGTCAGCTTTTTCCGTTTCCCCACGTAACTGACTGAAGTAAACAAAGAAAGGTTGCTGCATCCCATATGGTATTGTTCAACGATATCTCATAATTGAATCTTTACATCGTGACCTACAAATACAGAAGAGGTTCTGTACATAATATTTAAACGAGCAGCGAGAGGAATGTTGATTTGTAAAGATGAAAATAAACCGTAAGAACGAAGAGACATCGTGTGCAGAGTGTTGAATGTGTACCGTTATTTAAGTAGATAGCTTAACGTGTGCCTGCCTAATATCAGCCCGCATAATCCATTCATAATACTGTACTATTAACAGTGTAATGAATATTCATAGTGTTTTCGACACGACTGTAATATGCCGTAAGTGTCTTGTTTTGTATTAAAGTTTTTTGAACATACTCGATTACACGTCGCATAAACAAGTGGGTGTTATTTTATGAAATAGTAACGGTGCTCGTGCTAATGATTAGTGGTCGACAGTTTGTGAGAACCAGTCTTGAACATACATTCGACCAATAAATAATGTTTTCTAGTATCTTAAACCAATTAACTATGTAGCGTCTTATGTTATATATTTACTGTTAAATAAAATTAATTTATTGTAATAAAAAAATTAGAACTCTTTGGGGTATTTTACAATAGCAGACTATCAATTCATAATCAGTAAAAATAACGATCGAAATTACAGTGTAAACATTATATATAAGTAGCCATACAGACTATTTTGGGTTAAATATATGGTAGGAAATAACCACAACTAATTTAAAGAGTTTCACATGGAACGCGTCTTTTTTACTTAATGACAAAAAGCCTCTGTGCTAAAGCACACGTTTTGTTATTATATCATAGCTGTATGTTACGATAAAGAAATTATTTAATTTCAAATGTTAATCAGATTTTCACTTCGATAATTGTCGGACCGAATTTAAAGTAAAGGGAATTTAAACCAAAGCCCGTCTTATAAGAGGTTGTCTACAATATAAGTTACAGAATATTTTTACATACGACAAAATACTCCTTTACTGATAAAGCAAATTCAAATTCATGAATCATTTTCTTAAAACACACTTATGCATTGATATTTCAAACTATCCAGGCCTCTATTAAATGTTGCTCCAGGGCCTCCTAACTCTTAGATCTGATTCTGAGTTATGGTACTACAGACATAAGAAAATTCAAAACATTTAAAATAATTAAAATAGTTCACTACCTTTGACCGACAATCACTTAAAATCAAATCCTGTAATTAAACTAAGCTTTTACAGAAAGAAAGTATATAGTACCTATGTATAATATAAATCCGATTTCTACTACTCAATGGGTTAATTACTACACTAAATCAGTTCTTCAACACTTATCGATTTAATATTGACTTTTGGGTTTTTCTTTTACTAAGAATTACATTAAACCCACATTTGTTTATAGTCTAAAACCCTCTGATGTTAAAGGGGCTGATGTTATTAGCATCTGCAAGAAATGTGCCTCTCATTCTCCCGCCGGTTCTCCCCGGTTGGTGGGAAAGAGTAACCAATTTTGGAACCGATGTTGGGCGCGGCACAGTTCCACATAAATTATTGAACTTCGGAGCGTCAAATAGAGCAATCAATCAATCGACTATACTACAAAATGAATACACCATTTATCCATAATGTGAAATTAAACAAGCCCGACGTTATTTAAAAGATTGTTTTTCTTTCGTTTTATGCGCTAGTTTCTGAAATTACCAATTAGATTTGAAAAAGTATTAGGTCCAAGTTTATCCAATTATCCGACAATCTTCGCCGTGATAAATTTATACGATCCTTTTTGATTTTAACAAAAATAAGGTATACACATGGCCATATGATTATATTTCCCTTACCAAGACTAAATCAACATTAAGTGTAACATAAACCTAATAGTAAGACGTCGTTCACGTTAACACTAATGATCGTAAACTCACGCCACGAATGGGAAAATAATGAAACACATACAAAATAACAAAGTCGAAGATATCCCTGATTAACTAAAGCAAACAAGGTAATGCACTTTTTATATGTATATAGTGCGGGTGACATTGCTTATCAGGTATTCAAATATCTCTTATCATTTCGCATAGTTATTCTCTTTATCATCTCAGGCCGATCCCTATCTAATTAACTCTGAGCACGAACTGGCGTAAGACTTTAATTAGAGTTCATTTTGATTCTTTAAAGATGATTCATAACAAACACACGGGAAGGGCACTTGATGATTCATTTGTTTGTATTAGTGATATACAAGATTTAGAAATATATAAGTATACGTACATACTCTAGCATGTACGTATATTTATACATTATATTTATTTCTAGGCGGTAGAGCCCCGCTGAAGCTATTTTTGGTTTCAGCATGAATGGGTCGGCTCCTCCGGGGTAGTACCACCCCTCTCACAGATAACCGACGTGAAATAACAGTGCTTGCATTGTTGTGTTTCGTTCGGTCAGTGAGAGAGCCGGAGGCCCACGTCCCTTCCTATTTCCTTCTTTCTCTTTTCACTTCTCCCATATACAAGCTGGCAACGCACTTGCGACGTCCCTGATGTCGCTAGTGTCTATTGACGGTGGTGATCACCTAACATCACGTGACCCACCAGTTCGTTTGCCTCCCTTGATATAAAAAAAAAAAAAACAAAAAAAAAATTATATTCGAAAGAACGACTTTGTCGTAAATACACTTTATTTCTTAAGTCGAAAAATATTGCTGATAGTCTTATTTAATATTAATTAACATAATCATTATTCTGAATTCCGACTTAAAACTTTTCCAGTATAAAATAAATTAGGAAAGTTGACTACCAGTTCATAATTCACAGATATAATTATTAAGTATTCATGTAACAATATAGTACAATTTATATTATTGGCTGATAAAATTAATTTGCTAGATATTTAATAGACCGCATATTGTTTTAATATCAGTTTTATGTTTTAAAACATGTTCTTTAAATAATTATAAATAGGAAGTCTAGATATTAAAGCATAATATAGTACTATAATCAATTTAATATCTAGGGTTTGAATGGTTATATCCTAAATTGTTACGAAACCGTAAATGATTTTAATCTGGTATTTTATTACACTTTGTATGTTATGTTTTCAATTACCTTGTCTGTACTTTGAAGTTTATCAACAATACATTTTACTATACGTAAAATAACCTTACATTTTATAAAATAAGCTCCAAAAGATAATCCAGTCGACAATGTGGGAATATACAATTGATACTCCAGCTAAATTAATATTCATTGTTTATGTCTTCACTTTAGTTTCAACAGTCCTCTTACTAGTACGAGTAAAAATAATAAAATCAAATAAGTTTAGACTTTTGCCGATTTATCGCAGTATAACTAAATTAACCTCGTTGAGTTCTAATTCTACATCGATGATTCAATTACTTTTATTAAAACATCTTTCGTATAATATACACCTTAAATTTAAAATTCATAAACTAAAAGTTGAAAGCATAAACAAAAGTAAAACATAAATTGAGTAATTATATCATACCACTTTTAAAGGAATACATAGCTTTTGGTACTAATTAAAAAACGGATTTTACAAACAACTTTCGCGTTCAATGACCAAAACAAGAGTCATAAAAATGTTATTTATATGTTTCTGATTTTGGAGACTGGTCGATCGTCATTTTTTAAAATGTTAAAGGCATAATACTTTTACAAAACACCTGTGGCTCAAGAAACATGAAATGTATATTTATGTACATGTCTTGATTACTGCACAATAAGACTGGTCTGCAAAAACATTTTTTTTTATCCTTCTTGTTTTCATGTATGAATTAATCATATTTTGTGCTCTAAACACGGAATCTGACATACAATTAAGTACCACACGTAGATTTCCAATATAATATTTATTTAATTAACAAACAATATTATTAAAATATCGATTATCATAACGAAATGAAAAAATATTACGGTCTAAGTTTTACAGTGAAAAATCCTAAATTATAGTCACAAAATGAACAAATATCGGTCTCATTATATGGTGAGAAAATTTGTTTTTTTGTGGTTTTTTTCCTTTTCATCGTTTCTATTGGAGTTTCTCGGCGAATTGACTAACAGAAATCAGCAAGCATTGCTGCTGACCATTTCCCACTTTCTTTCTTTCTCTTACAACTCGCAAAAACTTATTTTGTACATACAATGTTTGTATATACACTGTTTGTAACATTGATGCGCAAAAATATTAAAAAAAAAACGCAAATTTTCGAAATTAAAAAAAATCATATGAAAAAATCTAGACGTGATGGAAAAAATCGACCAACGGGGATAGATAGATTCAGAATATTTGAATCGTAATATTTATGACAAAAATTTTTAAAGGAGGATTTCATTGCAGACCAGTGTAATTAACTGAACAGTTTAACCGGTCTAAAAGACTACAATAACATACAATTTTTTATAAAGGATACATTCAATATAATGATAGGTGCGTACGAGAAATGTTCTCAGAGTAATAATTAGAAACATTCAATTTACACCTTTCACCGCAGCACCATTTATGTGTCGCATATGCAGAGTTATGTACATCCTAATATACGTTTTAATATTCATAACGTTATTATTATTACACTAATTATTATTATTTATTACTGCCACAGACGTTAATCAAGGTTTTATAACATCTATGAAACATGCTTTACGTTTTTAGAGCCATCTACAAATTGTAATACATGGCGTACAGATAATTTATTTTACCTCTCTTTAACAATTATTATACAGCCATTGTGTATTTAATATTATCCATAAATAAACTTGTATGAACGTACATAAAATTCCTAAGTAAATAATGACAGTTTGGACTGAAACATTTTAATAGTAACCGCACAAATCTACAATTCATTAAGAGTCGTCATTGCCATGTCGACGGGGGTTATTCTCGAAAACGGACTGATTGATTCCGAAACGCGACATCCAAAATGAGTGTGACTGTGACAGATTTATCTCCGTGTACATGATAGTCACGATCCTGTCTAGTACAGAGCCCGTTGGGTTATTGAATGTATGTACGTACAGGTGTACATAGTGATCCCAAACCGCGACATGGCCAATAATACAAGTATAACGAAGATTACACTAGACATGTATCTAATAATAATTATTCCAACTAAACGTTCAGTTCTTATTGATAAACAGATATATTATGTACTAGCTTTATATAACGACTTCGCTTGCATTAATATGTATTTGCTCCATCAGACAGTACTTTTTTTGTAGATAATTGTAATTGTACTTTTCTGTTCGCGTAAGAACGTGTATGAATAATTATCGCGAATCATATAAGACCAAGTTTCAGGAATTCTTAACTCTACCCTCACCATACATTCTTCATAATTTAATGTATGTCCGCAAGAACCTTAAAAAGCTGAATTTCGAAAAAAACTGGCATGGTCTAAATACTAGAAACTGTGACAAACAATCCATATCTCAGACTTAGTAAAACCAGTATAAGTCTTTTAGGAAATAGGAATAGGGAAAAGATATTACTGAATTGCCGGATTGTGAGTTTAAGCGCCATGCCAAGCGGATTTTAATGTCAAAAGTATTATAGAGTGGATTAATAATAATAAACCAGATCGAGTTTCTTGCCGGTTCTTCTCGATGACTTCTCTCAGGTGCCTCCGTAGGATCTAAATTAAATAAAGTATTTTTTGATTCGCAGGAGTCGCAAGTGCGTTGTCAGCTTGTGTTGGGGGAGGGTGAGAGTGGGGGGAGGAAGGATAAATGAGAGGGGGAAGGTGATAAGAAGTGGACCTCCGGCACTCTCACTGACCGAACGAAACGCAACAATGCAAGTACTATTACTTCACGTCGATTTTCTGAGAGAGGATGGTACTACCCCGGTCGAGCCAACCCATTCATGCTGAAACCAGTAATAGCTTCACCGTGGCTCTACCACCTACATGCCTTGCCGAATTATTATTTAGGAGCTTAGTTTTAGAACCAATGTTAATATCAGCATTGGATTGTCACGTCGCGTCGTCGTCTATACACTTATCTCCGTATGAAACAGCTTCGTCGAACCTATGGCACGCGTGTCACGGGAAGCACGTATGAATTTTTTTCTGGTAAATTATCTATTTTTAAATTGTTTTCCCATATCTATATAAATAAAATGATAGAGGGCTCCGGTTGTGCGCACATCATACGCGAAACAAATTAAAGATATTATAATATTGATATTTTGTAAAAAAAAAAACATTTTTTTAATATTTTACATTGTTTTAAGAAACCTCTTTAATTTAATTTAATTACAGTTTATAACAACTTAGTTTTTACTGTTTCCTAAAAAAACTTCTCGACGCATAAAATAATTATATAATATTGAATTTTACAGGATATTGGCTGGACAAATATGATTTTTATAGTAATATCAAATGGTTAAATTGTACAATATATTATATCGAATATAGCTAAAGTAATCAGCTGTTAACGACCGAAAGCGAACTAAGGAAAGAAAGAACTAAGAAAGTTTACCATAATTGATAGCAAACTAAATTGGATAAATTGATTTTATAATAAAACTAGCTGTGCCCTTGGTCTCGTTCGCGTGGAACCTAGTGTAAAAAAACCTACTATTAAAATCATCTGAATGTGTTAAGTCCATTTACTTATCTACGTTTCTCTCGTACTTAAGTCGCGTCGTCATTAAAATTACAATTACTTTTCATAGAGTGAACCGTTTGTAATGAAAGCAAGACGAAATGTTACTCGAGGATGTGCTTTATAATTTTCTTGGTGAGGTTTTATCGTGAACGAAGTACTTTAGCAGTGATACGTGCTCAAACAACAGACAGACAGACAGAGAGACAGACAGTGAATTCTAAAAATGAGTGATATGTTTTTTATAACCAAAACATCTGCAATATATTTTTCCACAAAAATCTAAAAAGTACAGACACGTTAGATATTTATTTTTATTGTATGTATAGATATAGAAGATATAAAAGAACATTTAGTGTAGTGATAACATAATACACCGAAACAACGCGGCAACGGTTCGCTTGTGTAACTTTGAAAAGCAATATTTACAACACTGCAGCAATGGAAAAAACATTTTTATGCATAATAATTTAAGACTGATAATCATCAGCAACATATAACCATCGGGAGTTAAATTAATATAATGTCGAAAATCTACTGCCTCGTATCTCTTTTCTGTTTCTCATTCAATTGTCTTCATTCATTTTTTCTTTAATCGCTTTTTTTTCTAAACTT